>CM038794.1:101656485-102073730 GCA_021764765.1 Vicia sativa
ACTCTCACAATAATGTCACCGGGTTTCGTAACCAATCCTTCAAATATCAAGTCGATCAAAAGCGCCTTCTAGGTTATTCTAAGGTAACCTAGATCCACCAAAACATGAGATAATGTAATTTCTCAAGCATTCAACAAAGATGTGCAAGGCTTTGTTGTGTTTCTTTCCGCAGAGTCAAATCAAAGATCGACAAACCTAGGTCGTTGTTCGTACCAGCTAGCAATACAAACTTCAAACTAGTCAAGAGTAGTGTTCCGCGGTACGTGAGCATTCTTCTAAACTTCACCAAGGCATTAGCATGAGCCTCGTAGTACAATAGTAGCAAGTATGAGATCGATGTAGTCTCGTCCAACTGCTCCACAACATTGTAGTCACTCTTCTTGATAATCTTCTGCACTTCCTCCATTTCTTGTTTGAGATGTCTTCAAGAACTTCCTTTGGTACTCCGCCGAGTGATGAGTCACTTGTTCTTTCCTCTAGCTTGGGAATGATGAGTAGTCGGAATGCGAAATGGAGTCGCAGTTGTCCTTGGAGGAGATATATCCGAGAGAACACGGGCTCGTCACTTTACTTGATCCTGATGTTGTCACGTCAAGAATGGTAGCTTCAAATCGTAAGATCTTCAATGGTCGAGGATCTTCGACGCCATGATAGTAAACATCAGCGCCATAATTCCAAGGGATAGCTTGTTAGAGGAATATGGAACCGGTCCGGGAGAAGTAATGATGAGAGGTGCCACCCCAGGCACAGATCATGAGGAAACCTTATTGGTTAACATCAAAGATAGTCTCCCGGGAATCATCACCCATCCTGTTACCTTAACATCTTCAATAGGAATCTTATAGCCTCGTGAATGGTACTTCACCATGTAATCACACTTTCCACTTGGCTGCCCCAAGGTATCCCACACAAATGGTGCGCCATCACATCACGATCTTCATTTTAGACATATCTTCACACAACTTCCACAGTGGTTTCGTAAATAGTATTTCACGGTTATCCATCATGCATCGACATCGCCTTCTCAACCAAGCACAACCATCAAGTGGCGGGCACCAACGACAATTCTCCGGGCATCTTGATCGACAACTGTCAGCAAATTCTTCTTAATACCATCGAGGAATGGTCAAGTCATCTATGTTGAATTTTGTTAGGCACTGGTTAGTATAGGTGCGCTGGATCACATCTGAGTCTCAACAGGAGGATCAAACGCAATCAAGATAGCTTCAATCATGTCTTGAATTTTGTTCTTCAGAGCCCAACAATCAATGCTGTTGTGTCCAGTCGCTGGAGTGGTAAGTACACTTAGCATTAGATTCCTGAGAGGAAGTGTTGATGTTTTGAGGAGGATCCCTCAAGGTAATCACTATGCTTTCAACATGCGCTGTAAAGCGCCATGCTAAATGGCATGTTGATCTTTGTAACCGGCTTCGTGGCGCCGCCGCTGCGTTGTCTCGCCGAGGTTGTGCCGATGTAGGATCGAGATCACAACCGCCTCTACGATTGAGCACGGCCGGTTTTGCCCGCTCAACCACACACAACATTGGGCTCTACCACCAAAAGATCTTCGCAAAGATTCAAGATGTTCACATGAATCTTCCCACTCTTGATACCAACCTTCAATACGCCTCCTCAATATCAAGGTGAATCCATAAGAGTTTCCAATCGATGATTCAAGAATGGGCCCGCTGTTGTTCTCATAAACATATCAACCAACTCCCTATTGTGGGTGGTCAACTCGCCGCTAGATCTCTCCATTTCTCGAGCATACCCTTGAACTTCTCATCACGACCATAGACATGCTTTGTAGTTGTATGCGAGCGAAAGTCAATTCAAAGATTGTACTCACTTTCAGAGAAAGCATCGCTAAGTCACTCCAAGTATGGATATGGTCATTCTCTAGCCGATAATACCACTCCAACCGAGTTCCTGACAAACTCTCTTGAAAATAATGCATCCACAACTTCTCATCATCAGCGTGGGCCGATCTTCCGACATAGGACTTCTGCGATGTACAAGAAATGCCATCATACTTGGCAAAGGTGGAACTTTGAATTTGGGAGGAATCACAACACCGTGAACAAGACTCAGCTCATCAAAATTCAACCCGACATCTTCGTGTTTTCCACAACATTCAAACGGTCTTCAAGTTGCTTGTACTTGTCATCTTCACTGAGTATTGGCCATCATCATAGTCTTTTTCAGTGCTCATGCTGGCTACCGCCATCACCCCTTGGTACCCTCATTCTCGACACTTCCTTCAGAGAGCCCCATCCCGACTACCCTCTTAGGACCACCTTTGTAGGCCCCGCCCATGTTGAGAAGACCACAACCTTCTTCTTGTTGATGAGTTTCATCTCTGGCCTTGGACCAAGCCGTGAACATCAAACCGAGCATTCTCAACTCGAGATCTTTGATGATCGTCAAGAGTTTATCATAAAATAAATAGCGAGAAAATGAGAAAACCAATCTTCAATGTACTGTGATGCAATGTTATGCTATGCTATGCAATGTTTATGCTTAATGCAATGCAATGTTTTCATGACCTTAGAGATTTAAATTTGTTAAACAAGCAACAAACATTTATTAGTTCTCTTTATTCTTTTTTTTCTTTTAAGCACAAAGATAGTTCAAAACAATAAAAGGAAAACATATAACCATAGATGAGGTTTTGAGCCTCGAAGACCCATTTGAGGTAAGGTTCCCATGAATGGAGTTCTGCGCCCAAGGCCTTGGTATCGGCCTCTTTACCATGCCCCAAGCGTATGATCCTTCAATATACTCCGAGATCGATCGTGAATCGAACACAATATCTTGGAGAAGCATATCATGTGGACCATCTCTTCGAAAGCAAAACCAAACTGACGAGAGCTAGAAGGTTGTAAGTAATATCCCTTATACCAAGTAGTGGTACATTAGGGAATTCTCCACAACGCTCAATGAATGTGAAGTCCAGAGAAAAGACTCCAACAGATATCCGAATGAGAGAGTGACATTAACCTTTGAGACCATCTCAACCTTTGTTCGCTCTTCAAAACCATGGAGGAAGGTGCTAAATAAACCACCCGAAAGTAACGGTATACAACACATGAGAGTTCCTTGTCTCTTGATGGTACGAGGTGGAGAGAATGTAAACATCTCCAAGTAATGTGGGCATCGATTACGAGTGAGGAATATCTTGATGATGCTGACATCTATGAATTGATCCGAAAGAAATAGAACCAAACCATAAATTAGTGGCCACAATGTCTTCGAATGCATGGAAACTCATAACTTTGAGGAATTCTCGCTTTCTTAATTAAGAACTTGGCAAACCCTTAACTCGCTCTAGTTTCCCAATTGGCTTCAATGTCTCGAGCTTTAGGTGTAAGGTCGATGTAATGTCTTCGCACTTAGGAACCTTTTCTAAACCGATGAATGGAATTTGGTCAAGAATAGGTATCCCAAGTAGCTTAGAGAACTCTTCCAAGGTAGGAACCAACTCGATAATCTGGGAATGTAAAGCAATGGTGTTTCTTGATCAAAGAACCGAATAGACATGCATCATATCTTCTTCAAAACCGGAGATAACCAAATCAAGTAGATAACCATGTCTCATGATGAACCGAGCATGGTTGGGAATCTGAAACCAACTTTGAGCCGAGAAGGTATACCCATGAAGTTGATTCGTATAGTCTTTCTAGAAGCCATAATACCCACAAAACAGAGCAAAGATAAACCCTAGGTCCTTGAAATAGTTAGAAATGATATGCAATGCGAATGATGTCATGATGTCATGTTTAGCACACACAAACAATTCACACAATGAGTCTAGCTAAGGCTTGCAAGAGGTATAGGTGATTACCCCACCAAAAGTTCGAGTTGTTCCTCGCCCTATAATAAAACTGGTCTCTAGGAATCTCACATCATTGATCTTCTCAGAGGCGCTTATTTCAATACGACTACCAAGTGGTCAATCAAAATATCCCAAAAGTCCGATCTCAATGAGCGTAGCATCAGTATCGCCCAACCTTAGTCCGCAAGGCCGCCATCTCACTACCTTCTAATGGCCAGATGGTCAATTAAGGTTCTAAAAGTTTAGTTGCGCTGATGACACCACGCAAGCCAAATACTATCCTCAACTTGGAAATGAAGAGTATCGTGACATCAAAGTGTCACGCTAACGTAGCCATCATGTTGAACGCTTTGATATACGCCTAATACGTCGCGATGATTTATTGCTACTTACCTAAAAGGAAACCCGGATCCGTGTAGATCCCCCACAAATATAATACCCAAGCAACCCTTAAAGATAAAGCAAGCAAGTCAAACAGAAGCAATAAAGATGATCTAGAAACTCTAAGGCATTCTCTTTAGTGTGTCTCCAGTAGTCGCCATTCAGAATACTTGAACTCGACTTTGTAGGTTTTGTATCGCAATATGCGGATAGCAAGAGTCACCACCGACTTTTCTTTTATCCAATTAAGGGAAGGTAAAAGACGTAAAAGACCTCGTTAGATTCTCGAGTAAGAAGGTTATGAAAAGGAAGGTATTAGCACCCTTTCCATCCGTAGTTATCTGGGCTCTTAGTTGCTCTTAGATCACTTTAAAATTGTGCTTTCTGGTGTTTGACAAAAATGTTTTGAAAAGGCATTTCGCTTTGACTTTGTAATGATTCATGTAGAATACAAAGTGTTTGGAAATGTTTTCGCTTTTGAAAAAGTTTGAACTTTGACAAAAGTCCGAGGTGTAAAAAGTATTTTGTTTTGAAAAGCAACTAAAAGTCTTATTACCTACTTTAATTGGTCGCTGTTATTTTACGCTCCTTTAGAATAGCGCCATCCCATCATTGGTTGGTAGGTAGCTCCATTCTGGATGTAAGCGACATTCGGGACATCGTATGGTCATAGAAAGCAACTTGTACGAAGTATCCTAGCACATTCTAAGGACTATCATCATTTTCGTAGGCGACAATCGAGGGTCAAGATCATGTATCTTCAGAGGCGACAACGGGTCTATGATCTTGTATCGAAAGGACTATGATGATTTGTTTTGAAGGCAACGGTGCTAGAATACCCCTACGCTCGAGGGACATGACCATTTGAATCGTAAGGCATCGAGAGAGAATTACCCTAGGGTATGTGTGAAAAGAGTGTGTTGATTTTATATTTTATCTTGACAATTAGAGGAGCTATGTTCAATTTTATCTTGCCATACACGCCTAATTATTAGCAGCTTATAGGGTGCGTAAATTAAAATGCGAAAACTAAAGTGCGAAAGATAAATCCTACGCTATTACATGGCTTTTGGGCGTATACATAATTTAAAATGCGGAAAAATAAAAGCCCTAATTAGAACTATTACATCCCACAAGGGCTATATTATTGAAAAAGAAAACGATAAAAGAAATCGTCTGAACGGATAACCCGTGAAAAGATAAGAGACTCTAAAATAGAGAAATCGAATAAGAGGAAAATGTTAGCAAAAATGCAAATTTTTGAATGAGAAAAATAATTCATGCTGGAAATAACATTAATATGCTAAAATATTTTTTTGGGATTTTTTGGAGATAATTTAATAATTAAAAACTAATTAAAAGTGATTTAAATGATAAATTAGCAAATAAATTAAATATGCATGCAAAATAATATTTTTTAATTTTATAAATTAAATAAACATTTTCTGAAAATAAATGCAAAAAGAAAAATATTTTTTGGTATTTTAAAATGCATGATAAAAATTGTTGAAATAAATTAAAATGAATGAAAAATATTAAATAAAAGAAAATATGAAAATATGAGAAAATAATTGAAGTTTGTAAAAAGAATCAAAAACGGTCCTGAGGAGGCTCGAACCCATGACCATGGAGGGTATCTTCAATCAGCCTAGCTCCTTAACCATTAGGCCACTTGACATCCGAACAACCAAAACCAATGGCTTTTAACCATACGCTGTCATGGATATTTGAAAATCAAACACAGCTGAATACTGTAGAGAACGAATCGAGCTGATCGTACACGATGCCACGTGAGTCAAACTGGCACAACGCTGAGCCCTAGTCTATTGCCTTCTCCGACTATGCCAACTTCAAACCCGCAAAACACGAGAATCAAAGCAAAGAAAGACCTATTCCCCATTCAATTCTTCCGAGTTCAATGGTGCCACTTTTGGCTTCAAAAGGTCAGTAGCGCCTTCAAGAAAAGATGAAATCGCCTCTAACAATGGCAAAACTTCATCCGGCGTTAAACCTCACATGTTATACGTCAAACATTTCTAATAGATCTCCGAACTCAATCAAACAAACAAAAACAACAAGAATGCATGGATTTTCAAAATCGATTTCAAGAAAATAACAAACCTAAGAGTGTTAGATAACGCGATTGGGTGGATTAAAGCAAGAGTCGATTCTGACTGGAACCTCTAGAACATTGGATGGATGGTTTTAATAAATTGTCGAAAATCAAATTCAATTTTGAGGATTTTGAAAATTTTGGCAAAGTTTTGTTGTTGTAAGGCTAGGTTTCGTGTCTCTTCTCTATACATGTCATTGGCTATTTATAGAAAGTGATTCGAGAGAGGAAAACAAGGTAAAAGATTTGATCTTGAATGCATTGAATGATTTTCAAATTAAATTAAATTTTTGAAAGAAATTTGATTTTCTTAAATGAATGATCATACCTAAATTGGTAAGTACTTTGGGCTTCGACCTCAAGCATGGTATAAAATCACTTGAAAAAATATCTATTTTCATATTTTATATAATTTAATTTTGAATTAAATTTGTTTAAAATTCAAAAATAAATCAAAATATAAAATTGCCATGGCCAAGCATTTATGAGTCACAAATAATGTCATGAACAAGTTTGGGTCAAAAGATTATAGGCCCATTTGGAAAAATTTGCATTTTGACAAAATCTCCTTGTGCAATCGTCCAAATCGCTCAACTTCTCGAATGGTGTATCTTGCTCATTTTTCCATATTTTGAGTGTTCTTGGACTTTTTAGAAATCCCTAAGAGTCCTCTAACTAACCCTTGGTCGATCTCAATTGAGTTTCCATGCTCAATATATCTTCAAAACAAAATGTTGACTTTTGTTGACTTTGAAAATGACCAGAATGTTTTGATCCATACCTTCCAATGAAGTACTTTTTGAACATTCTTGTGAGACATGAAGTTGTAGAGAATTGAATTCCTTCAAACAAGAGGTGGTGGAAAATTTCGAGAAAGTATGAAGAAGTTATGATCAAAGTTTGTTGATTTTCCTCAAGAAACCCTAATTTGAAAGTCGACTTTGAGCAAATCTTGAGTTTTCTTGATGAATCATGATCAACCCTTGATAAAATGATGAATGTGACTTCAAATGAGGATGTTGACCAACAATCATGAAGTTTGATCAGATGTTGACCACAGCTGACATTTTGTCCAATACAACCGATTTTCAACCATCCGAGCAATTGTTTGAGGAAACTTGACTTGGAGGCTGAAACTTGACATGGAGAATCCTAAGCATATGAGGAGGAATGATGACCATTGAGATGTTGGAAGTCCATCTGATCCGAGAATGCCAAACCCAGTTTGGGTTGATTGTCTAGAGGTTCATCCGATCAAACTTTGGAACTCGAGCATGGATGTATGAAATATCTTATAGTCGAGGAAAATTTTGGGTATGACACATGGATGATCATCGGGTTAAGATCGAGCATTTAACAAGAAGGTCAGCACCGAGTCTACCAAGCTCTGATCTAGTAGTCAAACGCATCATTCTTCAACAAGGTGATCCTAGGGCAAATGGACTCCCACTTATGAGGGACCTACCAGTAGTCAAGACAAGATTTTCCCAAGGAGCTATGATACTTAGACCATGGATGGTGAAGACTTCCCACACCCCTCGTGAACGCAGATATAGTCAAAAAATACTATGCATAAAGATACCGCTAGGTTTGACCGACTCAGGCAAAAGTAAGGGCATCCCGGTAACCAAAAGGGTTCGCAAAAGTTAAGGATATGTAAAAAAATAGAGTACACCGATAACCAAAACTCGAAGGCACTTGGGCAAAAATGGTATCCCTAGACGAAAACCCGAAGGGCGGTCTAGGCAAAAGTTAGATTTAAGCACGATTATGTGTCATACCCCAAAATTTGCCCTCCATCTATTCAAGAGATTTCATACATCCCTACTCAAGGATTCCTCAAGAGTCGATCGCATAAAACTCTCCAGACAATCAACCCAAATTAGGGTTTGGTATCTCTCAAGTCAAGATGGATTTCAACATCTCCAATGGTCTTCATGCCTCCTCATATGCTTCAAAGATTCTCCATGTCAAGTTTCAAGCTTCATGATCAAGTTTCCTCGCATAATTGCTAGATGGTTGAAAATCAGATTGGACAAAAGTCAACGTGGTCAACATACAACAAACTTCATAATTTTGGTCAACATCCTCATTTTGAAGTTACATTCATCATTTGATCAAGGGTTGATCATGATTCATCAAGAAAACTCAAGATTTGCTCAAAAGTCAAACTTTCTAAATTAGGTTTCTAGGTGAAAAGTCAATCAACTTTGACCGATCATAACTTTCTCATACTTTCTAAATTTTCCACCACCTCTTGTTTTGAATGAAATTCAATTCTCTACAACTTCATGTCTCACAAGAATGTCCAAAAAATGCTTCAATTGAGAAGTATGGCTCAAAACATTACAGGTCATTTTCAAAGTCAACAAAAAGTCAACTTTTTGTTTTGAAGATATATTGAGCATGGAAACTCCAATTGAGATGAGACCAAAAATGTTGGTTAGAGGACTCTTAGAGCTTTCCAAAAAGTTGAAGAACACTCGAAAATGTGGAAAATTGAGCAAGATACACTATTCACAAGTTGGGCAATTTTGAAGGAATGCACAAAGAGAGATACTTCTAAAAATCAAATTTTTTGCAAATGGGCTTGCTTTTTCTTCATCCAAACTTATTCCTCATACAATTAGGAATATCCAAGCCCAATGCCATGAATTTTTGATTTATTTTTTTATTTAATTTGGAATTTATTCATTTAAATACAAATTAAATTTTAAAATAAATTATAAAATCAAAATTAATTGCAAAGATTGATTTTATTCCTTCCTTGGGACTCAAGTAACTTACAAATGCCAGCAATTTTCGAAAATTGATCAATATGGCAAGATTGGATTGAGAATTAATCAATTTTGAAAATTTGATTTTATACAAAAATCAAATTTGATTTTCATTGAATGGTGATTGATTCTGCCAATAATGATCCCAAATCCATCCAAGATTTATACCGATGCATACCACATGAAAGAGAACGAAAATTGCCTTAGAAACCCTATTCCAAAGCTCAAAACCGACATTCAAGCTATTGGTAATCCTAGTTCCAGCCGCTCAATCAATTTTGAGGATTCCATTGCATTCCTTGAGGTCTTTAGAGTCGATCCGACTTTTACATCATTCAAAACCATCCGTAATCGTGAAATTCAAATCGGTTTGTTCTTGAAAAATCCAAAATCGATTCGATTTTATGCATATTTAACATGATTCGTGTTTGTTTTGTGTTTAGTAATGAATTTGTAAGCTCGGCACCCAATTGAATTTCCATGGCCGGAATGCATAACACCATTGTTAGGTTTTCTCGTCTCGAATTAGGGTTTTCAAATAGAAAAATTGGACTCGAAGGCCTATACCATTGCATTCGGAATGATCTTAGAAATCGAACCATGGTCTTACATGTTATTTATATTATGTATGCACTTTTGATTTTGCCAGGACCTTAGCGTCGAACAATAGCCGACGCTAGCTTCAAATATTTGAATTGGGGACGATGAAGCCATGGTTCTGAGCATCGTGGAGCGACACCTGTCGCTCTTCCACTGATCCGCTTCAAACAAAGAAGGCTTTTGTTCAGTTGGCAAGACGTGTGGCTTAGAGGCAAGGTCCCGGGTTCATTCCCTGTGACCATTTGGTTTTTCTCCTTTTCACAAACTTTTCCATTTTTCTATTATATTTTAATACTTTGCTTTATATTTTAATTAATTTCACATTTTATTTATGCATTAAAAATTATCAAAATATTTATTCTTTTTACATTTGTTTTCTAAAATATTTATTTAATTTAATAAATTAAAACATATTTTTGCATGCATATTTATTTTTATTTATAATTTTGCATTTAAATCATTGTAAATTCATTTTAAATTATTAAATTGCATCTAAAAATCCCAAAAATTTATTTTAGCATGTTTACATTATTTCCAGATGTCATATTTTTACCAATTAAAATTTGCATTTTTCTAACATTTTTCTTATTTCGATTTCATCATATTTTCCGATTCTCGCTCGCTTCACGTGTTCTTCCAATTCGGACGCTTTCTTTTACTCATTTCATATTTTCCAATAATGTAATCAGATATGGGATGTAATAGTTTAAAATTAGGTCTTTATTTTTCCAAGATTTTAAATTATGTATCCGCCCCAAAGCCTTGTAATAGCGTGAGGATTTACCTTCCGCATCTTTACTTCCGCATTTACTTTCCGCACCCTATCAATTGTTAGTAACTAGGTGTATGGCAAGATAATAATGAACATAGCCCACTAATTTTCAAGATAACATATATCTCAAATCAACACACTTCACACATGCACCCCTTAGGGTAATTCTCTCTCGCTTACGATTACAAATGGTCATGTCCCTCGAACGAGGTATTCTAGCACCGCTGTTTCCAAACAAATCATCATAGTCCCTTCGATAAAGATCATAGACCCACGATGTCGCCTCCGAATACATGATCTTGACCCTCGATTGTCGCCTACGAAAAATGATGATAGTCCCTTCGAATGTGCTAGGATACTTCCTACAAGTTGCCTTCGATGACCATCCGATGTCCCTTCGAATGTCCCGCTTACATCCAACGAATGGAGCTACCTACTAACTAATGGTAAGGCTAGCGCTATTCTAAAGGAACGTAGAAGTATGAAAAACAACCAATTCTGAGTGGGTAAATAAGTCTCTTAGTTGCTTACTCTAAAACAAATGCTTTTCACACCACACACTCTTTTCAAAGTTCAAAATTCTTTTCAAAACAAAAATATTTCCGAACACTTTGTATACACTCCTACATGAGTCATTACAAAGTCAAAGCGAAATGCCTTTTTCAAAACATTTTGTCAAACACACAGTAAAGCAATTTTAAAGGTAATCTAGAGCAACTAAGAGCCTGTGAGATAACTACGGATGGAAAGGGGTGCTAATTACCTTTTCATAACCATTCTCCAACTCGTAATCTAAACGAAGGTCTTTTTTCTGTACTTTTACCTTCCCTTAATTGATAAAAATAAAAGTCGGTGGCGACTCTTGCTATCCGCACATTTGATACAAAATCCTACAAAGTCGGGTTCACCGACATGTAATCAAGATCATTGGGAAAAATTTAAAAGAGAGAATTGCCTTAGGGATTTCTAGATAACCTTAATGCTTTTTGTTTGACTTGTATGCTTTATCTTTAAGGGTTGCTTGGGTATTATATTATTGGGGATCCTACACCGGATCCGGTTTCTTTTAGGTAAGTAGCATTAGATCATCGCGACCGCTAGACGATAACTAAACGGTCAACATGATGGCTACGCTAGCATGACACTTTGGTTGTCCCGATACTCTTCATTCCCAAGTTGAAGATAGTATTTGGCTTCGCATGGTGTCATCAAGCGCTAACTAAACTTTTAGAACCTTAATTGACCCATCTTAGCCATTGAAGGTAGTGAGATGGCCGCTTTGGTGTAGACCGAGGTTGGTTGATACCGATGCTACGCTCATCGAGATCGACTTTGGGACATTTTCGATCGACCACTTGGCCGTCGATTGAAATAAACGCCTACGAGAAAGATCGATGATGAGATTCCTAGAACCCTTACATTATTATAGGATAGATGAACCAACTCAAACTTTTGTGGGTAATCACCTATACCTCATGCAAGCCTTAAACCTAGGCTCATTGTGTGAATTGTTTGTGTGCTAAACATGACATCATGACATCATTCGCATTGCATATCATTTCTAACTATTTCAAGGACCTAGGGATTTATCTTTGCTCTTTTGTAGGGTATTATGGCTTCTAGAAAGACAACCGAATCAACTTTACGGGTATACCTTCTCACTCAAAGAATTGGTTTCGAAATTCCCCATGCTTCATCAAAAGACATGGTTATCTACTGACTTGGTTATCTCCGCTTTGAAGAAGATATGATGCATGTCCTATTCAGCTTCTTTGATCCGAAACACCATTGTTTACATTCTTCCATTATCGCTTGGTTCCTACCTGAAGAGTTCTCTAAGCTACTGGGATACCTATTCTTGATCAAATGCCATTCAATTACCTAGAAAAGGTTCCTAAGACAAGACATTGCAGCCTTACATCTTAAGCGATATTGAAGCCAATTGGGAAACTAGAAGTGGAGTTAAGGGTTTACTTTCCAAGTTCTTAGTCAAGAAAGCCCGAGAATTCCTCAAAGTTATGAGTTTCATGCATTTGAGAACATTGTGGCCTTGCTAATTTATGGTTTGGTTCTATTTCCTAACTCGGATCAATTCATAGACATCAATGCCATCAAATTATTTCTTACCCGCAATCCTACCTTACTTGGAGACATCCTACATTCTCTCCACACTGCATTTACTAAGAGACAAGGAACTCTCATGTGTTGTATACATATTTTAAGGTGGTTTATTTCGCACCTTCCTCCATCGCTTTGAAGAATGAACAAAGGTTGAGATGGTCTCAAAGATTGATGTCACTCTCATTCGGATATCCGTTGGAATCTTTTTCTCAAAAGGATTTCACATTCATCGAGCGTTGTGGAGAATTCCTAATGTCGCTACTTGGTATAAGGGAGGTATTACTTACAACCCTTCTTTAGCTCTACGCAGCTTGGTTTTGCTCAAGAGATGGTCCACATGATATGCTTCTCCAAGATATTGTGTTCGACTACAACACGATCTCCGCATTACCGACGAAGGTTCATACACGCTGGGCATGGTAAAGAAGATCGATACCAAGACTTTGGGGCACCGTAACTCCATTCCTTGGGAACCTTACCTCAAATGGTGCGAGCTCGAGCTCAAAACCTCATGATGCCACTCCTGCTCTACCAAGAATTATGGAACCTGCTATAGGTGATGTACCCTATAATCGCTCTCCATCCCGACATGCCTACCGATTTTGAAGACTTGAAGAGATCCCGATTCACTTTAAAGAAGAGGGATACTTTGAAGCTCAATGCAAGCGAGAAGAAAGTGCTAGAGTTGACAAAGCTACTTCACGAGGAGCGAAGCATCAACGCCACATCGGCACCAAGAGGAAGCTCCCATGGAGACTTAGAGCTTTAGGATGTTTATGTTTTTTATTGTTTCGAACTATCTCTTTGTACTTAAAAAGAAAAAAGAATAATAAAAAGAGTACTAATAAATGTTTGTTCATTGCTTGTTTAACAAATTTAAATCTCTAAGGTCCTTGAAAACATTGCATTGCATTCGCGATAAACATTGCATATCATAGCATAACATTGCATCACTGTACATTGAGATTGGTTTTCTCATTTGCTCGCTATTTATTTTAGCGTAAATGGCTCTGAACAGGTCAAAGATCTCCAAGCTCGAATGCTGCCAGCAGATGTTTACCACTTGGTCCAAGGCCAAGAAGATCCAAGAAGCTCATCAACAAAGAAGAAGGTGTTGGTCTCCTCAACATAGGCGACGCTACAAAGGTGGTCCTAACAGAGTCACTTGATAGAGCTTGAAGGAAGTGTCAAGAAGGAGGATGAACAAAGTAACAAGGGTAATGGTGAAGGCACAGCCCGAGCTTGAGAATGACTATGATAATGGCCAATACTCGATGAGGATGACAAGTACAAGCAACTTGAAGACCGTCTCAATGTGTGGAAAACTTGAAGATGTCCGGCCGAATTTTGATGATCAACCTCGCCCCCGTGTTGTGATTCCTCCCAAGTTCAAAGTTCCTACTTTGCTAAGTATGATGGCATGTCTTGCCCTAAGTCGCATTTGAAGTCCTATGTCCAAGATCAATCCTCACACCGATGATGTAAAGTTGTGGATGCACTATTTCCAAGAGAGCTTGTCCGAACTCACTGGAGTGGTATTATCACCAGAGAATGACCGATCCGTATTGGAGTGACTTAGCGATGCTTTCTATGCATAATATGAGTATAATGTCGAATTGACACCCACTCGCATGCAACTACAAAGCATGTCTATGGGTCGCGATGAGAAGTTCAAGGAGTATGCCTGTAAGTGGAGAGATTTAGCAGAGTTCAACCACCCTTGTCCAATAGGGAGTTGGTTGATATTTTATGGGGACACTAACAGCCCATTCTTCAATCATCCGATTGAAACTCTTCACCGGATTCACCGAGTCGATACTTACAAAGCAGCGATCAAGCCGGTATTAAGAGTGAGAAGATCCATGTAGAGTCATCTTCAAATGCCGCAAAGAGATCCTGGTGGTAAGAAAGAAGCTAATGCGTGTATGGTCGAAAAGCCGAGCCAAGACCGACCGCACTAACTGGGGCAGGATCTCCAATCCTACATCAAGACAACCTCACGAGACAACGACGAGCGTAACGCGCCACGAAGACTTTATAAGATCAACATGCTATTGTCGCAAGCCTTACAACACATGTTGAACGCAGAGTCGATAACCTTGAGGGATCCTCCTCGAATGTCAACACTTCCTCCAAGTACAATCCAAATGCTAAGTGTGCTTACCACTCCAATAGCCTGTGACATAGTAACCGATGATTGTTGGGCTCAAGAACAAGATTCAAGATATGATCAAGCTAGGCATTGAATTTGATCCTTGTTGAGACCGAATGTGATCAACGCGCCTATGCCTAACCATGACAAGGGTTCCAATGTCACAGGACGATACTTATGTTTTCAACATAGATGACTTGACCATTCCTCCGATGACCGTAAGAAGAATTTGTTGCAAGTTGTCAATCCAGATGCCCGAGGATTGTCGGTGCCTGCCTCGCACTGATGGTTGTGCTTGGTCGAGAAGACGTGTTCAAAGGCATGATGAATAACCGTGAGATACTATTTCTAAAACCACCGTGCGTAAGTCAGTGAAGATATGTCTAAGTTAAAGATCAAGATGCGAACGAAACCACACCATCTGTGGGATACCTTGGGGCAGCCAAGTGGAAAGTATGATTACATGATGAATACCGTCCCCGAGTAGTTACAAGATTCCTATTGAAGATGTTAAGGAATGGATGGGGTGACGATTTTCCCAAGACTATGCCGATGTTAACACAATAAGAATTTCTCGCTGATTGTGCCTAGGGTGGCACCTCTCATCATCACTTCTCCAAGACCGCCCATATTCCTCCGACAAGGCTATCCCTTGGAATTATGGAGTTGATGTTTACTATCATGGCCAAGCAAGACCCTCACCATTGAAGATCTTACTATTGAAGCTACCATTCCCGACATTGACAACATCACCGGATCAAGTAAGGTGACCAACCCAAGGGTTTTCTCCGTAAATATCTCCTCCAAAGACACCGCGACTCCAAACAGATTCCAACTATTCAATCCATTCCCAAGCTAGAGGAAAGAACCAAGACTCATCCGCTTCAACCAAGTACCAAAGGAAGTTATCAAGATACCTCCAAACAAGAAATGGAGGAAATTCAAGATTATCAAGAAGAGCGACTACAATGTCAGGAATACTGGGACAGATCATCCAAGATCTCCATGCTTGCTCGCTTTATGCTCCGAGGCCATGCTAACGCCTGTGAAGTTCTCAAGAATGCTCACGTGCCTCAAGACACTACTACCGATCAATTCAAAGTTTGTATTGCTAGCGCTGCCAACAACAATGTCTTTTCCTCATCTCGTTGAATGGGCAAGGCACTACACTATCCCATGTTTTGTGATACCGGTTCTGCTTCCAATATCCTTCCAAGACCGCTTTGATCGGCTTGATGTCAAGGGTTGGTTCGAGACCCAAAGGACATTATTGTGAGGGCTTTTGATGGTTCTAAGTGATGCGCGCTGAGAGCTCATCATCCAAAGTCGGTTCCTGCACTTTTGATTCTACTTTGTCATGGACATCCGCCCAGCTTACTTTTCCTACTTGGACGCCTTGATACATGGCAAGGCACACTTCCACCTTACATCATCGGTCAAGTACCCGTGAAAGGGAAGGTTGTTAGCAGAGCGTGAAGAGGAATATATGGTCACCATCCGCAATGCTCTCATACCTTGAGATGGAAGGTGAATTCTTGAGACTCCCGCTGCTTTTGAGACAATCCCCGAGTCATGCCTGACTCCCACACCCCGGTTACACAAGTTCCGCTTAGGATGGCCTCACCGAAAGATGCTCAAGTCATGAAGAAGGAAAGAGTACTATTTGGGGACAGCTCCCTAATCTTCCTTTCAACCGACAAGACCGGTTTAGGCTTCACCATCAAGGGTCAAGATGATACGCCGCGAACGTGTCGGCCAACTTCCTTTCCGCAGATCGCCAGAGTGGAATCCATGCTATAGAGGACTACAACGACTGACATCGCAAGTGGATCTTCCCAACCCGATCATGGGCTCAAGAATTGAAGACCAAGACGCCATACCAATCTCCTTTAGTCGAGTAATTGCTCTTGTTTTGTTTTGCTTTCGTATTTCTTTAACAATAAACTAAACAAAGCCTAGTTGCCCGGCATCATGGCTCGCTTCATGAGGGTTATTATCCGTCTTATGTATTTTCATTCAATAAATCGTTGGACTTTGTTTCTGTTTTCTTTCTTTACTTTATCACCCCTTCAAAAGCTATGTGTTTCACACACCCACGTGATACATGTAATCCTCCGAATCTTGTTAATAATAAAATGCTATTGCTAAATATGACTCGATAATCCGATCTACCAAGCCAAGACGAAAGTGAGGAAGATTGTGAAGTGCCAGGAGAACTTGCATGACTACTAAGAAGAAGAAGTTATGAGTTATACACCACACAAGAGCAAGTCGAGGTTGTGAATTGGGCACGGAGACGTAAAAGAGATCAAGATAGGAGCGGGTCTTGAGAAGTGTTAAAGAAAGGTTGGTTCAGATGCTACGAGACTATATTGAGGTTTTTGGTTGGTCATACGAAGACATGTCGTGTTGGACATTGATATCGTGGTACACCGATTGCCGAAAAAGAAGGTTTTCTCCAAAGAAATGTAGGTCTGTCAGATGCCCCGAGATGTCGAGAAAATCAAAGTCAAGTTATGAAACAATTCAACGCCGGTTTTAGCACACCTCTTATCCCCAAGGTTGCAAATGGTACCCGACTCCAAGAAGGATGGCAAAGTACGAATGTGTGGATTACGTAGATCTTAACAAAGCGAGTCCGAAAGCGATTTCCCACTTCCTCATATTGATGTTCTCTGACAACACCGCCAAAGATAAGGTTTTCCTTCATGGATGGTTTCTCCTATAATCGATCAAATGGCTCAAGACATGGAGAAGACTACTTTGTTACACAATGGGCAACTTTCTCGCTACAAGGTTATGCTGCTCGGTCAAGAACGCAGCGCCACTTATGGTGACATTATTTCATGACATGATTCATCACGAGATAGAGGTCAACGCCGATTTATGATAGCTCGATCACAATCGAAGAACATCTTGATCATGCGTAAACTATTTGATGATTGAAGAAGCAGACCGAGACTTAATCCTAACAAGTGCACTTTGGAGTCGATCCAAAACCTAGGGTTTGTTGTCGCGGTAAAGGTATTGAAGTTGATCCCGCCAAGGTTAAAGCTATTCAAGAGATGCCGCCCCGCATCGAGAAGGAAGTCGAGGTTTCTTTGGCCGATTGAACTACATTGCGCGATTCATTGCACACCTAATCGCTACTTGTGAGCCAATCTTCAAGTTACTTAAGAAAGATCAAGTGGTAGAATGGAACGACGATCCGATCGCTTTTGACAAAATCAAGGAGTACCTACGTAATCCTCCTATTCCGATGCCGCCAAAGGAAGACCTCTTATCATGTACTGACAATGACAGAGAACTCAATGGGTGTGTTAGCAACATGACGAGTCTGGTCGAAAAGAGCATGCAATATACTACCTTAGCAAAAGTTTACCGACCGTGAAACAAGATACTCACAACTAGAGAAAACTTGCAACGCTTGGGCTGCTCACGACTAAGACAAGATATGACTCACACTACCTTGTTGATTTCAAGATGGATCCGATAAAATACATATTTGAGAAACCAACTCTCCGAAGAATAGCAAGATGGCAAATGATCTTGACCGAATATGACATCCAAGACACTTCTCAAAGCGATCAAAGGAAGTAGTAGCGATCATTTGGCTCACCAAGCCGTAGATGACTACACCATGCATGCTTGAATCTCAGATGAAGATGTTTTACTAGTTGATTGTGAAGAACTGTGCCGACGAAGGACCCAACAAGGATCCCGATGGATATGGTCTTTGATGGAGCCTCAACGCACTTGGCAATGGCATTGGCGCCATCATTACATCCCTACAGTGACATACGCCTTTCACCGCCAGATTATGTTTCAATGGCACTAACAACATGGCCGAGTACGAAGTGCATCATGGGTCTTAAAGTCGCTATTGACTTAAGAATCAAGTTCTTACAAGTGTATGGAGACTCAACTTAGTGATCACCGATAAAGGCGAGTGGGATACGAAGCATCCGAATCTCATTCCGATCGAGAGCATGTTCGAGTTTGATCCCCTACTCAAGAGATTACTTTTGATCATATTCCACGAGAAGAGAATCGGTTGCACGCATTGGCTACTATGTCATCTATGTTCAAGGTCGATGGGACAACGAGGCTCCCGTGATCATCATTGAGATTCGACGAACCAACAGATTGTTATGAGCTTGACGCATAAGAGACCTTGGTACTATGACGTGAAGAGGTATCTTGAGACTCGTGAATATCCCGTAGGGCATCTGTTAATGATAAGAAGTTCATGAGAAGATTTGCTTCCAAATTCTTCCTCAAGAACGATATCTATATAAGCGCAACCACGACTTGTGCTTATCTACTGTAGACCGAAAAGAATGCGATCATGGAAGAGTTACACGAAGCATTTGGTACCCACTCCAAAGGACACACCATGGCTAAGAAGATTTTGAGAACAGCTACTATTGGTCCACCATGGAAGTCGATTGTCACCGCTTATGCTCGATCTTGTCACAAGCGATTTATGCCGACAAAGTGCACGCCTCAAAGACCGAATGTTTTAACTTCTCCTTGGCCTTTGCAATGTGGGCATTGACATGATTGGAGAAATCAAGCCCACGCTTCCAATGGACATCGCTTCATCCTTGTGGCAATTGATTACTTTACCAAGGGTAGAAGCAACCTCGCTCGCATCTGTTACCAAGAATGTAGTGGCTCGATTCATCAGCACAATCTTATCCGTCGATATGGCACTCCCGAAAGGATTATCAGATAACGGCTCTAACTCAACAACAAGATGATCACCGAACTCGCACGCAGCTCAAGATCAAGCATCACAATTCTCCTTATCGGCCTAAGATGAATGGCAGTGGAAGCCGCCAACAAAAACATTAAGAAGATTATACAAGATGATCTGACTTACAAGGATTGGCATGAGATGTTACCATTTGCTCATGGTTATCGTGATCACGGCACGAACATCCACGTGGGCAACCCCTTTCTCTCGATACGGTATGGAATCGCCTTACCCATCGAGGTTCGATACCCTCAACCGAGTCCTCCAGAGGAAAGTTAGGCGAAGACGATTGGGTCCGACTCGCCTTGACCGATCAACTTGATTGATGAGAACGACTCGCGCCCATCCGCCATGGACAAATTTATCGTAAACGAATGATCGAGCATTTAACAAGAAGGTCAAGCACCGAGTCTATCAAGTCGGTGACCTAGTAGTCAAGCGCATCATTCTTCCACAAGGTGATCCAGGGCAAATGGACTCCCACCTACGAGGGACCGCTTGTAGTCAAGATGATTTTCCTGGAGCTATGATACTTAGCACCATGATGGTGAAGACTTCCCACACCTCGTGAACGCAGACATAGTCAAAAATACTACGATAAAGAGACCCGCTAGGTCGATCGCCTAGGCAAAAATATGGATCCTGCGAACCAAAAGGTTCGGCAAAAATAAAGGATATATACAAAACATGTACACCCAAGTCGAAACTTGGGCAAAAAGGGCTAGGGCGGTCTAGGCAAAAGTTAGATTCAACGACTATGTCTCTTCCACCTACCCACTACTATCAAGATTCAAGATTCAAATGGCGAAGATCAATTCACTCACTTTCTACCGACAAAGAAGGAGATGAGATAGTTGAAATATATGAGTACTAGCATAGTTGGAACTTAACGAGATTGTTTCGAGATAGCTTTTTGTGTACAAAACTACTTGGCCATACGCCACATTTCAAATAAATGCAAGTTCTTTTCTTTACAATTTTCATCGTTGTCGCTCAAGAAGTCCAACGCTTGCTTTGAATGATTATACGACTTGACAATAAGAATCTAATCGCAAACATATGAAAAGTGAACATACAAAAGTACTTACTACAGCTCCAGTGAATTGGGATGACGACAAAAGTCACCAACACAACTTCCCCAAACAGAGCAAAAGGAATCCACGAGCAATTCCACTGAAAGCAATGTTACATCGATCTTCAAGCAGAAAACACCTCATCTCCAAAAGGTATTTATTCCCCAAGGGACATCCCTCCTTCCTCTTCCCCAACGGCAAAGATCCGACTCGAGACTTGGTCGATAGTGCATCGAGGAAACTACCTCCTCATCCCCACCAAAGATCACAACGGTTCCCGACTCTTCCAACCGGCCTCCCAGAACTATCAATTGTTCTCCAGCAAGATCTACACTCTAAATCCCCAGTAGAGCACTTCCTAAATCTCCTCAGCAGGGTCTACATACAAGGTCCCCAACAATCGCCTCCCGTCTCTTCAATGGTCTATGAGATCTCCAACAACGAGTTTCTCAAGATTCTACCTTCCTCAACAATAGCTAGGCCCAAGACCTGGTCGATAGTGCATCGAGGAATCCAGGATATCTTTCTTCTTTCAAAAGCGGGGTTCTCACCTACTCAATTCCCCAAGCAGAACATCCACATCTTCTTCAAGATGGATATGTTTTGAAATACCACGACATCTATCATTCATACATTTCTCATAGAGTCATAATTCATGCATATGTCATTCATATACACCGTCATGCATCATACTGCATAAAACTAACCAATATTCTATCAAAGTTCCTCTTGTTTCCAAAACAGTACTACTCGACGCAAACAGTCCAGATTAAGCCCCAATCGACGGAAAACTATCCGAAGACCGCCATGGTTGTCCTACGACGGTCCAGATTAAGCCCCGAACCGACGGAAAACTATCCGAAAGACCGCCCATGGTTGTTCTCCCACGATCGGTCCAGATTAAGCCCCGAATCGACGGAAAACTATCGAAGATCGCCTCGGTTATCCTCCGATAATGTGCAATGGATCAACACCGATGCACAACAGGAAGCTATCCACATTTTTTCCAACTACTATCTCCCTCGAGTAATCGCACTAAGATTTATTCCGATCCCTTCTTATCATCAAAGAACTATAGAGTCAGCGACGCTTTCGGATGGCATCTTAAGCCCAACTCCGACTACTTGTCAACATTTCTTCACTTTCAGAATGCTGCATATATGGTTAAAAATCAATACAAACCAATAACTTCATTCAAAATGAACATGAAGTCTAACATACGACTCCCTCCGGATGGCATCTTAAGCCCATCTCCATGCTCCTTCCGAAACGACTGCAGAGCCTAGCGTGACGGCTCCTCCAAAGATCGATCTTCAGATGGCATCTTAAGCCCATCCCCGTCAATTCTCCTATCGACATTCTCGAGTCTAGCGTACGACTCATTCCCCAGCTTCTCCAAATGGCATCTGTAAGCCCATTCCCACATCATCGACCAACCGCAGTGCAAATTGTATTGAGTGTTCAATCATCTTCCACCTCCAGGTCACGAAAGACAAGCGTGTCAATCTAACCCTCCAGTACAAGAAGATTGAACAGGGGCAGCTGTCATACCCCAAAATTTGCCCTCCATCTATTCAAGAGATTTCATACATCCCTACTCAAGGATTCCTCAAGAGTCGATCAGACAAACTCTCTCCTAGACAATCAACCCAAATTAGGTTTGGTATCTCTCAAGTCAAGATGGATTTCCAACATCTCCAATGGTCTTCATGCCTCCTCATATGCTTCAAAGATTCTCCATGTCAAGTTTCAAGCTTCACGATCAAGTTTCTCGCATAATTGCTCGATGGTCGAAAATCAACAGATTGGACAAAAAGTCAACTGTGGTCAACATACACAAACTTCATAATTTTTGGTCAACATCCTCATTTTGAAGTTACATTCATCATTTGATCAAGGGTTGATCATGATTCATCAAGAAAACTCAAGATTTGCTCAAAAGTCAAACTTTCTAAATTAGGGTTTCTAGTGAAAAGTCAACTAAACTTTGATCGATCATAACTTTCTCATACTTTCTCGTAAATTTTTCCACCACCTCTTGTTTTGAAGGAAATTCAATTTCTACAACTTCATGTCTCACAAGAATGTCCAAAAATGCTTCAATTGAGAGGTATGGCTCAAAACATTAAGTGTCATTTTCAAAGTCAACAAAAGTCAACTTTTGTTTTGAAGATATATTGAGCATGGAAACTCCAATTGAGATGAGACCAAAAGGTTGGTTAGAGGACTCTTAGAGCTTTCCAAAAGTCCAAGAACACTCAAAAATGTGGAAAATTGAGCAAGATACACTATTCACAAGTTGGGCAATTTTGAAGGAATGCACAAAGAGAGATACTTCTAAAATCAAAATTTTGCAAATGGGCTTGCTTTTCTTCATCCAAACTTATTCCTCATACAATTAGGAATATCCAAGCCCAATGCCATGAATTTTTGATTTATTTTTCTATTTAATTTGGAATTTATTCATTTAAATACAAATTAAATTTAAAATAAATTATAAAATCAAAATTAATTGCAAAGATTGATTTTATTCCTTCCTTGGGACTCAAGTAACTTACAAATGCCAATTTTCGAAAATTGATCAATATGGCAAGATTGGATTGAGAATTAATCAAATTTTGAAAATTTGATTTTATACAAAAATCAAATTTGATTTTCATTGAATGGTGATTGATTCTTGCCAATAATGATCCCAAATCCATCCAAGATTTATACCGATGCATACCACATGAAAGAGAACGAAAGATTGCCTTAGAAACCCTATTCCAAAGCTCAAAACCGTGACATTCAAGCTATTGGTAATCCTAGTTCCAGCCATTCTCAATCAATTTTGAGGATTCCATTGCATTCTTGAGGTCTTTAGAGTCGATCCGCATTTTACATCATTCAAACCATCCAATCGTGAAATTCAAATCGGTTTGTTCTTGAAAATCCAAAATCGATTCGATTTTCATGGATATTAACATGATTCGTGTTTGTTTGTGTTTAGTAATGAATTTGCAAGCTTTCTGGGCACTCCAATTGAATTTCCATGGCCGGAATGCATAACACCATTGTTAGGTTTTTCTGTCTCGAATTAGGTTTCTCAAACAGAAAAATTGGACTATAAGGCCTATACCATTGCATTCGGAATGATCTTAGGAATCGAACCATGGTCTTAGATGTTATTTATATTATGTATGCTGATTTTTGATTTTGCGGACCTTAGCCGAACAACAGCCGACGCTAGCTTCAAATATTTGAATTGGGGACGATGAAGCTCAGGCGCAATTGAGCATCAGAGCGACACTTGTCTTTCTTCCACTCGATCCGTTTCAAACAAAGGAAGCTTTGGTTCAGTTGGCAAGACGTGGTTTGAGAGGCAAGGTCCCGGGTTCGATTCACCCTGTGACCATTTGGTTTTTCTCCTTTTCACAAACTTTTCCATTTTTCTATTATATTTTAATATTTTGCATTATATTTTAATTAATTTCCACATTTTATTTATGCATTAAAAATTATCAAAATATTTATTCTTTTTACATTTGTTTCTAAAAATCTTTATTTAATTTAATAAATTAAAAACATATTTTGCATGCATATTTATTTTTATTTATAATTTTGCATTTAAATCATTGTAAATTCATTTTAAATTATTAAATTGCATCTAAAAAATCCCAAAAATTTATTTTAGCATGTTTACATTATTTCCAGCATGTCATATTTTTTCCAATTAAAAATTTGCATTTTTCTAACATTTTTCTTATTTCGATTTCATCATATTTTCCGATTTCTCGCTCGCTTCACTGTGTTCTTCCAATTCGGACGCTTTACTATTTTCATTTTATTTTCCAATAATGTAACTGTATATGGGATGTAATAGTTTAAATTAGGTCTTTATTTTCCGATTTTAAATTATGTATCCGCCCCAAAGCCTTGTAATAGCGTAGATTTACCTTTCCGCATCTTTACTTCCGCAATTTACTTTCCGCACCCTATCAATTGCTAGTAACTAGGCGTGTATGGCAAGATAATAATGAACATAGCCCACTAATTTTCAAGATAACATATTCGAAATCAACACACTTCTTTCACACATGCACCCTTTAGGTAATTCTCTCGCTCCACGATTACAAATGGTCATGTCCTCGAACGTAGAGGTATTCTAGCACCGCTGCCTTCCAAACAAATCATCATAGTCCTTCGATACAAAGATCATAGACCCACGATGTCGCCCGAATACATGATCTTGACCCTCGATTGTCGCCTACGAAAATGATGATAGTCCCTTCGAATGTGCTAGGATACTTCCTACAAGT
Organism: Vicia sativa; assembly: GCA_021764765.1. Lineage (NCBI taxonomy): Eukaryota > Viridiplantae > Streptophyta > Magnoliopsida > Fabales > Fabaceae > Vicia > Vicia sativa. The sequence goes on from CM038794.1 coordinate 101,681,367, forward strand.
TGCCTTCGATGACCATCCGATGTCCCTTCAATGTCCCGCTACATCCAACGAATGGAGCTACCTACTAACTAATGGTAAGGCTAGCGCTATTCTAAAGGAACGAGAAGTATGAAAACGACCAATTCGAGGGGTAAATAAGTCTCTTAGTTGCTTACTCTAAAACAAATGCTTTTCACACACACACTCTTTTCAAAGTTCAAAATTCTTTTCAAAACAAAACATTTTCGAACACTTTGTATACACTCCTACATGAGTCATTACAAAGTCAAAGCGAAATGCCTTTTCAAAACATTTTGTCAAACACACGTAAAGAAATTTTAAAAGGTAATCTAGAGCAACTAAGAGCCCTGAGATAACTACGGATGGAAAGGGGTGCTAATACCTTCCCTTTTCATAACCATTCTCCGAACTCGTAATCTAAACGAAGGTCTTTTTCTCGACTTTTACCTTCCCTTAATTGGATAAAATAAAAGTCGGTGGCGACTCTTGCTATCCGCATTTGGATACAAAATCCTACAAAGTCAGCTTCACCGATTACACTATGTCTCTTCCGATCACCTACGCCTAGACTACTATTATCGATTCAAGGTTCAAATGGCACGATCGCCCACCTCACTTCTAGTAGTGCAAGGAGATGAGATATTTGAAATATATGAGTACTAGCATAGTTGGAACTTAACGAGATTGTTTCCGCATAGCTTTTTTACTTTTCTTTTGTACAAACTACTTGGCCATACGCCACGTTTCAAATAAATACAAGTTCTCTCTCTTTACAAATTCTTGCTATTGTCGCTTGCATAAAGTCCAACGTTTGCTTTGAATGATTATATGCATTTGACACTAAAAAAATTTTATTCACAAACGTGCGAAAAATAAACATACAAAGGTAATTACTACAGGCTCCAGGAATTGAGATGACGACGAAAGTCACCCACAGAGCATGATTCCCACAAAAATGTCACTTACCACAAAACCTTCCCCAGCAAAGAAGAGAAGGATCCCCAAGCAGTGATTCCACTCAATCGAATTACGCCCGTCATCGAGCAGTAACATATCATTCCCAGCCAATATGTTTATCCCCAGCGGATATCTCTCAACCATTCCCCTTTTTCTCCAGCAGCAGTGTCCAGACTTAAAACTTGGTCAAATGGTGCACTGGAGGAAATCTACTCCTCTTATCCCCCATTCAAGACTACAACGGGCTTCAGACTCTTCTAAACCGGTCTCACAGCAACTGCTAACTACTCTCCAGTAAGATTTACACAAGAATCCCCGGCAGAGTACCTCCAAGATTCTCCCTAACAAGGTCTACACACAAGGTCCTCGATAGCATATCTTTACCATTCTCAACGGTACCTGGACCCAAGACTTGGTCAGATAGTGCACCGGAGGAATCAAAGTTACCTTTCTTCTCAGGATCTCCGTCCTCAAACAGAAGTCAGAAATCTCCAAACAGAACATCCAGATCTTCTTCAAGATGGATATGTTTTGAAATACCACAATATCAATCATTCATACATTGCTCATAAAGTCATAATATATGCATATGTCATTCATACACATTGTCATGCATCATACTTTGCATAAGACTAACAATATTCTATCAAAGTTTCTCTTGTTTTCTCCAAAACAGGTGAAAGTCACTTCTGACATAAACAGGTCCAAGATTAATACCCGAATCCAGACGGCAAAACTATCTGAACAACCACTCGCGTTGTCCTCCGACAACGGATCCAGGATTAATACCCGAAGCCAGACGGGAGACCCTATCCGAACGATCACCGGTTATCCTCCGATAACAGGCAGTGGACCAACACCCGATGCACAACAAGGAAGCTGTCCACATTTTACCAACTACTATCTCCTCAGAGTAATCAACACGAAGATTTATTCTGACACCTTCTTATTATCAACAGTGACTACAGAGTCTGGCGTACGACTCGGTTGCCCTGGATGGCATCTTAAGCCCATCTCCGACTACTTATCAACATTTATCCACTTTCAGAATGCTGCATCTTTGGTTAAAAAATCAATACAAACCAATAAATTCATTCAAAGATGAGCACGAAGTCTAACGTACGACTCCCTCCGGATGGCATCTTAAGCCCATCTCCATGCTCTTGCCAGAAACATCTACAGAGCCTAGCGTATGGTTCACTCCCCCAGCATCGATTCTTTCCAGATGGCATCTTAAGCCCATCTCCGACAGTTCTCCTATTCAGACCACAATCTCGAGTCTAGCGTACGACTCATTCCCCAGCGAAGTCCCCAACTTCTTCCAAATGGCATCTGTAAGCCCATTCCCGCATCATCATACAACAGCGAGTGCAAATTTTCAGGTGTACTCGAGTGTTCAATCATCTTCTACCTCCAGGTCGAAAGGCGACATGCCAATCTAACCCTTCCAAAGACAAGAAGATTGAATGGGTAGTCGTCATACCCCAAAATTTGCCCTCCAACTTCTCAAGATATTTCATACATCCATGCTCAAGGATTCCTCAAAGGTTGATCAGACAAACTCTCTCCTAGACAATCAACCCAAACTACGGTTTGCCATTCTCAGATCAAGATGGACTTCCAACATCTCCAATGGTCATCATGCCTCCTCATATGCTTCAAAGATTCTCCATGTCAAGTTTCAAGCCTCACAAGTCAAGTTTCCAAATTGCTCAGATGGTTGAAAATCAGTGTTATTGGACAAAAAGTCAACTGTGGTCAACATACAGTCATACTTCATAATTCTTGGTCAACATCCTCATTTTTAAGTTACATTCATCATTTGATCAAGGGTTGATCATGATTCATCAAGAAAACTCAAGATTTGCTCAAAAGTCAACTTTCCAAATTAGGGTTTCTTGAGGAAAAGTCAACCAAACTTTGATCGATCATAATCTTCATACTTTCTCGTAAATTTTCCACCACCTCTTGTTTTGAAGGAAATTCAATTCTCTACTACTTCATGTATCACAAGAATGTTCAAAAAATGCTTCATTTGGAAAGTATGGATCAAAACATTACAGGTCCTTTTCAAAGTCAACAAAAAGTCAACATTTTGTTTTGAAGATATATTGAGCATGGAAACTCTAATTGAGATGAAACCAAAGAGGTTGGTTAGAGGACTCTTAAAGCTTTCCAAAAAGTCCAAGAAGACTCAAAAATGTGGAAAAATGAACAAGATACACCATTCAGAAGTTGGGAAATTTTGGACAGTTGCACAAAAGGAGATTTTGGTCAAAATGCAAATTTTTCCAAATGGGCCTATAATCTTTTGATCCAAACTTGTTCATGACATTATTTGTGACTCATAAATGCTTGGCCATGGAAATTTTCTATTTTATTGATTTATTTTTTAATTTTAAACCATTTAATTCAAAATTAAATTATATAAAATATGAAAAAAAGATATTTTTTCAAGGAGAGTGATTTTATATCATGCTTGAGGTCCAAGGAAGCCCAAAATACTTACCAATTTCGTGCATGATCATTCATTTAAGAGAAAATCAAATTTCTTTCAAAAATTTGATTTTATTTGAAAATCATTCAATGCATTCAAACCAAATCTTTTTCCTTGTTTTCCTCTCTCAATTCACTCTATAAATAGCCAAGATTACACACAACAAAGGACACGAAACCCTAGCCCTTACAACAACCAAAACTTTGTCAAAATTTTTCAAGAATTGGTGAAAATAGAATTTTATTTTCCACCTTTCAACCATCCAAACGTGCTCGGGGTAAGATTGAATTAGAATGCATCATTACTATTGATCAAAGCAAGCTAAATCGAGCCATATACATGCATACATATTCAAATGTTTCTTGATTTTGCATTTTACTATTCTCGTGTTTCAATTGAATCTAATGCTTTTATTGTGTTCATGAGACTCCATATGGTCGATCCGGGCCGCTTGAAGTTTGCACGTGAAAATAAGGATTTGCCATAGTTAGGGTTTTTGAACTGTCTTCGAACCGCCTATGTGACTTATCTAAAAAATAACCCCACCATTGAACTGAATGCTCGATTTAGGGTGGTAGGTCCTCCTTTCTTGTTTATTTCGTATTTTTGCGTGTTGAAAATCAACTCGCCGTAGAAGATGACCCGTTAGGTTCCAGTGGCGACTCCGGCGGACCCTGCGTGCACGGTCTCTCTCTCTGATTCGCTCATTTGAATTACCCGGGGTCCACCAGCTGACTGTGTTTTGACTTCACCAAGCAACGACGCGTGTACGCTCGTGATCACGTGTTTCCAATCCATGACATCCGATGCAAGATGGCGTAGTGGTAAAAGCGCTCACTGTTCAGAGATGCTCCTCCAGGTCCCCTGTTCGAACCATGCCAGGACCATTCTTTTTACAAAGTTTGATTTTCATTCATATTTTCTATTTTTTCATATTTTTCTTATTTCTTTAATATTTTACATGCATTTTAATTTATTTCAACCATTTTTATCATGCATTTTAGAATACCAAAAAAATATTTATCTTTTTGCATTATTTCCAGAAAATGTTTATTTAATTTATAAAATTAAAAAATATTATTTTGCATGCATATTTAATTTTATTTCTAATTTACCATTTAAATCACTTTTAATTAGTTTTTAATTATTAAATTACCTCCAAAAAATCCCAAAAAATTATTTTAGCATATTAATGTTATTTCCAGCATGAAATATTTTTCTCATTTAAAAATTTGCATTTTTACTAACATTTTTCTCTTGATCGATTTCCTCGTATTTTTCCGATTTCTTATCTTTTCACAAAGTTATCCGCTTCGATTTCTTTTTATCGCTTTTTTCCAATAATGTAACTACTTATGGGATGTAATAGTTCTAATTAGGGCTTTTATTTTCCACATTTTAAATTATGTATCTGCCCCAAAGCCATGTAATAGCGTAGGATTTATCTTTCCGCACTTTACAGTTCCGCATTTTAATTTCTACACCCTATAAACTGCTAGTAATTAGGCGTGTATGGCAAGATAAAATTGGACATAGATCACTTATAATTTCAAGATAACATATCTGAATTTGACACACTCTTTTCACACATGCACCCCTTAGGGTAATTCTCTCTCGTTGCCTTTACGAATTCAAATGGTCAAGTCCCTCGAACGTAGAGGTATTCTAGCACCGTTGCCTTCAAAACAAATCATCATAGTCCCTTCGATACAAAGATCATAGACCCACGATGTCGCCTACGAATACATGATCTTGACCCTCGGTGGCGACTCTATCCCATTTGCGATACAAAACCTACAAAGTCGGTTCACCATATTACAATGTGAAACCGATATAAGTGCAATTTTAGGAAGTCGGTTTGTTTGTTATTTGTGTTTCGACTAAGGAAGCTTGAGAACTCCTTCAACAATATATTTGGAGATTTAATATCCTGCTTTCAAGGAGAGAAGACAGGAGGCGCTGAAGACTTGTGAGTAAAGCAACCCTAGTTGTTGTTACTCTATTTAAGGGTTGCAAACCTTGTTTTTCATGTTGGTCGTTCCAGTTTTAGAGAGTTTAGTTTTAATTGTTGGTTGTTCATTGTTTTGGTTATGAGTTATTTATTGTGAGCCTCTCGAGTATTTATACTTGATAATGACGGATTTTGAGGTGTAAGTTTTCAATCACCATAAGCTTTGAAGCAAGTGTGATTGTGTGTCTTTGAAAAGTGTCTTCAGTTTTAGTTGTGTTTAGTGTCACGGGTAGTGATACTGAGGGAGTGAGCGAAGGTTCTTATATCTAAGTGTGGTATCTTAGGTAGAAGGATCATTGGGTAGTTTGATTAAGTGAATAGGTGTAAACAGGAAAGGTTTAACTCTGAATTAATACTACTAATAGTGAACTTCATCCCTAGCTTGGAAGCCCCCAGAGGTAGGTTGGTTAGAACCGAAATGGGTTAACAACTCTTTGTGTTTTTATTACTTTCTGCACTGTTAAATTCTATTTTGGTTAGCTGTGTTCAAAGTAGATATAAGTGTCGTGACATTACCTTCGACATCTCATATCTAATACCAGAATTTCAATTGGTATCGGAGCAAGCATCCTGCTCTATCTCCGGGTGAGATCTAGGGAATATATTATGGTAACGTGGACAAGGAGGCGATATTCTTGAATAGACCACCCATTCTAGATGGTTCTAATTATGATCTATGGAAGCCTCATATGGAAGCATACATAAAGTCCTTGGACATCAGGGCTTGGAAGGTTATTCTGAAAGGATGGACACATCCTGTGGTTATTGGAGCTGATAATCAACCTACTGGTGAGTTGAAACCTGAAGAAAATTGGTCAAAGGAAGATGATGAACTAGCTCTTGTAGATTTACAGGAATTGAATTCTATATTCGGTGGAGTTGACAGAAACATCTTTAGACTAATTAATACATGTGAAGTGGCCAAGGATACTTGGGAAATACTCAAGACTACTCATGAAGGGACCTCCAAGGTTAAAATGTCAAAACTGCAACTGCTCAAAACCATGTTTGAGAACCTGAGAATGAAGGAAGAAGAAAGCATTCAAAAATTTCATATGAATGTTTTTGAAATTGCTGGTGCTTAAGTGCCTTGGGTGAGAAGATTCCAGAAGAGAAGCTGGTAAGGAAGATGCTCAGATCTATACCTAAGAGATTTGATATGAAGGTAACATCTACTAAACAAGCTCATGATGTCAACATCATGAAAGTGGATGAACTTGCGGGTTCACTCTAAACGTTTGAGCTGAGTATTAATGAGAGGTCATAGAAGAAGCCCAAAAGCATAGCATTCAAGTCCAACACTAAAGAGAAAAGTGAGGAATACGATCTGAATGCCGAGGAAGAATTGTCAAATACCATAGTCATGCTAGGAAGACAATTCAATAAATTTCTATAAATAATGGATGGTAGCTCAACACCAAATGTCCGGAACATCCCGTGTGACATTAGTAGGACAAGTAATTTTGGGAAGAAAGCAGAAGCTGGAGAAAGACCTACTCAAGGTAGAGAACTAAAGTGCTACGTATGTGGAGGTGTTGCACCCCAAATTTTACCCTGCTATTTTTCTACTCGCATTTTGTTTATAAAAAAAACAGTCATTCACTCATTGCATTCACATCATTACGTCGTCTTTAAATTGACCAAAAGTCAGTTTAAATCGATATTTGCATCATTTTTAATTATAAATTACCTGTTATCTTACTTCATGCATTTTTACCTCTCTGCCTGTTTATTGCATTATTTTAATTTATTTATAGGTCGATGATATCGATACTTGATTTATAAATGTAATCGTTAAAAGCAATTTGATATCGCATGAAAATTAGCGGAGAAAATATTTCAAGTTTTCATCTTTTACTCACTGCTTTATGAATCTACGTGTCGCGTAGATCATGAAAATGTGCTCTCCCTAATTTTTCGATACATTTTTGAATCTCGTTTTTAACCGTAAACGTTTTAAACTCGGGTATTCTTTATTATCATTTTATTTTAATTTTAACAATTTCAATAATTTTTCTTTAATTTACAAGACTCGTAATTTATTTTAATGTGTTCATATTAATTTTCGGATAATTTATTGTCCGAACTTTTACCGTTTTTGACAATTTTAGGCGTCCAATTTTTATCTCAAAAAAATCAAACAAAAATACTTTTTGGGCTTGTTATTTTTTAAGCAATCCAATTTTGTGGCCCATTTAATTATGAGGGCATTTTTGGCATTTTTGAAAAATAACTTAAACCTAAATTTTGGGTATAAATATGTGGAATGTTATTGTTGCAAGGGGGGAGGGCCAATTTTGAAACACGGAAAGAGAGGCAACGGATAAAAAAAAAAATTATAAAAAATCTGTCTTCTTCTGTTCAACACCTCCTCATCGTCACACCTCTCTTCACCCTTCATCTTTCCTTTCTCTCTCACTACTCTCGCCGTACCCCCCATTTCTTCACTCTCACAGAAGCCACCGCTTCCTCACCGTTATCTCTCTCTCACCGTCACTCTCTCCATCGTCACCTTCACGAACTCCCTTCAACATCACCCTCCAACACTCACGGACATCAAACCCTCGATCTGTTTCTTTCACAATCCCGCCGTAACTCCTTTCTCACCGGAACACACCTTAATCCGCTGTCACTCTTCCTTCCGTCAAAACCAACCGCTTGCCATTCATTTCGTCACAACACCACCTCGCCGGAAACAGATTATCGGCCGAACCACATACCCCCTTTCGTTCACAGTTAAATCCCTTCTCTAATTCTCACACTCGCCGCTAACCTCATCGCGACACCCTTACCCTCCATATTCTGACCGCAATCTTCATCCGCGACACCCCCTGTTTCCTCTTTCTCACGCCGTAAATCCACCCTCAACCAGCTTCTGTTTCTCTCAATCCATCACCTTATCCCTCTTCATTCAACACCCACAACACCAACAACCTTCAATCCTTCTGCTCCCGCCGTTTCTCCTCCTGTTCGTTCCTCACACACCTCTCAACCGTCGTGTTCTTCCCATCAGCTCACCGGTCAGCATCAACTCATACTCAACAGCAGCTCTCTGTCAAGACGAACTGCAGTCCCTGCTATCTCCTCTCTCGACGTTCAAGCAACAGCGGCAACACCCATTCCACAGTCAGCAGTGGTAAGATTACGATACTCTATTATAACTGTGATTGCTGTAATAAACTCGGAATTTATAGTTCAGATGTATGTTATTCCTGGTCCTTTGGTTTATAGCAGAAATCTTTTCAATTGTGTCAGTGTTTGATGTTGTTTGTTTCTGTCCCTAATGTATGTTGCTTCAGTTTTAATCTGAGGGAATGTTTTGTCAACTTTGAATGTACTAATTCTGTTCAAGTTTCAAATTCATGGTTGTGTCAATTCCATATCAAATTCTGTGCAGAGTAGTTCGATATCCATCTCAGGTTTAATGTCATCTTACAGGAAGATAATGTGAATTTGGTTTGATAGTTTGAACTATAGTTGGTGATGCTTTGCCTTTGTGTTAATATCATGATAGAATTTATTATAGTGTTGATTTCAATTGAAGTTGTGGTGTGTTATTTGTGGAAGTCTAATGTTAGTTTCGTGATTATTCCTGTCAAATCTAATTGGGAACCATGGGGACAGGCATTAGTGATTTTCTTTTGACATCATTTCGCGACCGCTTGCTTCGAATCTAGTCGAGTTTCATTTGATCGCTTGAATTATTTTAGAGCAAAAGTTTGTTTATCACGCTTAATTATGTTAAATATGGGTGAAAGTTTTGATTTGGTTTGTCATTCGGGCCGATTTTGAATGTTTAAATGTTGATCGCATCGTCTTTGTTTTCTTGGTTTGTCGTCCATGTTTGAGTCGTTATCTATTTAGTTCATCTTGACACTTTAAATTCATGAAGTTGTTGTTTACAAATTCACATCCCTACTATTTCATTAATTCAAGTTGATTTCGATTCACGCTGTCATTTGTGTATACATGTTTAGTGATTCTAATGGAGAATTTTTATTACTAACACATGTTCTACCTTGCAATTTCATCTTGTTTTAATTTTATTCCACACTTATGCTACTAACCAATTTGTTTGTTGTGAAGGCATTCAAGAAAAGTCCGATCATCATTTCCTCTTAGCATATATACTTTTCTTCTTCCAATTACATTCTTATTATTGTTGTTCCATTATTAATATCTAGTAATGTCATTTTATTTTTGTAAATATAAAACACATAATATTTTTGTTATTATATTTAGTATGTAAATATACATATTATTTTTATTCTTATAACTTTATTTATATCCATTTGTAAATAAATTCAATTACATTTTAATGATCTTTGGGTTGCAATTTTGAATTTGGAATTTAATTCAACCTTCGAATGAATTTGGATGCAAATATATATCTATTCTTCGCATAGTTTTTGTTTGTATTTTGAGTGATGTAGGAATCTTCATTTGGTATTCATCTGATGCATCAAGCCTTATCCGATCTTGAAGACTACTTGGAGCTCAATTCTTTCACCGCATAGAAGTTATTTAAATTAATTCGATTTGGTTGTAATAGGTTAGATTTATTTCCTTGTGTATTCTAATTATCATTTAATCACGCGTTTATCATATTAGAACACATAGCCTCCTCTTGGGCTCTTCATCAAAGAAACAGGTAAACATACACAATGCACACTTGCACACATTTATAGTTTGGTCCTGGGCTTTTCTACAGCGACAACTATTCGATCGATTGTTCCAATCGGTCGCTTAGAATACTAGTGTCACGCTAGTCTCACTTTTAGAGCATACATAAAGCCACCTTGTATGGGCTCGCTTGTTTTCCTAAAACACTTTCAAATCAAAATAATCAATTGAACTCGTTATTTCAAAATCAATTTTTCTGCAAAAAACAAAAAAATAGTGATATGGTATTTAATTAAATTGTTAGAGGTTCACTGACGATTTAGTTAAATGTAAAGTATTTGGGCCATTAGAGGGTAACCCAATGACTTAAATACTTTATTCCATACACTTAATAAAAATGAACTTTGTTTCACCTCACTCTTTTCATAATAAAGATTTTTTGGATGAGAGATGATCGGTTGACCTCAATCACCAATCTCGAGTATTGAATCGGTAGAGGATATCCCAACGTTTTGGTACTTGTCATCCACAACCAAACCCCTAAAACACTTTCAAATTAAATTAATTAATTGAATTTGTTTTCTAAATCAATTTTTCTACAAAAACAAAAAAAACATAGTGGTATGGTATTTAATTAAGTTGTTAGAGGTTCGCCCGACGATTTAATTAAAATGTAAAGTATTTGGGCCATTAGAGGGTAACCCAATGACTTAAATATTTTATTCCATAACACTTAATAAAAGTGAACTTTGTTTCACCTCACTCTTTTCGTAATAAAGATTTTGGATGAGAGATGATCGGTTGACCTCAATCACCAATCTCGAGTATCGAATCGTTAGAGGATATCCCAACGTTTTGGTACTTGTCATCTACAATTAAAATCAATTCCAACTCACTCAAACTTTTGTGCGCTCCAAGCACCATTTACCTTTAAACCCTTTTCAAGATTAGACATGATTCATTTATAATTGAGATGCTTCTTCCTCTATTCCCAAGGTTTTCGACTTCTCCATTTGAGTACTAGAGGCGTTCTCAAACCCTCCCTCATGTTGGTGCGTAGTCCTTTATTCTTTATAACACCTTGTGGACGTTAGACGAGTCTTCTCCTTTAAAAATGACGACTTGTCTTTTCATTTAAAATCAATCAACAAACAATCATTTTTTAGAGGAACTACAGAGTTTTGACTTTCCCATTGCACGAGGGAATACGTAGGCACACGGTTCTGAAACCGTGCCAAACTCAAAAATAATAAAAACATTTCTCCTCTCTTTCTTTCTCCTTTCAAAACTTAGAAGATCGTAAAATTTTCACACTAACACACAACCACACTTTGAACTAAATGGGTACCATCGAGTACGATGGATGTGAGGGGTGCTAATACCTTCCCCTTGCATAACCAACTCCCGAACCTATATCTCTTAATTTCGTAGACCGTCTTATCCATTTCTCTCGTGGGTTTTATCTATATTTTCCCGTTCTTCTTTTAGAACAAATAAAATTAGGTGGCGATTTCATTGTTGTTTTTGAAAATTCATTTAAATGATTTTTTGAAAAAAAACGAGTTGCCTCAGGAGGCTTTGGGTACATTAAATGGGAATGTCCAAACTATCTCAAGAGTCAAGACAAAGGATTGAATGTGCTATGGTCAGATGAAGACTCTAAGAGTGAAGTAGGTGGAGTATCAGCCAAACATGTAACAACTCTGATTGGTACATATATTTCTAATGGAGACTCAAGTGATGAAGAATTGACATTTGAAAAACTGGCTGCTATATATAAGGAACTATGCATCATAGAGTTGAAGTATTCCAGGAGAATGAGAAGCAAAAGTAGCTCATAATGCAACTGTAAGACATAAAGAAGGATCATCTAGAGAGGATCAAGAAGCTGGAAAGTGAAGCAAATGTGACCATGATCGATGACCAAAGTTGTCAAGATCCCAAAAGTGGATCCGAGACACTAGTTAAGATACTTCAAGGTGGAAAAGTAGCAGAGACATGAGTTGACCAGGTACAATGGCACAAAAGAGTCTTCGTAATCTTCTAAAAGTCGATCGAATCCAAGATGTCAAATCAAATGTTTCAACATCACAGAAGGAACAACTGCAGATATCCTAACAAGAGACATCAACACTGGAGATGTCATTACTATGGAAGATATGGTCACATAAAGCCATTTTGTTTCAAGCTGTATGGTTATCCCAACTTTACACATCATTCAAATGTGACTGCTAGACAAGGAAATAGTGGATTCTAAAGCAAATGTATCATGATTCTTGGCTCACACCGCCTATAGTGAAGACCACGAAGACCGGTATTTTGACAATGGATGCTCAAGGCATATGATAAGAAACCAAAACTTATTAGCTAATTTTCAAAATCATCCATCTAGTTATGTGAACTTTGGATATGGAAAGAAGGGTGAAAGCAAGGGAATAGGAAAGATACACAGTGCTAAGTTTCCTAACATTGAAGGTGTATTACTTGTCAAAGGGCTAACTTCCAACCTGATCAGCATAAGTCAACTATGTGATTAAGGATTTAATGTGAACTTCACAAGAGATGAATATATCATTACAAAAAAGAATGGTGAAGTCACTATGAAGGGTAGAAGAAACAAAGACAAATGCTATTTATGGGTCCCTCTAGAGACAAATGTGAAATACAAACAATATGGAACAAGAATTTCCTGAAGGACAATACAAGTTTGAAGTCAGCTGATCATAATGTCCAAATGAATGTTTTGAACTCAGTCAAATCTTCCAAAGTTAATGACCAGTCTACAGAGAAAAGAACCATGAATCGAGTTCAAAAATTCTCTAAACTAAAGCTAGTCAATGGTTATTCAAGACGATGGAATGTATATGAATGCTCAAGAAGAGAGCAAGGGGTCTATTTGCTATGAAATTATAACAATTAAAAGTGTGTGGGAACTTCTTTGAGTGGCCTAATTTTTCAAAATATCACTCAACTATATTACAACATAAGGCGCAACAAATAAAAGCGCCAACCCATGTTCAAATATCTCACAGTTTCACCACACGCTATACTACTCCTACTAAAGGAAATTTTCAATATAAAACGCAGCGGAAAACAATTTTCCTTTAGTGATCCTTACGAATGATCATGGTCAGTGATAGATTATTTTACCTCTTGTAGAGATTTCAATTTCTGATGTTGTGATCACGAACGTTAAAAAAGGACAACGTCTCTACTCAGTCCACACGAACAGGTCGCTCCCGATCACAGTGCTAGTTGTTCACGAACGGAAGCCTTGAGTGAGAGAGTGATCAAATTTTTCATGAAATGAAAAGCTTCAGCACAAGGGTTCTATTTATAAAACCACGAGTGTGGGCTACAAGCTAAAAGCCCAATAAAGGCTTGTAAACTAAAAGCCCCGATAAGCATATGAATATCATACATTATGATTTATCGTATATCACTAAAGCACGTGGTACTTTACCATATTTCGTATTCCACTTAAATACACCATACCTTACGGTGTTCTTTATTTACTCTATCTCTCATTTATTTGTCCTTATGTGTGTGACCCTGTAGGTTTCCGCGACATTGGCAATTTTATTAAATCACATTTAACATAATAAACAGTGAGCGGTATCTAGAAACACATCACTGCTACCCATGTCACGAAAATGTCATGTGATATGACAAAACCTTTCTGTGATAATACTTGTGTGTATAATTACCCGTTTTCCCTTATGTCTATATTGAACACAAGGCATAGACCGTGTCATCCTTGTCCAGCTCAATATTGGGCCTCAAACATTTATCCTGCTACGCAGGACGGGCAAATTCCATCTAGGTCACTCATGTCCCTCAAAGATGCTTTGCGGTACCCATCAACTGCCTTTATGGTCATCTAGTTACGATAACGCTTGATCAATAAGGCACTTGACTCTATATCTAGGGTCCATAGTGGTTTCAGTCGAAGGGTGGTATACACCACTTATCACCATGAGAATAACTTATGACACTTTGCATAACATTCTATGTAGTATTCTCATAGCGGGTTAATCCTGTATAAATATTACTCCTAATATTTATACCTATGTCAAGACTTGATAACTCCTTATCCATGATCCATGAGATATGATCATCAGTCTATCTTCATAATAACCTCAATGTTTTAATGTTATCCCGCTTCACAATAAAGCTTGATTATGGATACTGTACGAATAGTGTCCTTGTGTTTAATGGATCTCATGATTAAGTCACACTTAACATTGTATTAAATAGACTAACTATTCTAGGGAATTTATTATTTTCAAAAGAAAACATAATAAAGAAAAGCCTTTTATTATTAATAAATAATTCGATACAAGTACCAAAAGGTATTGGCCTCTAGGGCTTACACCAACACCTACATACTCCAAAATATCCACCTTCAATCCTCAGAAAATCAATCCTTCACACTTGATCATCAAGATGTCTCAACACACGGCACCAGGATCAAGCAACAAAGACGAAAATATTCCAATAGAAGAAGCCCTAAACATCGTTCCACTTTCCATGATTCCTTGTTCGGATGCAAGACCTATAAAGTTTCACCCCCATCGTGAAAGACAACAAAGGAAAACTCCTATCACAGTTGGAGGTAATGTATCAGAACCCAATGATGATGGTATTTAAAACTCTACTGATGTGGACAGGGTAATAATAAGGTTAGTTGCTGATACCCTAAGTATGGGCTTAACTGTAGAAGGGATCACAATCCCTCTTGCAAATGCTTGGTGAAGGTGCTCCAAAAGATCACACTGAATCATCCATGAGGGAAGAAGAGACTCCTTAAGAGAATCTTGAAAAAGAAACTTTTCTTGATGAAGTGATGACTGATGTTGGAACATCATCCCTGAAGAAAACTCCTCTAGAAAATTAGGTTGATTCAATTGATAAGAGGACTGAGAAAGATGTAACTGATGTTGTTATAGATGTAGACACCTTATTTCACATTGATCTGATTATTAATGTTAACCCTGGAATTGCAAAAAACTGAAAACAAGAAAAGGCAAAGTTGTTTCTTCCAACACCCCATCCAAACTTGTCAAGAAGGAGGTTATGTATGGTCCTCCAAAACGGTGGAGCAATGCTACTACATCAGCCAACAAGAGGAAGGTAAGATCAGAATCTTAATCTGATTATGATGTTAAGATAGATGTCCCAAACCTCTGACCAGTGAAGAAGTCAATTGTTCAGAGAACCAATGACAATGTCCCTGATGCTCGTACTGACAACATCTCATTTCATACCATCAAGTTTTCTTCTAGATGGAAATATATATCAGAGGAAACTAGCTTTAGAAAGGGAGTTAGGAAAATATTCCTTGGCTTGCAAGGAATTTATGAAATTGATCTCTGAAGCAGGGCTGATGAAGACGATAACAAAGTTGTCAAACTGCTATGAAACCCTAGTCAAGGAATTCATAGTTAACATCCTTGAAGACCGTGGATGACCGTAAAAGCCAAGAATTTCGCATGTTGTTTGTTAGAGGAAAGTATGTAATTTCTCACCTGCCACCATCAACCAATATCTAGGGAGAAGTGATAAGGAAGAAAGTGAGATTGAAGCCACTGATGACAAGATATGCAAAACCATAACTGCAAATCAAGTCAAGTCTTGGTCTATGAAGGAGAAGCTATCTGCTAGAAAATTGAGTGTGAAGTATGCAATTCTGCATAGAATAGGTGCCACAAACTGGTGCCAACAAACCACACCTCAACTATCTCGGGATTGGGAAAATTCATTTATGCAGTTGAATGAAGATACCATTTGACTATGGTACTTATATTTATGATCAGACTCTAAAGCATGTAGTTAGTTATGCAACAAAGCTTCCCATAGCTTTCCCAACTCTCATAAGTGGAATAGTGCTTCATCAACATCCTGGAATACTATCTACAACTTTTGATGTTGAATGTAAAAGAGATACCCCTCTGTCCCTACATTAGAAGTTGTTTGTTGAGCACAAGTCCAGACATTGTCTCAACATCCGCTAGTGTTGAATTGAAAATAGAAAATAAAGGGGATGTGATTGCTTAACTTACTGCAAATTGCAGAGAATTGGATGAGGTTATACAAATTAGCACAACAAGGAAGCTAAAACTTGAAGAGACCATCCTAACTCTAAAGAGGAATGTTGATGCAAGTGCTACTAAAGAAGCACTAGAAGAAGAAGAAAACAACTCAACAACTCAAATCTCTTCCGTCGGATGAGAAGAAGGAAGTGGAGAAAGTGAGAGTCCAAGTTATGTAACAATCGATCGTCAAGATGTTGATTGTGTTTCCATCTAGTTTTGTCTATCCTCTTTATGTAATTTTGGCACTTAAGTGCATGACATATGTTTTATTTTGGGTTGTACTTAACATTAGATATTAAGTAACTTAGTTGAATCTAGTATTTATTTCTGTTATCCTCCGTGAATTATTTTTTGGTTTGGCCAAATTATGACTAAAAAGGGGGAGAGTATGAGTGATTAGACATTAAGTTGAGGGGTAACAGCTGTGAATTGTTGCAGCTATGAGCGATTGTTTGTGTTTTTTATGATTGTCTCGTGTGATTCCATATGTGTGAGCAGCTGATGTGATGACTATGCTAAGGAGGAGATGTTTTCGTTTATTATTCTCTATGTGCTTCTTGTGCCGTAAGGAGAAGTCGGAGTGTTAATTTTTCTTTGTGTGCTTCTTGTGTTGAGAAGAAGTTGAAGTGTTAATTTTTTATTGTGTATTTATATAGATACTATGTGGTTCCATAAGAAGAAAAGTTGTTGTGCAGGGGAGCAAAATTTTTATTTGTCAATTGTGCATTTGTCAATTCTACACTATTAAATTTTGTTTGGTTATCTATGTTCAAAGAAGATATAAGTGTCATGACATTACCTTCGACATCTCATATCTAATACCAAAATTTCACCAGACGCTCAAGATGAATGATGGTGTTGAAACAGCGAATAAGAACATAAAGAATATTATGCAAAAAATGGTAGTAACCTATCGAGATTGGCATGAGATGTTGCATTTTTCTTTGTGTGGTTACTGGACCACCGCACACACTTCGGTTGGGGCAACCCCTTTTTCTATGGTCTATAGGATGGAAGTAGTGCTCCCCGTTACAGTCGAGATTCCATCGTTAAGGATCATGAAAGACGCAAATCTTGATGAAGATGAATGGGTTCAGAATAGGCTAGACTAATTGAGCCTCATCAATGAGAACAGATAAGAGGTTGTTTAACATATGCAAGCTTATCAATAGAAGATGAGAAAAACGTTTGACAAGAGGGTACGACCTCAATACTACAAGCCAGGCGACCTCATGCTAAAGAGGATAATTCTTCCTCAGGGTGATCCCTGGGGAAAGTGATGCTTCTGGCGACGCCATGATGCTTACAACGATGGATGGAGAGGATTTCCCACTACCTGTAAACACGAACGTAGTCAAGAAATACTTCGCATAGATCTATTCAAATGGAAAAGAGGGGAATAAAAGAGAACGGGTACGTCCCGCGTCGGATCAATGGTCGCACCCCATTTCTACAACACAACTACTCCGAAGGATATGGATCACTCCAATCATCTTTTTCGAAAAGCAAGTTGGGTAGGTCGTGGTTATAAAAGTGATAGCGTGGTTTAAACCCGACGAGGATCCATTGTCGCATTTCCATGCTTTTATTTTTCCACTTATTTTGTTTTGCAATTGCCTCATTCCAGAATTGCCTCCTTATACTTCCCTATTTACGTGCCATTTACAATCAATAAACAACTCTTTTTGGTCAAATATTTTCTCGCATTTTATCGATTTGACTGTGATATACGTTCAAAGTTTTTTTGATAAAATATTTCATTTTAAAACATTATAGGTTCTACCATGATAAGAAACTTCTGAATCAAGGAAATATGAAATAATCAAAGAACTGGCCATAAATTGAAGAAATATGAAATAATCAATGAATTCACCATCGAACATTTTTTATCCCGCCAAGAGGGAAAGGTAAACATCGTGTAAACTTGAAATGGAGAAATCAACGACAAAGAAACACTTAATGTTTCCATGCATGGATACTTAACCTAATATCTAAACTGGATAACTAACCTAAACGAGTGGTCCTAAGGGAAGGAAACAAAAACAACCATATTGGTTAGGAAACCAAATGATATGAGAGGGGAAGAAACACAATTCTTTGGAAAAGCACACAAACCCGAGCCAAAACAAAATACACAAAAAAAAGAAGATTATGGGAATAAGTGAGTGAATGATCATGCAAGGTGTCATGTGAGGTGAGGCCAAGAACACAACATATATATACAAAGTTTATGCACACCATAAACAAATATTAAACATCGCTATGAAAACATACATGCAAAGTTAGTACATAAATTAGGTAAAAAAAAACTAGTCCTAAAAGCATGCAGAGTGCAAATTGAGCGAGATTTTAAGCATTAATGAAATGAAATAGGAATTAGAAGGTAAAATGACATAAAAGTCAGTAACTAACATGTTACTAATTCACTTACATCATGCAAACAAACTCATAGAAGATTTATTAACAAAATTCTACAAGGGTGCACAAACATGCAACAATGGTGTGCGGAAGTGAATTCAGTGGGTGACATACACAACATGCAAAGAAGGTGACAATATGAAGTGATTACAGTAGTAACATCACATAATATAATTCACAATCAAACCACAAAGAAAATATCACAATGATACAATTACAACCTTTGTACAAAAACTAGTCAAAACTATGGCCTAGGAAGCATTTACAAGTCAAAAGAAGTCAAGAAGAGGCATGGATGAAGGAAATGAATCATGAAAGGTTACGACACACAAAACATTATAAAATGCACCAATACATCACTCAAATCATACAAACATGCATAAGAAAAATCCACAAGCAAATTACTTAAGGAGAACTAAAATTAATCCACACAAGTGTGTGTGTATGGGTGCTTGAGCATACTTGTGCCAAGTGTCATATATGATTAGGATCAGAAGAAAACATAGAGATAATACTCATACAAAGCACAAAAAACAAATAGCATGCACCATAACCATAATTAGCACAAAAGTTATCAAAAGAAGAAGTCAAAATTCATTCCTAAAAGTCAACTTAAACAAGTCTACAAGTCTGCAAGTCAACAAGTAAAATAATGGACAAGAGACAAAGAAAATAAGTAATCCAACATATTAGGTCAGTAGCTTAAACAACATAAGCAAAAAATACAAACAAAACATGTTCAAAGTCCAAACACAAAAAAAAACACTTAACAAACTAGAACAACACCAACACAAGCTAGCACAAACAAGCCTCTAAAGGAAAAACAAAAATGTACCAACTACATATGACTAAAGGTCAAGGATAAAACGTGTTAGCACATGAAAGTTCATTATATTAAGAGCTAAACAAAACATAATCAAAGGCATCTCAAACAAAAGATAAAGCTTGCACACAAAAGCATACAAAATTAGGGTTTGTAAACATCAAAACAAGTTCAAATTCAAAATTTTGGATAAGAATCAACAAAAATGGTATTAATTGAACCATTAAGACGTGTGTGATTTGTATAATAAGTTAACTCAATATAAGGACCAAGAGCAACAAATGTAGAAAACTAAACTTCAATACATAACACAAATCACCTAATTGATAGTCAACATCCTAAAAGATGGAACAACACTTGTCTAAAATCATGGGTGGATGATAGAAACTAAGTATGAAAAGGAAGTTTGATACTTTTGGGTCCTAGGTGTCATACCCCAAAATTTGCCCTCCATCTTCTCAAGATATTTCATACATCCATACTCAAGGATTCCTCAAGAGTTGATCAGACAAACTCTCTCCTAGACAATCAACCCAAGCTAGGGTTTGGCAATACTCAGCCCCAGATGGACTTACAACATCTCCAATGGCCATCATGCTTCCTCATATGCTTCAAATATTCTCCATGTCAAGTTTCAAGCCTCACAAGTCAAGTTTTCGCATAATTGCTCGATGGTTGAAAATCAACAGATTGGACAAAAAGTCAACTGTGGTCAACATACAGTCAAACTTCATAATTTTTGGTCAACATCCTCATTTTGAAGTAACATTCATCATTTGATCAAGGGTTGATCATGATTCACCAAGAAAACTCAAGATTTGCTCAGAAGTCAAACTTTCTAAATTAGGGTTTCTAGGTGAAAAGTCAACTGAACTTTGCCTGATCATAACTTCTTCATACTTTCTTAGAAATTTTTCCACCACCTCTTGTTTTTAAGGAAATTCAATTCTCTACAACTTCATGTCTCACAAGAATGTCCAAAAAATGCTTCATTTGAGAGGTATGGCTCAAAACATTACAAGTCATTTTCAAAGTCAACAAAAAGTCAACATTTTGTTTTAAGGATATATTGAGCATGGAAACTCCAATTGAGATGAGACCAAAACGGTTGGTTAGAGGACTCTTAGAGATTTCCAAAAAGTCCAAGAACACTAAAACATGTGGAAAATTGAGCAAGATACACCATTCACAAGTTGGGCAATTTTGAAAGAGTGCACAAAGAGAGATGCTTCAAAAAATCAAAAACTTTGCAAATGGGCTTACTTTTTCTTCATCCAAACTTGTTCCTTATACAATTAAGAATATCCAAGCCCAATGCGACGAATTTTTATTTTATTTTTCTATTTAATTTGGAATTTATTCATTTAAATACAAATTAAATTCAAAAATAAAGTATAAAATCAAAATTAATTGCAAAATTGATTTTTCTCTCTTCCTTGAGATCCAAGCAACTCATTAAAAGCCAGCAAATTTCGAAATTGGATTGATATGGCAAGATTGGATTGAAAATTGATCAAAATATGAAAATTTGATTTTGTACAAAAATCAAATTTGATTTGCATTGATTAGTGATTGATTCTTCCTCAAATTAACTCCAAATCCATCCACTATAAATGTACAATGCATACACATCAAGAGAGGACAGAAAAATTGACTCAAGAAACCTAACCTAGAACTCAAAAATCCGTGCCTCTCAAGCAACAAGCAGCCTTGGATTCAGGTGGTTTCAAGCAATTTTGAGCATTCCATCTTGTTCCTTGTGCCATTCAGAATCGATCCAGACTCTTATATCATTCAAAACCATCAAGAATCGTGAAAACACAAATCGAACGAAGTTTGCAAGCGATCTGGGTTATTTGATTGCATTTCCATGGCTTGAATCGTGATATACCATAACTAGGGTTTCGCCTCGATTTAGGGCTTTGCTTAAATGGAAAATTGGACCACGAGACTATGCCCATCGTGTTCGAATGATGTCCGAATCGAACCATGCCTTTAGAATTCATTTATATTATGTGTGCTTGATTTTCGCTTTTAGCTGTGGTCTGAAGGTCAAGAAAGACCGATGCTAGCTTTGAAAATTCAAACGAAGAAGACGATGGTTGGCGCGAGAACGAGGCAGTCAGGGAGCGACACCTGTTGTAATCCACTCACTCCGTTTCCAAACACGCTTGCACACTTGGCTCAGTTGGTTAAGGCGTGGACTGTTGGAGATGCTCTCAAGGGACACCAGTTCGAACCATGCCAGGACCGGTTTTGCATTCCTTTTTACAAACTCAATTATTTTTCATATTTTCTATTTTCTTATTTATTTAATATTGTTGCATCAATTTTAATTCTTTTCATATTTTTATTTATGCATTAAAAAATCATCAAAATATTTTTTCCTTTTGCATTTATTTTCAGAAAATACTTATTTAATTTATAAAATTAAAAAAATACAATTTTGCATGCATATTTATTTTTATTCATAATTTTGCATTTAAATCACTTTTAATTATTTTTTAATTATTAAATTGCATCAAAAAAATCCCAAAAAATTATTTTAGCATATTTACGTTATTTCCAGTATGTCATATATTTCTTATTTAAAAAATTGCATTTTTACTAACATTTTCCTCTTATTGGATTTCATCATATTTTCCGATTTCTCACCTTTTCACAAAGTTATTCCGATTCATTTATTTCTTTATCGCTTTTTCCAATAATGTAACCGCATGGGATGTAATAGTTTTAATTAGGCTTTTATTTTCCGCAAGTTTAAATTATGTATCTGCCCCAAAGCCATGTAATAGCGTAGACCATTTATCTTTCCGCATCTTTACATTCTGCATTTTAATTTCCGCACCCTATAAACTGTTAGTAATTAGGCGTGTATGGCAAGATAAAATTGGACATAGCTCACCCTAATTTGCAAGATAAAAATATCTGAATCAATACACTTCTTTCACACATGCACCCTGTTCGCGTTAAAAGGTGACGCGCTAGAGGATGCGAACGTGAATTCGGACCTTCTGGCTCGTAACGATTTAAATCTTTTGATTTGTTTATAAAGATGCCGCGAGCATCAAGCTTTATTATTTTCAACACAAGAAAGATGATTTAATGATTATGAAAAAGGGGAAAGCTGAAATACCCTCAATTGATTTGATATGCGTAACAACTAGCGCAAACTAGACGCAACGCATTGGGGAGATTCTGAGTAAGGGGGATTGTTATATAAAGGGAATAGATGGAGCACCCTAAATATATGTAGTTATCTACAGCTTTACATATGAATATATTTGATATGTTTGTGTGTTTTATTTTGCTATTTCTATGATTGGGAAAGTTTCTCCGTTGGGATTTTTTAAGAATGATGGGTTATGTAAGATTTTAGGTTTATTATTATTGTGCTCGCAAAGATCTGTGGATCTTCTGCATACATATCCCTTAATGGGAATCAGAGCATTTGTAGCTCGGATCTACAGGGATCTATGGTTTGTTTGGTCTGAGGGAGAAAGAAATTTGCTTGGCAAGGATGAGACTGTGGCTCACGTATTCTCAAAAGGATGTTGAGAAAGTCGAGCAATCGTAGTTCCCACTTATGCTAGTGGAAAGCAACGGATGTTAGTAAGAGATGATAAATGTCATCTTAATGAAAAATGTAATCTAATCTATTTCATCACATACATTTTGAAAAGTTTGATTGATAAAAATCTTTCGTCGAAGTTATAGGTGTTTTGCTTGAGTGTACAAGCCGCTACCACTTACATTTTTAAGAAAGATGTTTTAAAAGATGATTGAATCTTTTAACTTGAGTGGTGTTTTGGAGTGTTGTTAGAAAATAGTTTGTTTTAAAAGAAAATGTTGTGATGAAATGATATACTTCTTCCATAGAGATGATAGATGTCTAAATCTCGAGGAGAAATTGATTGGATTAAAGGGATGCTTTTAAGAAGCCCATGGGTCCTTGTATTGTTAGCGCAAGAGGAGGCATTCCGAGGGTCATTGAGGGTCATCGAGGGTCCTTGTATGAAGCTCAAGAGGAAGCTATAGGGTATGGCTGGCTTTGTGTTAAAAGGATTTCACCGAGAAACCATCCTTTTGAATTAAGAGCAATTTCACCGGAAATTTTACTCTGGGATTTTGAAAGTGATTTCACCGAGAAACCATCCTTTCAGGGTTCTATCTTAGCGTGGGTGATTCTTTGTATTGGAAGCCCAATAGG
The DNA here is from genome assembly GCA_021764765.1 of Vicia sativa. NCBI lineage: Eukaryota > Viridiplantae > Streptophyta > Magnoliopsida > Fabales > Fabaceae > Vicia > Vicia sativa. Next base: position 101,705,001 of record CM038794.1, read on the forward strand.
AGGCTGTTAAGAGATTTCCTGGTCTCTTTCATTGTATGATGCCCAAGAGAAGGCTAAACTCAATGAGGAGTTCTTTTGAACGAAGCCCAAGAGGAGGTCGACTCAACAGGGAGTGTTGTCTTATATGAAGCCTAAGCGGAGGCTAACTCTGCGGGGAGAGTTTCTTTGTACAAAGCCCAAGAGAAGGCTAAACTCAACTGGGATGAGTTATCTTGTATGAAGCCCAAGCGGAGGCTAAACTCTGTGGGGAGCCTATTGGTTAGACTAATTGTTATGTTAATAACTGAACAGTTATATAAACAAGTGTGTGTGTGTGATATGTATTCACAGGAGTTTATGAAGAAAATATAAACAAGTGCATGATGTTTATTTACAAGAGTTTATGAAGGAAATATAAACAAGTGTCTGTGAAACGAACGTTTAAAATGAGCGCAAATTGTTTATTTACAAGTTTGAATTGTGTACAAGGAAGTGAATATGTACACGAACAAGTATTTATGTACAAGGAGAAATGGATGTACATAAGAGGATTGGGACTTACACTGTAAGAGAGGCCCATTGATTTGAAAACAGTTTCACAGGGAATAATGCTCCTTTCAATATCAATGGTATTCAGTGTATATACAGATGAAACGGAAACGAACGACCGAAGTTTATCTGTGTTGGAGTATTTGTAAAAAGAGTATCTGTGTTATGTACAGATAAAAGTTTTGTATGAAAAGTATTTGATATGTATAAAGAAATGTGTATGTACATAAAAGAATGTTGTTTTGGGTATACACAAGTGAAATGAAAACAAACGATCGAAGTTTGTCTGTACTTGAGTATAAAAGGAGTATCTGTATTATGTACAGATGAAACTGTAAAAACGTTTTTGACAAAAGTTTGATATGTACAAAGAAATATTATGTACATAAAAGAATGTTATGGGACTTACACCATGATGGAGGCCCATTGGTTAAAAAGAAATTTCGCTCAGAAGAATTCTTCCTTTAGAACCAATGGATTCGGCGTATAAACAAACGAATGAAAACGAAAGAAATTTGTTTACGTTTGAATATTAACAATGATAATTTGAGTATGTACAATTAAAACTAAATATGTACATAAAGGGTTGGGACTTACACCGTAAGGGAGGCCCATGATCGATTGAGAAATTCGAGAAAGAAACGAATTCGGTCTTATCGTTTTAAATCGGATCGATCATGGTAAAAATGATGTAAGTTTGATGAAAAGTTTTGAAAATGGTTTTTGAAATGTTTTGAAATGTGAATTTGATTCACGAGAAGTTTTGAAAAAAATCGGAAGTCGAAAACTTGAAAAATTCACCTTAAAAGGAGGTTTGAAAAAAGTGTTCAGAACGTCGTTTTTGGCTCGATTAAAATTTAATCAGATGAAAGTTTTTTTCTGAAAATTTTTGCACTATCACAAAATAGATGTATTTATTGACAAGTGTTTAAAAAATCATCTCAAAATGAGAAGTTTTGATTGGTCAAAAAAATTGTGAAAGTTTGATAAAAAAAACATGAAAAATTAGAAAGTTTGTAAAAAGAATGGTCCTTATGGGTATTGAACCCATGACCATGAGGTGGGACGCGTGGCAAAGAAACTTAAGACCAAGCAAGCAACCACTAGACCAAACGCTCGTGTTTTAGTGGACAATGACACGCTGATATGAGATTGGAAAGTTTGAAAATTTAAATTGGAAAATGTATGAAGAACACGCTGAATGTTCTTCATGATTTTGATTTTCGTAAATCCAAATCCTAGCTAGAATCCTCATTTCTCAACCAAATTGAATGATATAAAATGAAAATTGATCGATTTTGCACATTTAACATGATAGCAATTGTTAATTTCATTTATTTTAAGCCCGTAACGCTTTGGTTGCAGAGAACACTCATGAACCCTAATCTGAAAAACTCAAATTAAATGATGAAGGTTTGATGATTCTTGGATTTTTTTGAGGGCTTATGATCGTTAGAGGTGCAGAAAGAGAATGGCCGTGAGTTTTTTCAAAAAGATGCAAGGAATTATGATATCACAGTTTGTGTTCATACCTGGAAAAGTGAGAATCGAATCCGATGCTAGAGTGTTTTCAGAACGGATTTTGTGATTGATATAGCTTCAACGGCTTATGTGGAAGCTATGAGGATGGTCTGCACTTCATGAGCATGCTTGGATTACTCTACTCAAGTCCACCTGCACAAGCTTGAAAACGAAAATGGAAATCGTGGTTAGAAGTGTTACAGGTTGTTGTTCTTGATTTGGATCACCTCTATGATGTTCATGGAAGGTGTTTGGATGATCAATACTCAGTTTAATCAAGCCTAGCCATGAATTCGATTGATAAGGTAGTTTGTACAAGTTTGGAAATGGAAAATGCAATTCTGATTTTCAGTGATTCTTGTGTAGATTTTATGACTCAAACATGTTCTATATTGATTATTAAATGTATTAGACACCAAAGTTTATCATAGTTCTTGTTAAATTTGAAAATTGCAATGTTTGGCAAATTGAACTATAATGCTTGAATTTGAAGAAAGTGGAAGGAAAGCATGGATTTGTGATGTTTTTTGGTGTAGATTGAGCTTGAATTTGTGATCCTTTTATAGGCCAATTAGGACTGCAATTTTAGGCAACAAGTACAAGCCAATTGTGATTCAAAGAAAGCTTAAGGGGCAAGAAAGACAATTTACCAAAAAAGGAAACTTCCTTTTTTCACCATTTGCTCAATTTTTACAATTTTGATCCAATCCTCTCAATTATTTCTCTAACTGATATTTATCAGTTCATCCATCCACTTGGCAAGGTTAGAAAGCTTCTAGATGAAGAAACACAAAAATGACCTATAATTGAAGCTTTGGATTTTGAAAAATCAAGTTTCATGGAGCCTTATGTTTCAATTACAAAAGTATAGCTAAACTCCATGGATTTTAGAGTTCTTGGACATTTTGGAAATATTTTTCCATGATCTACAACTTTCATGTTTTGAGTTTTTTCCAATTCAAATTGGAACTAGGTGAAAAAATGGCATGAAATTTGAAAAAAGTAAATAATTTCAACACTTAGAAAAATTTCTAAGTGTTAGAACTTTTGACTTTTTGTTGACTTTTTCAAATTCTTTGATTTTTTATGATCATGATGGATCATTTGAAGTATTTTTATGATTGAAAAAGTTTTGTTTTGAAAAATTTGACCAAAAGTCAAAGTTTGACTTTTCTGTGCAGATGAATTTTCATCAAACGTTTATGAAATTGACTGATGAAGTCTGTGAATTTCTGTGATGTTTTGAATCCAAAAATTAGGTCAAGATGTTGTATCTAAGATATAATGACCAATCTCTATCCAAAAAAGTCATTTCTTGCTCAAAAAATCAGAGAATGCCTATGCCCGATCAAAACCCTAATTGGTCGATCCTCGATTGCTCATGAGGAAAATGGATATCCGAGGATCGATATCGATGATTTGATCAAGATAGATCAAATGGAGTGAGAAAAACTCAAACCCTAATTGGTTGCCTCTTGAATCAGATGAAAATCTGATGAAACCCTAAATTTGACCTGTGAATGCTACACCCGATTAATGCTGTCTGAATTGTTAGTAATGCAATGATGCAGATGTGAGGTGGTATATTAGGTCAAAAATTGGGGTATGACAGATGCCCCTATTTAAGTTTCTTTAACCTAAGAGATGAAGATGAATATCTTCGTTTTGATAGGTGTAAAGAGACTTAAATATCAGAATACGCAAATTTTGGACCTAAGATACCAAAAGATGCGGATGATGCAAAATGATTGTAAAAAGTTTCACCCGGATAATATCAAAGAAAATGACATGGTGGGGGAAATTTGTGAATACGTCCCTGTTGGGGAAAGAATGATTCACAAAACATGTGAATGTTTGTTTCGCTTTGAAAAAGAGAGATTACCTTCCTGTGGACAACTTTAAGGTAAGTGAAAATGATATTACCGATTATCAGCCTTGTGATAATTTATGGTAATGAATGTTGAAGATGTTACCAATTATCAGCGAAGCGATAACTATAGCAAGGTAACTCTTTTGAGAAAATTTGTTGTGTATTCAGCTTTGTGAATAATGTATGAGTGGAAATGTAAATGAACTTTAAAGAAAATACCAATTATCAACAAAGTGATAACTATAACAAGGTAAATCTTTTAAGAAAATTTGCTGTGTATTCAGCTTTGTGAATAATGATAAAGGAGAGAAATGTAACTCAAAATGAGTTTCTATTTTCTTGGGTACAAACATGCCGGATTTTCTTGAGAAAATGCAGGCTTGATCGATGATACGTGTTTTCTTTAGACAAAAGACAACTGCTGGGAATTTTCGCGGTCGTGATTTTGACCTTGTTGAGAAGAACAAACTTTCATGACAAGTTCGTAAATGAAAATAAGCGGCTCGTAGAATGAGGCTATTGCTTATTGTTTTGTTGACTAGAGATAGAGGTTCTATTCAGGAATGAACTGAAAAGAGACAGTCAATCAAGACTTTGTTTTTGATGAGGAATGATCTTCGCTGGGGAATATGAGAGAAAGACGATTCTCTCTGCTTCAGGATACTCACGGGAAAATGTAAAATGTATCTTTTCTATTTGGGAGAGAATCATTGGGATATGATATACTGTATGAGTATATATATAACCGTATAAACATTTTGAGAAATGCAAAAATGCATGAATGATGCTATTATGTATGAATGTCATGAATGTTATATGCATGCTAACAATACTTGACAGAACACTAAAAGAGGTATTTGGGGAAAAGGACCACGTCGCAGTTCGAACAAATACTTAGTGAAGATTACAGCAATGGTGCAAACGTTCATTGATGAAGAATTTTGAGTTGCATGGTTTAAACTTTCTGAGAAAGGCATTTCATTGGCAACTTGGCTAGGGATTCTTTTTTTTGGATAAGAATATCGTCTTCTGATGATTTCTGCTAAGGAGAAGACTGCTGTAGCAGCTGTTTTTATCCTTCGGAGATTGGAACACTTGTGGAGAAACTGTTGAAGTTCTTTCTGTGTTCATAATTCAAAGGAAAATTTTTGCTTTTGTTTCAAAATTTTGAAGTAAAAATTCATTTAAAACATTTTAGTTTCAAAAAGTGATTTTCACAATAAAAGCGTTATTTTGCAAAACAGAATAAACAGGAATTGCAAACAAAAGGCACAAGGCTCAAGTTTATTGATAGAATGGTAATCAGCCAAAGGCGTGATTCCATGAGTTATTTACAAAAGTTGGAAATGATAATTTATTGGGAAAAGGCTACATTGAAAGCAAATAACCGCTATTATCCCTAACAACTTCCAATTCCCATTGCACTTGTGGCTTCAGAAAAGTTGATTGAAGATCCGTTGATGGAAGATTCTTCAAATTGACGAAGTACGGACTGAGTGCAGTTACTTTGTCATTTTTTTTTGTATCCTTGTTTTTGCCTAGACTGCCTTTTCAGGTTTTCAATCTATCAGGATATTTTCTGTTTATTGTCTCTAATTTTTGCCTGGATCACCTTTTCAGGTTTTTAATCCACCGAGACGCTCATTTTTGCCTAAGCCGCCTTTTCGGTTTTCGACCCTTTTGTTTTTTTAGACAAAGTATTGAGCGGTGATACGGGAGTTCATCACCGTCCATGGTTGTAAGAGTCATGGCACCGCCAGAGAAGCTTCTTTTGACGATGTATGGGCCTTCGTAGTTAGGAGTCCATTTGTCCCTAGAATCTGGTTGAAAAGACAGAATCTTTTTAAGCACGAGGTCGCCTTCTCGGAATTCACGAGGTCGGACTTTTTTGTCGAAAGCTTTCTTCATCCTTCTTTGATAGAGTTGTCCGTGAAATAGAGCGGTCAGGCGCTTTTCTTCAATTAAGTTCAGCTGGTCGTATCTGCTTTGACACCATTCAGCCTCAGATAGCTTTGTTTCCATGAGAACCCTCATTGATGGGATCTCAACTCTACGGGAGCACTGCCCATGCCGATACTAGAGAAAAGGAGTTTCTGTTGAAGTGCGATCAAGTACGATACCCATGCAGAGCAAATGGCAGATTTCGCCGCCTTTGTAGGTGATGACCATTTTTCGGACGATCTTCTTGATGTTCTTGTTGGCGCTTCAACGCCATTCATCTTTGGTCGGTGAGACGAAGTTATGATGCTCAATCTTGAATTCCTCACACGCTCTTTCATCATTTTGTTGTTCAAGTTCAATCCATTGTCGAATGATCTTACTGAACTCCATATCAGATGAGGTTGTTCTTGATGAACCTCACAACCACTTGTCTTGTGACGCTGGCATAACGGTCGCTTCAACCCATTTGGTGAAGTAGTCAATGGCTACTAGAATGAAGCGATGTCCGTTGGATGCTTTTGGTTCAATCATTCCAATCATGTCAATGCCCCACATGGAGAAAGGCCATGGAGAGGAGAGAACGTTGAGTAGAGTCGGTGGCACATGGATCTTATCTCGCGAGATCCGCACTTGTGACATCTTTTGACGTGTTTACAACAATTGATTCCATCTATCCAATAGTATCCTCGCCTCAAGATTTTTCTAGACATTTCATGCCCATTTGAATGGGTTCCAAAGGATCCTTCATGCACTTCATGGATGATTGTGTCGCTTTTGTCCGTCGACGATCCGAGTAGAACCATGTCAAGTTCCTTTGTATAGACATCCTCATTTAGGAAGAAATTCTAGAAAGTCTCCTTAGAGTTTTCTTATCTTGTACGATGCCCGAGCGGGTACTCTCGTGTTTGAAGGAAACGTTTGATGTCGTGGAACCACGGTTTATCATCGAAGACGGCCTCAGTTGTGAAGACATATGCAGGTCTTTCAAGGCATCTGATACAAATTCTGGGCATATCATTCCAATGGTTGACCTTGAACATGGAAGATAGAGTGGCTAAGGCGTCTGCCATTCGATTCTGATCTCGAGGGATATGATGCAATTCTACTTTGTTGAAGAAGGTCAACAATCGTCTTGCATAATCTCTGTAAGGAATCAAACCAAGATGATGAGTTTCATACTTGTCTTTGATTTTGTTGATCACAAGGGCTGAGTCTCCATATAAGTCAAGGATTTTGATCCTTAAATCGATGGCTTCTTCGATACCCATGATGCATGCTTCATATTCTGCTATGTTGTTGGTGCAATCAAATAGTAATCTGGCGGAAAACGGGATATGAGAACCCTCGGGAGTGATGATGACTGCCCCAATTCCATTTCCAAAATGTTAATCGCCCACAAAGACTAGGCCCCATCCGATTCGGATCCGTCCTTCTCCGAGTAGCGGTTCATCACAATCTTTCATTTTCAAGCACATAACGCCCTCGTCTGGGAAGTCAAATTTGAGAGATTGGTATTCTGAGCGGTCGATAAGCCAAGTGATCGACGAGAATGCTTCCTTTGACCGCTCGAGCGGTAGATCGATGTCATACTCGATAATAGCATCCGCCATCGAGCAATTCTCCTGCTAAAGCAGCTTTTCAAATACGCATTTGATCGGATCCATTTTGGAGATTAACCAAGTCGGTGATTGATCATGTACCGCTAAGACGCTGAAGTCCATACCGTAGCGCATCATGTTTTCTAGCATGGAGTAACGAAGTTTCACACTGTGAACTTTTACCGTATAGTAAATGGCATGCTCCTTCTTACGGCTTGCTTTGTTGTCCAAGCACGCAGCCCATGGACTCTTCTAGTACGGTAAGGTATAAGATTAATGGTCTTCCTTCGACTGAGGGATCAGATTGTGGTTCCAGTATTCCTTGATACCGTCGAATGCTTTTTGGCAATCTTCCACACAACCTTCGATTTATGGAGAAGCTTAAATATCGCCCACGTGTAGCTATCCGAGAGATAACCGAGATGTAATTCAACCGTCCAAGAAATCCTCTTACTTGCTTTTCCGTATGTGGTGTAGGAATTTCTTGAATAGCCTTGACTTTGTCAGGGTCCACTTCAATTCCTCTTTGACTGACGATGAAACCTAGAAGTTTTTCCAGATCGTACCCCAAAGGTGCATTTGTTAGATTCGTGCGGAGTCGAAACTTCCTTAGTCGTTGAAAAATTTTAAGAGATATTCCATATGCTTCTTCAGACGGACTTTGCTATCATATCATCCACGAGACTTCGATCTCTTTGTGCATCATGTCATGGAAGAGAGTAGTCATTGCCCTCTGGTAAGTTGCGCCTGTATTCTTTAATCCAAATGGCATTACCCTGTAGCAAAAAGTGCCCCATGGTGTGATGAAAGATGTCTTCTCCATATCTTCGGGAGCCATTCTGATCTGATTGTAGCTAGAGAAACCGTCCATGAAGGAAAAGACGTTGAATTTTGCAAAGGTTGTCCACTAGCATGTCAATAATAGTGGGAAGTCATCTTTGACTAGCTTTGTTCAAGTCTCGGTAGTCAACACACATTCTGACCTTGCCATCTTTCTTGGAGACAGGTACTATGTTGGCTAGCCATTGAGGATACTCAGAAGTGACTAGGAAACCAAATCGAGTTTCTCGAACTTCCTTTTGATTTTCTCACCATTTCGTGATGAACTCTACGTAGTTTCCGCTGACGGTGGACATTCGTTTCAACGGCAAACGATGTTCCACGATGCTGGTATCTAACCCTGGCATGTCTTGGTAGGACCAAGTAAAACATCCATATATTCTTTGAGAAGATCTATTAGCTTGCTTTTGACGCCGCTGCTTAAGCTCCAATATTGACTTTTTATCATCTTTAGACCCCAAGTTAATTGCTCTAGAGGTTTTTGTGAGGTTGAATGATCCTTTCCTCGTGCTTAAGTAATCGAAATTTCATCGTGATCTCTTCTTCAACTCTTCCTTGGCGACATCATGGGATTTCAAGTTGGGAGAGAGCATAGAGTTGCTTTCAATGGATTTGTCCATCCTGCTTAATCTGCATATTCGATTTATGTCTCGATTATTTAACTCCTTATCATCTTTTTTTGAAGAAAGTTAATGTGAAAGTTTATGCAGATTAATTTTTTTCATTATGATTTTTTTTTTGAAGATTTTTTTGTTATTGTGTTTTTTAGGATTATCATTTCCAAGAAAGGGTAAAATGAAAATAAACACAAAGTGTGGAATCAAAACAACGATTTTATTTATGATTCATAATATGAACAGGTCTTAAATACAAACTCATTTGTCTTGGGCAAGACAAAGAGATATTATTTAAAACTAAACCCTATAAAACATCTCTTCACTTTGGGCGAAGTGAGAGTTCAAAACAAAAGCAAAGTTAAAACTACTTAGAACTATGAACATTAGTCCTAACTTCAACAGGTTTCCAGTAGTGGCAAACTCCTTGGATATCGAGATAACTGTAATTTTCCACTTGGTTTAACCCTTGAGTAAACTCTTTGTTGCCGGTCGAGTGCTTTGAAGACTCGGTGATGGCCCTTGCCTTTGTGCTGCTGAAGCAATCTTCTTGATTAATAGATCGGGAAGTACAGGATATAGCATGGGTACTTCCTGTTGATTTCTGTGCTGAATTCTGGGGATGTTCCTTCCAGTCTTCTGAGTGCAGAGACCCGTTGTCGGCGACACTTTCTAGATCGTATCCCGAGTCGTACTCTTGATCTTCAGTGATCATGTTGACATAGTGATAACCAGGATCTGGCTTGGTGAATTCCATAGAAGTGTTGAAGCAAAGATCTTCATTGGGGATCTCAATTTGCTGATTAGGTGGAGAAGATGCATATCCCTCTTGTGATTGATTAGGGTATTCAAAAGAATCACCCCATCCAGTGGGCTGGATATCTTCGATCCGGATTTTTGAGCTTTCCGGCGCAGTATACTTCACCATATAATCATACTTGCCACTTGGCTTTCCCAAGGTATCCCAGACTTTATCAGGGACGGGCGGATTTTTATGCCTTTGCAAGGACATGTCTTTGAATTGATCGGTTGGTACGGGCAATTCTTCCTGAGACACATATTCAGGGTTGTTCAAGTAAGTGCTCCATTCTTCAAATTCAAAGGGATCGTCTTCATCCTCTTCAATGGTGACAACATTAACTTCTTGCAGAACAGGGTTCAAGAAACCCCCACTGTGAAACACCTCTTTGATTGGACGAAGCGCTTCATCCTGATGTTTGTCTTTGGAGAATACAGGTGTAAACCCAAGTCCGGTCTTTGTTTCATTCTTGACAGGTTTAATTACTTGCCCCCATCCTTCGGCATTGCCGTTTTTCACTATCTGGGCTGCTTCCTTATACGAAGAGATAGATGATCTGTTTTTGTTGGTAGATTCATCTTCTAACGGATGTTCTGGGAAATGTGTCCCTTCAACGTCATTAGCCGTGATGAAAGAGAAACTGGACAAGTGGCTTATGAGCACAGCTTGTTCACCAAGGATGGTCACCAATTTTCCATTTACCGTGAATTTTAATTTTTGATGGAGAGTAGAAGTTACTGCTCCTGCCTCATGGATCCAAGGTCTTCCTAGTAGACAACTGTAAGTAACTGGTACGTCCATGCCTTGGAAGGTGATTTGAAAAGTATGTGGTCTAATTGTCATCGGGAGATCAACTTCCCCAATAATTGACTTTCTTGATCCGTCGAAGGCTCTTACTACTATGTCATTGAGCTTCATTGGCGTCCCCTTGTAAGCCAAACGAGCGAGTGTCGTCTTCGGCATCACGTTTAAGGATGAACCTGTATCTACCAATACATTCGATAGGGAATCTGATTGGCAAATCATCGAGATGTGCAAGGCCAAGTTGTGATCCTTCCCTTCTTCTGGAAGTTCCTCGTCATTGAAACTCAGGTTATTGCAGGCTGTTATGTTGGCGACAATACCTCCGAATTGGTCTGTAGTCACATCATGGTCTACATAGGCATGGTCTAGTACCCTCATTAAAGCTTCTCGGTGAGCTTCAGAGTTGAGGAGTAAAGACAGTATTGAGATCCAGGAAGGAGTCTGCATCAGTTGATCTACGACTCGGTATTCACTCTTCTTGATTAGTTTCAGTATCTCATCAAAATCAGTGTTAACGTTGGCTCTATCAGAGAACCAACATTTGTTTGGGTTAACAACAGGAATCGCTATGGATTCTCAAGATGTGTTAACAGGATTTTGTTTGGCAACAGGAACTGCAGGTGGTTTTGGTGGTAACGGAGCGTGTACTCGTCCACTTCGTGTCACTCGTCCAATTTCTGTTATATTGACATTAGCTGGAAGAATTGGCATGGGTTTCTCCTTTCCATCCTCTATCGTGGTTGCTTATATTGGTAAGGAATTTCTTTGGTGGAACTATACGAACAGACTGTAAACAAATCACCAAAGGAGATGCCGGATACTTGAACCATTGTACTTTATTTCCACGCTTGGGTACATTGAAACAAGGGATGATAACGCTACTCGGATTCTCCGAGTCGATATCTAAGACTAAAAGCTCATGCAAAATGCCCCACCGATTTACGTCATGGTCATCTCTATTTCTGTAGATCTGTAAGTCACCAATGTCTAGTAAATGCTGAATGTCTGTTCTTATGGTGGGACATCCATGTGTACTCCTGGAGCAGATGTTGCAAGCTGAGGAATCGTGCTTAGTAAAAGTGCTCATTGCACTGTATGATTCATGGAGATGTACTAAGTTTCCTCTGATCAGATTTACGTCCGTGACGAGATATCTGTCTGTATTTCTTAGTATCAAACTTACTGTATGCCCACTGTGACTGGGAAGTAGATTGGTTTGTACATTTGGACTTGTGTTTCTGAAGGAAAGAAGATTAGTTTTCACTAATCTCTGCACCTCTGCTTTTAATGCTATGCAATGCTCCAGGTCATGGCCTGGTGCCCCTTGGTGAAAAGGGCAAGAAACATCAGCCTTGTACCACCACGGTAGTTTTTCAGGGACCGGAGGTGGTGATCCGTCCAGATCGATTCTTTTCTATTAGAGCAGTGGTAACGCTCGTGGTACGCTATTGGAATTGGGTCGAATTGTGTGACCCTAGGCGACGATTTTGGTTGTTAAACCGAGCGCTGACGAGGCCGTTGAGTTTGTTGATTTTGCTGAAATTGCGGAGCACTCGTTTGGAGTTGAGTTAACAATGGTGTTATGGCAGCCACCGTCATTGTTGATTGACATTTCTACGTGGTTTCTGGATACTATTCCTATGTCGTGCTCTTTTCTTTGAAAGCTAGTTCCAACCTTTCTAGTTCCACTAGAAGATCCCGCTCGTTAGACGTCCGTTCAACCCCTTCTTCTAATCGCATTCCCATGCTCACCATTTCATTGAAATCTCCGGGAGCGCTAGCGATCATTCGTTCGTAATAGAACGAGCCAAGAGTGTTTAGGAATACCTTAGTCATCTCTTTCTCTTCCAAGGGCGGGTTAACTTGGGCAGCAATTTCCTCCATCACAAGATATTCCTTGAATGTCTCTTCCTTTGAGACATAGAGCGGAGTTGATCACGATCAGGAGCCATATCCAGGTTGAACTTATACTGCTGTACAAAGGCTTCACCTAGTCATTGAATGTTTGGATATTTGTGTTGTCTAATCCCATGTACCATTTTAAGGCGGCACCGGTGAGACTGTCTTGGAAGTAGTGAATCAATAGCTGGTGATCCTCGTTATAGGTGGACATTTTCCTGGCATACATCGTGAGATGACTTTGTGGACGACAGGAATTTCCTTTGTATTTTTCAAAGTCAGGGACTTTGAATTTCGCAGGTATCTTTACGCGAGGAACTAAGCAAAGATCCTGGGCGTTCTTCCCAAACAATTCTTTCCCTCGAATCGTTTTTATATCAAGCTGCATTTTGAGGAGATGTTCCTGGAGATTTTCCATCAAGCTACGAGAATTTCCTGGAGTGTGATGAACTTCTTCGTCTGTGGTAGTGTGCACTACGGAAGCTGAGTTCAACATGATCGGTTGAGAAACCGACATTGTTACTTGTGGAAGAGTTATTCCATGTTGTGAAGTGAATGTAGCGTTCTGCCGCAAAGTAGGTATTTCAAGCGAGGTTGTTTGAGAAGTCGGTTGGCGAACTCCAATGCCGAAGTTAAAAGGCATTCCCCATGGCTAGCCTTCGGGCATGCTAAAAGGTGAACTACTGACTGCGATAGCTGAAACTGGAGTAGTAGTATCCTCTGAAGTTGCTGTTTGGTTTTGACTGCTCGATGCTGCTTGTTGACTTTCCGCTATGGCAAACGAGTTGACCAAAGACGTGAGTCTCTTCACTTCTTCTTGTAGCGTTGTTACTGTACTACGAAGTTCAACGTTCTCTTGTTCAAAATTCTCCATCACTTTTCTTCTTTTTGACCTAGTATCGTACGTTCGAGTTGGCTGCAGACGCAGTCGAGAAACTCTAAGACGCGACAACTTGACAATCTGTTCCTATCTGGAAAAGTGTTCGAACTGGAAAAGTGTTAGACTCTAAACAATAGACCTAAATGCAAGATATGATGCATGAATATGATTGTAAAGAAAAGGAATTTCCAAAGAATTTATGCTAAAAGAGATATTTCTGGCAAATATTTGGATGGAAAAACACAAATTTTATTGATTATGGAAAGAAGATTACAACAATTGTTTTTTTGGAGCATTGCTCATACAAATGATAAAGTAAATGATACAAATTACAAACTAAATTGAACTAATTAAAAGTCTTCGTTGATGAAGATCCAAAGGCTTGATGCGCCTTCCTTCGTGATTTCCTTTCCATAGCGAGCTTTTAGTTCGCTTCTCTTTTAGCTTATCGACGACTCTTTTCCATTCGTTGGGAGTAAGATTGTTATTCATCAAATCTTCGTGCCTTTTCTTTCTTTGATGAATTTCTTGATTGCCATGTTTCTCGCGAATCTCCTCATCTTTTTCCATGAGCCATTCGTCCGGAAATAAAGCGTCTTTTCATGATCTTTGACTTGCTTCTTGAGCTTCTCATTCTCAAGGTTAGCCTTAAGAAACTTGCTTTCCAAAGTTTCTTTCTCAAATCTTATCTTTGTCAAGGCTTCTTGGTATTCCTTCAGCTTCGACGGAAAACTGTTGATTCGAGGCGATTGAGAACATGGGATCTTCATAAGCGTAAGGCATTCGGAATTCCTTTTCTCTTTTCTTTACCCAAGAAGTGTAGGTTTCCATGGCTACACAATTCTTTGCCTTACCTTTTTCTTTCTTTCGGATGTGATGCCAAGCTTTAATCATCCTAGCCTTCAATCCTTGAGAATCCTCCCCTTCATGGTAGAAGTAGCTTTCTACTGTAAATCCAAGAGGTTTACTAGAGTTTGCGTATCCAAGCTGACGTCTCGCTAGGAATGGGTTGTAGTTGATTCCTCCCTTCGTACCAATGAGAGGTACGTTGGCAAATTCTCCACAGCTTTCAATGATTTCCATCTCATTGTTTGCCAAAGTATACCAATGGATATCGCCGTTTGTAAGAGACATGAGTCTTCTAGACCAATGCCACTCGTCTTTGTTTTCGCGGAAGATAGGAGATTTAGGCAAGTGTGAGGTAACCTATTTAAAAAACAGAGGTACACAACACACAATAGTTTCGTCTCCTTGACGATTCCTATGATGAATAGAGACATACGTATCACCAAGCAGAGTGGGAACGGGATTTCCAATCAGAAAGATCCTTATGGCGTTAATATCAACGAAATTTGGGACGTTGGGAAACAACACCAATCCATAGAGGAGTAAAGCTAAAATAGCTTCAAAGGCTACCATACTACCGGCTTCAGAGAATTTTAGAGCCTTCTCCATTAGGAACTTTGAGGTCAGTCCTAAGAGTTTTCCTCTGGTAGTTAGGTTTTTTTCTATCTCAGATTTCTTTAAATGAGTCATCGTTGCAATGACTTGTGACTTGGGAATGGCTTCCAAACCATTGAAAGGTACTTTGTCCGATACTGAGATACCTAGGATATGCGCATACTCTTCCAAAGTAGGCATCAACTGATAATCGTGGAAAGTGAAACAAATGATAGATCGGATCGAAACCGAACGAAAGTTTTGAGAAGTCCTTCATCAACGTTAGTGTTCGTAAGAGTTAAAAGAGTTCCATAGCTTTCAAACCGAGGGATCTTCTACCAAGGATGCTAACTCTTTCAACTTTCCTACATCAGAATCCTAAAACTCGTATTCTTGGTGAATCTTCCTCTCGACGTCCATCACTCTAACCTAAAATATTTTACAAAGAAAATCTCTAAATTCTTTGAAATGGGAAGAGAAATGAAGTTTTTTTTGTTTTTGAATGAATGAATGCATGAATGCGGCAAACATGGTTAGTAGTTATACACATGGTCAAGTGTTCGAAGTCACGAGCATGAAGCCAACGATAAGAATCAACGGGGTTAAGTTCTAAGGGCTTATTCATCCGTGAAACGGGTTCTACTGATAATACAGCTCAACACTCCCTTCAAAACATTATTGGATTTGTTGAATACTGATGGTCCAATAATATTTTCAAGAGAAACCTCGATCGTAGTCTCGCATGACAATTACTCTAGGCTTACACCGAATAATCTTTGAACTACATCCTAATGGCCGGATGGTTTATGTGTTCTACACCACTCAAATTCTTAAGTTCCTCAAAATACAATGCTGCAATTACTGCTAAACACAATACCTCAAGACAACCTCCATCAAGGAAATATTAACTTCAAAGCATTGAACTGCTCACGATTAATATCTCCACCTAGATCTTAAAAAATGTTTCTTAAATCCGGGTTAGGATTTCTTTCCATCAAATGAAATCGCGAAAACACACAATAAAGAAAAAACAGATATATGCAAAATACGAAAGCTTATCCCCTTTCTTTTCTTTTTGAAAACAAAAAAAAGCTTGATACTTTTGAGCAGAGTAACGCGTTTTCTTTTTTTGAAAATCAAAATTTCAACGTACTCCCCAGCAGAGTCGCCATTTTTCCTGTTCGCGTTAAAAGGTGACGCGCTAGAGGATGAGAACGTGAATTCGGACCTTCTGGCTCGTAACGATTTAAATCTTTTGATTTGTTTATAAAGATGCCACGAGCATCAAGCTTTATTATTTTCAACACAAGAAAGATGATTTAATGATTATGAAAAAGGGAAAAGCTGAAATACCCTCAATTGATTTGATATGCGTAACAACTAGCGCAAACTAGACGCAACGCATTGGGGAGATTCTGAGTAAGGGGGATTGTTATATAAAGGGAATAGATGGAGCACCCTAAATATATGTAGTTATCTACAGCTTTATATATGAATATATTTGATATGTTTGTGTGTTTTATTTTGCTATTTCTATGATTGGGAAAGTTTCTCCGTTGGGATTTTTTAAGAATGATGGGTTATGTAAGATTCTAGGTTTATTATTATTGTACTCGCAAAGATCTGTGGATCTTCTGCATACATATCCCTTAATGGGAATCAGAGCATTTGTAGCTCGGATCTGTGGATCTATGGTTTGTTTGGTCCGAGGGAGAAAGAAATTTGCTCGGCAAGGATGAGACCTTGGCCTACGTATTCTCAAAAGGATGTTGAGAAAGTCGAGCAATCGTAGTTCCCACTTATGCTAGTGGAAAGCAACGGATGTTAGTAAGAGATGTACAAATGTCATCTTAATGAAAATGTAATCTAATCTATTTCATCACATACATTTTGAAAAGTTTGATTGATAAAAATCTTTCGTCGTAAGTTATAGGTGTTTTGCTTGAGTGTACAAGTCGCTACCACTTACATGTTTAAGAAAGATGTTTTAAAAGATGATTGAATCTTTAACTGTAAGTATTGGGTGTTTTGCTTGAGTGTACAAGCGCTACCACTTCATTAAGAGATTGTTTTTTGTTTGAAAATAGTTTAAAAAGAGTTTTAAAAGTTTTAAAAGTTTTTGACTGTATGTGATGTGATAGATGAGATACTTCTTCCATAGAGATGATAGATGTCTAAATCTCGAGGAGAAATTGATTGGATTAAAGGGATGCTTTTAAGAAGCCCATGGGTCCTTGTATTGTTAGCCCAAGAGGAGGCATTCCGAGGGTCATCGAGGATCATCGAGGGTCCTTGTATGAAGCTCAAGAGGAAGCTATAGGGTATGGCTGGCTTTGTGTTAAAAGGGATTTCACCGAGAAACCATCCTTTTGGAATTAAGAGCAATTTCACCGGGAAATTTTACTCTCTGGGGATTTTGAAAGTGATTTCACCGAGAAACCATCCTTTCAGGGTTCTATCTTAGCGTGGTTGATTCTTTGTATTGGAAGCCCAATAGGAGGCTGTTAAGAGATTTCCTGGTCTCTTTCATTGTATGATGCCCAAGAGAAGGCTAAACTCAATGAGGAGTTCTTTTGAACGAAGCCCAAGAGGAGGCTGACTCAACAGGGGAGTGTTGTCTTATATGAAGCCTAAGCGGAGGGTAACTCTGCGGGGAGAGTTTCTTTGTACAAAGCCCAAGAGAAGGCTAAACTCAACTGGGATGAGTTATCTTGTATGAAGCCCAAGCGGAGGCTAAACTCTGTGGGGAGCCTATTGGTTAGACTAATTGTTATGTTAATAACTGAACAGTTATATAAACAAGTGTGTGTGTGTGATATGTATTCACAGGAGTTTATGAAGGAAATATAAACAAGTGCATGATGTTTATTTACAAGAGTTTATGAAGGAAATATAAACAAGTGTCTGTGAAACGAACGTTTAAAACGAGCGCAAATTGTTTATTTACAAGTTTGAATTGTGTACAAGGAAGTGAATATGTACACGAACAAGTATTTATGTACAAGGAGAAATGGATGTACATAAGAGGGTTGGGACTTACACTGTAAGAGAGGCCCATTGATTTGAAAACAGTTTCACAGGGAATAATGCTCCTTTCAATATCAATGGTATTCAGTGTATATACAGATGAAACGGAAACGAACGACCGAAGTTTATCTGTGTTGGAGTATTTGTAAAAAGAGTATCTGTTATGTATGTATAAAAGTTTTGTATGAAAAGTATTTGATATGTACAAAGAAATGTGTATGTACATAAAAGAATGTTGTTTTGGGTATACACAAGTGAAATGAAAACAAACGATCGAAGTTTGTCTGTACTTGAGTATAAAAGGAGTATCTGTATTATGTACAGATGAAACTTTGTAAAAAAGTTTTTGACAAAAGTTTGATATGTACAAAGAAATATTATGTACATAAAAGAATGTTATGGGACTTACACCATGATGGAGGCCCATTGGTTAAAAAGAAATTTCGCTCAAAAGAATTCTTCCTTTAGAACCAATGGATTCGGCGTATAAACAAACGATGAAAATGAAAGAAATTTGTTTACGTTTGAATATTAACAATGATAATTTGAGTATGTACAATTAAAACTAAATATGTACATAAAGGGTTGGGACTTACACCGTAAGGGAGGCCCATGATCGATTGAGAAATTCGAGAAAGAAACGAATTCGGTCTTATCGTTTTAAATCGGATCGATCATGGTAAAAATGATGTAAGTTTGATGAAAAGTTTTGAAAATGGTTTTTGAAATGTTTTGAAATGTGAATTTGATTCACGAGAAGTTTTGAAAAAAATCGGAAGTCGAAAACTTGAAAAATTCACCTTAAAAGGAGGTTTGAAAAAAGTGTTCAGAACGTCGTTTTCGGCTCGATTAAAATTTAATCAGATGAAAGTTTTTTCTGAAAATTTTTGCACTATCATAAAATAGATGTATTTGTTGACAAGTGTTTAAAAAATCATCTCAAAATGAGAAGTTTTGATTGGTCAAAAAAATTGTGAAAGTTTGATAAAAAAAACATGAAAAATTAGAAAGTTTGTAAAAAGAATGGTCCTTATGGGTATTGAACCCATGACCATGAGGTGGGACGCGTGGCAAAGAAACTTAAGACCAAGCAAGCAACCACTAGACCAAACGCGTTTCTGTGTTTTAGTGGACAATGACACGCGTTGATATGAGATTGGAAAGTTTGAAAATTTAAATTGGAAAACAGATGAAGAACACGCGCGTAATGTTCTTCATGATTTTGATTTTCAGAAATCCAAATCCTAGCTAGAATCCTCATTTCTCAACCAAATTGAATGATATAAAAATGAAAATTGATCGATTTTGCACGACGAACATGATAGCAATTGTTAATTTCATTTATTTTAAGCCCAGAACGTTTTGGTTGCAGAGAACACTCATGAACCCTAATCTGAAAAACTCAAATTAAATGATGAAGGTTTGATGATTCTTGGATTTTTTTGAGGGCTTATGATCGTTAGAGGTGCAGAAAGAGAATGGCCGTGAGTTTTTTCAAAAAGATGCAAGGAATTATGATATCACAGTTTGTGTTCATACCTGGAAAAGTGAGAATCGAATCCGATGCTAGAGTGTTTTCAGAACGGATTTTGTGATTGATATAGCTTCAACGGCTTATGTGGAAGCTATGAGGATGGTCTGCACTTCATGAGCATGCTTGGATTACTCTACTCAAGTCCACCTGCACAAGCTTGAAAACGAAAATGGAAATCGTGGTTAGAAGTGTTACAGGTTGTTGTTCTTGATTTGGATCACCTCTATGATGTTCATGGAAGGTGTTTGGATGATCAATACTCAGTTTAATCAAGCCTAGCCATGAATTCGATTGATAAGGCAGTTTGTACAAGTTTGGAAATGGAAAATGCAATTCTGATTTTCAGTGATTCTTGTGTAGATTTTATGACTCAAACATGTTCTATATTGATTATTAAATGTATTAGACACCAAAGTTTATCATAGTTCTTGTTAAATTTGAAAATTGCAATGTTTGGCAAATTGAACTATAATGCTTGAATTTGAAGAAAGTGGAAGGAAAGCATGGATTTGTGATGTTTTTTGGTGTAGATTGAGCTTGAATTTGTGATCCTTTTATAGGCCAATTAGGACTGCAATTTTAGGCAACAAGTACAAGCCAATTGTGATTCAAAGAAAGCTTAAGGGGCAAGAAAGACAATTTACCAAAAAAGGAAACTTCCTTTTTTCACCATTTGCTCAATTTTTACAATTTTGATCCAATCCTCTCAATTATTTCTCTAACTGATATTTATCAGTTCATCCATCCACTTGGCAAGGTTAGAAAGCTTCTAGATGAAGAAACACAAAAATGACCTATAATTGAAGCTTTGGATTTTGAAAAATCAAGTTTCATGGAGCCTTATGTTTCAATTACAAAAGTATAGCTAAACTCCATGGATTTTAGAGTTCTTGGACATTTTGGAAATATTTTTCCATGATCTACAACTTTCATGTTTTGAGTTTTTTCCAATTCAAATTGGAACTAGGTGAAAAAATGGCATGAAATTTGAAAAAAGTAAATAATTTCAACACTTAGAAAAATTTCTAAGTGTTAGAACTTTTGACTTTTTGTTGACTTTTTCAAATTATTTGATTTTTTATGATCATGATGGATCATTTGAAGTATTTTGATGATTGAAAAAGTTTTGTTTTGAAAATTTGACCAAAAGTCAAAGTTTGACTTTTTGCGTATGAATTTTCATCAAACGCTTCAAATCGATCGATGAAGTCGTGAATTTCGTGATGTTTTGAATCCAAATTAGGTCAAGATGTTGTATATAAGATATAATGACCAATCTCATCCAAAAAGTCATTTCTTGCTCAAAAATCGAGAATGCCTATGCCCGATCAAACCCTAATTGGTCGATCCTCGATTGCTCGTGAGGAAAATGGATATCCGAGGATCGATATCATGATTTGATCAAGATAGATCAAATGGAGGAGAAAACTCAAACCCTAATTGGTTGCCTCTTGAATCAGATGAAAATATGATGAAACCCTAATTTTGACGTGTGAATGTTACACCCGATTAATGCTGTCTGAATTGTTAGTAATGCAATGATGCAGATGTGAGGTGTTATATTAGGTCAAAATTGGGTATGACACACCCCTTAGGTAATTCTCTCGTTGCCTTCGAATTCAAATGGTTATGTCCTCGAACGTAGAGGTATTCTAGCACCGCTGCCTTCAAAACAAATCATCATAGTCCCTTCGATACAAAGATCATAAGACCCACGATGTCGCCCGAATACATGATCTTGACCTCGATTGTCGCCTACGAAAATGATGATAGTCCCTTCGAATGTGCTAGGATACTTCCTACAAGTTGCTTTCTATGACCATCCGATGTCCCTTCGAATGTCCCTTTTACATCCAACGAATGGAGTTACCTACCAACTAATGGTATGGATAGCGCTATTCTAAAGGAACTTAAAGTAACATGAAAACGACCAATTCTGAGTAGGTAATAAGACTTTTAGTTGCTTGCTCTATCAAAACACTTTTTGCACCTCACACTTTGTCAAAGTTCAAACTCTTTTCAAAAAACGAAACATTTCCGAACACTTTGTATACATTCCTACATGAATCATTACAAAGTCAAAGCGAAATGCCTTTTCAAAACATTTTCAAACACACGTAAACAGCTTTAAAGTGATATAAGAGTAACTAAGAGCCCGAGATAACTACGGATGGAAAGGGTGCTAATACCTTCCTTTTCATAACCTTTCCCTTACTCGTAATCTAACGAAGGTCTTTCTGTACTTTTACCTTCCCTTAATTGATAAAAATAAAAGTCATGGCGACTTGCTATCCGCACATTTGTATACAAAACCTACAAAGTCAGTTCACCGTGTTACACTAGGTCAGTAGCTTAACCCTAATACAAGTATCTATCATGAACTTAGAATAACTTTGAACAATGCTATCAATTTAACATGTTAAAGTGTCATACAATGTGCAAATTTAGTCCCTCATGCACACAAAAACATTATCTAATGGCATCAAGAATTAAGGTTCTTAGGTGTTATTGGTATAGAACCAACACCAAGATACATTAAGGGGACAAAGATAATAAGAAGCACCATTGGAATCTTAAAGAGAAAGAAAGTCTAAGCTTACCATGGTGACCAATTTAGCTTCCAAAAGATACCAAGATAGAAAGACAATGAATGGTCACCCATGGGTTCATAGAAGCATCAAGTTATGACAAACAAATCATACAAGATTAGGATCAAGATGAATTATAAACAAATTGCTTCACATAAGGTATTTGAAGATGGTGCATAAAGCTACCTCCTAAACCATGTTCATGAGCAACATCAAACCATATGAACAAAAGAAAAATGGGAAAATTGTAATAAGTTGAATGGTCATATGATTGAACTAAAGTTTACAAAAGAAAATAAGGATAAAAGAATATGAACTTATACCCCATGGATTGCACAAGTGCATTCCTTACATCTATGATCTAAACAAAACATGGATGCATGCACAAAAAGAAAGGTTTGACAAATGTATGGAGGCATAAATTATAAAATTGAAAAAAAATGTTAAAAGTTCCTTAAGATGTCAACAAGTCAGCAACAAGAGCTTTGAATAAGGATGAGCATATTGCGTGTTGTAAACAAAATCAAACGAATTAGGGGAACTTAGAAGGACCTGTAACTAGAAACCCTAGTTTGACCTAAAGGGTAAAAGTAGAAAATATAGTCATAAAAATATGAGAAGACAAATTCTAAGACCTTAAGACACTATATTAACATGTTCTAAATAGAAATGGTCTTATAAATTAAGGAGGTTAGTCAAATAATTGTGGTTTCTACCCTAAGTCACCAAAGTTGACTAGATTAAGATAATTCAACTAAAAATAGGGAAATGACTTTTAAAATCTAAACAAAATTGTTTTAGACATTTAAGACCTATAAAAGTCATAAAACATCAACTTAGATCCTTGAATATTTGGAAAAATCGAAAACAAAATTCATATTTCAAAACTAGTTGAGATGAAACTCAAACTAGACATGTTTGGCAAAAGTATTTTGAAAAAATAGAAAATCAATTGATAAATTCTAGAAAATTTATTTTAGTGGAACCAAAACATTCAAGGATACAAATAAAAATTTAAATCACATTTACAAGTTTTAAATGATCAACAATTAAAACAAAACTAGTGAATCAAGTAAGAAGAACCCTAGAAAAGGCAATTACAAACCTAAAATACAAAATTAATTATGAATAAGGATATAAATCACAAAAAAATCCAAAATAACTATAAGACTAAGAGGACCTAAAAAAGTATTTTTGTGGATTTTTTTATATTCAAGAAAAATAATATAAATAATAAAAATGCAAAATATGATACAATTTATGAACGAAACTTATAGAGGACATGACAAAATCCAACATTCGTGTTCAGAGTTTTTCCATGCGGCAATCGAATCGATGATAAAAACAACCTCAAACATGCGCACAACAACTGTTTGAATTGTGCGAACATGGTGAATTCATAACTTCCAGGCTTTGTAACTTTCGATTCGAGTCCCGAATAAATTCGATTCCTTCAACAAAGATGAAGACTACCGCGAGATAAACAACTTTGTAGTTGAACATTTTTTAGTTCGGAGCCGATAACTAAGATAAAATCGAACCCGAAGTCGTCAGTCTGACCACATAGACAAACATGATGAATTCATAACTTCTGAGCCTCATAACTTTTGATCCGAGCTCCGAATTAACTCGATTCCTTCAGCAAAGTTGTAGATTGCTGTGAAATGAATAACTTTGATTTTGAACTCGACGCAAAATGATGCTTGGAAACACGTGTAAAATACCTCCGAAGTCGAGCACTTGGACATGTTGAAAAACACCCAAAATTTCACTAAGTATGAACTTCAAAAGTTATGAATATTAAACTTTAGAGCCTCATAACTCGAAATCTAGGAATTTTTGGAAAAATCTCCACAAGAACAAATTCGAAGTACGAAATGCGCTGATTCCAACGAATACAAATTCGAGAAATTCCGACCACAAATGAGTGAGATAGAGAGTCGACAACATAACTCCGTGAATACAAAGTGCTTAAAACATAGAAAATTTTTCTAAGTCCAAGATTACTTGAAATACAAGAAACCTCGTTTTCTTCAGATTCTTCCAACTTTTCTCAGCAAATGATCACATTTTCGCAAATGTCAACTTTTGACAATAATTTTGACCAGAAATTCTAGTCACTCAAACTTTGGCTTTTTGTTGACATTTCAGTACGCATACTCAAATATGTTTTTATCCGACTGTTCTTGATTTTTTGATGAAACGCGTGGATCAATAAGCCATATGCAGATACTTCAAGACTCATAGAAGGCCATAGAATCAATTCGGGCTCAAATATCTGACCCCAACCTGCTTTTACTCGAAAACCTCAATTAATATCCTCCGATAGGTAAATGTAACCTTAAATCCTCAATTTCTAGATATAGCCGTAAGCTTTTCGACACACACGCCCCGTATAATCGAGATGACATCGAAATAATAGAACCTCAAATATCCAACTTTTGGGAATCAAACCTCTTCTTTAGAATGGTGTACACTCTCATAATCAAAAAATTAGATCCCATGGTTAATGCATGAATGACATGTATGCAATGCACATATTGATTAAATGTAAGCCAAATATTTATTAAAAAATAAAGAGGGCGAATTTTGGGGTACAACAGCTTCCCCTATTCAATCTTCTTCGATCGAGGGGTGAGATTCGCGCAGGCCTTTTGAACCAACAAGGTAGAATATGATTGAATACTTAAATGAACCGTAAAATTCACGCTCTGAAGGCGAGCAGACATTATTATATTTTTGAATTTTACATTATATATGACGGAATGCAAACCTGGTGAAGGTAAACCAAATGAAAGAAAAGGTCTTCTAGAGAAAGCGAGCCTATTGAAGAAATAGTCACCAGGAGAAGGTGAAATTGACGGAAGGGTAGGACGTACCTTCCCTACCAAAGATACCAGACAACTAGATTTAAAAGAGGCACTAAAGGGCTCTAAAAGGAAGGACGCACTTGCCCGACCAAGGATACTAGACATCTGGATTTCAAAGAGGCACTAAAGGGCTCTAAAAGAGGTAGGACACACTTTTCCGACCAAGGATACCAGACAATTGGATTTTGAAGAGACACTAAAGGGCTCTAAAAGGAAGGACGCACTTGCCCACCCAACGGGGAGGAAAACACGGGTAACATAACCAACGACTTGCATAAGCAAGGAAAGTCTACGACTTACTAGGGAAAAGGGAAACATCTGTACAAAGATGCACTTACAAAAGAAAGAGACCGACTGAAGCATACTCTAACAGAAGATACTTGCAAAAGCACAAGAACTATAATATCTCTCAGGCCAAAGGCAGGGTATAATTCTTCAAGAGTGGCAATTATCTGAATTACCACACACCAAGTATGGATACTCAAATACTTGAAAAGCGAGAAAGGTTATACACCGACTCTCACTCGCACTCTAATAGCGGCACAAATACGAGTAACATAACCGAAGGCTTGCATAAGCAAGGAAAGTCTACGACTTGCTAGTGAAAAGGGTGACACGACCCAGCGTGACTATGGTAAAGAAAGTCCCAGAAGACTCCACTGGAGAGAGAATGAGTTCCCATAAGACACTTGATTTGAAGTGACGAATTAGGAAACCAGAAATCTGTTGAGAAAACATCTTGAGGGTAAACCACAAAGATTTTTTTTTATTTCTTCTGGATATACATAATCGACAAACACTTAATATACATGTTTTATTTTCATGGCGTAATGCTCCTAATCAACGGAATGCTACGCATTTAGGGTAGATGCAATGTAATGAATGCATACCTAAAAACTACATGAGAAGTAATAGTATCGATGATCGGCTGCTGAGAAGCCATGAACATCCAGGAGAGAGATACCGCTGAGAAGTGGACTTTGAAGAACACTTGCAAAAATAAATTGCAATTCCAAGGTGGGAAGGGTTCTTCACTTGGGGAGAGATGAATTGGACTTCAAACCAATCTGACTTCCTGGGGAGAAAGTCATTACTCTTCACTGAAGATACCTAAAACTTCTCTTGATAATTCTCCTACTTTCACTGGCGAATTTGGAGACTTCATGGGGAATTCCGAAAGAAACTCCAATGGGGAACACAACTTCATGGGGAAATCCACAAACATCTGCAAGTAGTCATCAGCATCTTGAATAAATCAAATGGCATTAGACTTCATCGGGGGAATCAACCCTCTTGTGGGGATATGAAGCTTTTAAACCAAGAATCCACCGGGGAGAACATAACAATTTTTGTCTCCAAGAATAAAGATTTCAATAGCAAGACCACATTAGGGAGACTTCGACTGAGGAATGCATATCGGTGTAGAGATACTAAATCAGATGAATGATTTATCTATATTGGGGAAGAGAAATCTGATTCGGATAGAAAGATCCACTGGGGAATGCATTCAAATATCCAACTCCATTGGGGAAACAAATATTCTTGTCCCAACATAGCTGATCTGAGAACAAAACTCTCGAAGATGTTCTGAATAATTTCACACGGAAGAGTCCGACTTACACTGGGGAATAGAATCAATTGACCGTGGCACAACTCACAATGGGAACTTTGATGTGTCAAGGCACTGCTCACTGCAGAATACGATAACAATTCATATGTCAAGCATACTCACTGGGGATATCAAACCTAAGTCAACGATTCAAACACCATCTTCATTGAGAATAAAGGCTAGAACCTTCTATTGAGGACGATTCAAGAATTCGATGGACATTCACTGGGGAATTTCTCCTGGAATAGGTATCAACGACCTCAACGGGGATTTATCTGAGATCAGTACCCATAATTTGCACTAGGGATTATGATAATGTCGATATGTCGAAGTGTGTATCACTGGGGAACTAACCATCCCATCAGGCCCTTCTGGCGATGAATTTTGCTTGAGAATCGACCTCACTGAGGATAAGCCTCAACCAACATCGAGACTTATATTGGGGAATACGACAATATCAACATGTTGAAGCACGAATTACTAATAACAAAAATTCTTTGTGATGTTCTCCATTCCTACGTTCAATTAACTCAATACGAGCACCCACCTTTCATGGGGAGTTTACAATAATTGGGGAACCAATGAGGCATATTCTTTCGGACATGGTAGTCACTCACCTCTTTCATTTAGTATTTGATCACACGACCTTATTCTTTGATTTGCAATATCATATTCTTTCTTTTCTTTTTTCCTTTATTTTTTGAACAAGTCGTGTGAAACCAAGTCATTCGACTCTTTGTTAAGGTTTGACTACCTTATTCTTTGATGGACGAGGAATACCCATTGGGGTTTTTCCAATTTCCTCGACCTCTTGATGAATGAAGGATAACAATTGTGGGTGATCCTTGCATATACTCTTCTGATGAGATTGAAATACTTGATCAGGTTAAATGAGCACTGCCCTGCCGTGGGTTAAAATAAAGGGTTTCTCTGAATCGAAAAGAAACTCTTACTACAAGGCTCAAAGGGGTTAACAAGGGTCTATCTCCCTTATATCTTCGGTGTTTGGGAATTTGAAACAATGTTTGTATATCATCAGCAAAGTTTTTTATTCAAAAGCAATACCGTTTGAGATTCTTGGTATATTGTTCATCATCCTCCCTACAGAGTTTTTGCTTTATTTACAAGAGTTGAGCATCAAAAGCATAGTAAAATAATTAAGAGTGAACACGAATGGATTATTTCAAGACAAACATACTCAATGCATTATGATTAATATTCAAGAATGAACAAGTTTTGCATATAAGTAAGTAATGAACAAACAAGAAAGATTACAAATGAGAATGCAAAATAAAATTGAAAATCTCCATCATTTGAGGAGAGTAGTCTCCGAATGGACTTATTGCTTCAGAAGATGCATTTTGAAGTCTTGAAATTCATTGAATTAGTGGAGAATCTGGACGTGACCATCAGGTGTGAAGCTAATAACCTTAATATCGAGTAGGTCTTGCACTTTATCCCTGAACTCTTGACAATTCTTAATCAAGTGGTTGGATTCCCCAGAGTGGTACTCACAGGCTTTCTTTTTACTCCCCTTAGGAATCCATGTCAAAGTAGGAGGAAGCTTTTGCAACTTGACCATTCGAAGTTTAAGCAAGCGGGTCAACAACTGGTTACAAGGCATACAAATCAAGTCAAATTTTCTTGGTGTCTTCCTTATCTTATACTTACCCGAATGAGCATAGGGGTGGTACCTGTCCCGGCCTAGAGCATGTTTCTTACGACCTGTCCCTGATTTTGATTTAGGCAATCCGAGACACAGAGTAAAACCTCGAGGGAGATAAGAAACTGCCACTTTCTATGTTGTAGTTGGAATATAATTGACCCTAATGTTCAAACCGTTTGGAGTGAACACAAATGCCCCTAATTCAAGCAAAACCTGGACCGTATACTTCAAAGCCTTACATTTTTCAGTATCATGAGCAGTAACTCCAGAGTGGAAATCACAACGGGCATCATCATCCTCGTTATGAGGGAAATTTGTAGAAAATTTTGCAGCACGAAAAGTTCAATCAATTGGAACTTTAGCAGGCGTGGCAATAAGTGAGCGTAAAGCATTGGAATTGGATCAAATACTTCTTCTGATCCTCCTTCCTCAGTGCATGAATCTTATCCCTTGATTCATTATGAGGGAAAGTAACTTGTTGCTGGCGAGCAGACTTATGAATCTCATGTTATGGAGAAAACCCCTGATGTATTTCTTAATCCGAAAGAGATCCCACAAGACGTAGAGAAATGGCTTCCATTGTAGCAGGTCCATTAAATAGTTGAAGGACTATGACTTTCATTTGAGTTACCATCCTAGCAAGAAAATGTAGTTGTTGTTGCATTGTGTAGAAAGTCGCTACATATGTAAATAATTATGGTTCGAGAGTTAGAGATGATCAACAAATTCAGAGATATGAGCGTGGTGTGTGTAGAAACTCGTGATAGTGTAAATTTAAGAATGTTGAAGTTGACAAGTGGAATAATAGAGGAAATCCTAGATGGTCAGAAGGTTGGTTTAAAGTTAGTTAACTAATTGAATTTGATTAACCAAGGTAAATGGAATAAGTTAATAATTGATGAGAATGGTGTGATGATGTTTGGCGATAAAGTTCGCATTCTAGATGTTCCAGAACTTAAGAAGAGTATTCCTGATAAAGGACATAGAAGGAAGTTGATTATTAATCCCGGTGCTACGAAGATGTATCAACACTTAAAGAAATTATTTTGGTGGCCAAGTATGAAAAAGGAAGTTGCCAAATTTTTTTATGCTTGCATGACTTGTCATTATTCAAAGGTTGAAAATTAGAAGTCGATAGGTCTTATGAAACCATTGAGTATTCCCAAATAGAAATGGGATTTTGTTTCCATAAATTATGTGTCGGGTTTGCCAAGGACTACTAAAGATAATGATGTTAGAACATAATTTGGTTCTACACCAATAATAGAAGTTTTGATGATAACAAGTACTGTTGATGACAATTATGTTCTGACCATAATGAATAAATATTTTGTATGAATCATTGTTGTCTCCTAATTTTGTTTAATTGAGTATGCAGATGAAGTTCTGACCTTGAAAAGAAAAGAAGTTTTTTTTATCTGAACCTACAGAAGTTCTGATAACAGAAGAAGAATCTGATCTAAGAGATGTTCTAATACGCTCTAAGCGAATTTCTGATACCTTAGAAGATTCATGCTCTAAGAGAAGTTCTGATGAACTTCTAAAAAGCGCCAAAGTCTTCACCAAACTCTGATGTAAACCTTGTCAGCTGATCTAAGAACTCTTAAAGCCAAACTTCTGAAAGCACCAGACTACTCTACAAACTCTGATATCCATGTTCTGGCTGCAATGTTCTGATGCGTTGCTATTAATTTAATAAAGATTTGAAGCAACGACTAATTTCCAGCAGGATATCATTTTTACGAAAAGAATAATTAAGTTCAATTATCATCATTCCATATATAGACTATATGTCTCCAACTGATAAGTTTTTTATGCCTATATAAAGACCCATTCTTGAAGAAAACTAGAGAGAACTCCTGCACGTACAACACAAAGAAAAATCTCAAATCAGTCATATTCTCTTGTTCATAAGTACTTGATATTTTGTGTAAAAATCACAGTTATGATATAGCTTTTTAGAAGCATCATAAAACACACATCTTTGTAATTAACTGTTAAGTTGAAATTCCTTGAGAAACCAAGTTGTGGTTGTTATTGAGAAGACTAAGACACTTGTCTTAGTGAATTTGTAATCAAGTTCTGATTAGTGGATTAATACCTCGTTGAGAGAGGAAAATCACCTTGACGGGTGGACTGGAGTTGTTTTAGTTCAAACGAAACAGGATAAAAATAATCTTGTCAATTTAATTTGATTTCAAAACCCCAATTCAAACCCCCCCTTTCTTGAGTTTTGCATCCTTCAATTGGTATCAGAGCATCCGGTTCTGGGTGCTAACACTTAACCGTGTCAGATAAAATATCCAACTTGAAATACACTATGGAAGAACATGTTCAGAACAACTATGATCACTATGACGATAAAGACGGAATCAGCGGAAGACCCCCAATGTTTGGTGGAGAAAACTTTGATTATTGGAAGGAAAGATTTGAAAGTTTCTTTCTAGCCCATGACAGTGACCTCTAGGACATTATAACAGATGGCTATACTCATTCTATTGACGCAAGTGGTCAGAAGATTTAAAGGGAGAAAATCTGAGATCAACAGTAGCAGGAATTCAGTAATCACCACAAAGCCATAACCCTCCTTCTAAGTGTTATCTTGTACACAAAGTATGAGAAAATCACAAACAGAGACTCAGCTCAGAACATCTTTGATTCCTTAAGAATGACACATGAAGGCAACACACAGGTCAAAGAAACAACAGCTCTTGCCCTTATTCAGAAGTACAAGGCATTCAAAATGGAAGAAGATGAAAATGTAGAAGAAATGTTCTCAAGTTTTCAAATTCTGGTAGCTGGCTTAAAGGTTCTGGATAAAGGATACTCTATTTCTAATCATGTAAAGAAAGTCATCAGAAGTCTTCCCACGAAATGGAGACCTATGGTGACAGCTCTTAAGCTTGCAAAAGATCTCAACAGAATCTCTTTGGAAGAACACATAAGCTTATTACGAAGTCACGAGATTGAATTAAAAGAAGATGAACCCTAGAAGAAAGGTAAGTCTATTGGTCTTAAATCTAACAAAAAATATGACTCTAAAGCTTTATAGGAAGAAGAAGAAAAATCTGGAGGATCATCATCAGAATATGATGAGCTATCTCTACTCTCAAGAATAGTTCAACAACTCTAGAAGAATAGACAGAGGAAGTTCAAAAATTCTAGAAGATCTAGCAACTTCTCTGATCCATCTTCTGGATACAGAAGGTCAAGAAGCAAAGACGTTGTCTGCTACGAATGTAAGGAACCGGGTCACCATAAAAGTGATTGTCCTAAACTTCTGAAAGAAAAGCCAGAGAAGAGGTTTGACAAACAAAAAAAGAAAATTCTTATGGAAACATGGGATGACTCAGATTCTTCTGAAGCTTCGTCAGACATAGAAGATGAAAGAGCCAACATAGCTTTAATGGCCAACATAGCTGAAAGCTCTGATTCCTCTGGCTCTGATTCTGATACTAAAGAGGTATTTCAAACTTTGCTGTTAATTTTGCTAAATCTGAATTAGAAGAAAGCTTATCTAAAATACTTGAAAACTATCAGAAGCTTCAAATCAAATACAAGAATCTGAAACGAAATCTTGTATCTGATTCTGAATATACTAAGAAACTTGAAACAGAAAATTTTGATCTTAAGGAAATCATTTTAGTACTAAAAATTAAAAATTTTGTTTTTAAAGAAAATCTACAAAAGGCTCAAGAAAAATCTATTTCAGAAGTTCTGAGTAATACTTATAATATTTTGAAAGAATATGATATTGGTTTTCAAGAATTTCTTGCTAAAACCATAGGCAGAAGCAAAATAGCTTCAATGATCTATAAAGTAAGTAGAAACAGAAGAAAAGGTTTGGGATATGGGCCTTCTAAAGATGAGAAACCATATTCTGAAGTATATGATATGGTCATTAAATATACACCTCCGAAATCTCACATCACATGACATAAAATATACTAGTGAATCATATCATGCAAAATCTTATGATAAACCTAAGTTCAAACAGAACTTTAGAAATTCTAACTAAAAAGGACCGAAAAAGATATGGGTACCTAAGGACAAAATAGTATATGTTGCAGATGTCTTTGACAACAAAGTTGAAACACCAGTCTTGGTACCTAGACTCTGGATGCTCTAGACACATGACGGGAAGAAAGTATATGTTCCAAAGTCTGGAACTTAAAGCTAGAGGTTACGCAGGTTTTGGAGGCAAGCAAAAGGGATTAGAAGATAGTCCTGATAGAAGTTATAAAGAAGCCACCAAAGTAACTTCTGATGAACCCATCCAGAAAAAGCCATCGAGAAGCAGCTTAGCTCATCCTGGAGAAATGATTCTGGGAAAGAAAGATGATCCAATCAGAACCAGATCTACATTCAGAAATTTTGAAGAATCTCTCATGGGTCTTGTGTCCTTGACAAAAACCAACATCTGTAGATGAAGCTCTTCAAGATAATAATTGGATCATTACAATGCAATAAAAACTAAATCAATTCACCATAAATGACGTATGGGATCTTGTGCCCAAACCAAAAGGTTTCAACATTATTGGAACCAAGTCGGTCTTCAGAAACAACCTGAGTGAACAAGGAGAAGTAGTCAGAAACAAAGCTCAACTGGTAGCACAATGTTATTGTCAGCAAGAGGGAATATACTATACAGAAACCTTTGCTCTAGTCGCCAGGTAAGAATCCATCAGACTTTTAATTTCATATGTTGTTAATCACAATATCACCCTTTATCAGATGGATGTAAAAAGTGCATTTCTAAATGGTTACATTGATAAAGAAGTATATGTCCATCAACCCCCTGGCTTTGAAAACTCAAAACATCCAGAGTTTGTTTATAAACTCAAAAAATCTTTGTATGGTCTTAAACAAGCTCCCAGAGCTTGGTATGAAAGACTACGTAATTTCCCAATAGAAAAATATTTTACTATAGGGAAAGTGGACACAACCTTATTCTGTAAGACATTTAAAAACGATATTCTGATATATCAAATTTTTGTTGATGATATAATTTTTGGTTCTACTAAATCCTCCCTTGGGAGAGAGTTTGCTAAGTCTATGTAGGAAGAGATTGAAAGGAGTCTCATGGGAGAACTCAAATTCTTTATGGGAATTCAAATACATCATACCTCAGAAGCAACATACATGCATCAGAGTAAGTATGTTAAAGAACTTCTGAAGAAATTTGACATGTCATATAGCAAACCTTCTAAAACCCCTATGCATCCAACGTGTATCTTGGAGAAGGAAGAGGTAAGTAAGAAAGTAGATCAGAATATCTACAAAGGTATGATTGGCTCTCTCTTATATTTAACTGCTTCAAGACCTGATATTTTATGCATTGTATGTCTCTGTGCTAGATTCTAATCAAATCCTAGAGAAACTCACTTAACTGATGTTAAGATAATTCTCAAGTATCTGAAAGGTACTTATAATCTTGGTCCATGTTACAGAAAATCCAGAGAATACAAACTTGTAGGATACTGTGATGCTGACTTTGCTGGAGACAGAATAGAAAGGAAAATCACTTCTGAAAGCTTCCAGTTTCTGGGAGAAAATCCGATATCTTGGTCCAGCAGAAGACAATCCACTATTGCACTATCAACAGCAGAAGCATAATCTATAGAAGCAGTTGGATGCAGTACTCAGATGCTCTGGATGAAAAGCAAACTTGAGGACTTTCAAATATTCAATTTCATTCTGAAACATCTCAGTATGGAATTATGCCCAAAATGAAAAGCTTATTTTTTATGCTTAACTGTTAGAATACTATTCTCTGTGAACTTCTGATCAATTGTGCTTTAGAACTGAGAAGGGTAAATGAATCAGAATCCATCAGAAGATCTGAGAGATGAGTCAAATCAAGATAGAAGCATGCAGTTCACCAGAACAAAACCTGTCAATCTTAATCGTTAAAGTCACTCTCAGAAGATGAACACATGTTCAAACTCTGATAGAGTGAAAACGCTTGAGTTACTACATTGAGGAGCTGGTCACATTGGTAACTATTCACTATATTTTCATGCCATCTCTCTTGTCACAAATCATCGTGTTTATTGATCATCATTGTTATTTCTCTAAAACAAATTAATTTCATGTTTTCAATGGTTCTTAATTCATTTGCAACCCCCTCTCTCTCTTTTGATTTTTTTTTTAAATTTCTCTTCTAGTAGGCTCATTAAGCAAACTTTCTTTTTCAACCCACAATTGATTTCATGTTCAAACCTTCATCTTCTGAACATTTCCTTCTGTACTCTGTTTTGACTCTTCATACAATTATCTTTTGTCTTGTCCTATTAATTTCTTTTTGATTTATGACAAAAACGGAAACATCATAGTTACTGATAGACTAAGTCTCGAACATTCTAATATCATCTTTGATTTCATTTCTGTCTAAAGATTTAAACAAGAAATATAACTTCTGGAAATCAACTTGGAACCTTCTGGAAATCAACTTGGAACCTTCATCATACTCTAGACGAAAAATCAGGGAAATACAATGTTCTCTAAATTTATATGAATATTAAATTCAGGGGGAGACCTCTCTTTGTCTAAATATTTATGTTTTGTCATCATCAAAAAGAGGGAGATTGTTAGAACATAGTTTGGTTCTACACCAATCTTAGATGTTTTGATGATAAGAAGTACTGTTGATGACAATTATGTTCTGCCCTAATGAATAAATATTTTGTATGAATCATTATTGTCTCTTAATTTTGTTTAACAGAGTATGCAGATGAAGTTCTGACCTTGAAAAGAAATGAAGTTTTTTTTATCTAAACCTACAAATGTTATGATAGCAGAAGAAGACTCTGATCTAAGAGAACTTCTGATACGCTCTAAGAGAAGTTTTGATACGTTAGAAGATTCACGCTATAAGAGAAGTTCTGATGAACTTCTAAAAAGCACCAAAGGCTGCACCAAACTCTGATGTAAACCTTGTGAACTAATCTAAGAAATCTTAAAGCTCTGCTAGATCATCTTCTAATCAAGACATCAAGGATTCAAGCGAAACTGTTGAAAGCACCAGACTGCTCTACAAACTCTGATATCCATGTTCTGTGTAACACCCCAAAATTATCCAAAGTTTAATATGCAAAAATCAGAGTAATTTAAAATTTCACAATTTCAATACTGAGGCATCACACCTTCAAAACCAAATTACTTTAAACAGTTTGCTTTAAAGTATAAATCTCGGATACATATCATATTCGGAAAACATAAATTGATTCATAAAAATCAAAACATCTTCTTTATTAAACTTCCTTAACAAATCATATTTTCATAAAGTATGATTCTTATTTACAAAAGGAAAACAACAAAAGAACAACAACAAGACAACATAATTATTCCCCCCGAGTGCTACGTATCAGAGCGACACCGACTCGACTAATAGCAGCTATAAACTCCGTCTTCATAACCTTCATGTTACCAATATAAAGGTAATGACGAAAGAAGTAAAGGGTGAGATACTCCAAAACATATAATTAAAGGCATGATAAATATATATATAGTTTTGGAATTATAAAAGAGATAGATTAGTACGTGCATTCAAACACGTATCCAAACCTCACTTACTTCGATCGTCATTCTAATGTGTATAATCTACACTATATCGCCATAACCTCATCGGCATACTTCATCACAACAACACATAATCTTCCATCACCACGAGATCATCACAAGTTAATACGTCACTAATCAACACGAAAATTATAAACAACAACATCAAACAGCAACATTAAACAATACTAATAACTTAATCAACATAAATAAAATCATCACAAATTGGCTAAAGCCCATCGTCGCTTTTGGCATAAGAGCCCATCGTCACAAACATCGTCACATCATATTTGCATTAAGCATTTCATCAAAATTACATCATCACAAAACTCATCATTTATATTCATCGCCTAGTTATCGTGAAACTATCAAGTTATATTCATTTCATGTTCATCATAAACAGCATCACAAAACAAAACAACATAAATCATCGCAATTCCACATCATCCATCAATTAAACACCCAACGCCAAACAACTCAAACATAAACATAACCGACTCCATGAGACACGACTATGTTATGCATGTGGTACTCGTCGCTTTGTCCATAATTAGGAACACTTGGCATAAAAGCCTCGTCTCTTGGCATAAAAGCCTCGTCGCTTGGCATAAAGCCCATCGTCACCAATGCAATGTATGTGACTCGACAATAAAACAACACAACACAAAAACATCATCATCGCTCATCAAAATTGGCATAAAGCCCACATCGTCATAATTTATCCAAAACAAGATAAATATATCATCGCATCATATTTGCATTATGCAAAACATCACAAATAATTCATCATCATCAAAAATCATGCATTCACAAATCGGTGGCAGTTATTAACAACATCAATAAAATCATCACATCATGTACAAAGGCATATATTATTGCATCGCAAATCATCAAGTATTTATTAATTAATACATCGTCGCAAACATTATGTTTAATCACACTACATCATTACCAATTCATTCATTAAATTCCAAAAATGGAAAAATAGTCAAACACCTATAGTTGTCGCAAAAGCCATTCCTAATAACCCGCATTAATCCTAATCGTCAACGTCGCAATCGGATCGTCCATTAAGCCTATTTCGGGTTGTTCCATAAAAACTCGTAATTTCGAAAAACTAACCTCACCATTACATTCTACACATCGAACTTAGCTAGCACGTCAATTTTCGTTGAATACGGAGCAACTTGCTCAGTCGTCGAATTTACCGAAATCGAAAATTGGAACATAATCGGGTCCTAAATTTAATCGGCTAACTTTTGTCCTAGTTTTATTTTATTAATATTAACTAGTAGTATGAACAATTGTGGAAATTGAAACTAACAGAAACCAAATGAGAATTATGCAGAAATAGTTTTTGACAGAAAACAGAAAACTCAAAATACAGAAAAACAGCAACCTGCATAATTCGTCTCCTCTCCTAGGTTAAAGGGGACGTGCGTCCCAGAGGATGAAGGAAAGGGGGCGGCAGCGTTAGGGCCTGGGAAGGTTGCCTCGCCATGTGGGGTGGGCGCCTCCCCCCTTCGTGCAGCAACCTGCTTCATCTTCCTCACTTTCATTCCAATACAGACAGTGTGAACTTATTTCTGGTTTTTTCACAGTTTATGCTTTTCTTTCATTTCCACTTTTGCAACTTAATTCTACTAGCTTGGCAATTAAAACACCAACAATTCATACTCCTAATCCAACCTTTTTCTAATATATTCAACAATCAACCAACCACAACTCATAAATCATCCTATCAATTTCTCTCCAAATCCAAAATATACTATCAAACCCTAGTAATATGAGATAGAGAAATCAAACCCCTTACCTTACAAGCTTGGATGATCCATGAAGATTCAACAACTCCAACCTCAAGCTCTTGCTCTTCTTCTCCCAAACCCTCTCTTTCTCTCAAGCTTCCAAGTTTCTCTTTGGCTTTGTGTTCACAATGGAAAGAAAAGGAGGAAAATGGCTTTTATAAGTTGTATTCCTATTAGTAAGGTTAAGGGTGTAAACCCAATCCTATGAAATTGCTCCTCACACCCCTATCCAATTCTTATAAATTAACATACTAATAATATCTAATAATATTGTTAATTCGATTAATTAAAATAATTCTGGGGAATTAAATATCGGATCCGAATAATATTTTACCGAACCGAACGAAATAAAAACCGGACCGAACAAAACGTCGCCAGATAAATTAATAGATATATTAATTAACACAAATATTCTCGTCGCAAAATAAATATCGAT
The DNA here is from genome assembly GCA_021764765.1 of Vicia sativa. Classification (NCBI taxonomy): domain Eukaryota; kingdom Viridiplantae; phylum Streptophyta; class Magnoliopsida; order Fabales; family Fabaceae; genus Vicia; species Vicia sativa. The sequence goes on from CM038794.1 coordinate 101,742,830, forward strand.
CGATAATTCGAAAATATTAATTTTAATTAAAACGGGCGTTACAACTCTCCCCCACTTATAAACTTTTCGTCCTCGAAATTTTGACCAAAACGAACAAATCGGGACATGCCTACACATTCGTCTACTCAATCCTCGCGTCAATTAAACAACACACACGAGACACCAAAAATAAGGGTATCTCCCTAACCACAACGTCCAGTCAAGAACAACCATGCCGAGATGCAAAGCCCATACAATGCACTCGACAACCAACTAACACCCAACAACTAAACAAGTCGCAGATACACCGATTCATTCAAGAACTAAACAAACAAGATCGATATCCTAACGCCTCGACTATAGAATTAGTCACACACTCGAACCGACACCTCGGAAACGAGTCACCAAAGATAGGAACATGAAGTCCTACAACACAACACCGACTCCATCACTAAAACGAAAACAACAAAATGGTTATACAAACAAAAACTGAAACAATCAGAATAGGGTAGTACCACGCGTGCAACGCAAACACGAAAAGATGTCTTCAATCACGCATAAGTTCGAATTCAAGAATTACACTTACACTTATCGTTCTCATTCCAGAAAAATCACAAGGTCACATCATCCTTGTAGATTACCAACGTACAACCTTCGAACAATAACAAGTTACACAAACATAACAGAACTACGATACGCCACTCATTCTAGGGCTTATGCTGACGACTTGCGACTATAACTCGCTAGTCCAATTCCAACAATCTCGCATACTCGCTAAAAATTCAATGCTTGATATCTAAACCATGCTGCGTCACTTTTATGCATTAGATGCCAACCGTAAAACAACTTGGTTACTCCTCAAATTCACAATTACTTGGAAGGGATACGTTCAAAGCGTACACCCATCAAGACACCTCGTAACATCAGTCTCATCAACTCGAAAAATCACCCCTTTCAATCTTGATTGATCAACGTCCATTGATCCTCTAAAATATAAGACATAGTTTGACCTCTTCAAATATTGTCTAAATATTCACTTGTAACCTTCGACGTATACATTTGACTTCAACGAAGTCTTCCCTTATAACAATCCAATTCCCAAAATTTGTATCAAGTAATCACCATCCTTGCACCGTCGCAACGATCAATACACAAGTTTCTTAATCGAAACACCTTTCATAACTTTCAATCTTCCAACGTGGTAATTCAAACCAAAACACTCTCTCAAGAACTCCACCCATCAACGTCGTCTCATACAATCAAATTTACAAAACGGTTGAACTTAAAACCATAACATCAATCATCTTAAGGTACCCGTGGCTACCAAACCGTCACAAAATTCCTTACCATCAGGACTTATCTTAGTCGTAATCTAATAATCCACCGCGACCATTAGTATTCGACGAAATCCATATGTTAGTAGTGAACAAATCCTTAATAACCTTCTGAGCTTAATCTCAACAAGTGTCCCAAAACAAACATGCAACATTCTTCAAAATAATAAAATCCCAAATCAGACATTCTTTGGTTATCCGCGATACCAACTTACTAAGCTCAACAACAGACGGAGTCTCTTTATAGATTATACTAAAACTTAAATTGCCTTCAACAATTCAAATCTTCTCGCCATTAACATCTACATCTTTAAGATTTCAAATGAGCACAACTGCATCAAACCCTAACTCACGCGTCCGACAATTTTTCCTTATGAAAAACAAATCGTTCCAAGGTAGTAATACACTTTTTCCAACTCTACGTTGAAATACATCTCAAGTCCAAAATAAAACATCATAATACACTGCACAAGGTTCTCTAGTACAAAACGAAACCAAAATCAAAGCATTCGCTAAACTTTTCACTGGCTCAAACAGATTCGCTTCTCATTGCGAAGTCCAAATAGCGATTCAACCATATCGAGTCAAAGTACTCACAATCAATACCACTTATAAAAAGATCTTCCATCAAACTCACAAAGTTAATCATCCGCAACAAAAGAACTTCTAAGCTCTGAAATAACCCCTTGAAGTCTTCTACAAGATACAAAATAAATCTTCGTGGAACTTTCCAAATTACCACCGTCCAAGCCGCTTACTTAAGGCACTCTCGTCCAACAGTTCAAAATTCTATCTTTAGATTACTCGACATGCACCGGTCTAACTTCACTACCAACAACGCAAAGCTTGGATGGTTGCTACGATTCCTTAACTTGATGTGAACCAAATAATATCTATGAACACGAAATAACTCTTACAGCTACTCATGAGAGTACTGTCTGAACATCCCAAAATCATACCTAACGCATTAGTCACACTACTGACATCAACAATACACGCCAGGAACAAACACTATCTTGAAAAGCATTGCCTAAACATCTCCAACTTTCACACTAACCCGTAGGCAGCCAGACTTCACATCGATATCACTAAACACATAAACTCCAAATGACTGATTCATCCAAATATCAATCCTCGGAAGTAGACACTTGTCCTCAATACCCACTTCGTTCCTTTGTCTGAAAACGACACATCAACTTAAGCGACCTTCGCTCTTCTCGAACAACACAATGGTAGCACTCCACGGTGACCCGCTCGAATACACAAAATCTGCTCAAACCCATCCTCATGTTGACTCTTCAACCCTAATTCAGAAGAAAACATCCCCTAAGTATACTTCGAATCACAACTAGTTCCGAAAACTAAATCCATCAAAACTTTACTTCGCACTACTGCGGTAATTCAATCACATCTTCACAATATACTTCAGAAGAATCACAACAAGAAGTTCGCTTGCCAAAATCTTGTTTCTCACCAAAATCCAAATTCGCCAACAACACAAGTAACCAGACACCACCTTGTGCCAACACATCTGCTTCATACACTATTAAGCTGGCAAGACAAGTTTATCCCAACCAACACAATTCCCAACTACTATCAACAAGAGATTAAGGGTGATCAGTTCCTCAATTTGTCAATAGACAGTCGACAATCATGATGGTGACACAAACCATCTATACCAAACTATAACAACGTCTTCAAACTTACACTTCAAGTTACCAAAGTGTAACCCTGCTTGAGGCTCCATCTCTAAGCCACAAGCGCCACCAAGAAGTAAAACTTCTCCCTCACTTGTTTCAAACTCATCTCTGCAGACAAACAATTAGAAACAAGCAAGTATCAACAGTGTTTCACACACATGTCACATACAACAGTGTTAAACACATTAATAACCTGGCCGACAGACCGACCTGCTCTGATACCATTAATGTAACACCCCAATATTATCCAAAGTTTAATATGCAAAAATTAGAGTAATTTAAAATTTCACAATTGCAATACTGAGGCATCACAACTTCAAAACCAAATTACTTTAAACAGTTTGCTTTAAAGTATAAATCTCGGATACATAGCATCGCCGGAAAACATAAATTGATTCATAAAAATAAAACATCTTCTTTATTAAACTTCCATAACAAATCATATTTTCATAAAGTATGATTCTTGTTTACAAAAGGAAAACAACAAAAGAACAACAACAAGACAACATAATTATTCCCCACGAGTGCTACGTATCAGAGCGACACCGACTCGACTAATAGCAGCTATAAACTTCATCTTCATAACCTGCACATTACCAATATAAAGGTAACGGCGAAACAAGTAAAGGGTGAGATACTCCAAAACATATAATTAAAGGCATGATAAATATATATATATAGTTTTGGAATTATAAAAGATATAGATTAGTACGTGCATTCCAACATGTATCCAACCCTCACTTACCTCGATCGTCATTCTAATGTGTATAATCTACACTATATCGCCATAACCTCATCGGCATACTTCATCACAACAACACATAAACTTCCATCACCACGAAATCATCACAAGTTAATACGTCACTAATCAACACGGAAATTATAAACAACAACATCAAACAACAACATTAAACAATACTAATAACTTAATCAACATAATTAAAATCATCACAAATTGGCTAAAGCCCATCGTCGCTTTTGGCATAAAAGCCCATCGTCACAAACATCGTCACATTATATTTGCATTAAGCATTTCATCAAAATTACATCATCACAAAACTCATCATTTATATTCCTCGCCTAGTTATCATGAAACTATCAAGTTATATTCATTTCATCACAATTCAACATCATCCATCAATTAAATACCCAACGCCAAACAACTCAAACATAAACATAACCGACTCCATGAGACACGAATATGTTATACATGTGGTACCCTTCGCTTTGTCCATAATTAGGAACACTTGGCATAAAAGCCTCGTCGCTTGGCATAAAAGCCTCGTCGCTTGGCATAAAAGCCTCATCGCTTGGCATAAAGCCCATCGTCACCAATGCAATGTATATGACTCGACAATAAAACAACACAACACAAAAACATCTTCATCGCTCATCAAAATTAGCATAAAGCCCACATCGCCATAATTTATCCAAAACCAGATAATTATATCATCGCATCATATTTGCATTATGAAAAACATCACAAATAATTCATCATCATCAAAAATCATGCATTCACAAATCGGAGGCATTTATTAACAACATCAATATAATCATCACATCATCATGTACAGAGACATATCTTATTGCATCGCAAATCATCTAGTATTTATTAACTAATACGTCGTCGCAAACATTATGTTTAATCACACTACATCATTACCATTTCATTCATTAAATTCCAAAAACGGAAAAATAGTCAAACACCTATAATCGTCGCGAATGCCATTTCTAATAATCGGCATTAATCCTAATCGTCAACGTCGCAATCGGATCGTCCATACGTGTCCTAAATCCGCTAAAACGAAATCCGATTCAATTTAACCGTAATTAAGCATATTTCGGGTTGTTCTGTAAAAAATCATAATTTCGAAAAACTAAACTCACCATTACATTCTACATGTCGAACATAGCTAGCACGCAATTTTCGTTGAATTCGGAGCAACTTGCTCCGTCGTCGAATTTACCGAAATCGGAAAATCGGAACATAATCGGGTCCTAAATTTAATCGGCTAACTTATGTCTTAGTTATATTTTATTAATATTAACTAGTAGTATGAACAATTGTGGAATTTGAAAGTAACAAAAACCAAATGAGAATTATGCAGAAACAGTTTTTGACAGAAAACAGAAAACTCAAAATACAAAAAAGCAGCAACCTGCATAATTTGTCTCCTCTCCCAGCTTAAAGGGGACGTGCGTCCCAGAGGATGAAGGCAAGGGGGCGGCCGCCTTAGGGCCTGGGACGGTTGCCTCCCCATGTGGGGTGGGCGCCTCCAAGCTTCCAAGTTTCTCTTTGGCTTTGTGTTCACAATGCAAAGAAAAGGAGGAAAATGGCTTTTATAAGTTGTTTTCCTATTAGTAAGGTTAAGGGTGTAAACCCAATCCTATGAAATTGCTCCTCACACCCCTATCCAATTCTTATAAATTAACATACTAATAATATCCAATAATATTATTAATTTGATTAATTAAAATAATTCCGGGGAATTAAATATCGGATCCGAATAATATTTTACCGAATCGAACGGAATAAAAACCGGACCGAACAAAACATCGCCAGATAAATTAATAGATATATTAATTAACACAAATATTCTCTTCTCACAATAAATATCGATCAGTAATTCGAAAATATTAATTTTAATTAAAACGGGCGTTACATTCTGGATGTAGTGTTCTGATGCGTTGTTATTCATTAAATAAAGATTTGAAGCAACACCTTATTTCCCACAGGATCTCATTTTTATGGAAAGAACAATTAATTTCAAATATCATCATTCGATATATAGATTATATGTCTCCAACAGATAAGTTTTTGACGCCTATATAAAGATCCATTCTTGAAGAAAACTAGAGAGAACTTCTGCATGTACAACACAAAGAAAAATCTCAAATCCTTCATATTCTCTAGTCAATAAGTACTTGATATTTTGTGTAAAAATCAGAGTTGTGATATATCTTTTTAGAAGCATCATAAAACACACATCTTTGTAATTGACTGTTAAGTTGAAATTCCTTGAGAAACCAAGTTGTGGTTGTTATTGAGAAGTCTAAAACACTTGTCTTAGTGAATTTGTAATCAAGTTCTGATTAGTGGATTAATACCTCCTTGAGAGATTCAAATCACCTTGACGGGTGGAATGGAGTAGTTATAGTTCAAATGAACCAGGATAAAAATAATCTTGTCAATTTAATTTGATTTCAAAGCCCCAATTAAAACCCCCTTTCTTGTGTTTTTCATCCTTCAATTGGTATCAGAACACCTCGTTCTGGGTGCTAACACTTAACCGTGTTAGATAAAATATCCAACTTGAAAAACACTATGGAAGAACATGTTCAGAACAACTATGATCACTATGACGATAAAGACGGAATCAGCGGCAGACCCCGAATGTTTGGTGGAGAAAACTTTGATTACTAGAAGGACAGATTTGAAAGTTTCTTTCTGGCCCATGACGGTGACCTCAAGGACATTATAACAAATGGCTATACTCATTCTATTGACACAAGTGGTCAGAATATTTAAAGGAAGAAAATGTCAGATCAACAGTAGAAGGAATTCAGAAATCACCACAAAGCCATAACCATCCTTCTAAGTGTTATCTTGTACACAAAGTATGAGAAGATCACAAACAGAGACTCAGCTTAGAACATCTTTGATTCCCTAAGAATTACACATGAAGGAAACACACAGGTCAAAGAAACAAAAGCTCTTTCCCTCATTCAAAAGTACGAGGCATTCAAAATGGAAGAAGATGAAACTGTTGAAGAAATGTTCTCAAGGTTTCAAATTCTGGTAGCTGGCTTAGAGGTTCTGGATAAAGGATACTCTATTTCTAATCATGTAAAGAAAGTCATCAGAAGTCTTCCCAAGAAATGGAGACCTATGGTGACAGCTCTCAAGCTTGCAAAATATCTCAACAAAATCTCTTTGGAAGAACTCACAAGCTTATTAAGAAGTCACGAGATTGAATTAAAAGAAGATGAACCCCAGAAGAAAGGTAAGTATATTGTTCTTAAATCTAACAAAAAACTATGACGCTAAAGCTTTCCAAGAAGAGGAAGAAAACTCTAGAGGATCATCATCAGAATATGATGAGCTATCTCTGCTCTCCAAAAGAGTTCAACAACTCTGGAATAATAGATAGAGGAAGTTCAAAAATTCTAGAAGATCTAGCAACTTCTCTGATCCATCTTCTGGATACAGTAAGTCAAGAAGCAAAGACGTTGTCGGCTACGAATGTAAGGAACCGGGTCACTATAAAAGTGATTGTCCTAAACTTCTGAAAGAAAAGCCAGAGAAGAGGTTTGACAAAGTAAAAAAGAAAATTCTTATGGAAATATGGGATGACTCAGATTCTTTTGAAACTTCGTTAAAGAGCCAACTTAGCTTTAATGGCCAACATAGCTGACAGCTCTGATTCCTCTGACTCTGATTTTGATACTAAAGAGGTATTTCCAAATTTTGCTGTTAATTTTTCTAAATCTGAATTAGTAAAAAGCTTATCTGAAATACTTGAAAACTATCAGAAGCTTCAAATCAAATACAAGAATCTGAAACGAAATCTTGTATCTAATTCTGAAGATACTAAGAAACTTGAAACAGAAAATTTTGATCTTAAGGAAATCATTTCAGTACTAAAAATTAAAAATTCTGTTTTTAAAGAAAATCTACAAAAGGTTCAAGAAAAATCTGTTTCAGAAGTTCTGAGTAATACTGGTAATATTTTGAAAGAATATGATATTGGTTTTCAAGAATTTCTTGCGAAAACCATAGGCAGAAGCAAAATAGCTTCAATGATCTATAAAGTTAGTAGAAAAATAAGAAAAGGTTGGGGATATGGGCCTTCTAAAGATGAGAAACCATATTCTGAAGTAGATGATATGGTCATTAAATATACGCCTTTGAAATCTCACGTCACTTATGGTCACTCACATGACATAAAATATACTAGTGAATCATATCATGCAAAATCTTATGATAAACCTAAGTTCAAACAGAACTTTAGAAATTTTAACCAAAAAGGACCCAAAAAGATATGGGTACCTAAGGACAAAATAGTATATGTTGCAGATGTCTTTGACAACAAAGTTGAAACACCAATCTTGGTACCTAGACTCTGGATGCTCTCGACACATGACGGGAAGAAAGCATATGTTCCAAAGTCTGGAACTTAAAGCTAGAGGTTACGCAGGTTTCGAAGGCAACAAAGAGGGATTAGAAGATAGTCCTGACAGAAGTTCTAAAGAAGCCACCAAAGTAACTTCTGATGAACCCATCCAGAAAAAGCCATCGAGAAGCAGCTTAGCTCTTCCTGAAGAAATGATTCTGGGAAAGAAAGATGATCCAATCAGAACCAGATCTACATTTAGAAATTCTGAATAATCTCTCATGGGTCTTGTGTCCTTGATAGAAACCAACATTTGTAGATGAAGCTCTTCAAGATACTAATTGGACCATTACAATGCAATAAGAACTAAATCAATTCACCATAAATGACGTATGGGATCTTGTGCGTAAACCAAAAGGTTTCAACATTATTGGAACCAAGTAGGTCTTCAGAAACAAGCTTAGTGAACAAGGATAAGTATTCAGAAATAAAGCTCAACTAGTTGCACAATGTTATTGTCAACAAGAGGGAATAGACTATACATAAACCTTTGCTCTAATCTCCAAGTAAGAATCCATCAGACTTTTAATTTGATATGTTGTTAATCACAATATCACCCTTTATCGATGGATGTAAAAGTGCATTTCTAAATGGTTACATTGATGAAGAAGTATATGTCCATCAACCCCCTGGCTTTGAAAACTCAAAACATCCAGAGTTTGTTTATAAACTCAAAAAATCTTTGTATGGTCTTAAACAAGCTCCCAGAGCTTGGTATGAAAGACTAAGTAATTTCCCATTAGAAAAATATTTTATCAGAGGGAAAGTGGACACAACCTTATCCTGTTGACTTTTGTCTGAAAAACCCTAATTTGGAAACTTTGACTTTTGATCAAATCTTGACTTTCCTTGAGGAATCATGGTCAACCCTTGATCAAATGATGAATTGTCTTGAGAAGTAGGAGGAAAATTTTGGGGTATGACACCGCCATTGTGAACTTTTACTTTTGCTATTGGGATTTTTGATGTTTCTGATATGTTGTAATTCGAATCGATGTGTCATGGAAATCGATTTGTACTTGAATTTGCTGTGGTACTACCGAATCGTGATGATATTACTGAGTTTGTACTTTTCGCACCCTCCTTTTTATGAACACAAGCAATTCGTGATTTGCAATAGGAGTTTAGTTTTTCCAATGGTTGCATTCTGGTTTGTGTGAGGCTGTAATATTGGTTGCACATGATTGAAAAACCCTTTAATTTCTGATTTCAATCATAAGCCCTAATGATGAACTTAGAAAGAAACTTTTTCTTTTGAATACTTTCTTATTTATATTTTTCTTTGATTTCTAACAATGCCTTCTTTCCTTGTGTTTCATGAATGATGGTGAGGATGGCAAGGAGGAGACTTGAAGATGAAGATCTTTTATATCTCTTCAAAAACGAAAAAGCTCCTTTAGAAATCCTAGGATTTAGATTAAGAGTTCTATTATGTTGTAAGTCTAGTAATAATAAAAAAAACTTAGAAACCAAGTATGTTTTCTTGTAATCCTTGTAGAAAATATGTAGAATTGAATGAATGTTGCATTTGAATGTCTTGTAGAAGATGAAACTTGTATCCTTCTCGTATCATGGAAAGAAACCTTGAAGTTAGATTCCATTTGAAACTTCTTGAGTGAAAACTCAAATTGAATCCTCTTGATGCCTTATTCTACTTTGCAATTTTGAAAATTGAATTTGATTATGTTGAAAAGAACTTTGTAAACAAATGTCATATGTAAGTTTGTGTAATGTCAACTAAATTCTCAACTTCCTTTTTATAATGTCAAAAAGAGTTTTATGTAATTATATGAAGCTTAGATCAAAAACTAGAACGATTCTTATAAAATTTTGATGCTTGATTGAATAAAACTCTTATAGCCTTGTAACTCTTTTTTTGTTGAGAAATACATACACCTTGTAAAACTTGAATCTTTGGATTTTGGGATTTATGGACATGTGAAACCTTTATACCATGAACTTGAACTTGTTTGAACATAAGCATAGGACACTTGTTGAGTTATTTGTATCAAGAAATAAACTTGAGTATTTAACGACTTTAAAACTTGAATTTCTTGAACATTTGAATTGATATCAAGATATCAAAAGTAAAACCCAACAATTCCACCTTGTATTATTCCTTGATTTTCTCGTGAAGTGTGCTAAGCTTAGGTAATGAATACTTTGGATTTTAAGAATAACGAGTTTTCAAACTTTCTCAATCAGAAATTCCTTCAAATCTCAAATTAATGCCTTAGCATAACATCGAAAGTGACACCTTCAGTCTTACTAAGAAAGATTCAAGGTTATGATTTGTTATACCAAATAAATGCAACATTTTGAATTGATGACCAAAATCAATTGAACTTTAATTCATCATCAACGAATCATATCAGAAACCTTATGGAAAAAGACATCCTCAACACAAAACCCTAATCTCAAAGAAATGGACATGGAATCATGGTTTATTTTAATATTCAGACGAATTCAAACATATGATGAAATGATGGACACATTTAGCTGTTTGAGGCATGAGAAACCTTTAACTTGAGTGAGATAATGACTCGAGTATATTAGACCCTCCTTGTATAGATTGACAAACCCAACAACTCTTTGCAACTTTCAGAAGAACCACTGGAAGCCATTTCAAACCCATAACCATAGAACCAATGATATTAATGCATGTGCGTGCGATATAAAAAATAAGAGGCTAAATTTTGGGGTGCGACACATGGTAATGAACACTAAAGTTGTTACTCGTAGAGTGTTTCTGTTTATATCTCTTCATGTAAATTGTTTTAACACTTGAGATGTTTCTCAAAGAAGTGTTAAACAATATATGCTTAAAATACTTGTGTAATCTTCTTAGAAAAAGTACCTATGTAAACAAAAGATCTTCATCAACTGTTGTTGATTAATTCCTTGGGAGACTTGGTGAAGTCAAATCTCAAGAAGATAATGACTACGATCATTATGGAAAATACTGATAAGAGATCTTTCGAGATCGGGTTCTGTTAGGTCAATGATAGTCATATGTCAAAGGGGTCCGAGTGAAGGTAACTCTTGTGAGATCACTAATAGATATCATTGTGAGGAAATCTTGATAGGAGATTCTAAGGAATCAAATTCAATTGGGCAATGAACGTTAAATCTGATTGGATCATTGAACATGTCATTGTGTGTTAATTACTTGCAATTGCTTGTGCAAGTGTAATAAGTTTGGTTATAGTGGATTAAGTCCCTAGATAAGGAGAAATCATCCTTGCGAGGGTGGAAAGGAGTAGCCTAGTTTATGGCGAACATAGATAAAATACTTGTGTCATTTTATCTTCATTGTCTTTATTTCAATTATCATTTGAGCGCTTACATTTTCTAATGGGAATGTTTTCTATAAACACAATTAAAACCCTCTTTCTTGTGTTTTATCTACCTTTAGTTTATGTTGAAGATTTGGAGATATTATCTTTTTGTTTCTAAATTCAAAATGTTTAAAGATCACAAAAGTTTGAAGTATTTGTTTCACCAGAAAGAATTAAATATGAGAATATGAAAGTGGCTTAAATAGTTAAAGGACTATGACTTTCATTTGAGTTACCATCCTAGCAAGAAAATGTAGTTGTTGCTGCATTGTGTAGAAAGTCGCTATATATGTAAATACTTATGGTTCGAGATTTAGAGATGATCGAAAAATTTAGAGATATGAGCATGGTGTGTGTAGAAACTCGTGATAGTGTAAATTTAGGAATGCTGAAGTTGACAAGTGGAATAATAGAGGAAATCCTAGAAGGTCAGAAGGTTGGTTTAAAGTTAGTTAACCAATTAAATTTGATTAACCAAGGTAAATGGAATAAGTTAATAAATAATGAGAATGGTGTGATGATGTTTGGCGATAAAGTTCGCATTCTAGATGTTCCAGAACTTAAGAAGAGTATTCCTGATAAAGGACATAGAAGGAAGTTGATTATTCATCCCGGTTCTACGAAGATGTATCAACACTTAAAGAAATTATTTTGGTGGCCAGGTATGAAAAAGGAAGTTGCCAAATTTTTTTATGCTTACATGACCTGTCATAATTCAAAGGTTGAAAATTAGAAGTTGATAGGTCTTATGAAACCATTGAGTATTCCCAAATAGAAATGGGATTGTGTTTCCATAGATTATGTGTCGGGTTTGCCAAGGACTACTAAAGATAATGATGTTAGAACATATTTTGGTTCTACACCAATCTTAGAAGCATCATAAAACACACATCTTTTTAATTGACTGTGAAGTTGAAGTTCCTTGAGAAACCAAGTTGTGGTTGTTATTGAGAAGACTAAGACACTTGTCTTAGTGAATTTGTAATCAAGTTCTAATTAGTGGATTAATACCTCGTTGTGAGAGGCAAATCACCTTGACGGGTGGACTAGAGTAGTTTTAGTTCAAACGAACCAGGATAAAAATAATCTTGTCAATTTAATTTGATTTCAAAACCCCAATTCAAACCCCCCTTTCTTGTGTTTTTCATCCTTCAATTGGTATAAGAGCACCTGGTTCTGGGTGCTAACATTGTGTCAGATAAAATATCCAACTTGAAAAACACTACGGAAGAACATGTTCAAAACAACTATGATCACTATGACGATAAAGACGGAATCAGCGGCAGACCCCCAATATTTGGTGGAGAATACTTTGATTATTGGAAGGACATATTTGAAAGTTTCTTTCTGGCCCATGACGGTGACCTCTAGGACATTATAATAGATGGCTATACTCATTTTATTGATTCAAGTGGTCAGAAGATTTAAAGGGAGAAAATGTCAGATCAACAGTAGAAGGAATTCAGAAATCACCACAAAGCCATAACCATCCTTCTAAGTGTTATCTTGTACACAAAGTATGAGAAGATCACAAACAGAGGCTCAGCTCAGAACATCTTTGATTCCTTAAGAATGGCATATGAAGGCAACACACAGGTCAAAGAAACAAAAGCTCCTGCCCTCATTCAGAAGTACGAGGCATTCAAAATGGAAGAAGATGAAACGGTAGAAGAAATGTTCTCAAGGTTTCAAATTCTGGAAGTCGGCTTAAAGGTTCTGGATAAAGGATACTCTATTTCTAATCATGTAAAGAAAGTCATCAAAAGTCTTCCCAAGAAATGGAGACCTATGGTGACAACTCTCAAGCTTTCAAAAGATCTCAACAAAATCTCTCTGGAAGAACACATAAGCTTATTAAGAAGTCACGAGATTGAATTAAAAGAAGATGAACCCCAGAAGAAAGGTAAGGCTATTGCTCTTAAATCTTACAAAAAATATGAATGTAAAGCTTTTTAGCAAGAAGAAGAAATCTCTAGAGGATATTCATCAGAATATGATGAGCTATCTCTGCTCTCCAGAAAAGTTCAATAACTCTGGAAGAATAGACAGAGGAAGTTCAAAAATTCTAGAAGATCTAGCAACTTCTTTGATCTATCTTCTGGATACAGAAAGTCAAGAAGCAAAGACGTTGTCTGCTACGAATGAAAGGGACCTGGTCACCATAAAAGTGATTGTCCTAAACTTCTGAAAGAAAAGCCAGAGAAGAGGTTTGACAAAGAAAAAAAGAAAATTCTTATGGCAACATGGGATGACTCAGATTCTTCTGATCTTCGTCAGACATAGAAGATGAAAGAGCCAACATAGCTTTAATGGCCAACATAGCTGACAACTCTGATTCCTCTGACTCTGATTCTGATACTAAAGAGGTATTTCCAAATTTTGCTGTTAATTTTGCTCAATCTGAATTAGAATAAAGCTTATCTAAAATACTTCAAAACTATCAGAAGCTTCAAATCCAATACAAGAATCTCGGAGCGAAATCTTGTATCTGATTCTGATGATACTAAGAAACTTGAAACAGAAAATTTTTATCTTAAGGAAATCATTTCAGTACTAAAAATTAAAAATTCTGTTTTTTAAAGAAAATCTACAAAAGGCTCAAGAAAAATCTGTTTCAGAAGTTCTGAGTAATACTGATAATATTTTGAAAGAATGTGATATTGGTTTTCAAGAATTTCTTGCTAAAACCATAGGTAGAAGTAAAATAGCTTCAATGTTCTATAAAGTAAGTAGAAACAAAACAAAAGGTGTGGGATATGGGCCTTCTAAAGATGAGAAACCATATTCTGAAGTATATGATATGGATATTAAATACACACCTCCGAACTCTCACATCACTTACGGTCGCTCACATGACATAAAATATACTAGTGAATCATATCATGCAAAATCTTAAGATAAAAATAAGTTCAAACAGAACATTAGAAATTCTAACCAAAAAGGACCCAAAAAGATATGGGTACCTAAGGACAAAATAGTATATGTTGCAGATGTCTTTGACAACAAAGTTGAAACACCAGTCCTGGTACCTAGACTCTGGATGCTCTCGACACATGACGGGAAGAAAGCATATGTTCCAAAGTCTGGAAATTAAAGCTGGAGGTTACGCAGGTTTCAGAGGCAACAAAGAGGGATTAGAAGATAGTCCTGACAGATGTTCTAAAGAAGCTACCAAAGTAACTTATGATGAACCCATCCAGAAAAAGCCATCGAGAAGCAGCTTAGCTCATCCTGAAGAAATGATTATGGGAAAGAAATATGATCCCATCAGAACCAGATCTACATTCAGAAATTCTAAAGAATCTCTCATGGGTCTTGTGTCCTTGATAGAAACCAACATCTGTAGATGAAGCTCTTCAAGATAATAATTGGATCATTACAATGCAATAAAACTAAATCAATTCACCATAAATGACGTATGGGATCTTGTGCCCAAACCAAAATGTTTCAACATTATTGGAACCAAGTGGGTCTTCAGAAATAAGCTGAGTGAACAAGGAGAAGTAGTCAGAAACAAAGCTCAACTGGTAGCACAATGTTATTGTCAGGAAGTGGGAATATACTATACAGAAACCTTTGCTCTAGCCGCCAGGTAAGAATCCATCAGACTTTTAATTTCATATGTCGTTAATCACAATATCACCCTTTATCAGATGGATGTAAAAAGTGCATTTCTAAATGGTTACATTGATGAAGAAGTATATGTCCATCAACCCCCTGGCTTTGAATACTCAAAACATCCAGAATTTGTTTATAAACTCAAAAAATCTTTGTATGGTCTTAAACAAGCTCCCAGAGTTTGGTATGAAAGACTAAGTAATTTCTCATTAGAAAAATATTTTACCAGAGGGAAAGTGGACACAACCTTATTTTGTAAGACATTTAAAAATGATATTCTAATATGTAAAGTTTATGTTGATGATATAATTTTTGGTTCTACTAAATCCTCCCTTGGGAGAGAGTTTGCTAAGTCTATGTAGGAAGAGTTTGAAATGAGTCTCATGGGAGAACTCATATTCTTTATGGAAATTCAAATACATCATACCTCAGAAGCAACATACATGCATCAGAGTAAGTATGTTAAAGAACTTCTGAAGAAATTTGACATGTCATATAGCAAACCTTCTAAAACCCCTATGCATCCAACATGTATCTTGGAGAAGGAAGAGGTAAGTAAGAAAGTAGATCAGAGTATCTACAAAGGTATGATTGGCTCTCTCTTATATTTAACTGCTTCAAGACCCGATATTTTATGCATTGTTTGTCTCTGTGCTTGATTCTAATTAGATCCTAGAGAAACTCACTTAACTGATGTTAAGATAATTCTCAAGTATCTGAAAGGTACTTATAATCTTGCTCCATGTTACAGAAAATCCAGAGAATACAAACTTGTAGGATACTATGATGCTGACTTTGTTGAAGATAGAATAGAAAGGAAAATCACTTCTGGAAGCTTCCAGTTTCGGGGAGAAAATCTGATATCTTGGTCCAGCAGAAGACAATCCATTATTGCACTATCAACTGCAGAAGCATAATCTATAGAAGCAGTTGGATGCAGTACTTAGATGCTCTGGATGAAAAGTAAACTTGAGGACTTTCAAATATTCGAGAGTAACATTCCTATCCTCTGTGATAACACTTCTACTATTTATTTATCCAAAAATCCTATTTTACATTCTAGAGCTAAGCACATAGAAATTAAACATCATATCATTAGGGACTATATTCAGAAGGGGATTCTTTTTTTAAAATTTATTGGTACAGACCATCAATGGGCTGATATATTTACAAAATTCCTTGCTGAAGATAGGTTCAATCTCATTCTGAAACATCTCAGTATGGAATTATGCCCAGAATGAAAAGCTTATTTTTTATGCTTAACTGTTAGAATACTATTCTTTGTGAACTTCTGATCAATTGTCCTTTAGAAGTGAGAAGGGTAAATGAATCAGAATCCATCAGAAGATTTGAGAGATGAGTCAAATCAAGATAGAAGCATGCAGTTCACCATAACAAAACCTGTCAATCTTAATCGTTAAAGTCACTCTCAAAAGATGAACACATGTTCAAACTCTGATAGAGTGAAAACTCTTGAGTTGCTACATTGAGGAGCTGGTCACATTGATAATTGTTCACTATATTTTCATGCCATCTCTCTTGTCACAAATCATCATGTTTATTGATCATTATTGTTCTTTCTCTAAAACAAATTAATTTCATGTTTTCAATGGTTCTTAATTCATTTGCAACACCCTCTCTCTATTTTTATTTTTTTAAATTTCTCTTCTAGTAGGCTCATTCAGCAAACTTTCTTTTTCAACCCACAATTGATTTCATGTTCAAACCTTCATCTTCTGAACATTTCCTTCTGTACTTTGTTTTGCCTCTTCATACAATTATCTTTTGTCTTGTCCTATTAATTTCTTTTTGATTTATGACAAAAACGGGGAGAACGTAAGATATTTTGAACATCATAGTTACTGATAGACTAAGTCTCGAACATTCTTATATCATCTTTGATTTCATTTCTATCTAAAGATTTAAATAGGAAATGTAACTTCTGGAAATCAACTTGGAACCTTCTGGAACTCAACTTGGAACCTTCATCATACTCTGGACGAAACTTCAGGGAAGTACAATGTTCTCTAAATTTATATGAATATGAAATTCAATGGGAGACCTCTCTTTGTCAAAATATTTATGTTTTGTCATCATCAAAAAGGGGGAGATTGTTAGAACATAGTTTGGTTCTACACAAATGTTAGATGTTTTGATGATAACAAGTACTGTTGATGACAATTATGTTCTGACCCTAATGAATAAATATTTTGTATAAATCATTGTTGTCTCTTAATTTTGTTTAACAGAGTATGCTGAAGAAATTCTAACCTTGAAAAGAAAAGAAGTTTTTTTTATCTGAACCTACGGATGTTCTGATAGGAGAAGAAGACTCTAACCTAAGAGAACTTCTGATACGCTCTAAGCGAAGTTTTGATACGTTAGAAGATTCACGCTCTATGAGAAGTTCTGATGAACTTCTAAAAAGCACCAAAGGCTGCACCAAAATCTGATGTAAACCTTGTGAAGTAATCTAAGATATCTTAAAGCTCTCCTAGATCATCTTCTGATCAAGACATCAAGGATTCAAGCGAAGCTTTTAAAAGCACCAGACTGCTCTACAAACTCTGATATCCATGTTCTGGCTGTAGTGTTCTGATGCGTTGCTATTCATTAAATAAAGATTTGAAGCAACACCTTATTTCCCCCAGGATATCATTTTTATGGAAAGAACAATTAAGTTCAATTATCATCATTCTATATATAGATTATATGTCTCCAACAGATAAGTTTCTGACGCCTATATAAAGATCCATTCTTGAAGAAAACTAGAGAGAACACCTGCACGTACAACACAAAGAAAAATCTCAAATCCTTCATATTCTCTAGTTAATAAGTACTTGATATTTTGTGTAAAAATCACAGTTGTGATATAGCTTTTTAGAAGCATCATAAAACACACATCTTTGTAATTGACCGTTAAGTTGAAATTCCTTGAGAAACCAAGTTGTGGTTGTTATTGTGAAGACTAAGACACTTGTCTTAGTGAATTTGTAATCAAGTTTTGATTAGTGGATTAATACCTCGTTAAGAGATTCAAATCACCTTGACGGGTGGACTGGAGTAGTTTTAGTTCAAACGGACCAGGATAAAAATAATCTTGTCAATTTAATTTGATTTCAAAACCCCAATTCAAACCCCCCTTTCTTGTGTTTTTCATCCTTCAATTGGTATCAGAGAACCTGGTTCTGGGTGCTAACACTTAACCGTGTTAGATAAAATATCAGAATTGAAAAACACTATGGAAGGACATGTTCAGAACAACTATGATCACTATGACGACAAAGACAGAATCAACGACATGCCCCCAATGTTTGGTGGAGAAAACTTTTATTACTGGAAGGACATATTTGAAAGTTTCTTTCTGGCCCATGACCATGACCTCTAGGACATTATAACAGATGGCTATACTCATTCTATTGACGCAAGTGGTAAGAAGATTTAAAGGAAGAAAATGTCAGATCACCAGTAGAAGGAATTCAGAAATCACCACAAAGCCATAACCATCCTTCTAAGTGTTATCTTGTACAAAAAGTATGAGAAGATCACAAACAGAGACTCAGCTCAGATCATCTTTGATTCCCTAAGAATGACACATGAAGGCAACACACAGGTCAAAGAAACAAAAGCTCTTTCCCTCATTCAGAAGTACGAGGCATTCAAAATGGAAGAAGATGAAACTGTTGATGAAATGTTCTCAAGGTTTCAAATTCTAGTAGCTGGCTTAAAGGTTTTGGATAAAGGATACTCTATTTCTAATCATATAAAGAAAGTCATCAGAAGTCTTCCCAAGAAATGGAGACCTATGGTGATAGCTCTCAAGCTTGCAAAAGATCTCAACAAAATCTCTCTGGAAGAACTCCTAAGCTTATTAAGAAGTCACGAGATTGAATTAAAAGAAGATGAACCCCAGAAGAAAGGTAAGTCGTTCTTAAATCTAACAAAAAATATGATTCTAAAGATTTCAAGGAGGAGGAAGAAAACTCTAGAGGATCATCATCAGAATATGATGAGCTATCTCTGCTCTCAAAAAGAGTTTAACAACTCTGGAAGAATTGACAGAGTAAGTTCAAAAATTCTAGAAGATATAGCAACTTCTCTGATCCATCTTCTGGATACAGAAAGTCAAGAAGCAAAGACGTTGTCTACTACGAATGTAAGGAACCGGGTCACTATAAAAGTGATTGTCCTAAACTTCTGAAAGAAAAGCCAAAGAAGAGGTTTGACAAAGAAAAAAAGAAAATTCTTATGGAAATATGGGATGACTCAGATTCTTCTGAAGCTTCGTCAAACATAGAAGATGAAAGAGCCAACTTAGCTTTAATGGTCAACATAGCTGACAGCTCTGATTCCTCTGACTCTGATTTTGATACTAAAGAGGTATTTCCAAATTTTTATGTTAATTTTTCTATCAAATAGTAGAAAGAAATCTTGTATCGATTACAAGATACTAAGAAACTTGAAACAGAAAATTTTGATCTTAAGGAAATCATTTCAATACTAAAAATTAAAAATTATGTTTTTAAAGAAAATCTACAAAAGGCTCAAGAAAAATCTGTTTCAGAAGTTCTGAGTAATACTGATAATATTTTGAAAGAATATGATATTGGTTTTCAAGAATTTCTTGCTAAAACCATAGGCAGAAGCAAAATAGCTTCAATGATCTATAAAGTAAGTAGAAAAGGTTGGGGATATGGGCCTTCTAAAGATGAGAAACCATATTCTGAAGTAGATGATATGTTCATTAAATATACACCTTTGAAATCTTACATCACTTATGGTCACTCACATGACATAAAATATACTAGTGAATCATATCATGCAAAATCTTATGATAAACCTAAGTTCAAACAGAACTTTAGAAATTTTAATCAAAAAGGACACAAAAAGATATGGGTACCTAAGGACAAAATAGTATATGTTGCAGATGTCTTTGACAACAAAGTTGAAACACCAGTCTTGGTACCTAGACTCTGGATGCTCTAGACACATGACGGGAAGAAAGTATATGTTCCAAAGTCTGGAACTTAAAGCTAGAGGTTACGCAGGTTTTGGAGGCAAGCAAAAGGGATTAGAAGATAGTCCTGATAGAAGTTATAAAGAAGCCACCAAAGTAACTTCTGATGAACCCATCCAGAAAAAGCCATCGAGAAGCAGCTTAGCTCATCCTGAAGAAATGATTATGGGAAAGAAATATGATCCCATCAGAACCAGATCTACATTCAGAAATTCTAAAGAATCTCTCATGGGTCTTGTGTCCTTGATAGAAACCAACATCTGTAGATGAAGCTCTTCAAGATAATAATTGGATCATTACAATGCAATAAGAACTAAATCAATTTACCATAAATGATGTATGGGTTCTTTTGCCCAAACCAAAAGGTTTCAACATTATTGGAACCAAGTGGTTCTTCAGAAACAAGCTGAGTGAACCAGGAGAAGTATTCAGAAATAAAGCTCAACTAGTAGCACAATGTTATTATCAGCAAGAGGGAATAGACTATACATAAAGCTTTGCTCTAATCTCCAAGTAAGAATCCATCAGACTTTTAATTTCATATGTTGTTAATCACAATATCACCCTTTAACAGATGGATGTAAAAAGTGCATTTCTAAATGGTTACATTGATGAAGAAGTATATGTCCATCAACCCCCTGGGTTTGAAAACTCAAAATATCCATAGTTTGTTTATAAACTCAAAAAATCTTTGTATGGTGTTAAACAAGCTCCCTAGTTTGGATTGATTGCTTAGGAGATGGTTTGTTTGATCAACCCTTGAGAAATCCTTAAGTATGAAGATGTGAATTGTGTTGAGAAGTAGGAGGGAAATTTTGGGGTATGACACCAAGCGATTGTGAACTTTTACTTTTGCTATTGGGCTTTTTGATGTTTATGATATGTTGTAATTCTGAATTCTGATATGTTGGGCTGGAAATTTGATTTCTGTACTTGAATTTGCTGTGTGGTACCTGCTGAACTGTGATGATATTAGTGAGTTTTTACTTTTCGCACCCTCCTTTTTAGGAACAGAAGCAATTTGTGATTTGCAATAGGAGTTTATTTTTGCCAATGATTGCATTCTGGTTTGTATGAGGCTTTAATATTGCTTGCGCATGATTGAAAAACCCTTTAATTTCTTATTTCAATCATAAGCGCTAATGATAAACTTAGAAAGAAACTTTTTCTTTTGAATACTTTCTTATTTATATTTTTCTTTGATTTCTAACAATGCCTTCTTTCCTTGTGTTTCATGAATGATGGTGAGGATGGCAAGGAGGAGACTTGAAGATGAAGATCTTTTATATCTCTTCAAAAACGAAAAAGCTCCTTTAGAAATCCTAGGATTTAGATTAAGAGTTCTATTATGTTGTAAGTCTAGTAATAATAAAAAAAACTTAGAAACCAAGTATGTTTTCTTGTAATCCTTGTAGAAAATATGTAGAATTGAATGAATGTTGCATTTGAATGTCTTGTAGAAGATGAAACTTGTATCCTTCTCGTATCATGGAAAGAAACCTTGAAGTTAGATTCCATTTGAAACTTCTTGAGTGAAAACTCAAATTGAATCCTCTTGATGCCTTATTCTACTTTGCAATTTTGAAAATTGAATTTGATTATGTTGAAAAGAACTTTGTAAACAAATGTCATATGTAAGTTTGTGTAATGTCAACTAAATTCTCAACTTCCTTTTTATAATGTCAAAAAGAGTTTTATGTAATTATATGAAGCTTAGATCAAAAACTAGAACGATTCTTATAAAATTTTGATGCTTGATTGAATAAAACTCTTATAGCCTTGTAACTCTTTTTTTGTTGAGAAATACATACACCTTGTAAAACTTGAATCTTTGGATTTTGGGATTTATGGACATGTGAAACCTTTATACCATGAACTTGAACTTGTTTGAACATAAGCATAGGACACTTGTTGAGTTATTTGTATCAAGAAAGAAACTTGAGTATTTAACGACTTTAAAACTTGAATTTCTTGAACATTTGAATTGATATCAAAATATCAAAAGTAAAACCCAACAATTCCACCTTGTATTATTCCTTGATTTTCTCGTGAAGTGTCCCTAAGCTTAGGTAATGAATACTTTGGATTTTAAGAATAACGAGTTTTTAAACTTTCTCAATCGTAAATTCCCTTCAAATCTCAAATTAATGCCTTAGCATAACATCGAGTGACACCTTCAGTCTTACTAAGAAAGATTCAAGGTTATGATTTGTTATACCAGCAGTCAAATGCAACATTTTGAATTGATGACCAAAAATCAATTGAAATTTAATTCATCATCAACGAATCATATCGTAGAAACCTTATAGAAAAAGACATCCCCAAACCAAAACCCTAATCTCAAAGAAATGGACATGGAATCATGGTTTATTTTAATATTCCGACGAACTAAATCATATGATGAAATCATGGACACATTGAGATGTTTGAGGCATGAGAAGGGGATTCTTTTTTTAAAATTTATTGATACAGACCATCAATGAGCTGATATATTTACAAAACCCCTTGCGGAAGATAGGTTCAATTTCATTCTAAGACATTTCAGTATGGAATTATGCCCAGAATGAAAAGCTTATTTTTTATGCTTAACTATAAGAATACTATTCTTTGTGAACTTCTGATCAATTGTCCTTTAGATGTGCGAAGGGTAAATGAATCAGAATCCATCAGAAGATCTTAGAGATGACTCAAATCAAGATAGAAGCATGCAGTTCACCAGAATTAAACCTGTCAATCTTAATCGTTAAAGTCACTCTCAGAAGATGAACACATGTTCGAACTCTGATAGAGTGAAAACGCTTGAGTTGCTACATTGAGGAGCTGGTCACATTAGTAGCGTAAGTATACTTTCATGCCATATCTCTTTTCACAAATCATCATGTTTATTAATCATCATTGTTCTTGCCCTAAAACAAATTAATTTCATGTCTTCAATGGTTCTTAATTCATTTGCAAGCCCCTCTCTCTCTTTTGATTTTTTTTTTTAAATTTCTCTTCTAGTAGGCTCATTCAGCAAACTTTCTTTTTCAACCCACATTTGATTTCATGTTTAAACCTTCATCTTCTGAACATTTCCTTCTGTACTATGTTTTGCCTCTTCATACAATTATCTTTTGTCGTGTCCTATTAATTTCTTTTTGAACATCATAGTTAATGATAGACTGAGTGTCGAACATTCTAATATCATCTTTAATTTAATTTCTGTCTAAAGATTTAAACAGGAAATATAACTTCTGGAAATCAACTTGGAACCTTCTAGAAATCAACTTGGAACCTTCATCATACTCTGGACGAAACTTCAGGGAAGTGCAATGTTCTCTAAATTTATATGAATATTAAATTCAGGGGGAGACCTCTTTTTGTCAAAATATTTATGTTTTGTCATCATCAAAAAGGGGGAGATTGTTAGAACATAGTTTGGTTCTACACCAATCTTAGAAGTTTCGATGATAACAAGTACTGTTGATGACAATTATGTTCTGGCCCTAATGAATAAATATTTTGTATGAATCATTGTTGTCTCTTAATTTTATTTAATAGATTATGCAAATAAAGTTCTGACCTTCGAAAGAAAAGAAGTTTTTTTTAATCTAAACCTACAGATGTTCTGATAGAAGAAGAAGACTCTGATCTAAGATAACTTTTGATACGCTCTAAGTGAAGTTTTGATACGTTAGAAGATTCACGCTCTAAGAGAAGTTCTGATGAACTTCTAAAAAGCAGCAAAGGCTGCACCAAACTTTTATGTAAACCTTGTCAACTGATCTAAGAAATCTTAAAGGTCTGCTACATCATCTTCTGATCAAGACATCAAGGATTCAAGCCAAACTTTTGAAAGCACCAGACTGCTCTACAAACTCTGATATCCATGTTCTAATATCCATTAAATAAAGATTTGAAGCAACAGCTTATTTCCCACAGGATCTCATTTTATGGAAACAACAATTAAGTTCAATTATCACTATTCCATATATAGATTATATGTCTCCAACGAATAAGTTTTTGATGCCTATATAAAGATCCATTCTTGAAGAAAACTAGAGAGAACTCTTGCACGTACAACACAAAGAAAAATCTCAAATCCTTCATTATCTCTAATTAATAAGTACTTGATATTTTGTGTAAAAATCACAGTTGTGATATAGCTTTTTAGAAGCATCATAAAACACACATCTTTGTAATTGACTGTTAAGTTGAAATTCCTTGACATACCAAGTTGTGGTTGTTCTTCAAAAGACTAAGACATTTGTCTTAGTGAATTTGTAATCAAGTTCTGATTAGTGGATTAAACCTCGTTGAGAGAGGCAAATCACCTTGACGGGTGAACTGGATTAGTTTGAGTTCAAACGAACCGGGATAAAAATAATCTTGTCAATTTAATTTGATTTTAAAACCCCAATTCGAACCCCCCCATTCTTGTGCTTTCATCCTTCAAATGATTCGATTTGGTTGATTATGGATAGTATGACTAAGTCAACTCATTTCTTTCCAATGAAGATTAAGTATTCGATGGAGAAGCCAGATGAGATTTATTATAACAAAATTGTGAGTTTTTATTGGATACCTTCGAGTATTGTGTCTGATACAGATCTGAGGTTTACATTGAAATATTGGACATGTTTACATCATTCTTTTTGTACTAAGTTGAGGTTGAGTTTTGCAAATCATCTGCAGATGGATGATCAGACTAAAATGACTATCCAATCTTTGGAGGATTTGTTGAGAGCTTATGTGTTGGAACAAGTAGGTGCTTGGGACAGCCACTTGCCGTTAATATAGTTTACATACAATAATAGTTTTCATTCTAGTATTGGAATGGAACTGTACAAGGAATTGTATGGTAGGAGATGTAGGGCTCGATTGTGTTGGTATGATTTAGGAGAGAGTGTTGTGCTATGTCCTAAGGTTGTACAAGAGACAACTGGAAAGATAAAGATGATCCAAGAGAATATGAATGCTTCTCGAAGTCGATATAAGAGTTACCATGATAATAGCAGGAAGGATAACGAATTTCAAAAAGATTATCATGTATTTTTTAGGGTTACTCTGGTGACTGGTGTTGGTAGAGCTTTAAAGTTGAGAAAGCTTACACCACATTTTGTTAGCCCATATTAGATATTAGAGAACCTAGGTGATGTGTCTTATCGTGTTAATTTGTTTTTGTCACTAGTGAATATACATGATGTGTCTCATGTGTCCCAATTAAGAAAGTATATTCTAGATCCTTGGCATGTGATTCAAATCGATGATGTACATGTAATAAATAACATGACTTTTGAAGTATTACCTTTGCGAATAGAGGATCGATAAGTGAAGCAATTGAGCGGTAAATAGATCACATTAGTGAAGGTATTGTGGGGTGGACCAGCCAGTGATAGTTGAACTTGGGAATGCTAGGATCAAATGAAAGAGTCTTATCCGATGTTGTTTCCGTTAGTTAATTTCTGCAGTAAAAAATTATTTAAAATGGGGAGAGTTATAACACCCCAAATTCTAGATTAATTATTTAATTAATTAAATTAGTGTGAATATATGAGTCATTATGAATTAATTGGCATATTTGATAGTTTGGTGTTTTTATGTGAGTCATTGTGTTGTTACTTGATGAGTATGATGTATATCATGATGTTTCATTAATTATGATGGTTGATACAATTTTTTTTGTGTGTCATACCCCAAAATTTTCCCTCCTACTTCTCAAGATATTTCATACATCCATACTCAAGGATTTCACAAGGATTGACCAAACAAACCCTCTCCTGGGCAATCAACCCAAACCAGGGTTTGGCAATTCTCAGATCAAGGTGGTTACCAACATCTCCAATGGTCATAATGCCTCCTCATATGCTTCAAAGAATCTCCATGTCAAGTTTCAAGCCTTACAAGTCAAGTTTCCTCAGACAATTGCTCAGATGGTTGAAAATCAGTTGTATTGGACAAAAAGTCAATTGTGGTCAACATACAGTCAAACTTCATGATTTTTGGTCAACATCAATATTTTGAAGTGACATTCATCATTTGATAAAGGGTTGATCATGATTCATCAAGAAAACTCAAGATTTGTTCAAAAGTCAAACTTTCCAAATTAGGGTTTTCTAAGGAAAAGTCAACTGAACTTTGACTGAGCATAACTTCCTCATACTTTATCAGAAATTTTTCCACCATCTATCATTTTGAATAGAATTAGATTCTCTACAACTTCATGTTTCACAAGCATGGTCATAAAATGCTTCATTTGGAAGATATGGATCAAAACATTACAAGTCCTTTTTAAAGTCAACAAAAAGTCAACTTTTTGTAAAGAAGTGTTATTGAGCATGGAAACTCCAATTGAGATGAAACCAAAGAGGTTGTTTATAAGACATCTATAGCTTTCTAAAAAGTCCATGAAAACTCAAAAATGTTAAAAATTGAGCAAGATACACCTTGCACAAGTTGGGCATTTTTGAAGAATTGCACAAAGGAAAATATTTGACAAAATCCAATTTTTTCCAAATGGGCCTATAATTTTATGATCCAAACTTGATCATAATATTATTTATGACCTCTTGATGCCTTGCCACAACCTCTTTCTATTTTTTTTATTTATTTTTTAATTTAAAAGCTTTTAACTCAAATTTAAATTCAATAAAATCTGAAAAGAAGGTATAATTTAAGTTGGGTTGGATTTCTATCAAACTTGAGGACCAAGGAAGCCCACAAGACATGCCAAATTCGTGCTAGCTAATGCAAGGAAGAGAAAATCAAATTTTGGAAAGATTTGATGAAAATTGAAAGAGAAAATATTTTGCATTCAAGAACATATCTTTTTTCATTCTTTTTGCTCCAACCTCTTGCTCTATAAATACCTATTGCATTCACAAAGACCAAGGATGAAACCCTAGCCTCTTGAAGCAACCCTAAAAACCACAAATTTTTCACAAAGTTGTCAATTTCGATTTTGATTTTCCAGCAGGTTTCAAGGTGTTTCAAGCCCTCCATCGTGTTCCTGAACATCCCAGAAATCATTCCCAGCCCTTACACGAAGCAAAATCATCCCAGATCGCGCCCTACAAGTCACTTCGATTTGGTATTCTTCTCAATTTCGATTTTTACAATTCATGCATTGTTAACTGTTTTTGCTTGCTTATTTGAACTCAGGGCATCTATTAGAGTGTATTTGAATCATTACATGTAAGCTTGCACGTAGAAATCTTGGATTGCCATTGTTAGGTTTCAAAAACTAGAAAGCTTCGAACCGGCCGAAACAAGGACTTTCAGGCCAAACGGACACCACCATCGTATTCGCCATGGTCAATTTAGGGGGGTAGGGTATCCCTTTGCTTTTTATTTTGGCTGTTTTGCAGGTTTAAGGAATGAGCTCGCTGGAGAAGACGACCAGAGCTAGGGCTCCGGCGTCGTTGATTGTACCTGAGACCGGCGAGGCTGGCGTGGCACAATGGCTCTCTCTGATTCGTTCATCCATACAACCCGGGCCCACGCTGACTGTGCTTTGAAAAATACAATTATGACACGTTTTCCTTTATAATACATTGTTTGCAGATTACAAACACCAAGACAGCTTGGCTCAAATGGCAACGCGTTGGTTGATTTCTCCAGGAGGGCACGAGTTCGATCCTTGGCCCTGGCAATTTCTTTTTTACCACTTTCATAACTAACACTTTTCTTTTTTTTTTCTTTTAATATTTTCTCTTAATTTAATTTATCTTTAAATATTTTTCTTATGCATTTAAAAATCACCAAAAATATTTTCCTTTTGCATTTTAATCAGAAAAATGTTTATTTAACCATTAGAATTGACTTTTGCATTAAATTTAATATTTTTGCATGCATATTTTAATTAATTGCTAATTAACCATTAAATTGACTTTTAATTGCTTTTAATTACCAAAATCAATCCAGAAAATTCCCAAAAAAATTATCTTATCATTTAATCAGCATGACTAACCTAAAATCTTTTTCCTCATTCAAAAACCTTATTTTTACTAACATTTTTCTCTTATGCGAGTTTCTTATATTTCCCGATTATGTATCTGCTCACAGGTTGTAACGTTTCAGACTATTTTTCTTGTTTTTCTTTTCAATATTATGTAACTACTCATGGGATGTAATAGTTTAATTAGGACTTTTACTTTCCGCACTCCTATTATGTAACTGCCCCAAAGCCATGTAATAGCGTAGGACTTTATCTTTCTGCACTTTACTTTCCGTAATTTATTTTCTACACCCTATTAACTGCTAGTAACTAGGCGTGTATGGCAAGATAAAAAACGAACATAGATTACATCTAATTTGCAAGATAAAATATCTGAATTTAACATAATCTCTTCACACATGCACCCCTTAGGGTATTTCTCCCTCGTTGCCTTTCGAATAAATGGTCGAGTCCCTCGAACGTAGAGGTATCCTAGGACTGTTGCCTACAAACATATCATCATAGTCCCTTCGAATACAAAGATCATAAGACCCACGATGTCGCCTACGAATACATGATCTCGTCCCTCGATTGTTGCCTATGAAAAGTGATGATCGTCCCTTCGAATGTGCTAGGATACTTCCTACAAGTTGCCTTCTATGACCATCCGATGTCCCTTCGAATGTCCCTTCTACATCCAACGAATAGGGTTACCTACCAACTAATGGTATGGATAGCACTATTCTAAAGGAACGTAAAACAACACGAAAACGACCATTCTGAGTAGGTAATAAGACTTTTAGTTGCTTGCTCAAACAAAATATTTTTCACACCACACACTTTTGTAAAAGTTCAAACTCTTTTCAAAAACGAAACATTTCCGAACACTTTGTATACATTCCTACATGAATCATTACAAAGTCAAAGCGAAATGCCTTTTCAAAACATTTTTGTCAAACACACAGAAAGCAAATTTTAAAGTGAGATAAAAGCAACTAAGAGCACGTAGAAAACTACGGATGGAGAGGGGTGCTAATACCTTCCCTTTTCATAACCTTCTCCCTTACTCAGAATCTAACGAAGGTCTTTTCCTGTTCTTTTCACCTTCCCTTAATTGGATAAAAGAAAAGTCGATGGCGACTCTTGCTATCTGCACATTTGTGATAAAAAGCAAAACAAAATCTCAAAGTCAGTTCACCGTATTACAGAACTGGCGACTCTGCCGGGGAGACACCCTAAAGAGAGAATGCCTTAGGGATTTTTAGATCATTTTTAATGCTTTCTGTTTGACTTGCTTGCTTTATCTTTAAGGGTTGCTTGGGTATTATACTTGTGGGGGATCCTACACCCGGATCCAGGTTTCCTTAGGTAAGTAGCAATAGATCGTCGCGGTCGTTAGGCGTATACCGAAACGGTCAACATGATGGCTACGTTAGTGTGACACTTTGGATGTCCTGATACTCTTCATTTCCAAGTTGAAGATAGTATTTGGCTTCTGCGTGGTGTCATCAACACTAACTCAACTTTTAGAACCTTAATTGACCCATCTTGACCATTAGAAGGTAGTGAGATGGCCGACTTTGGTGCAGACTAAGGTTGGCTGATACTCGATGCTACGCTCATTAAGATCAGACTTTTGGAATATTTTCGGTCGACCACTTGGTAGTCGTATTGAAATAAACGCCTACGAGAAAGATCAATGATATAAGATTCCTAGAACCCGGTTAATATTATAGGACAGGATGAACCAACTCAAACTTTGGTAGGGTAAACACTTATACCTCATGCAAGCCTTAAACCTAGGGGTATTGTGTGAATTGTTTGTGCTTGCTAAACATGACATCATCGCATTGCATATCATTACTAACTATTTCAAGGACCTAGGGATTTATCTTTGCTTTGTTTTGTAGGGATTATAGTTTCTAGAAAGACTATCCGAATCAACTTCATGGGTATACCTTCTCAGCTCAAAGAATTGGTTTCAGAAATTCCCGATCATGCTCAATTCATCAAAAGACATAGTTATCTGCTTGATTTGGTTATCTCCGGTTTTGAAGAAGATATGATGCACGTCCTATTCCAGTTCTTCGATCCGAAACACCATTGCTTTACATTCCCAGATTATCAGTTAGTTCCTACCTTGGAAGAGTTCTCTAAGCTACTTGGGATACCTATTATTGACCAAATGCCATTCACCGGTTTAGAAAAGGTTCCTAGGTACGAAGACATTGCATCAGCGTTACACCTAAAGCGCTCAGACATCAAAGCCAATTGGGAAACAAGAAGCCAAGTTAAGGGTTTACTTGCTAAGTTCCTAATGAAGAAAGCCCGGTAATTCCTCAAAGCTATGAGTTTCCAAGCATTCGAAGACATCTTGGCCTTGCTAATCTATGGTTTTGTTCTATTTCCCAACTCGGATCAGTTCATAGAAGAGAGCGCCATCAAGATATTCCTCACTCGTAATCCTGTGCCTACCTTACTTGGAGATATTTTACATTCTCTCCACACTCGTACTATCAAAAGAGAAGGAACTCTCATGAGCTTCTTGGAGGCTACTTTTCACTTGAGACTACTAAGTACTAGAGTGATATTACTAATGGAGCAGGCCCTGAACCGACCACCCAGATGTCTAGAAAAATTCACAACCTAGGCTTTAGGTACTTTCAGATGATTCGACACAAACCGTTTTTGGAAAAGGAGATTTTGATGACCATGTTAGCTTTGATGAGACCTCTTTATGTACTCCACTACCCACTCCCTACCTATTTCCTCTGGGACTTTCTTGATCGAGAGTCTACACCTTAATGCTGGATTTTCTATAGGATCTATTCATGTAGGTGGGACAATGACACATATCACATCAGCTATGGGACTTGACAGGAAGCTTGCTAATCTTACCTCCTATTATAACTAAACTCTGATAGATATCGACTTTTGTTTGGACCGTGGTTTCATTAGAAGGGCTCCTCTTAGCCTAGATCAGTATATGATTCTAGTGGATCACGAGACTGTTCATTACATTACACTTCCCGATCACTAGATGACCATCATCCTTGAAAAGGGTAAATGGATCTATGCTTTGAAAGGACATGGAGAGACTGTTGACGAGCCTAGAGAGCCACCAGTTCCTGAGTACCATCCATTACCTTCTTCTAAGAGGACCACTGTTTTATCTAATAATTTCAATTTGCAAAGATTAGATGCTCTGATAGGAGTTTGTGGACCTTACTTTGTAGATTGAGGTATCTGATGCTACCATGCGACAGAGACTAATTGCCTTTATCAAGAGATCGAAGATCTATGTCATGAGCTAGCCGAGATTCGAGGTCCAGTCTACACTAAGGATAATCCACCACCCTGATGATCCCACTTTCTTGGACTGAGTCTAGCTATTTTTTACCCGCTTTATTTTAATTTACAAACATGTTTTATATTTCCGCACTGTATTTTCTTCAACATTTTCCCAATTTTCTGTCATTACTTCATACACTGCCAGTTTGCCTATCTATATATATGTGTGTTTTTATTTTTCTTCCGATTATCTTGTTTTATTTTATCCTTCGATTTTATGTTTTTTTTGCTAACAAATGTCATGCCTAGCTATATTAAAAATACAATAAAAATACTATGAATACCCCCTAGAAGCAAAAATAGCTCAAAAATAAGGCCCAAAAAGATGACCTGCCACGGCGGCCCGATACAGCATGGCGCCCGCCACACAAGTAATGGCGCCCACCATGACTCTGGGTTATTTTGGGGAAGAATGCTCCAATACCCCATTTTTGTATTCTTCAACCCCAAAAATTCCATTTTTACCCATTCCAAACCTCCCTCAAATCCCATAAAAGCTCATAACTTTACCATTTATTCACCGTCCCATCAACCATTCCAACATTTATTTTCAAAATCCTCCATTAAAAACACATTTCCACCACCACTCTATAAAACCCATTTTCACCTTCTTCAACCTCAAAAGAGCAACAATGGAGTTTGACGGAGTAATAGTTCGTGACGGGAGGGATGGAGACAAGAAAAAGACATTGTTGGAGAAACTACGGACTCACAAAATCCTCTCTACCAGGTATATCAAAGAATATTGTCTATATGCTTTAGGTATTTTTCATTGTGTATTTTCTATGTTAGGAAATTTAGGTATGCATGACATTTCTGCCCAGAAAGAACCTACCTATGAGAGGCGAACTAAGGAATTTTTTAGTTTCTTAATTTATATTATTCATCCTAACACTTCCAACACGATCGGTATGGTGAGTTTTCGAATATTCAATATTGAATATCAATACTCCACCAACGAACTTGATGATTTGTTAGGGATGCCTCATAGGGGAAGGTTCAGTTTAAGAGGCTGTCGTACCCTAATTTTTTACCTAAGATACAATCTCATATCATTCACATATACATCATTGCATCATTAACAATTTCAGCACAAGATAGATCGTATGTGTACTCCTTGAGTCAAATTAGGGTTTTGATAAAAAAAACTTTCATCTGTTCAAGATATGATCAATTAGGGTTTGAGTCTTCACTCGCCTCAATTGATCTATCTTTATCAATCGTCAACATTTGATCTTCAAATTCCAATCATTTCCTCAAGATCTATCTTGAATCGAACAATTAGGGTTTTTGTTCGAGGATGGTGTATCATTGACTTTCTGATCAATAAATGACCTAATTGCTTGGAGAATGATCTCAAAATCACAAATGCAATATCTTGACCTAATTCATTGGTTCAAAACATTGAAAAATCAATGATTAATCATTAGAGAAATTCTAAATCATCTGACAAAAAAGTCGATTGTTCAGATTAGTCAAACATTGACTTTTGGTCAAATTTTTTAAAATCAAATTTTTTCAATCATCAAATCATTTCAAATTATCCATCATGATCATAAAAAATCAAAATGTGTGAAAAAGTCAACAAAAATTCAAAACATGAAAATTTTCTAACACTTGGAAAAAATTTCAAGTGTTTTTATCATGTTTTTCACCATTTTCATGACCATTTTTCAACTAGATCCATTTTGATTCAAGAAAAACTCTAAACATGAAAGTGGTAGATCTTGCTCCATGCTTTCCAGAATGACCAAGATGAATTCCTTTTGGACTATGTAATGCTCCAACTACTTTCTAGCGTTGCATGATAGACATCTTCGTATATTATCTTGATGGAATCATGGAAGTATTCATGGATGATTTCTCAGTATGCATACTAGATTTTAAAAATTGTCTCGTTAACCTTGAGAAAATCCTGAAAACATGTGAAGAAGTAAACCTTGTATTGAACTAGGAGAAGGGTCATTTCATGGTCAGCAAATGGATAATACTAGGGCACATCATCTCAGAAAGTGCATTGAAGTTGATAAGGCCAAGATAGAAGTCATAGAAAACTTGATCCCACCTAAGACAGTCAGAGAAGTTCCAAAGCGTAATAGGACACGCCGGTTTCTAACGAAGTTTTATCAAAGACTTCTCGAAAATAACCAAACCATTAACAGGCCTTCTTAAACAAGCTTTGATTTCTGCACCCATTATACAACCACCAAATTGGACCCAACCTTTTGAAATTATATGCGATGCCAGCGACTATGATGTTGGAGCAGTTCTAGGGAAAAGAAAAGATAAGAAAATACGTGTTATTTATTATGCCAGTAGAACATTAGATGCCGCCCAACATAACTATGCAATAACCAAAAAGCAACTCCTAGCGGTAGTTTTTGCAATCTAAAAATTTCAATTTTATCTAATTGGGGCCAAGATTATAATTTACATGGATCATGTAGCTATCAGATATTTGTTATGTAAGAAATACGCCAAACCTAGGTTACTCAAATGGATCCTTTTACTGCAAGAATTTGACTTGGATATCCGAGACAAGAAAGGCACAGAAAATATAGTAGCTGACCACCTTTCCAGACTTGAATCTCTAAAAGTTGACCGGATACCTATTAACGATGATTTTGCCTATGATAAAATTATAGCAAATTTAGACACTATGAATGATGAAGACCAAAATCCATCTGCAGATGATAACCTCAGAAATATTTTGGCAGCAAATAACATACCTTGGTATGTTGACGTAATTAATTATATGTGCTCTTTCAAGAAGAACTATGTTATTGATCTTAAGGGATTCAGAGGCTCATACAAGGAATGCATGGCCTCCAAGCTAAGGGTCTAGCTTACCCCGCATATGGGAGCCCATAGATATGGTGTAGGAGAACTCTCTTGAGCGTGTAGCTAAGAGAGGGAATGAGAGAGTGTCCTCTACCCATGGCCACCAGGCCTCTTTATATAATATGGTCATCACTAAGGTACATGATGACGTAACCGTCCATCAATACTCGTAACCGATTATTAATAACTTGTAACGTCTGTAATTGATCCATAAGTAACGTAACGGAAACCAAACCGGTCTTTGTACTACTCGGCCAGCACAGGTCGGTCGTGGATATATGTCTGGCGCGTCCGACCTAAGCACTCGGTTCCGACCTTGGTGTCTCGCCGAGGAGCTTCCCGACTATAAACTAGTAGACCCATCTCGGTCCCTATTTATCACTCCTAGTCCGGGCAATATATTTTATGTATGATCAATAATTTCTTTAATAATGTGAGACTTTTATATTGGGATGAACCACTTCTTTTCAAAAGAGGGACGAATAACTTTTTTTTCCGTTGTGTTCTAGAAGAAAAACTGGTGAATATTATAGATCATTGTTACTCTGCACCTTATGGAGGGCATGCAAGTACATATAAAACATGTGCTAAGATTTTCCAATCTGGTCACTATTGGCCAACACTTTGGCGAGATGTTCATGCTTATATTGCTAGATGTGACAGGTGTCAACGCACTAGAAACATCTCAAAGCGTGATGAGATGCCTTTAAGAAATATCCAAGAAGTTGAACTCTTTGATGTTTGGGGAATCGACTTTATGGGACCATTTCCATCCTCAATGGGAAATAAATATATTCTTGTAGCCGTCGACTAAGTATCCAAATGGATTGAAGCTTTGGCTTCACCCACAAATGACACATGAGTTGTGATTAAATTGTTCAAGAACATTATTTTTCCCAGATTTGGA
Source organism: Vicia sativa (assembly GCA_021764765.1). NCBI lineage: Eukaryota > Viridiplantae > Streptophyta > Magnoliopsida > Fabales > Fabaceae > Vicia > Vicia sativa. The sequence continues at coordinate 101,778,004 of CM038794.1, forward strand.
GTTCCTCGTCTTGTCATAAGCGATTGAGGATTGAATTTTATATCAATATTTTTTACAAACTTTTAAGAAAATATGGAGTTAAGCACATAGTATAAATCCCTTAGCATCCTCAAACTAGTGGTCAAGTTGAAGTATCTAATAGGGAAATTAAATAGATCCTAGATAAAACAGTCTCAATATTAGAAAAGATTGGTCTCAAACGCTCAAAGAAACATTATGGGCCGTCATAACTATTTATAAAACCCTCATCGGAACAACCCCTTACCAACTAGTTTATGGAAAATCATGTCACTTACCTTTTGAGATAGAGCACGAAACCTATTGGGCCATTAAGAACCTAAATCTCGATTAATTGACATCCGGTGAAAATGCATCCTCGACATTCATAAATTGGAAGAAATCTGTCTCAATGCCTATGAAAACGCCATAATCTACAAAGAAAGAACTAAGGCATGGCATGATAAAAGAATCATCAAGAGAGATTTCAAAGTCGAAGACCCTGTTCTCTTATTTCACTCAAGGTTGCGACTCTTTCCGGGTAAGCTATGATCAAGATGGACATGTTCATATGAGGTTTCTAGAGTTCTGAAATCTAGAGCGGTTGAAGTAAAAAACAACTCCTGTGAGCCTTACATCGTAAATGGACAAAGGTTAAATCATTATGAAGGAGGTGTCATCCCAATCGACTACTCAAGCCACACTCTAATCCAACCACTTGTATCAACTTCGAAGACATGATCCTAAATTGTCAAGCTAAAGACGTTAAACAAGCACTGCATGGGAGGCAAACCATGGTTTTTCTTTCATTTTTCTTATTCCTTTTGTTTAGTTTTATTTTTATTTTACTTATCAGTATTTTAGTTCATTCTAACTTAGGTTTTTATTAAATTTTTACTTTCAGGTTATAACATTGTCATCTAACCCAGTTTTTAGGATGCAGTGCTTTGACGATATGCACATTGTCTTCCAAGATGAGGCACAGAGGAAACTCTATGAAATCGTATCTACACACCCGCTGCTACCCACGAGATACCCTGATCTCAACTACTAGAGTGATATTACTAATGTAGCAGACCCTGAACCGACCACCCAGATGTCCAGAAAAATTCATAACCTAGGCTTTAGGTACTTTCAGATTATCCGACACATACCTTTTTTGGAAAATGAGATTTTGATGACCATGTCAGCTTGGAGGAGGTCTTATTATGTACTCCATTACCCACTCCCTACCTATTTCCTCTGGGACATTCTTGATCGAGAGTCTACAACTTAATGCTGGATTTTCTATAGGACCTATTCATGTAGGTGGGACAATGACACAGATCGCGTCAACTATGGGACTTGAAAGGAATCTTGCTCATCTTACCTCATATTGTAGCTACACTCTGATAGATATCGACTTTTGTTTGGACCATGGTTTGATTAGGTGGGATCCTCTTAGCCCAAATCAGTATAGGATTCTCGTGGATCACGAGACTGTTCATTACATTGCACTACTCAATCACTAGATGACTAGCATCCATGACAAGGGTAATTGAATCTGTGCTTTGAAGTGACAAGGAGAGATTGTTGACGAGCCTAGAGAGCCCGCAGTTCTTGAGTACTATTCATTACCTCCTTCCGAGTGGACCACTATTTTATCTAATAATTTCAATTTGCATAGATCAGATGCTCCGCCAGCAGTTTGCGGACCTTACACTGCAGATTGAGGTATCTGATGCTACCACACGACAGAGAATGACTGCCTCTATTAGGAGATTGGAGATCTACGCTGTAAGGTAGCCGAGATTCGAGGTCCAATATACACTTATGATACTCCACCACCCTGATGATCCCACTTGCCTAGACTGACAATAGCTATTTTTTACCTGCTTTATTTTTATTTATAGAAATGTTTTATATTTCCGCACTGTATTTGCTTCAACAATTTTCCCAACCGCTTCCCAATTTTCTGTCATTATTTCATACACTGCCAGTTTGCCTCTCTATATATATATGTGTGTTTTTTATTTTTCTTCTGATTATCTTATTTTATTTTGTCTTTCGATTTTAGGTTTTTTTTACTAACAAATGTCATGCCTTGCTATGCTAAAAATACAAGAAAAATACTATGAATACCCCCAGAAGCAAAAATAGCTCAAAAAGAAGGCCCAAAAGGATGACCTGCCATGGCGGCCCGATATAGCATGGCGCCCGCCATGACTCTGGGTTATTTTGGGGAAGAATGCTCCAATACCCCATTTTTGTATTCTTCAACCCCAAAAATTCCATTTTTACCCATTCCAAACCTCCCTCAAATCCCATAAAAGCTCATAACTTTACCATTTATTCACCGTCCCATCAACCATTCCAACATTTATTTTCAAAATCCTCCATTAAAAACACATTTCCACCACCACTCTATAAAACCCATTTTCACCTTCTTCAACCTCAAAAGAGAAACAATGGAGTTTGACGGAGTAATAGTTTGTGAAGGGAGGGTTGGAGACAAGCAAAGGACATTGTTGGAGAAACTGCAGACTCACCAAATTCTCTCTACCAGGTATATCGAAGAAGACTGTCTTTATGCATTATGTATTTTTCATTGTGTATTTTCTATGTTAGGCCATTTAGGTATGCATGACATTTTTGCCCAGAAAGAACCTACCTATGAGAGGCTAACTAAGGAAGTTTTTAGTTTCTTAATTTATACTGTTCATCCTAACATTATCGACACAATGGGTATGGTGAGTTTTCGAATATTCAATATTGAATATCAATAATCTATCAATGAGTTTGCTGATTTGTTAGGGATGCCTCATAGGGGAAGGTGTAGTTTGGGAGGCTGTCACACCCCAATTTTTGACCTAAGATACTGTCTCATATCATTCATATATACATCATTGCATCTTTAACAATTTCAGCACCAGATAGATCGTGTTTGTACTCCTTAAGCCAAATTAGGGTTTTAATAAAAAATCATTCATCTGTTCAAGATATGATCAATTAGGGTTTGAGTCTTCACTCGTCTCAATTGATCTATCTTCATCAATCATCAACATTTGATCTTCAAATTCCAATCATTTCCTCAAGATCTATCTTGAATCGAACAATTAGGGTTTTTGTTCGAGGATGGTGTATCATTGACTTTCTGATCAATAAATGACCTAATTGCTTGGAGAATGATCTCAAAATCACAAATGCAATATCTTGACCTAATTCATTGGTTCAAAACATTGAAAAATCAATGATTAATCATTAGAGAAATTCTAAATCATCTGACAAAAAAGTCGATTGTTCAGATTAGTCAAACATTGACTTTTGGTCAAATTTTTTAAAATCAAATTTTTTCAATCATCAAATCATTTCAAATTATCCATCATGATCATAAAAAATCAAAATGTGTGAAAAAGTCAACAAAAATTCAAAACATGAAAATTTTCTAACACTTGGAAAAAATTTCAAGTGTTTTTATCATGTTTTTCACCATTTTCATGACCATTTTTCAACTAGATCCATTTTGATTCAAGAAAAACTCTAAACATGAAAGTGGTAGATCTTGCTCCATGCTTTCCAGAATGACCAAGATGAATTCCTTTTGGACTATGTAATGCTCCAACTACTTTCTAGCGTTGCATGATAGACATCTTCGTATATTATCTTGATGGAATCATGGAAGTATTCATGGATGATTTCTCAGTATGCATACTAGATTTTAAAAATTGTCTCGTTAACCTTGAGAAAATCCTGAAAACATGTGAAGAAGTAAACCTTGTATTGAACTAGGAGAAGGGTCATTTCATGGTCAGCAAATGGATAATACTAGGGCACATCATCTCAGAAAGTGCATTGAAGTTGATAAGGCCAAGATAGAAGTCATAGAAAACTTGATCCCACCTAAGACAGTCAGAGAAGTTCCAAAGCGTAATAGGACACGCCGGTTTCTAACGAAGTTTTATCAAAGACTTCTCGAAAATAACCAAACCATTAACAGGCCTTCTTAAACAAGCTTTGATTTCAGCACCCATTATACAACCCCCAAATTGGACCCAACCTTTTGAAATTATATGCGATGCCAGCGACTATGATGTTGGAGCAGTTCTAGGGAAAAGAAAAGATAAGAAAACACGTGTTATTTATTATGCTTGTAGAACATTAGATGCCGCCCAACTTAACTATGCAATAACCAAAAAGCAACTCTTAGCGGTAGTTTTTGCAATCTAAAAATTTCAATTTTATCTAATTGAGGCCAAGATTATAATTTACATGGATCACGTAGCTATCGGATATTTGTTAAGTAAGAAATACGCCAAACGTAGGTTACTCAAATGGATCCTTTTACTGCAAGAATTTGACTTGGATATCCGAGACAAGAAAGGCACAGAAAATATAGTAGCTGACCACCTTTCCAGACTTGAATCTCTAAAAGTTGACCGGATACCTATTAACGATGATTTTGCCTATGATAAAATTATAGCAAATTTAGACACTATGAATGATGAAGACCAAAATCCATCTGCAGATGATAACCTCAGAAATATTTTGGCAGCAAATAACATACCTTGGTATGTTGACGTAATTAATTATATGTGCTCTTTCAAGAAGAACTATGTTATTGATCTTAAGGGATTCGGAGGCTCATACAAGGAATGCATGGCCTCCAAGTTAGGGGTCTAGCTTACCCCGCATATGGGAGCCCATAGATATGGTGTAGGAGACCTCTCTTAAGCGTGTAGCTAAGAGAGGGAATGAGAGAGTGTCCTCTACCCATGGCCACCAGGCCTCTTTATATAATATGGTCATCACTAAGGTACATGATGACGTAACCGTCCATCAATACTCGTAACTGATTATTAATAACTTGTAACGTCTGTAACTGATCCATAAGTAACGTAACGGAAACCAAACCGGTCTTTGTACTACTCGGCGAGCACAGGTCGGCCGCGGATATATGTCTGGCGCGTCTGACCTAAGCACTCGGTTCCGACCTTGGTGTCTCGCCGAGGAGCTTCCCCGACTATAAACTAGTAGACCCATCTCGGTCCCTATTTATCACTCCTAGTCCGGGCAATATATTTTATGTATGATCAATAATTTCTTTAATAATGTGAGACTTTTATATTGGGATGAACCACTTCTTTTCAAAAGAGGGACGAATAACTTTTTTTTCCGTTGTGTTCTAGAAGAAAAACTGGTGAATATTATAGATCATTGTTACTCTGCACCTTATGGAGGGCATGCAAGTACATATAAAACATGTGCTAAGATTTTCCAATCTGGTCACTATTGGCCAACACTTTGGCGAGATGTTCATGCTTATATTGCTAGATGTGACAGGTGTCAACGCACTAGAAACATCTCAAAGCGTGATGAGATGCCTTTAAGAAATATCCAAGAAGTTGAACTCTTTGATGTTTGGGGAATCGACTTTATGGGACCATTTCCATCCTCAATGGGAAATAAATATATTCTTGTAGCCGTCGACTAAGTATCCAAATGGATTGAAGCTTTGGCTTCACCCACAAATGACACATGAGTTGTGATTAAATTGTTCAAGAACATTATTTTTCCCAGATTTGGAGTTCCTCGTCTTGTCATAAGCGATTGAGGATTGAATTTTATATCAATATTTTTTACAAACTTTTAAGAAAATATGGAGTTAAGCACATAGTATAAATCCCTTAGCATCCTCAAACTAGTGGTCAAGTTGAAGTATCTAATAGGGAAATTAAATAGATCCTAGATAAAACAGTCTCAATATTAGAAAAGATTGGTCTCAAACGCTCAAAGAAACATTATGGGCCGTCATAACTATTTATAAAACCCTCATCGGAACAACCCCTTACCAACTAGTTTATGGAAAATCATGTCACTTACCTTTTGAGATAGAGCACGAAACCTATTGGGCCATTAAGAACCTAAATCTCGATTAATTGACATCCGGTGAAAATGCATCCTCGACATTCATAAATTGGAAGAAATCTGTCTCAATGCCTATGAAAACGCCATAATCTACAAAGAAAGAACTAAGGCATGGCATGATAAAAGAATCATCAAGAGAGATTTCAAAGTCGAAGACCCTGTTCTCTTATTTCACTCAAGGTTGCGACTCTTTCCGGGTAAGCTATGATCAAGATGGACATGTTCATATGAGGTTTCTAGAGTTCTGAAATCTAGAGCGGTTGAAGTAAAAAACAACTCCTGTGAGCCTTACATCGTAAATGGACAAAGGTTAAATCATTATGAAGGAGGTGTCATCCCAATCGACTACTCAAGCCACACTCTAATCCAACCACTTGTATCAACTTCGAAGACATGATCCTAAATTGTCAAGCTAAAGACGTTAAACAAGCACTGCATGGGAGGCAAACCATGGTTTTTCTTTCATTTTTCTTATTCCTTTTGTTTAGTTTTATTTTTATTTTACTTATCAGTATTTTAGTTCATTCTAACTTAGGTTTTTATTAAATTTTTACTTTCAGGTTATAACATTGTCATCTAACCCAGTTTTTAGGATGCAGTGCTTTGACGATATGCACATTGTCTTCCAAGATGAGGCACAGAGGAAACTCTATGAAATCGTATCTACACACCCGCTGCTACCCACGAGATACCCTGATCTCAACTACTAGAGTGATATTACTAATGTAGCAGACCCTGAACCGACCACCCAGATGTCCAGAAAAATTCATAACCTAGGCTTTAGGTACTTTCAGATTATCCGACACATACCTTTTTTGGAAAATGAGATTTTGATGACCATGTCAGCTTGGAGGAGGTCTTATTATGTACTCCATTACCCACTCCCTACCTATTTCCTCTGGGACATTCTTGATCGAGAGTCTACAACTTAATGCTGGATTTTCTATAGGACCTATTCATGTAGGTGGGACAATGACACAGATCGCGTCAACTATGGGACTTGAAAGGAATCTTGCTCATCTTACCTCATATTGTAGCTACACTCTGATAGATATCGACTTTTGTTTGGACCATGGTTTGATTAGGTGGGATCCTCTTAGCCCAAATCGAGTATAGGATTCTCGTGGATCACGAGACTGTTCATTACATTGCACTACTCAATCACTAGATGACTAGCATCCATGACAAGGGTAATTGAATCTGTGCTTTGAAGTGACAAGGAGAGATTGTTGACGAGCCTAGAGAGCCCGCAGTTCTTGAGTACTATTCATTACCTCCTTCCGAGTGGACCACTATTTTATCTAATAATTTCAATTTGCATAGATCAGATGCTCCCCCAGCAGTTTGCGGACCTTACACTGATTGAGGTATCTGATGCTACCACACGACAGAGAATGACTGCCTCTATTAGGAGATTGGAGATCTACGCTGTAAGGTAGCCGAGATTCGAGGTCCAATATACACTTATGATACTCCACCACCCTGATGATCCCACTTGCCTAGGCTGACAATAGCTATTTTTTACCTGCTTTATTTTTATTTATAGAAATGTTTTATATTTCCGCACTGTATTTGCTTCAACAATTTTCCCAACCGCTTCCCAATTTTCTGTCATTATTTCATACACTGCCAGTTTGCCTCTCTATATATATATGTGTGTTTTTTATTTTTCTTCTGATTATCTTATTTTATTTTGTCTTTCGATTTTAGGTTTTTTTTACTAACAAATGTCATGCCTTGCTATGCTAAAAATACAAGAAAAATACTATGAATACCCCCAGAAGCAAAAATAGCTCAAAAAGAAGGCCCAAAAGGATGACCTGCCATGGCGGCCCGATATAGCATGGCGCCCGCCATGACTCTGGGTTATTTTGGGGAAGAATGCTCCAATACCCCATTTTTGTATTCTTCAACCCCAAAAACTCCATTTTTACCCATTCCAAACCTCCATCAAATCCAATAAAAGCTCATAACTTTACCATTTATTCACCGACCCATAAACCATTCCAACTTCCATTTTAAAAATCCTCCATTAAAAACCCATTTCCACCACCACTCTATAAAACCCATTTTCACCTTCTTCAACCTCAAAAGAGAAACAATGGAGTTTGACGGAGTAATAGTTTGTGAAGGGAGGGTTGGAGACAAGCAAAGGACATTGTTGGAGAAACTGCAGACTCACCAAATTCTCTCTACCAGGTATATCGAAGAAGACTGTCTTTATGCATTATGTATTTTTCATTGTGTATTTTCTATGTTAGGCCATTTAGGTATGCATGACATTTTTGCCCAGAAAGAACCTACCTATGAGAGGCTAACTAAGGAAGTTTTTAGTTTCTTAATTTATACTGTTCATCCTAACATTATCGACACAATGGGTATGGTGAGTTTTCGAATATTCAATATTGAATATCAATAATCTATCAATGAGTTTGCTGATTTGTTAGGGATGCCTCATAGGGGAAGGTGTAGTTTGGGAGGCTGTCACACCCCAATTTTTGACCTAAGATACTGTCTCATATCATTCATATATACATCATTGCATCTTTAACAATTTCAGCACCAGATAGATCGTGTTTGTACTCCTTAAGCCAAATTAGGGTTTTAATAAAAAATCATTCATCTGTTCAAGATATGATCAATTAGGGTTTGAGTCTTCACTCGTCTCAATTGATCTATCTTCATCAATCATCAACATTTGATCTTCAAATTCCAATCATTTCCTCAAGATCTATCTTGTTCGAACAATTAGGGTTTTTTATCGAGGATGGTGTATCATTGACTTTCTGATCAATGAATGACCTAATTTTTTGGAACATGATCTCAAAATCACCAATGAAATATCCTGACCTAATTTATTGGTCCAAAACATTTCAAAAGCCATGTTTGATCATTAGAGAAATTCTGAATCATCGGACAAAAAAGTCAACTATTCAGATCAGTCAAACTTTGACTTGTGGTCAACTTTTTGAAGATCAAATTTTTTCAATCATCAAATCATTTCAAATTATCTATCATGATCATAAAAAATCAAAATGTGTGAAAAACTCAACAAAATGTCAAAACATGAAAATTTTCTAACACTTGGAAATTTTTTCAAGTGTTTTTATAATGTTTTCACCATTTTCATGGGCATTTTTCACCTAGATCCATTTTGATTCAAGAAAAACTCAAAAAATGAAAGTTATAGATCTTGTTCCAAGCTTTCCATAATGTCCAAGAACTTGAAAAAAAACATTTTGTGTAGCTAGGGTTTTGAAATTTAAAATTAGAGGTCCATAACCATAATTTACAAGTCATTTCTTCAAATTTTTCAAGTCTTTTTGCAAATTCTTCCTTCTAGAAGCCTTGTCACCCTAAGAGATAGGATTTGGATTGGAAATATATGATGAGAATGATTGAGAAGAGGAAATCCTAAACAAGCTTTCGCACTTCTTTCTTCTTTTCCAAGTTTCAAGTTTCAAAATGAGAGAATTTGGAAATCTCCAAAATTTGCAAATTCGCACCTGTATATCATCTACCTGAATCTCATGAGACGGATCAACAACTTACTTCCTCAACTGAGATACAAGGAAGACATCATGCAAATTCGCAAGTGACGGTGGTAAAGAAATCTGATAAGGAAATTTTCCAACTTTCTTCGTAATCTGAAACGGACCAATAAAGCGCGGAGTTAACTTCTTTGACTTCAAAGCTCGACCAATACCGGTCATCGGAGTAACTCGCATAAACACATGATCGCCTTCACTAAACTCGAGATTCTTCCTCCTCTTATCATGATAATTCTTCTGACGACTCTAAGAAGCTTCATTTTCTCCTGAATCATCTTAATCTTTTTTGAAGTCTGTTAGACAATCTCTGGTCTAATCACAGCACTCTCTCCAAATTCGTACCAACACAACGGTGTCCTACACCTCCTCCCATACAATGCCTCAAACGGAGCCATACCAATACTCGAATGAAAACTATTGTTGTAGGTAAACTCAATCAAAGGTAAGTAACTATCCCAAGCTCCACCTTTCTCTAACACACAAGCTCGCAACAAATCCTCTAACGACTGAATCGTTCTCTCCGTCTGACCATCTGTCCGTGGATGATAAGCAGAACTCAACCTCAACTTAGTACCTAAAGCTTCTTGCAATCCTGTCCAAAATTTAGATGTAAACCTCGGATCTCTATCTGATATAATACTAGAAGGAATACCGTGCAAACTCACTATCCTCTCGACATACAACTGAGCCAACTTCTCCATCGGATAATCCATTCTTATCGGTATAAAATGAGCATACTTCGTCAACTGATCGACAATAACCCAAATAGAATCACAATTTTTATATGTCCTCGGGAGACCAGACACAAAATCTATAGAAATTCCATCCTATTTCAAATCTGGAACAAACAACGGTTCCATCAACCCCAACAGTTTTTGATGTTCAATCTTCATCTTTTGACAAATCAGATAAGCATAGACGAACTCAGCAATTTCCTTTTTCATTCCAGGCCACCAAAACAACTTTTTTAAGTCATGGTATATCTTAGTAGCTCTAGGATGAATACTCAATCCACTGCAATGTCCTTCTTCCAGGATACTCTTCCTAATCTCAACAATATCCGGAACACAAACTCTGTCACCAAACCTCATAACACAATTTTCGTCAATTTGGAATTAACCTCCTTGACCTAGGTTGATCAACGTCAATTTATCAACTAAACCAACATCAGATTTCTATCCAGTTCGAATCTCCTCAAGAATATCACTGGTCAACTTCAGCATAGCCTACTTAACACTATTAAGATTATTCTCACATACCAAACTCAAGTCTCTGAATTGCTCAACTAAATCCATTTCACGCACCATCAATATAGACATATGCAACGACTTCCTACTCAACGCATCTACAAGGACGTTTGCCTTACCAGGATGGTAATTCAAACCAAAATCAAAATCTTTGAGAAATTTTAACCATCTCCTCTGTCTCATATTGAGCTCTTTCTGATCAAAGAGATACTTCAGACTCTTATGGTCGCTGAATACCTCAAATCGAAAACCATATAAGTAATTCCTCCAAAATTTCAAAACAAAAACTACAGCTGCCAATTCTAAATCATGAGTCGGATGATTCCTTTCATGAATCTTCAACTGTCTTGAAGCATAAGCTAATACCTGCTTATCGTGCATCAAAACACAACCTAAACCCATCAGTGAAGCATCACAGTACATAACAAAAGATTTCGCCGGATTCGGCAAAATCAAAATCGGAGCACTAGTCAATCTCTTCTTCAACTCTTGAAAACCTTTCTCGCATTCAGAATCCCAAACAAACATTTGTCCTTTTCTGTTTAACTTAGTCCATGGTAACGCTAACTTCGAAAATCCTTCAATAAATTTCCTGTAGTAACCTGCAAGACCAAGAAAGCTACGGATTTCAAAAGCATTCTTCGGCGCTTCCCACTGAGATACCGCTTCTACCTTCATAGGATTAGCAACTTCCAGTCTTGGAAATCACATGACCAAGAAAGATTACTTCCCTCAACCAGAATTCACACTTAGATAACTTCGCATAGAGCTTCTTTTCTTTCAACAACTCCAACACAATCCTAAGATGTTCTGCATGCTCTTCATCATTCTTTGAGTAAATCAGAATGTCATCAATAAAAACTACCATAAATTTATCAAGATACGGATGAAATATCTTGTTCATATACTCCATGAAAACACCAGGTGCATTAGTTACTCCAAACGTCATAACAGAATAACATTATGCCCATACCTCATTCTAAATGCAGTCTTCTGAATATCTTCCGTCTTCACACGAATATGATGATATCCAGACCTCAAATCAATTTTACTGAATAGACAAGCCCCAACTACTTGATCCATCAAATCATCGATCCTCGACAATGGATACCGATTCTTGATCATAACTTTGTTCAACTGCCTGTAATCAACACATAGTCTCATCGAACCTTCTTTCTTCTTAACCAACAACACAGGAGCACCCCACAGTGAAACACTCGAACGAATAAACTTCTTCTCAAGTAACTCTTCTAGCTACTTCTTCAATTCAAACAATTCGGATGCCGATATGCGATAAGGTGCCATCGACACCGGACTAGTTCTAGGAATCAAATCTATAGCAAATTCCACTTCTCTCTCAGGTGGCAATTAACTAACATCTTCCGGAAAAACTTCTGGAAATTCATTCACAACTGGTAATTCAATACTCTTAACTTTTCCCTTTGCCTCCGTCAAAGAATACAGCATAAACACTGCCGCACCATCATTAACCGCTAAATTTATCTGCTTAATGGACATAGTCACATCTTCGACAAACAAATGAAGTAGTCACTGAACCCGACGCAGGAGTATCAATAACCATACTTCCATCCATATTAGATATATTCAATTTCAATCTTTTAGCATAATCCAAAGCAATAAAAGAATGAGTCGCTCCAGTATCAATAATCACAATCAAAGGTGTGCCCTTAATAAAAGACGTACCTTTAATTAATCGATCATCTAGGTTAGTCTCTGACCCAGATAAAGCAAACACCTTACCACCAGACTGCTCTTTCTTTGGTTTAGTACACTACGGACGAGTATGACCCTCTTCACCATGGTTGTAACAAGTCACCTTCCTTGCTATACAGTCATTAGCCATATGTCATGATTTCCCATAATTGTAACACTTCTTCGCGTCAATCTTGCATTCCTGAACTCGATGTCCAAACTTACCACACTTATAGAACCTATTAGGAGCATTAGAGTCTCCCCTACTAGGCCTCTTCCAACCACCGGACTTCTGATTGTTCTTGTCATAAGGTTTTCCACGATCCATCTATTAATTTCCTTTCCTATCAACATACCACGAGATTTTGACCTAGTACTAGCAAAATTCTCTTCCAGAATCCTACTGCAGTCCACCAAATCAGAAAACCTGCAAATACACTAATACCTGATACCTTGCTTAATCTCATCACGGAGACCATTCTCAAACATGATACATTTGTAAAATTCTCCTTCCTCATCATTGTTGTAGTGAGCATAATACTTAACTAACTCAGTGAATTTGGAAGCATACTCACTTACAGTCTTGTTGCCTTGCTTGAGCTCTAGAAACTCGATCTCTCTCTTTCCCCGAATGTCTTCAGGAAAATACCTCCTCATAAAAGCTCTCCTGAACACATCCGAAGTCAGCACAACACCATCTTGTTCCATCTCATTCCTCGTAGCAACCCACCAGTCATCAGCTTCCTTTGCCAGCATATAGGCACCATATCAAACCTTTAGCTCTTCAGCACAATCAATTACTCTAAAGATCCTTTCAATCTCCTTCAGCCACTTCTGAGCACCTTCAGGGTCATGCGTGACTTTGAACAATGAAGGATTGTTCCTCTGAAAATTCCCCAATTATCTATCAGCACCAATACTAGCTCCCTGCAAATTTCCTCCAAGCACACCAGCAAGCATTCCCAAAGCCTCAGCAAGTGCAGCATCGTCTCTTCCGTTACCTCTTCAAGCCATTGCTCTATGAAATCACAAAACAATCTCATTAGAACACAATTATCGATAGTGTTACCTTGCACTAGTCATATACAAAAGGGATAACGACACTAAGACACTGGTCACAACGACTGACTATGCTCTGATACCACTATTGTAACACCCTTCTAAAATACCCCGCGATTATATAATTAATTCAGAGTTAACATGTAGTAAAAGGGCATTACAATTTATTTAAAAGAAACTTTCATTGAAATGTCATGCTTTACTAAAGAGCATTATTAAAATAAAAATCCAAGAAACATGTTCTACACAACGGAAACTACCATCAAAACCGGAATAAATTCAATCAATAATTATCCCAAATTAAGTAAAAATGAAAAACAAAGTTTAAATATAACTCTAAGACAATGTTCCCCAGTGTTATAATCAGAGCATGACACCGACACGCGAATAACATAAAAGCATAGCTCTACGAGTTATCCTACGAATCTCCTAAGCTGATAAGCTTCAATCTGAAATCATCAAAGTAAGGGTGAGATTTCATCGAAAATTAAAATGCATTATACGTTTCGAAAAGCAATAAAATATCTCAAGTATATTATTCCACCCTCATTAGCATAATCAGATTCAATACACAACACAAGTCATACAGCATATTATGCACAATGATATCAACAACAAGATTATAACACTGGAAACCATCCTAACATGTTATAATCCATATGCAATGCAAGACTCTATGCATGTGGTACCGACAGTGAACTAAATTCACATACTATTCCATTCCAACTCGGACACAACATTAACATCTATTCCATTCCAACATGGACATAGATAAAACCTCACTGCCCATTCCAACTCGGCAACGGATGTTGGTCAACTCACTAATTCCACACAATGGGAATTAGCTTCCACCAATGTATATGCATGCACAATCAACAACATGCAACATCAACAACGAAACATGATATCAACAACAACATACCATAAATAAACAACACCAACAACAGCACATGATATCAATACAATCATGAACTAAACAACAAGAAAACAACATACAATCATTAATCCTCGTTCAACCTGTCAGAACAATCATAAACCAGTTCATCCACCATTCCTAGAACAACCAATGTTCACAAATTGGAAAATCGACTCTTTTCAAAATAAAATCCGTTAATTAGTATTTTCTTCATTTTATTAAATAGGTTATTTAATTTAGAGAACACTGCCCAAAACGACACTCGAAACGGAGTTACGGTTTAGAAAATATGATTTTTCAAAGTTTAAATATTTTTCAAAATAACACAGTGGTAACCGGTTCCTCCCAGGGAGAACCTGGTTCCCACACTCTCAGGAAACACGCTCTTTGGTTTTTTGTATGGGAACCGGTTCCCGCAAAAAATGTGATTTTCCTGTGTAAACTTTTAATTGGGAACCCGGTTCCTCCCCAGGAGTAACCGGTTCCTGCAGACTCAGAATCCTCCTCCTCTAGATTTTGTACCAGGAACCCGGTTCCTCCCACATGGGAACCGGTTCCTGCGACTAGCAGTAGCAGAAACTACAGTTGACAGCATCCTGTTTTTCCCCAATTTATTCTCCTCATTCCAACACGAATCATAACATCAAGTAACACCAGAATCATCCAATAAACACCAACATAAAGTCATATAACACAATCCAATCATTCCCAACAACCCATAACATACGATTGGTTCAATTCCATACAATTTGACAACATTAGGGACAATCCTACAAACCTAGAAAATCCTAATTTGGGATTCCTAGCATATTCAATCTATTATATCGATTCCCAATACCCATAAGGCATAGTAATTACGAGAAATCACCCAAAATCTTAATTTGAGATGATTACCAAGTTTTGAAAAATGGTAAATACATGGAAAAGGTACATTGAGATACAATGAGTCCTATTCTCCCTAACAACTTTAAACTCCTGTATTGTAGTCTGCAGTTGAGGTATGAAGATGATCCATGCAGATTGTTGCTTCTATGATAAAGTCTTGTCTGATGTAGTTACTTGCCATTTAAATCCCTATCTTTTTCCTCGACTGCCCTTTTGGGTTTTCAGCCTACCGGGATATTTATTCTGTTTATGTCTCAAATTTTTGCCTAGACCACCCTTTCGGGTTTTCAGTCTACCGAGACACTCCTTTTTTCCTAAGTCGTCCTTTCAAGTTTTCAACTTAGCGATTTGTTCTTTTATTTATTTAGGCGAAGTATTTCTTGACTACATCAGCATTCAGAGGACGTGGGAACTCCTCACCATCCATAGTTTCAAGAATCAATGCACCATCAGAGAAGGCTTTCTTGACAACATATGGGCCTTCATAATTGGGAGTCCACCTGCCTCTAGAATTAGAGTTTAAAGAAATGATCTTTCTGAGTACGATATCGCCTTCTCTAAATACACGGGGTTTGACCTTCTTATCAAATGCTTTCTTGATTCTCTTATGATACAACTGACCATGACACAAATCAGCCATATGTTTCTCTTTGTTCATATTTAACTAATCATATCTGTTTTGACACCACTCATCCTCTCGCAACTTAGCCTCCATGATGACTCTCATTGATGGAATCTCAACTTCCACGGGGATTACTGCTTCCATGCCATACACTAGAGAGTATAGGGTCACTCTTGTTGAAGTGTGTACTGAAGTGCGATAGCCATGTAAAGCGAAGGGTAACATTTTATGCTAGACTTTGTAATTAACAACCATCTTCTGTATAATCTTTTTGATGTTCTTGTTCGCAGCTTCAACTTCCCCATTCATCTTGGGTCTATATGGAGAAAAGTTGTGATGGACAATCTTGAATTCTTCACAAAGTTACGCCATCATCTTATTATTCAAATTCGATCTGTTGTCAGTAATGATCCTAGTTGGCAAACCATACCGACAAATAAGATTATTCTTGACGAATCGGACCACCACTTGCTTGGTAACATTTCCATAAGAAGTCGCTTCAACCCATTTAGTGAAGTAATCAATCGCTACCAAGATGAAATGATGCCCATTAGAAGCCTTGGGTTCGATCGTACCAATCATGTCAATACCCCACATAGAGAAAGTCCATGGGGAAGAAATAACATTGAGCAAAGTAAGAGGCACACGAATCTTATCAACATAAATCTGACACTTATGACACTTCTTTGCAAATTTGTAACAATCGGATTCCATTGTCACCCAATAGTAACCCGCTCTTAGAATCTTCTTAGGCATAGAGTGTCCATTGGCATGCTTACCAAAAGAACCCTCATGAATATCATGCATCAATATGTCCACCTCGTGTCTATCCATGCATCTGAGCAAGACCATGTCATGATTTCTTTTGTATAACACACCTTCATTGAGAAAGAAACTACCAGCCAATCTCCTCAAGGTCTTTCTATCTTTGTTTGTTGCATCAACTAGGTACTCTTGATTCATCAAGAAGTGCTTGATATCGTAATACTAGGGCTTTTCATCTTTTTCCATATCCAGGGAGAATATGTAAGTTGGCCTCTTAAAGCGCCCAATAGTGATCAGAGGTACATCATTCCATCGATTCACCTTATACATAGAAGCCAAAGGAGCCAAGGCATCTGCCATATGATTTTCATCTTGGGGAATATGGTGAAGCTCTACTTTATTGAAGAAAGTCAACAACCTCCTTGCATAATATTTGTAAGGGATCAAGCCAGGGTGACGAGTCTCCTAATCTCCTTTAATTTAATTCTGATGTCAATGGCTTCTTCAAGACCCATGATACAAGCTTTATATTCCGCCATATTGTTGGTACAATAAAACATCAACCTTGATGTGAAAGGATTATGATATCCTTGAGGAGTAATAATCAGAACCGATTCCTCTTCCACAAGCATTCATGGCTCCATCAAACACCATTCCCCATCGGGATTCTGGATCTGGACCTTCTTCAGGTAAAGGTTAATCATAATCTTTCATTTTCAAATACATTACATCTTCATCAGGAAAGTCAAACTCAACAGATTGATCACCCTCGACCGGTTAATGAGCTAGGTATTCTGCCAATACACTGCTTTTAATAGCTTTCTGGGTGTGGTATTCTATATCATATTCAGATAACAACATCTTCCATCGAGAAATTTTTCTCGTAAGAGCATGCTTTTCAAAGATGTACTTGATCGGATCCATTCAAGAGATCAACCAAGTAGTATGATTCAAGTCTTTTCCAACATAGAATACCGAGACTCACAGTCGGTGAAATTTTTGCTCAGGTAATAAATGGCATATTCTTTCCTTCCTGTTTCATCTTGCTATCCCAAAATACAACCCATGGAGATTTCCAACACAGTTAGATATAGAACCAATGGTCTTCCTTTAAAGGGAGGGGGCAAGATAGGAGGTTCAAGAAGATACTCTTTAATAATTTAGAATGCCCTTTGGCAATCATTTGTCCATACGCAACCTTGATCTTTCTTCAACAGCTTGAAGATTGGTTCACAAGTTAGTCATATGGGAAATGAATCTGGAAATGTAATTCAAATGTCCAAGGAAGCCTCTGACTTGCTTTTTAATTCTTGGAGCAGGCATCTCTTTAATTGCCCTAAATTTATAAAGATCAACTTCAATTCCTTTTTGGCTGACAACGAAACCCAATAATTTTCCAAACTGGACACCAAATGTATATTTATTAGGATTCAAGCGAAGACGGTACTTCCTCAAGCACTGAAATAATTTCAACAAATCTTCCAAATGATATTCCTCAGTTTGGGACTTAGCAATCATATCATCAATATACACATCAATTTATTTGTGCATCAGATCATGGAATATGGTCGTCATGCCCCTCTTGTACGTCGCACTAGCGTTCTTCAATCCAAAGGGCATCACTCTGTAACAGAATGTTTCCCATGGTGTGGTAAACGTTGTTTTTTCCATGTCCTCAGGAGCCATCTTAATTTGATTGTATCCAAAAAATCCATCCATGAATGAGAACACTTTGAATTTTGCAGTACTGTCCACCAACATATCAATGTGTGGCAAAGGAAAATCATCTTTTGGACTAGCCTTGTTCAGATCTCAGTAATCAACACACATGTGGACTTTTCCATCTTTCTTTTCTATGGGCACAATATTGGCAATCCATTGAAGATAGACTGATGTCACAAGGAAACATGCTTCTATCTGCTTCAGAACATCCTCTTTGTCTTTATCGCCATATCAGGATGAGGCCTTCTTATTTTCTGCTTGATTGGGGGACACTCATGCTTCAACGGTAAATGATGCTCCACAATATTAGTATCTAACCCTGGCATATCTTGATACGACCAAGCAAAGATATCCACATAATCTTTCAGCATTTCAATCAAAAGAAACTTCACCTCAAGATGTAGCAATTCTTCAATCTTGACTTCTTTCACATCTTCCTTAGAACCCAAATTTATGAATTCTAATGGCTTTTTGTACGGCTGAATGATTTTTTCCTCGCTCTCAAGCAACCAAGAAACCTCTTCAGAGATCTTATCAAATTCCTCTTCTTCAGCTACATATACAAGATGTTCAAAGTTGGAAGACGGCGCAGGGTCATTTTTTCCAATGGTTTTATGAATTAATCTGCACATTGATTATGATTGTTTTTAGAAACCGACACATGTGACAAGTGATTATGCATATTTAATTCAATTATTATTTTTTTGTGAAAAGGGTTTTTTCTATTACCATTTTTTCAAGAAAAAACATAAAATAAAAGACACAATTTGGAATGAAAAACAAACATTTATTAATGATCTTAAATTTCAAAACAAACAGATTTTGCCGATACAACATCACTTTCACCTTGGGCAGAGTGAAAGGATCATTATTTGGAAATTTAAACAAGCTAAAGTGAATTACTTCGACACATGAATGTAATTGGGGATGTCAACAACAGTCCAATTATAAACTCTGGTTCCATACGTTACAAAGCTGGGCATTTCCTGCTCTGGTCCATCTTCAACAATGGCATTGACTCTTAGAACAGTAGGATCATGATAACCAACACTTCGGAAAACATTTGGATATTTGGCAACAACAGTTCCTGACTTCAGCATTTCTCTTCTGATCTTCGTAGAAAAGCCTAAACAAAACCATTCTTATTCCCTTTTGGCTCAATAACTTGTGCCCAAACATTGCTTGGACCTTTCTGAGCCACATTACGAGCATCCTTCAACGAAGCAATAAAACCTTTACTCCTTTGGACACTATCAATAGACAAAGCTTGGAACTGCGTTCCAATAGCGGCTTCATCGGCTTCTACTATGGAAAAGGAGGATAAATGAGAAACTAGCATATCTTGTTCTCCTTCCACAATAATCATTTCACCTTCACTGAAAAACTTCAATTTCTGATGGAGGGTTGAAGTCACAGCACCAACCTTATGAATCCAAGGTAATTTGAAACAAATGTGGACCAATGTGAATGGGTAAATCCACTTCCCCAATAACAGATTTACGAGAACCATCAAACGCCTTGATAATGATACCACTAGTACGCATCGGTGAACCTTGATACTTAAGCTTTGAAAGGGTACTCTTGGGAATAACATTCAGCGCAAAACCATTATCAGTAAGAACGTTGGACAATGCATCATTCTTACCATTCATGGAAATATGCAAAGCCATTTTGTCATTCCTTCCCTCAGCGGGCAACTCTTCATCACTGAAACTCAGATTATTGAAATCCGTGATATTTCCAACCACACTATTAAAATTTTCCAAAGGCACATCATAATCAACAAATTCCAGATCTAAAACCTTCATTAAAGACTCTTTGTGATCTGAAGAATTCATCAATAATGCCAGGATTGAAATCTTTGACGGTTTCTGCAATAGTTGCTCAACGATCTTATAATCTCTCATCTTCATAATCTTCAACAAATCATCAATTTCTTTCTCTTGGGTTACCCCACTAGTCTTCCCTTCAACCTTCTTGGGTACAACACTAGTTTCCACAATCTTCTTACCATCATAAGCCATTTTTGGAAACACCGGAGCAAACACACTACCACTTCTGGTCATTCGACTAGCATCAAAAATATTTCCTACTTGAGATAACTGTTGAATCGGAACCTCAACATTTCCTTCTAGAATGGTGGCATTATACTTGTATGGCACAACCTTGTTAGAACTATACGGGACAAGTCCAGGTAAGATAATAACCAAAGGAGCAACTGGAGGCTTACTGTAATAGGTCACTTCCACGGGAGTGGGAATATCAAAATGTGGCACAATGACATTTACATCTACTTCTTCACCGGACTCATCAGCAAAGAAATACTCATAAGCAGAAACATATTGATCATCAGATTCATCAAACAATCATTCAATCATATTGACGTCATTGTTGAAACCAACCCTCCTTACTACAATCTGAATAATGTCTTCGTCTAAAAGACGCTGAATATATCTTTTAACAACATCACAACTACAATTATTTGTGCTACATACTGAACATTCACTATATTGGTGCACCTCTTGCCCTTCAATGAAATTGAACTCGGCGTGCAAATTCACCAAATAAGCATTAGTTTCATTCACATCACGAATTTGAATTTCTACAGGAGGACCATAGACAACATTCACTTCAACTTCAGGCTCATCCTTCAACCTGATAACCTGAATAAGGTTCCTGTCCATCATATCTTGAAGATCACTCTTTATCTTACCACAACCACGAGTATCCTCACTGCACACATTACAAGCAGCATGATCATGAGTGCAATAACCAACTTTATAGAGAGCAACATGCATCTTCACGAGATCTGAAATAATTGAATTCACATCATAAACCCTGATTTCCCCAACAATCATATTCACAACATTTCAATGTTTGGGCAACGGATTCCCTTGCATATTAGAATCCATGTCCTTGAAGGACAACAAACCGAATCTAACCATGTTTTGCACTTCTGACTTCAATGAATAACAATTCTCAATATTGTGCCCTGGAGCCCTTTGGTGGTATGCACAAGTCTCATTAGCCTTGTAATACCATGGCAAAGGATTTAGTACAGCTAGAGGTGCCCTTGGTTGCACCAAGTGCCTTTGAATCAATGTTGGATAGAGCTCTGCATGTCATTGGAATCGGATCAAACGATTCTCTTTATGGGCCTTGCCCTTGCTGCGATGCTTTGTTATAAGGGATAATAGTTGGAGTTGTCGCAACAACAGGGGTAACAACAACAACTTGTTGGTTCTAAGGATGTCTACTAGGATGTCTGGTTCTCCTCTCCTGGAAAACAACATTAACTTCTTCTTTCTTTTTGGAGAATCCAAAAGATGGCTTCTTAGCCCCACTCGATCCTTCTCCTTTCGACAATCGTCCCTCTCGGACAACCTCTTCTAGATGGACTCCCATGCTCACCATTTACGCAAAATCATTAGGTGCACTAGCCACCATATTCCTGTAATAGAAGGGACCCAAGGTCTTCAGGAAAGCTTTGGTCATCTCCTGCTCACTTAGAGGAGGTTTAACCTATGCAGAAAGCTCACGCCATCGTTGAGCATACTCGTTGAACGATTCCTTATCTTTCTAAACCATTGCCCTTCACAAAATCTTCACCCAAATAATTGAATGGATGGATGTCACTACTGTCTAGATTCATGTACCATCTCAAAGTTGCACCTGTCAAACTATCTTGAAAGAAGTGAATGATTAGACGCTGATCTTTAGTATGAATGGACATTCTTCTCAAATACATCGTCAAATGGTCACTGGGAGACGAATTTCCCTTCTACTTCTCAAACTCTGGAACTTTGAACTTAGCAGGTACTTTCACGTTAGGAACTAAGCACAGATCATTGACATTATCACCAAACAACTCTTTCCCTTTGAGGGCTTTCAACTCTTCTTGCATCTTTTCAAACTGTTCCTGAAAACCATTCATTCGATCATAGAAGTTTAATATTTCACTCGAAGGAGGAAGTGGATTATCAAATTCTTTGTTGAAAACAAGATTAGCATGCACCATAGGAGGTGTAGAAATAACAGCAGGCTGGGCTAATGAATTCACTTGAGCAGCAAGATTATAATCTTCAGGCATGAAATTCTCTAGCATTCCCCAAGGATAACTAGGAGGCATACAGTATTGGACGGTAGAAACAACTCGCATAGCAGAAACATGAGCATCTTGAATCTCGGAGATAACACTTGTTTGTTGAGTGGATGATATAAGGAGAAGGTGAAGGAGGTAGTGGCTGATTTTGAGCAGCCACCAACTATTTCACCATAGCATTCAAGTTGGCCATACCGGCTCTCAAGAAAGTAACCTCTTCGTGCAGCTCGCGGTTCTCTTTCTCTAGATTTTCCATCTTCTTCTCGGAGTTGGCTCGAGTGTTATACCGATGCAACAGCTTGAAGACTGAACGAAGCTGTGATATGGTGAACTGACTTTGTAGGATTTTTGTATCCAAATGTGCGGATAGCAAGAGTCGCCACCGACTTTTATTTTATCCAATTAAGGGAAGGTAAAAGTAACAGAAAAAGACCTTCGTTAGATTCTGAGTTCGGGAGAATGGTTATGAAAAGGGAAGGTATTAGCACCCTTTCCATCCGTAGTTATCTACGGGCTCTTAGTTGCTCTAGATCACTTTTTAAAATTGCTTTCTGTGTGTTTGACAAAAAATGTTTTGAAAGAGGCATTTCACTTTGAGTTTGTAATGACTCGTGTGGGAGTGTATACAAAGTGTTCGGAAATGTTTCGTTTTGAAAAGAATTTGAACTTTGAAAAAAGTGTGTGGTGTGAAAAGCATTTGATAGAGCAAGCAACTAAAAGACTTATTTACCCACTCAGAATTGGTCGTTTTTGTACTTCTACGTTCTTTTAGAATAGCGCTAGCCATACCATTAGTTAGTAGGTAGCTCCATTCGTTGGATGTAAGCGGGACATTCGAAGGGACATCGGATGGTCATAGAAATGCAACTTGTAGGAAGTATCCTAGCACATTCGAAGGGACTATCATTATTTTTCGTAGGCGACAATCGAGGGTCAAGATCATGTATTCGGAGGCGACATCGTGGGTCTTATGATCTTTGTATCGAAGGGACTATGATGATTTATTTTGAAAGGCAACGGTGCTAAGATACCTCTACGTTCGAGGGACATGACCATTTGAAATCGAAAGGCATCGAGAGAGAATTACCCTAAGGGGTGCATGTGTGAAAGAAGTGTGTCAAATTCAGATATTTTATCTTGAAGATTAGTGTGAGCTATGTTGATTTTAATCTTGCCATACACGCCTAATTACTAGCAATTTATAGGGTGCGGAAATTAAAATGCGGAATGTAAAGGCGGAAAGATAAACCTACGCTATTACATGGCTTTGGGGCAGATACATAATTTAAACTTGCGGAAAATTAAAACCCTAGATTAAACTATTACAACCCATGAGCAATTACATTATTGGAAAAAATAGAATGATAAAATGATAAAGAGAAAATCGTCTGAATCGGATCAACCTGTACAAAAAGAAGAAATCGGAAAATGCAATATGAATTGAACAAGAGAGCAAATGTTAGAAAAATGCAAATTTTAATATGAGAAAATTAATATATGCTGGAAATATGATAAATATATTAAAATAATTTTTTGGGATTTTTTGGAAAAGATTTAATAATTAAAATGCAATTTATAATGATTTAAATGCTAAAATAAAAATAAAATAAATATGCATGCAAAAATTATATTTTTTAATTTATTAAATTAAATAAAGATTTTTATGAAAATAATGTAAAAAGAAAAAATGTTTTTGGTAATTTTTAATGCAGAATAAAAATCATGAAAAACAATTAAAATAATATGCAAAAATATTAAAATAAAAGAAAATAGGAAAATATGTTAGAAAATACAAGTTTGCAAACTTGTAAAAAGAATGTCATGGCCAGGGATCGAACTGGAGTCATTGGCCTCAAACTCTGAAAACCAACACGCTGACCAACTGAGCCAACACGCGCTACTGTTTGGAAATTGGAGTAAGTGGAATACACGCGTTGCTTCGCCATTGCCTCCTCCTTCGCGCCAGACTTCATCTCTTTCGTTTTGAATTTTCAAAAGCTTGCGTCGGCTTTTCTTCGACGCTAAAGGCCCTGGCAAAATGGAAAACGCAGCATATATAATATAAATGAGTTCTAAAGACATGGTTTAATTCCAGGCATCATTCCGAACACGATGGGCAAGGTCTCGTGGTCCAATTTTATGTATTTCATGAAACCCTAAAATGAACTCAGGAACCCTAACAATGGCAATACGAGTTCTAAGCCATGGAAACTCAATCAAATAACCCAGATCGCTTGCAATCTTCCTACTAATCACAAAAACAACAACCAAATGTGTTAAAAATGCATGAAAAACAGAAATCGATTTTGGAAAAAGTATGAGCAAACCGGATTCGAATCTCTTGTTTCTGGATGGTTTTGGATGAAGTAAGTATCTGGATCGACTCTGGAGATGCCAAGGAATGTAATGGACGGCTTGGAATGGGTTGAATCGAAGCAAAACTAGGGTTACCAGTTGCTTCAAACACACGGATTTTTGAACTTTGGAATAGGATTTGTAGAGCAATTTTTTCGTTTCTTGCAATTGAGATGCATCAAGTATATATGCTGGATGGATTTGGGATTGAATTTGGAAAGATTTGATCAATATTCAATAGAAATCAATTTTGATATTCTCATGAAATCAAATTTTCAAACTTTGTCCAATTTCAATCCAATCTTGCCAAATTTGTTCTAATTTGAAATTGTGGCATTTATGGGTTGATTGGATCACAAGAAAGCAATAAAATCAATCTTCAATTAATTTTGATTTTATAATTTATTTTAAGATTTAATTTAAATTTAAATGAATAAATTACAAATTAAATAGAAAAATAAATCAAAAATTCGTGGCATTGGGCTTGGACATTCCTAATTGCATGAGGAACAAGTTAGGATGAAGAAAAAGTAGGCCCATTTGCAAAAGATTTGATTTTTTGAAGTATCTCTCTTTGTGCATTCTTCCAAAATTGCCCAACTTGTGAATGGTGTATCTTGCTCAATTTTCCACATTTTTGAGTGTTCTTGGACTTTTTGGAAAGCTCTAAGAGTCCTCTAAACAATGTCTTTGGTCTCATCTCAATTGGAGTTACCATGCTCAATATATCTTCAAATCAAAAAGTTGACTTTTTGTTGACTTTGAAAATGACCTGTAATGTTTTGAGCTATACCTCTCAAATGAAGCATTTTTTGGACATTCTTGTGAGACATGAAGTTGTAGAGAATTGAATTTCCTTCAAAATGAGATTTGGTGGGAAAATTTCTGAGAAAGTATGAGAAAGTTATGATCGGTCAAAGTTGATTGACTTTTCATCTAGAAACCCTAATTTAGAAAGTTTGACTTTTGAGCAAATCTTGAGTTTTCTTGATGAATCATGATCAACCCTTGATCAAATGATGAATGTTACTTCAAAATGAGGATGTTGACCAAAAATCAGAAGTTTTGACTGTATGTTGACTTTTTGTCCAATACACCCGATTTTCAACCATCTGAGCAATTGTCTGAGGAAACTTGACTTGTGAGGCTTGAAACTTGACATGGAGAATCCTTGAAGCATATGAGGAGGCATGAAGACCATTGGAGATGTTGGAAATCCATCTTGACTTGAGAGATACCAAACCCTAGTTTGGGTTGATTGTCTAGGAGAGAGTTTGTCTGATCAACTCTTGAAGAATCCTTGAGCATATATGTATGAAATCTCTTGAGTAGATGGAGGGCAAATTTTGGGGTATGACAGCTGCCCCTGTTCAATCTTCTTATATTGGAGGGTTAGATTGACACGCTTGTCTTTCGTGACCTGGAGGTAGAAGATGATTGAACACTCGAGTACACCTGAAAATTTGCACTCGCTATTGGACGATGCGGAATGGGCTTACGATGCCATTTGGAGAAGTTGGAGACTTATTTGGGAGCGAGTCGACGCTAGACTCGAGGTTGTTAATAGGAGAGCTGACGGAGATGGGCTTAAGATGCCATCTAGAAAGGTCGATGCTGGGGAGTGAGTCGTATGTTAGACTCTGTAGATGTTCCTGGAACGGAGAGGAGATGGGCTTAAGATGCCATCCAAAGGGAGTCGTACGTTAGACTTCGTGTTCACTTTAAATGAAGTTATTGGTCTGTATTGATTTTTAACCATATATGCAGCATTCTGAAAGTGAAGAAATGTTGATAAGTAGTCGGAGATGGGCTTAAGATGCCATCCAAAGCAACTGAGTCGTACGCTAGTCTCTGTAGTTGCTGTTGATAATAAGGAATCAGAATAAATCTTCGTGCTGATTACTCTGAGGGAGATTGTAATTGGCAAGAATGTGGATAGCTTCCCTGTTGTGCATCGGGTGTTGATCCATTGCCTGTTATCGGAGGATAACCAGAGGTGGTCTTTCGGATAGTTTTCCCGTCGGTTCGGGGCTTAATCCTGGACCTGTTGTCGGAGGACAACCAAGGGCGGTCTTTCAGATAGTTTTCCCGTCGATTCGGGGCTTAATCTGGACCTTTTGTCGGAAGACAACCAAGGGCGGTCTTTCAGATAGTTTTCCCGTCGATTCGGGCTTAATCCGACTGTTTGTGTCGAGATCACACTGCTTTTGGAGAAAACAAGAGAACTTTGATAGAAAATATGGTTAGTTTTATGCAAAGTATGATGCATGACAGTGTATATGAATGACATATGCATGAAATATGATTTTATGAGAAATGTATGGATGATGAATGTTGTGATATTTCAAAACATATCCATCTTGAAGAAGATGCGGATATTCTGTTTGAAGATTTCTGACTCGCTGGGGAATTGTGTAGGTGAGAACCCCGCTTTTGAAGGAGAAAAGATATCCTGGATTCCTCCGATGCACTATCTGACCAAGTCTTGGGCCTAGACATTGTTGAGGAAGGTAGAGATTTGAGAAGCTCGTTGTTGGAGATCTCATAGACCCTGCTGAGGAGAGTCTGGGAGGCGATCTGTTGGGGACCTTGTATGTAGATCCTGCTGAGGAAATTTAGGAGACGCTCTACTGGGGATTCCGAGTAGATCTCATTGGAGAGCATTTGATGGTTCTTTGAGAGACCGGCTAGAAGAGTCTGGAGTCCATTGTAATCTCTGGCCGGGAATAAAGGTGTATTCTCCGATGCACTATCGACCAAGTTTGAGTCCGGATACTGCCGGGAGAAGGGGAGGATTGAGACACGGAGGGATGAATACCTTGAGGGATGAGGTGTTATTGCTGAGACCGATGTAACATTGCTCGGTTGAGTGGAATCACCGCGTGGATTAACATATACTCGATGGGGATGGTGTGTGAGTGACACCTTTATGCTCAGGGAACTATTTGGTGACTTTCGTCGTCATCCCCACGGAACTCGTAGTAAGTACTTTTGTATGTTCACTTTTCGTATGTTTGTGATTAGATTCTTATTGTCAAATGTATAGTCATTCAAAACAAACGTTGGACTTATTGCAAACGACAACAAAAAATTGTAAAGAGAAAGAACTTGTATTTATTTGAAAGGTGGCGTATGGCCAAGTAGTTTGTACACAAGAAAGGTAAAAGCTATGCGGAAACAATCTCGTTAAGTTCCAACTATGCTAGTACTCATATATTTCAACTATCTCATCTCCTTGTCAAGAGAAAGTGAGTAGGTTGATCTTCGCCATTTGAATCTTGAATGCTGATAGTAGTTGGAAGGGTGATCCGAAGAGACATAGTCGACGCTTAAATCCCTAACTTTTGCCTAGACCGCCCTTTCGGTTTTCACTACGGGATACCTTTTTGCCCAAGCCGCCTTTTCAGGTTTTCGACTTGCCGGGTGTACATGTTTTGTATATATCCTTAATTTTTGCCCGAACCTTTTGGTTCACCAGGATGCCCTTATTTTTGCCTAGGCCAGTCGACCTAGCGGGTCTCTTTTATGCGTAGTATTTTTTGACTATGTCTGCGTTCATAGGGTGTGGGAAGTCTTCACCATCCATGGTGCTAAGTATCATAGCTCCACCGGAAAATACTGTCTTGACTACAAATGGTCCCTCGTAGGTGGGAGTCCATTTGCCCCTGGGATCACCTTGTGGAAGAATGATGCGCTTGACTACTAGATCACCAACTTGGTAGACTCGGTGCTTGACCTTCTTGTTAAATGCTTTGATCATTCGCTTCTGATAAATCTGTCCCTGGCAGATGGACGCGAGTCGTTTCTCATCGATCAAGTTGATCTGGTCAAGCCGTGTCTGAACCCAATCGTCCTCACCTAACTCTGCCTCCTAGAGGACTCTGGTTGAGGGTATATGAACCTCGATGGGTAAGACGGCTTCCATACCGTATACGAGAGAGAAAGGGGTTGCCCCTGTGGATGTTCGTGCTGTAGCGATAACCATGAAGAGCAAATGGTAACATCTCATGCCAATCTTTGTAAGTCACTGTCATCTTCTGTATAATCTTCTTAATGTTCTTGTTGGCGGCTTCCACTGCGCCATTCATTTTAGGCCGATATGGAGAAGAATTATGATGCTTGATCTTGAACTGCGTGCAGAGTTCGGTGATCATCTTATTGTTGAGATTAGAGCCGTTATCTGTGATAATCCTTTCGGGGGTGCCATACCGACAGATAAGATTATGTTTGATGAATCGAGCCACAACATTCTTGGTAACAGATGCATACGAGGCTGCTTCTACCCACTTGGTAAAGTAATCAATTGCCACAAGGATGAAACGATGTCCATTGGAAGTGGGCTTAATCTCTCCAATCATGTCAATGCCCCACATTGCAAAAGGCCAAGGAGAAGTTAAAACATTCAGAGGTACTGGAGGTACGTGTACTTTGTCGGCATAAATCTGGCACTTGTGACAAGATCGAGCGTAGCGGTGACAATCAGCTTCCATGGTGGACCAATAGTAACCTGTTCTCAAAATCTTCTTAGCCATGGTGTGTCCACTGGAGTGGGTACCAAATTAGCCTGTAACTCTTCCATGATACGCATTCTTTTTTACGGTCTACACGGAGTAAGCACAAGTCATGGTTGCGCTTGTATAAGATGTTGTTGTTTGAGAAAGAATTTGGAAGCAAATTCCTCATGAACTTCTTATCATTGATGATGCCCTCGGGATATTCCGAGTCTCAAGATACCTCTTTCGTCATAGTACCAAGGTCTCTCTTCGTCGAGCTCATAACAATGTTGGTTCGTCAAACTTCTCAATGATGATCTGGGGAGCCTCGTTGTCCCATCTAACCTTGAACATGGATGACATAGTAGCCAACGCGTCGCCACTGATTCTCTTCTCGTGGAATATGATCAAAAGTAATCTCTTCGAAGTAGGATCAAACTTAGAACATGCTCTCGATACGGAATGAGATTCGGATGTTTCGTATCCCACTCGCCCTTAATCTCGATGATCACTAAAGTGAGTCTCCATACACTTGTAAAATTTGATTCTTAAGTCAATAGCACTTTAAGACCCATGATGCACGCCAGATTCGCCATGTTGTTAGTGCAATGAAACATAATCTGGCGGTGAAAGGAGTATGTCCGTGGGGATGTAATGATGGCGCCAATGCCATTGCCAAGTGCGTTTGAGGCTCCATCAAAGATCATAGTCCATCGGGATCCTTGTTCAAGTCCTTCGTCTGGGCCTGGTTCTTCACAATCAGTGACTAGTAAAACATCTTCGTCGGAAATTGAACGCATAGATCGATAGTCATCCACGGCTTGATGAGCCAAATGATCGCTACTACACTTCCTTTGATCGCTTTCGAGAAGTGTCTTGGATGTCATATTCGGTCAAGATCATTTGCCATCTTGCTATTCTTCCGAGAGATGGTTTCTCAAATATGTATTTTATCGGATCCATCTTGAAATCAACAAGGTAGTGTGAGTCAACATATATGTCTTAGTCGGACAGCAGCCAAAGCGTTGCAAGTTTTCTCATTGTGAGTATCTTGTTTCACGTCGGTAAACTTTTGCTAAGGTAGTATATTGCATGCTCTTTTCGACAGACTCGTCATGTTGCCCCAACACACACCCCATTGAGTTCTCTAACATCGGTACATGATGAGAGGTCTTCCTTGGCAGTGGCATCGGGATAGGAGGATTACATAGGTACTCCTTGATCTTGTCAAAAGCGATCGGCAATCTTCGTTCCATTCTACCACTTGATCTTTCTTAAGTAACTTGAAGATTGGCTCACAAGTAGTCGGATGTGCAATGAATCGCAATGTAGTTTAATCGCCCAAGAAACCTCGACTTCCTTCTCGGTGCGGAGTCGGCATTTCTTGAATAGCTTTAACCTTGGCGGGCCAACCTCAATACCTCTTCCATCGACTACAAACCCTAGGAGTTTTCGGATCGACTCCAAAGGTGCACTTGTTGGGATTAAGTCTCGATCTGCTTCTTCAATCATCAAATAGTTTCAAATGATCAAGATGTTCTTCTTCATCTGTGATCGAGCTATCATGTCGTCGGCGTAGACCTCTATCTCGTGATGAATCATGTCATGAAATAATGTCACCATAGCGATAAGTGGCGCTGCGTTCTTGATCCGACGGCATAACCTTGTAGCGAAAGTGCCCCACGTGTAACAAAAGTAGTCTTCTCCATGTCTTCGGAGCCATTTTGATCGATTGTAAGGAAAACCATCCATGAAGGAGAAAACCTTGCTGAGCGGTGTTGTAAACCGAACATCAATATGAGGAAGTGGAAATCATCTTCGGACTTGCTTTGTTTAGATCTGTAATCCACACAAATTCGTACCTTGCCATCCTTCTTAGGTACGGGTACCACGTTGCAACCCATCGGGGATAAGAGGTGACTACTAAGAACCAAATAAGTGAATCTACATTCACAATATCGTCTTTGCATTCTTCTCTCATCTCAAGATGTAATGACGAACCCTTCTTCTTTTCACCGCCAAATTCACAACCTCCTTCTTTTGTTGTATAACTCGCTGTAGCCACAATCTCAAGCACTTCACAATCTTCCTCACTCGTCTTCTTGGTAGATCGGATTATCGAAGTCATATTTAGCACTAGCATCCAATTCGAGACCATGATCTTGTAAGCACACTAGCAATTTATAATCCAAATTTATGATCGAGATAAACAAACAATGAATCAAAAGCAAATAAACAAAACATCCCGATAAGAGAATGAGCCAAAGACCGAAGATCGTTGTCAAGATTCTACGGGCGATGCGGAAGGAAGTTGGGCCGTTCGCGGTGTATCATCTTCGACCCTTGATGGTGAAGCCTAAACCATCTTGTCGGTTGAAAGGAAGATCGTGAGCTGACCCAAATAGTACTCTTTCCTTCTTCAACAGCTTGAGCATCTTTCAATGAGGCCATCCTAGGCGGAACTTTAGCAACTTTAGAGTGACAGGAGAGTCAGTGCATGACTGGGAATTGTTTCAAAAGCTTGACAGGAGTCTCAAGAATTCACCCTCCATCTCAAGGTATCGGAATGATAGATGATGACCATATACTCTTCTTCACCACATATGTAACAACTTCCCTTTCACCGGGTACTTGGGCCGATGCAAGGTAGAGGTACCGCCCCATGTATCCAAGGCGTCCAAGTAGGCAAGAGTAGGTGGACGGATGTCCATGACAAAGAAAGTAGAGCCAAAAGTGCGGGAACCGACTTTAGAGATGAGCTCTCCAAGCACCTTCCGCTTAGAACCATCAAAAGCCCTCACAATAATGTCACGGGTCTCGTAACCAACCCTTCGACATCAAGTCGATCAAAAGCGTCTTCGTAGGATATTTAGAGCGTAACCGGTATCAACCAAAACATGAGATAGGGTAACCCTTGCATTCACAGAGATGTGCAAGGCTTGTTGTGTTTCTTCCTAAGGAGTCAAATCAAGATCGAGAAGCCTAGGCCGTTGTTGGCCGCTAGCAATACAAACTTCGAATTGATCGCTGGTAGTGTCTTGCGGTACATGAGCATTCTTCGAAATTTCACCAAGGCGTTAGCATGAGCCTCGAGCACAAGAGAGAGCAAGCATGGAGATCTTGGACGAGTCTATCCCAACTGCTCCACAACATTGTAGTCACTCTTCTTGATGATCTTGAATTTCCTCCATTTCTTGTTTGGAGGTGTCTTGAGAACTTCCTTTGGTACTTACGGTTGAGCGTGATGAGTCTTTGGTTCTTTCCTCTAGTGGGATATTGATTGAGTAGCTGGAATGCGAGCTGGAGTCGCAGTGTCTTTTGGAGGAGAGATTTCTGGAGAAAATACCCTTCCGGTTCTGGTCACCTTACTTGATCCGGTGATGTTGTCAAATTCAGGAATAGAAACTTCAGCAGTAAGATCTTCAATGGTCAGAGGGTCTTGCTTGACGCCATGATAGTAAACATCCCCATAATTCCAAGGGATAGCCTTGTCAGAGGAATATGGAACTGGTCTTGGAGAAGTGATGATGAGAGGTGCCACCCTAGGCATAGGATCAGCAGAGGAAATTCTTATAGTGCTAACATCAGCATAGTCTTCTGGGAAATCGTCACCCCATCCGGTCGCCTTAACATCTTCAATAGGAATCTTGTAACTCTCAGGGACAGTGTACTTCACCATGTAATCATACTTTCCACTTGGCTGCCCCAAGGTATCCCACACAGATGATACAGTTTCATTCGCATTGTCGATCTTCAACTTAGACATTTCTTCACACAGCTTCTGCACAGGTGGTTTCAGAAATAGTATCTCACGGTTGTCCATCATACACTGAACACGTCTTCTCAACCAAGCACAACCATCAGGTGCGGACGGGCACCAACGACAATCTTCTGGGCATCCTGGATTGACACCGGCTTGCAACAAATTCTTCTTAACAGTCATCAGAGGAATGGTCAAGTCATCTATGTTGAAAACATAAGTATCGTCACCAACAACATTGGAACTCTTGTCATGGTTAGGCATGGGAGCGTTGATCACGTTCGGGGTCTCAACAGGAGGATCAAATTCAATCTGCTTAGATTCAATCATATCTTGAATCTTGTTCTTCAGAGCCCAACAATTGTCAGTGTCGTGCCCTGGGCTATTGGAATGGTAAGCACACTTAGCATTAGGATTGTACTTTGGAGAGGAAGTATTGACATTCTGAGGAGGATCCCTCAAGGTTATCAGCTCTGCGTTCAGCATGTGTTGCAAGGCTTGCGACAAAGGCATGTTGATCTTCAGAACTGCCTTCGGCTCTGCTACGTTGTCTCACCGAGGTTGTGCTTGATGTAGGATCGAGATCACTGCCCCCACGATTGAGCGGTCGGACTTGGCTCGGCTTTTCGACCATACATTGGCTTCTTTCTTACCACCAAAAGATTTCTTCGCAAGATTTGAAGATGACTCTATCTGAATCTTCCCACTCTTGATACCAACTTCAATGCGCTTTGTCAATATCACGGTGAACCGGATGAAGAATTTCCAATCGATGATTGAAGAATGGGCTGTCGGTGTTCCCATAAACATATCAACCAACTCCCTATTGGACAAGGGTGGTTGAACTCGACCTGCTAGATCTCTCCACTTCTGAGCATACTCCTTGAACTTCTCGTCACGACCCATAGACATGCTTTGTAGTTGCATGCGAGTGGGTGTCAATTCAATTGTACTATATGTCAGAAAGCATCACCAAATCACTCCAAGTACGGATACGGTCATTCTCTAGTGATAGTACCATTCCAAGCGGGTTCGGACAAACTCTCTTGAAAATAGTGCATCCACAACTTTCACATCGGTGTGGGATTGATCTTACGGACATAGGACTTCAAATGCAGCTTAGGGCAAGACATGCCATCATACTTGGCAAAAGTAGGAACTTTGAATTTGGGAGGAATCACAACACCAGAACAAGACTCGGATCATCAAAGTTCAGCCGGACATCTTCAGTTTTCCACAAGATTCAGACGGTCTTGAGTTGTTTGTACTTGTCATCTTCATCGAGTGTTGGCTATAATCGAGTGATCCTCTCCTCCTTTCTTTGGCTCACGCTGATCACCTTCATCACCCTTGGTACTCCCTCGGTATGGACACTTCCTTCGAGAGCTCGATCCGTGACCACTTTGGACCCCTTTGAAACGTCTACCCATGTTGAGGAGACCAACAACCTTCTTCTTCTTGTTGATGAGCTTCTTCAAATCTTCTTGGCCTTGGACCAAGTTGGTGAACATCAAACGAGCATTCGAGCACGGAGATCTTTGACAACTGCTCAAGAGCCATTTCGCTAAAATAAATAGCGAGCAAATGAGAAAACCAATCTCCAATGTACCTGTGATGCAATGTTATGCTATGCTATGCGATGTTTATGCGAATGCAATGCAATGTTTTCAAGGACCTTAGAGATTTAAATTTGTTAAACAAGCAATGAACAAACATTTATTAGTACTTTTATTATTCTTTTCTTTTAAGTACAAGAGATAGTTCAAAACAATAAAAGAAAACATAAACATCCTAAAGCTCTAAGTCTCCCATGGGCGCTTCCTCTTGGTGCCGATGTAGGCGTTGATGCTTCGCTCCTCATGAAGTAGCTTTGTCAACTCTAACACTTTCTTCTCGCTTGTGTAACACTGAGCTTCAAAGGTATCCCTTCTTCCTTGAGTGAATCCGTGATCTCTTCAAGTCTTCAAAATCGTAGGCATGTCACGATGGAGAACAGATAGGTACGTCACCTATAGCAACAGTTCCATAATTACTGGTAAACAGCGTGAATGGCATCATGAGGTTTTGAGCTCGAGCTCGCACCCATTTGAGGTAAGGTTCCCAAGGAATGGAGTTCGGTGCCCCAAAGTCTTGGTATCGCCTTCTTTACCATGCCCCAAGCATGTATAAACCTTCGGTAATTCGGAGATCGTGATTGTAGTCGAACACAACATCTTGGAGAAGCATATCATGTGGACCATCTTTTCGGCAAAACCAAACCGACGAGCTAGAGAAGGGTTGTAAGTAATACCTCCCTTATACCAAGGTGGTACATTAGGGAATTCTCCACAACGCTCAATGAAGGTGAAGTCCTTTTGAGAGAAAAGATTCCAACGGATATCTGAATGAGAGAGTGACATCAATCTTTGAGACCATCTCAACCTTTGTTCATTCTTCAAAACTGATGGAGGAAGGTGCGAAATAAACCACCTGGAAAGTAACGGTACACAACACATGAGAGTTCCTTGTCGCTTAGTAGTACGAGTGTGGAGAGAATGCAGGATATCTCCAAGCAAAGTAGGCACTGGATTGCGGGTAAGGAACAACTTGATGGCATTGACATCTATGAATTGATCCGAGTTAGGAAATAGAACCAAACCATAAATTAGCAAGGCCACAATGTTTTCAAATGCATGGAAACTCATAACTTTGAGGAATTCTCGGGCTTTCTTGATTAAGAACTTGGAAAGTAAACCCTTAACTCCACTTCTAGTTTCCCAATTGGCTTCAATGTCTGAGCGCTTAAGATGTAAGGCGGATGCGATGCCTTCGAACTTAGGAACCTTTTCTAGACCGGTGAATGGCATTTGATCAAGAATAGGTATCCCAAGTAGCTTAGAGAACTCTTCAAGGTAGGAACCAACGATAATCTAGAAATGTAAAGCAATGGTGTTTGGATCAAAGAACGGAATAGGACATGCATCATATCTTCTTCAAACCGGAGATAACCAAATCAAGTAGATAACCATGTCTTTTGATGAACTGAGCATGGTCGGAATTTCGAAACCAATTCTTTGAGTTGAGAAGGATACCCATGAAGTTGATTCGGATAGTCTTTCTAGAAGCCATAATCCCTACAAAAGAGCAAAGATAAATCCCTAGGTCCTTGAAATAGTTAGAAATGATATGCAATGCGAATGATGTCATGATGTCATGTTTAGCACACACAAACAATTCACACAATGAGCCTAGGTTTAAGGCTTGCATGAGGTATAGGTGATTACCCTACCAAAAGTTTGAGTTGGTTCATCTGTCCTATAATAGTAACCGGTTCTAGGAATCTCACATCACGATCTTTCTCGAGGCGCTTATTTCAATCTGACGCCAAGTGGTCGATCGAAAATGTCCCAAAGTCTAATCTCAATGAGCGTAGCATCGAGTATCAACCAACCTCGGTCTACACAAAGCCGCCATCTCACTACCTTCTAATGGCCAAGATGGGTCAATTAAGGTTCTAAAAGTTTAGTTAGCGCTGATGACACCACGCAGAAGCCAAATACTATCTTCAACTTGGGAATGAAGAGTATCGGGACAACCAAAGTGTCACGCTAACGTAGCCATCATGTTGACCGTTTAGTTATACGTCTAGCGGTCGCGATGATCTAATGCTACTTACCTAAAAGGAAACCCGGATCCGGGTGTAGGATCCCCCAACAATATAATACCCAAGCAACCCTTAAAGATAAAGCATACAAGTCAAACAAAAAGCAGTAAAAATGATCTAGAAATCCCTAAGGCAATTCTCTCTTTTGGGTCTTATCCCCAGCAGAGTCGCCAGTTCTGTGATATGGTGAACTAACTTTGTAGAATTTTTGTATCCAAATGTGCGGATAGCAAGAGTCGCCACCGACTTTTATTTTTATCCAATTAAGGGAAGGTAAAAGTAACAGAAAAAGACCTTCGTTAGATTCTGAGTTCGGGAGAATGGTTATGAAAAGGGAAGGTATTAGCACCCCTTTCCATCCGTAGTTATCTACGGGCTCTTAGTTGCTCTAGATCACTTTTTAAAATTGCTTTCTGTGTGTTTGACAAAAATGTTTTGAAAAGGCATTTCGCTTTGACTTTGTAATGACTCATGTAGGAGTGTATACAAAGTGTTCAGAAATGTTTTGTTTTAAAAAAGAATTTGAATTTTGAAAAGAGTGTGTGGTGTGAAAAACATTTGATAGAGCAAGCAACTAAAAGACTTATTTACCCACTCGAATTGGTCGTTTTGTACTTCTATTCTTTAGAATAGCTAGCCATACCATTAGTTAGTAGGTAGCTCCATTCGTTGGATGTAAGCGGGACATTCGAAGGGACATCGGATGGTCATAGAAGGCAACTTTAGGAAGTATCCTAGCACATTCGAAGGGACTATCATCATTTTCGTGGCGACAATCGAGGGTCAAGATCATGTATTCGGAGGCGACATCGTGGGTCTTATGATCTTTGTATCGAAGGGACTATGATGATTTGTTTGGAAGGCAACGGTGCTAGAATACCTCTACGCTCGAGGACATGACCATTTTGAATTCGAAAGGCATCGAGAGAATTACCCTAAGGGGTGCATGTGTAGAAAGAGTGTGTTGATTCGAATATGTTATCTTGAAAATTAGTGAGCTATGTCCAATTTTATCTTGCCATACACGCCTAATTACTAGCAATTGATAAGTGCGGAAAGTAAAATGCGAATGTAAAGAATGTAAAGTGCGGAAAGATAAACCTACGCTATTACATGGCTTTGGGGCAGATACATAATTTAAAATGCGGAAAATAAAACCCTAGATTAAACTATTACAACCCATGACCAATTACATTATTGGAAAAAAATAGAATGATAAAAAGAAAACGTCCGAATCGGAGCAACCTGTGAAAGAATAAGAGATCGGAAAATATGATGAAATCGAAATAAGAGAAAAAGTTAGAAAAATGCAAGTTTTAATATGAGAAAATTAACATGCTGGAAATAAGATAAATAAGTTAAAATAATTTTTTGGGATTTTTTGGCAAAATTTTAATAATTAAAATGCAATTAAAAGTGAATTAAATGCAAAAATATAAATAAAATAAATATGCATGCAAAAATTATATTTTTAAATTTATTAAATTAAATAAACATTTTTATGAAAATAATGTAAAAAGAAAAAATGTTTTTGGTAATTTTTAATGCAGAATAAAAATCATGAAAAACAATTAAAATAATATGCAAAAATATTAAAATAAAAGAAAATAGGAAAATATGTTAGAAAATACAAGTTTGCAAACTTGTAAAAAGAATGTCATGGCCAGGGATCGAACTGGAGTCATTGGCCTCAAACTCTGAAAACCAACACGCTGACCAACTGAGCCAACACGCGCTACTGTTTGGAAATTGGAGTAAGTGGAATACACGCGTTGCTTCGCCATTGCCTCCTCCTTCGCCGAGTTCATCTCTTCGTTTGAATTTTCAAAAGCTTGCGTCGGCTTTTCTTCGACGCTAAAGGCCCTGGCAAAATGGAAAACGCAGCATATATAATATAAATGAGTTCTAAAGACATGGTTTAATTCCAGGCATCATTCCGAACACGATGGGCAAGGTCTCGTGGTCCAATTTTATGTATTTCATGAAACCCTAAAATGAACTCAGGAACCCTAACAATGGCAATACGAGTTCTAAGCCATGGAAACTCAATCAAATAACCCAGATCGCTTGCAATCTTCCTACTAATCACAAAAACAACAACCAAATGTGTTAAAAATGCATGAAAAACAGAAATCGATTTTGGAAAAAGTATGAGCAAACCGGATTCGAATCTCTTGTTTCTGGATGGTTTTGGATGAAGTAAGTATCTGGATCGACTCTGGAGATGCCAAGGAATGTAATGGACGGCTTGGAATGGGTTGAATCGAAGCAAAACTAGGGTTACCAGTTGCTTCAAACACACGGATTTTTGAACTTTGGAATAGGATTTGTAGAGCAATTTTTTCGTTTCTTGCAATTGAGATGCATCAAGTATATATGCTGGATGGATTTGGGATTGAATTTGGAAAGATTTGATCAATATTCAATAGAAATCAATTTTGATATTCTCATGAAATCAAATTTTCAAACTTTGTCCAATTTCAATCCAATCTTGCCAAATTTGATCTAATTTCGAAATTGCTGGCATTTATGGGTTGATTGGATCACAAGAAAGCAATAAAAATCAATCTTCCAATTAATTTTGATTTTATAATTTATTTTAAGATTTAATTTGCATTTAAATGAATAAATTACAAATTAAATAGAAAAATAAATCAAAAATTCGTGGCATTGGGCTTGGACATTCCTAATTGCATGAGGAACAAGTTAGGATGAAGAAAAGTAGGCCCATTTGCAAAAGATTTGATTTTTGAAGTATCTCTTTGTGCATTCTTCCAAAATTGCCCAACTTGTGAATGGTGTATCTTGCTCAATTTTCCACATTTTTGAGTGTTCTTGGACTTTTTGGAAAGCTCTAAGAGTCCTCTAAACAATGTCTTTGGTCTCATCTCAATTGGAGTTACCATGCTCAATATATCTTCAAATCAAAAGTTGACTTTTGTTGACTTTGAAAATGACAGTAATGTTTTGAGCTATACCTCTCAAATGAAGCATTTTTGGACATTCTTGTGAGACATGAAGTTGTAGAGAATTGAATTTCCTTCAAAAGGAGCTTTGGTGGGAAAATTTCTGAGAAAGTATGAGAAAGTTATGATCAGTCAAAGTTCAGTTGACTTTTCATCTAGAAACCCTAATTTAGAAAGTTTGACTTTTGAGCAAATCTTGAATTTTCTTGATGAACCATGATCAAACCTTGATCAAATGATGAATGTTACTTCAAAATGAGGATGTTGACCAAAAATCAGAAGTTTTGACTGTATGTTGACCACAGTTGACTTTTTGTCCAATACACCCGATTTTCAACCATCTGAGCAATTGTCTGAGGAAACTTGACTTGTGAGGCTTGAAACTTGACATGGAGAATCCTTGAAGCATATGAGGAGGCATGAAGACCATTGGAGATGTTGGAAATCCATCTTGACTTGAGAGATACCAAACCCTAGTTTGGGTTGATTGTCTAGGAGAGAGTTTGTCTGATCAACTCTTGAAGAATCCTTGAGCATATATGTATGAAATCTCTTGAGTAGATGGAGGGCAAATTTTGGGGTATGACAGAAGCAGAGAAACAGATAAGACATTTGGGAGAGTATGAAAATGCAAGAATGTGGGTGTCATGTTGCATGACATGCAATGAATATGATTTGTTAATTATTTCCCTTTTATTTTTATTCATTGAAATTCCTGGCAGCAGATACGTGATGTCACAGAGAATGTTATGACACGATGTCGACAACGTGTTAACAATTCACCTAATTAATTGAAAAGAGAAAGAACACAAACAATTGTTTACCCAGTTTAGTGTGTAACTACACCTAACATCTGGGGGCTACCAAGCTAGGGAGGAAATTCACTATTAGTAGAATTAATTCAGGAATAAACCAACCAGTTTATCTCCTTCACTTAAGACCTACCCAATGCAACTTCAATCTAAGTCCTACTTAGACACGAGTTCCTACTCGGTCCCCTCAATCACAAAGTGATATCAACCAATTGATTAATTGAATTGTGAAGACACTCTTCAATAAACAAACTTGATTTTGCTTCAAAGCTTTAATCAAGAGACACAACACTCGTGCTTCAAAGCTTTGAGTGATAAACAACCCTTACAACCAAATCCTAGTCCAAGGCACTTATCAATTGATAATTGCTTGGCTCACAAGAGTAACTAGAATACACAATTAACAACGTGCTAAATCTTCAATACAGTCCAGAGGTGCAGCAGCAGAGTAAGGGTTCTATTCTAATTATAGAAGCAGTCCTGTAACTTCAGTTTTGGGCTTCCATAATAATAGCTAGGGTTCACTTAATTAATCCTAAGGACTTGGTCTTTTTAACAACCAATTTAGGGTTAACTAATATTAACAATTAGCCACGTGAGCATGTAATCTAATAACATAAAACATAATAAGAACAGCTCAACAGAATTCCTGAAAAGTCTCAGGAAAAGTGGTTCTGCAGAACAGCAAATGTCACACAGAATGTCATAACATCGGTTATGACATCAGTTAATCTTCTCAGAGAATTCCGACAAGAATTAGCTTCCGGTCGAGTGACTTGAATCATTCTTCTTATGCGAATTTATCTTCAACTCGAATGTCATGACATCAGTCAAGACATTGACATATCCTAGTTTTACCAAAAATTAATGCCAACATAAAAACACTTACAAACTCCCCCTTTGGCAAATTTTTGGCTAAAACAAACTAAGCTATCAGAGTACCCATGCAGTAGAAAAAAATAACCAGTCTAAGCTAACCAAGCTAAATAACCAAAACCTATCAAAGATAAATTCTACCCACAATTTGCCCATAAAATCTTCTCCCCCTTTTTAGCCACAAAGGGGCCAAAGGTGCCAGTACAAATTCCCAAAAGAACAATATATAAATAGTACCATCTGTAATACGGTGAACTGACTTCGTAGGATTTTTGTATCCAAATGTGCGGATAGCAAGAGTCGCCACCGACTTTTATTTTTATCCAATTAAGGGAAGGTAAAAGTAACAGAAAAAGACCTTCGTTAGATTCTGAGTACGGAGAATGGTTATGAAAAGGGAAGGTATTAGCACCCCTTTCCATCCGTAGTTATCTACGGGCTCTTAGTTGCTCTAGATCACTTTTTTTTTTAAAAATTGCTTTCTGTGTTTGACAAAGATGTTTTGAAAAGGCATTTCGCTTTGACTTTGTAATGAGTCATGTAGGAGTGTATACAAAGTG
Organism: Vicia sativa; assembly: GCA_021764765.1. NCBI lineage: Eukaryota > Viridiplantae > Streptophyta > Magnoliopsida > Fabales > Fabaceae > Vicia > Vicia sativa. The sequence goes on from CM038794.1 coordinate 101,819,952, forward strand.
TTCGGAAATGTGTTTGTTTTGAAAAGAATTTGAACTTTGAAAGAGTGTGTGGTGTGAAAAGCATTTGATAGAGCAAGCAACTAAGAGACTTATTTACCCACTCAGAATTGGTCGTTTTGTTGTACTTCTACATTCCTTTAGAATAGCGCTAGCCATACCATTAGTTAGTAGGTAGCTCCATTCGTTGGATGTAAGCGGGACATTCGAAGGGACATCGGATGGTCATAGAAATGCAACTTGTAGGAAGTATCCTAGCACATTCGAAGGGACTATCATTATTTTTCGTAGGCGACAATCGAGGGTCAAGATCATGTATTCGGAGGCGACATCGTGGGTCTTATGATCTTTGTATCGAAGGGACTATGATGATTTATTTTGAAAGGCAACGGTGCTAAGATACCTCTACGTTCGAGGGACATGACCATTTGAAATCGAAAGGCATCGAGAGAGAATTACCCTAAGGGGTGCATGTGTGAAAGAAGTGTGTCAAATTCAGATATTTTATCTTGAAGATTAGTGTGAGCTATGTTGATTTTAATCTTGCCATACACGCCTAATTACTAGCAATTTATAGGGTGCGGAAATTAAAATGCGGAATGTAAAGGCGGAAAGATAAACCTACGCTATTACATGGCTTTGGGGCAGATACATAATTTAAACTTGCGGAAAATTAAAACCCTAGATTAAACTATTACAACCCATGAGCAATTACATTATTGGAAAAAATAGAATGATAAAATGATAAAGAGAAAATCGTCTGAATCGGATCAACCTGTACAAAAAGAAGAAATCGGAAAATGCAATATGAATTGAACAAGAGAGCAAATGTTAGAAAAATGCAAATTTTAATATGAGAAAATTAATATATGCTGGAAATATGATAAATATATTAAAATAATTTTTTGGGATTTTTTGGAAAAGATTTAATAATTAAAATGCAATTTATAATGATTTAAATGCTAAAATAAAAATAAAATAAATATGCATGCAAAAATTATATTTTTTAATTTATTAAATTAAATAAAGATTTTTATGAAAATAATGTAAAAAGAAAAAATGTTTTTGGTAATTTTTAATGCAGAATAAAAATCATGAAAAACAATTAAAATAATATGCAAAAATATTAAAATAAAAGAAAATAGGAAAATATGTTAGAAAATACAAGTTTGCAAACTTGTAAAAAGAATGTCATGGCCAGGGATCGAACTGGAGTCATTGGCCTCAAACTCTGAAAACCAACACGCTGACCAACTGAGCCAACACGCGCTACTGTTTGGAAATTGGAGTAAGTGGAATACACGCGTTGCTTCGCCATTGCCTCCTCCTTCGCGCCAGAGTTCATCTCTTTCGTTTTGAATTTTCAAAAGCTTGCGTCGGCTTTTCTTCGACGCTAAAGGCCCTGGCAAAATGGAAAACGCAGCATATATAATATAAATGAGTTCTAAAGACATGGTTTAATTCCAGGCATCATTCCGAACACGATGGGCAAGGTCTCGTGGTCCAATTTTATGTATTTCATGAAACCCTAAAATGAACTCAGGAACCCTAACAATGGCAATACGAGTTCTAAGCCATGGAAACTCAATCAAATAACCCAGATCGCTTGCAATCTTCCTACTAATCACAAAAACAACAACCAAATGTGTTAAAAATGCATGAAAAACAGAAATCGATTTTGGAAAAAGTATGAGCAAACCGGATTCGAATCTCTTGTTTCTGGATGGTTTTGGATGAAGTAAGTATCTGGATCGACTCTGGAGATGCCAAGGAATGTAATGGACGGCTTGGAATGGGTTGAATCGAAGCAAAACTAGGGTTACCAGTTGCTTCAAACACACAGATTTTTGAACTTTGGAATAGGATTTGTAGAGCAATTTTTTCGTTTCTTGCAATTGAGATGCATCAAGTATATATGCTGGATGGATTTGGGATTGAATTTGGAAAGATTTGATCAATATTCAATAGAAATCAATTTTGATATTCTCATGAAATCAAATTTTCAAACTTTGTCCAATTTCAATCCAATCTTGCCAAATTTGTTCTAATTTCGAAATTGCTGGCATTTATGGGTTGATTGGATCACAAGAAAGCAATAAAAATCAATCTTCCAATTAATTTTGATTTTATAATTTATTTTAAGATTTAATTTGCATTTAAATGAATAAATTACAAATTAAATAGAAAAATAAATCAAAAATTCGTGGCTTTGGGCTTGGACACTCCTAATTGCTTGAGGAACAAGTTAGGATGAAGAAAAAGTAGGCCCATTTGCAAAAGATTTGATTTTTTGAAGTATCTCTCTTTGTGCATTCTTCCAAAATTGCCCAACTTGTGAATGGTGTATCTTGCTCAATTTTCCACATTTTTGAGTGTTCTTGGACTTTTTGGAAAACTCTAAGAGTCCTCTAAACAATGTCTTTGGTCTCATCTCAATTGGAGTTACCATGCTCAATATATCTTCAAAACAAAAAGTTGACTTTTGTTGACTTTGAAAATGACCTGTAATGTTTTGAGCTATACCTCTCAAATGAAGCATTTTTTGGACATTCTTGTGAGACATGAAGTTGTAGAGAATTGAATTTCCTTCAAAATGAGATTTGGTGGGAAAATTTCTGAGAAAGTATGAGAAAGTTATGATCAGTCAAAGTTCAGTTGACTTTTCATCTAGAAACCCTAATTTAGAAAGTTTGACTTTTGGGCAAATCTTGAGTTTTCTTGATGAATCATGATCAACCTTTGATCAAATGATGTATGTAACTTCAAAATGAGGATGTTGACCAAAAATTATGAAGTTTGACTGTATGTTGACCATAGTTGACTTTTTGTCCAATACACCCGATTTTCAACCATCTGAGCAATTGTCTGAGGAAACTTGACTTGTGAGGCTTGAAACTTGACATGGAGAATCCTTGAAGCATATGAGGAGGCATGAAGACCATTGGAGATGTTGGAAATCCATCTTGACTTGAGAGATACCAAACCCTAGTTTGGGTTGATTGTCTAGGAGAGAGTTTGTCTGATCAACTCTTGAGGAATCCTTGAGTATGGATGCATGAAATCTTTTGAGTAGATGGAGGGCAAATTTTGGGGTATGACACCATCAATTTAAATATTACATCCCATCAAATAAATACAAGGTTCAAAACAGGCATAACAAAAACTAACAGAGAAAAAGAATCAACAACAGAACACCAAAAAACAGATAAGCAACAGCAGCAGGTGACCACAAATCAAGTACTTTCTTCTCCAGAAGAGGCACTATGGTATGTTGCATCTTCTGAACTACTACCAGCACTAGTGACTTGATCAGCATCAGCATCTTCATCCAAGTTGTCAGCAGAAACATCATCAGCTAGCCCTTCATCATCAACCTCTATGTCTTGCTCCTTTTCCAGTGTAGAGATCAGCTCTTCAAGACTTTGCTTTCTTGCTTCAAGCTCCTTGCAAGTTGCTTTCAGCACAACAATGAAATTTGCCTTCTGAGAATTTTCCTTGACATTTGATGTCTTAGCAGATGTCATGACAATGTCTGGGACATGCTTCCCTTGAAATAACTTGTAGTGGAAACCAAGTGCAGTAGCTCTTTTACAGACTGAATCTCTATCAACGAGAATGTCAGGGTATTGATCAATTATGATTCCACACAGGAGGGAGGGAAAGGCTATTGGTCCCTTAATTGCATAACTATCAGCATGTTTGAGGGTTTGTTCAAAAATGTAAGTTCCATAATCAAACTTTGCTTTAGTACCAACAACAAAGATGAATCTGCCCAGACCAATGGAGATGGTTGAGTTGTGGTTTGTTGGAACCCAATTTGCAGCACCTATCTTGTGAAGAATAGTAAACTTAACACACATTTTGCTGGCAATTAGCTTTCCTTTCATTGGCTAATATTTCACTTGCTTAGCAGTGATTGTTTGACAGACTTGATTATCAGTTTCTTCTAGCTCAGGTTGAGCATCATCTGACCTTCCAAGTATTTGTTGATCACACTTGGGGAAAATTTACTTTTCTCCCCCTTACAAACACAGTCTTGAAATCAGCTGACCTTCCATCAGCACAGCCACTTGTCAAGTTCACAATGAACTCCTTCACCAACACATCATAATATTTACAAAACTTGACCATAGTTTTCATCAGCCTTGCTTCCTTAATCAGATCTAGAACATCCTTGCATTCAAGGGCACTCTTGTTCAGTTCCCTTTCTAGAGCAATCCTTTTCAAACACACATATTTCCACCTGCTAGCACTCTCAGGGTGGTGGAAAGAGATGTTATCAATAGCTACTTCAGGGACTTTGGGCAGTTTCCCAAGTGATGGTTTCTTCCTGGGTTGAATGTCTGAGACATTCCCTTCAACATTAAAATCTGAATCTTGATCAGATTCTGAAGGTTCAGGAACCTTCCTCTTCTTCATGATTGGGGTTCTCTTGGGTCTAGAGGTACCACCAACAGTCTTCATTCTACCCTTTCCTTTAGAGGGTCCAGCTTTTTGATCCTTCCTAGATCTTTCTTCAGCCATGCCTTCAGTTTTGGGGGTTTTATGAACAGTTTCAACTACCTTCTCCTTGACAGGACTCTGAGAGGCAGTCTGCTTCCCTTTTCTTTTAATCATCCTTTTAGCAATGCTAGGATTAACACTAGCAATGAGGTCATTATCAGAGAATTCTTCATCCAAGTCAATGACAGGGGGTTCCACAACATTTTCAGAGATTTTCACTGGAGAGTTTTCCAGGTTGTCATCAACTGCTTTCTCTGGAGTTTCTTCAAGAATACCATCAGAGATATCATCAGCAGAAATAACAGGGGACTTATCAGCAACACATTTTTCAGGGGATTCTTCAAGAATTCCATCAGAAATATCATCAACATAATTCACAGGGGACTTATCAGCAACATAATTTTCAGGGGTTTTATCAGAGGTATCAACAACACATTTTTTAGGGGATTTATCAGAGGGTTCATTATCAGGATTCTCAGGGGTTTTCCTAGCATTATCATCAGATATCTTGACATTCTCTGTGACATCTGGATCAGTTGCTAAACTAGGGATAACAGATTCTTGATTTAATGGCACATAAACCCCTGGCACAGAGTGATTCTCATTCAGAATCCTAGTTACTATTTTAGCTATGGCTTGATGAACATACCTAGAACCTTCCCTGTTTGCTATTTCAGGAGGGACAGAGGAAGATGGTTCAGAGGTCTTACCAGAAGGAGATGCTTGAGATCTTCTTGCATGTATGGTGCGTAGTTTCTTGACCCTCCCAGGATCAGTTGCCATGGCACGTAGAGGAGTAACCTCTAGAATCTCAGGCTGCATTGATTTAGCATTTGCCCTAACCCCAGAATCAGTGGGAGATGGAGAACCAGTTTCCCTTGACGATGAAGAAGAGGATGACATGCTTTGTTGAGACATTTTGTGGAAGTGAAAAAATATTTGACAGGGAGTTTGAGCGTGTATGTAGAAGGAATGGAGTGTGTTGCATTCAAATGAGCAAACTGAAATATATATATGTCTCTTCCTATTCTTGGACTTTTGAAAAATAAGAGGGAAATAATTAATTAGGCCACTTAGAATTAAATGACATAAAAAGTCTCTTCTATTCCTTGTTGTGAGCAATGTTAATTGCTACAACTCTTCATATTGACAAATACCCAACTTGCGCCTTAAATTCTCAAACTGACTAGCATCAAGAGCTTTAGTAAAAATGTCAGCCAGTTGGAGTTCAGTGGCTACATGCTCCAATTTAATCACCTTTTCTTCCACAAGATCTCTGATGAACTGATTTCTAATGTCAATGTGCTTAGTCCTGCTGTGCTGAATAAGATTTTTTGAAATATTAATAGCACTCAGGTTGTCACAGTACAATGTCATGACATCCTGTGTGACATTGTACTCAGTCAGCATCTGCTTCATCCAGACCATTTGAGAACAACTGCTCCCTGCTGCTATGTATTCAGCCTCAGTAGTGGATAGAGACACACAGTTTTGCTTCTTACTGAACCAAGAAACAAGATTGTTCCCCAAAAACAAGCATCATCCAGAAGTGCTTTTTCTATCATCAGCACTACCAGCCCAATCAGCATCACAATAGCCAGACATAATTGGTTCACATCCATGAGAATACAGCATACCATAATTGTAAGTTCCACTCACATACTTCAGAATTCTTTTCACCTGATTGATGTGACTTACTTTAGGTTCAACCTGATATCTTGCACATACTCCAACAGAAAAAGCAATGTCAGGTCTGCTGGCTGTTAAGTACAACAAACTTCCTATCATGCTTTTATACAAGCTTTGATCAACATTTGTTCCACTTGTGTCTTTGGGAAACTTTAAATGAGTAGGAGCTGGAGTCCTTTTATGACTGGCATTTTCCATCCCAAATTTCTTGACAATATTCTTTGCATACTTGCTCTGAGAAAGAAAAGTTGAGTCTTCCATCTGTGTGACTTGTAGTCCAAGAAAGTAAGTCAATTCTCCCATGAGGCTCATTTCAAACTCAGCTTGCATTTAGTTGGCAAAATGACTCACCATTTTATCTGACATTCCTCCAAACACTATGTCATCAACATAAATTTGAGCTAACATTATCTCTCCTCCTTCATTCTTGACAAAGAGAGTTTTGTCCAAACCTCCTTTCCTGTAACCTTTATCAGTAAGGAACTTTGTCAACCTTTCATACCAAGCTCTAGGAGCTTGTTTCAAACCATATAAAGCTTTCCTCAATTTGTAAACATGATCAGTAAAGTTAGGATCCACAAATCCTTTAGGCTGTTCTACATAAACCTCCTCATTTAAGTAGCCATTTAGAAAGGCACTTTTCACATCCATCTGAAACAGCTTGAATTTTAGGATGCAAGCAATTCCTAAAAGTAATATGATTGATTCCAGCCTAGCCACAGGAGAAAAAGTCTCATCAAAATCAATCCCTTCAACTTGAGTGTATCCCTGAGCAACAAGTCTTGCTTTATTTCTGGTGACAACCCCTTCTACATCAGACTTGTTCTTGTAGATCCACCTTGTGCCAATGATGTTTGTTCCTTCTAGTCTAGGAACTAACTCCCACACTTCATGTTTCTTGAACTGGTTCAATTCATCTTGCATTGCTCCAATCCAGTATTCATCAGTTAGAGCCTCTTTGACATTCTTTGGCTCAATCTTTGACACAAAACAAAAGTTTGAGACAATTTCTCTGGATCTTGTAATGACTCCACAGTTAGGATCTCCAATGATGAGTTCCTTTGGGATGATCTTTCTGAATCCTGATGGAAGGATCTTTGTTAGCTTCCTCTGGTTCAGACTTTGGTGAAGTAGGGACAGGCACATCATCCTTATCAGAAACTTGTGGTGATGTCTCAAACAATGTCTCAACATCATATGGGACATTGTTTTCCTCATGGTGATCATCAACTATGAAATTAATAGACTCCATCATAACTTTTGTCCTGGAGTTGAATACCCTATATGCTCTGATGTTTGTAGAGTATCCCAAAAAAATGCCTTCATCACTTTTAGAGTCCATTTTTCTCCTTTGATCACGATCCATCAGAATATAACATTTTCTACCAAATACATGGAAATATTTCACAGTAGGTTTTCTTCCCTTCCATATTTCATAAAGGGTGGAGGATGTTCCCTTTCTCAAGGTGACCATATTGTGAACATAGCAGGCTGTATTCATAGCTTCAGCCGAAAAATGAATAGGAAGTTTCTTAGCATGAACCATTGCTCTGGCAGATTCCTGTATAGTCCTGTTTTTCCTTTCCACAACTCCATTTTGTTGAGGAGTTATAGGAGAAGAGAACTCATGATTGATTCCTTCTGAGGAACATAATTCATCAAACTTGTTATTCTCAAATTCCTTTCCATGATCACTTCTAATTCTGACAATGCAGCCTTCCTTTTCTCTTTAAAGTCTTTTGCATAATTCTTTAAAGACATCAAACACATCGATTTTTCCCCGTGAAGTTTATCCGTGAACTGGAAAATCATCCTCAACAACATAAGCATATCTTTTTCCACCAAGGCTTTCAACATAGGGCCCATCGATCCATGCGCAGCTCCAACACCTTGAAGTGGTCGATGTCTTGACATTGGATGTGACATTCGGTTTGCTTTCCAACGACATTCACCACGACTCTCCTTCATCAATATGAAGTCTTGGAATTCCTCGACCTCCATGGATATGATCTTTTCATCCCTCTAAGATGCAAATGACCAAGCTTTTGGTGCCACAGCCACCTCCTTTTCATCTTTGGTCAGATAGCATGATGATGATTAGTGTTCTCGAGACTCCCACATGTCACAATTGTCCTTGATCGACCTCTCATAACCACTTCTTGTTTTTATTGATTACAAGGCATTCGCACCTAGTGAAGTTGACCTTGAATCCCATATCACATAGTTGACATATGCTTATGAGATTGGCAACAAACCTTTACCAAAGAACACTCCATTTAGGTTTGGAACTCCAGAACAGTCTAAGTTTCCAACACCTTTGATTTCTCCTTTAGCTCCATCTCCAAAAGTAACAAAGCTAGTAGTATGAGGTTTGACATCATTCAGAAGGTTCTTGATTCCAGTCATATGATTAGAGCATCCACTGTCAAAGTACCAGTCTTCCTTGGCAGAAGCTCTAAGAGAGGTGTGAGCTATCAGAGCTGCAGTCTTCTTCTTCCACTATTGAGTGTATGGTACCTTGTTGGTCTTAGGCTTGACATAAGGAACCTGATTAGGATATCCATGTAGTCTATAGCAAAAAGGCTTTATGTTTCCAAACCTTCCACAATAATGATATCTCCATCTTTGAAACTTTTTATTCATGTTTCTCTGATCTTGATGTTGAACCCAATGTTGTGACAGTTGCTTTGACACTGGTTTATTAGGTCTGTTCTTCTTCTTGTTATCGAAATTTCTTTGCGTCACATATCTGAACCGATACATTTCCCTTTTATGTTGTGAAATCGCTTTGACATTGGTTTGCAAGGCCTGTTCTTCTTCTTGTCACCAATGTGTTTCTTTGCACCACATATCCTAGACCATGCATATTTTCATTTTGTCCAGATCAAGGATTTCTTCCAACTTATCGGTTCAGTTGTCGCATCTTGACAGACTTGGTCATCTCGATCAAGATTGAGTTCAACACTATAATTTCACTGTTGAGATGACTTATAGTAGAAGTGTTTTCCTTCTTCTCAGCCTCCAACATCACAATTAGCTTTTTCTGCTTTCTTTTGTCGATACTTCAAGACTTCCGATACATTCTTGTAAGTTTCAAAGCTCTTCAAATGTCACTTCCTCATCACGGAATCATTATCGAGTTACAAACCCGGAGAGCGAGAACAAGTTTGGCAGCTTCTTCTTCAGAGTCACTTCTTGAGTCACCATCAGACGAAGTGACAACCATTCCTTTCTTTTATTTCTTTAGAAAGGTAGGACATTCAACTCTAATATGCCCATATCCTTCACATCCATGACACTGGATTCCTCTGCTTTGACTCCCCTTTTCTTCAGACATGGATCTTCTGTTGGAGTCATAGGTTCTGCTAATGTCAGATGGAATGTTCTTGACATTGGACCTTGACTTTGGATCAATTCTCTTGATGAGCTTGTTGAACTGTCTTCCAAGCATAGCTATTGCTTCAAATATCTTCTCTTCATCATCCTCTTATCATTCCTCTCCAGTATTGGATACAAGGGATATGCTCTTGTTCTTCGTGTCAACATTGTCACTGATCCCCATCTCAAATGTCTGAAGTGATCCAATAAGTTCATCAACCTTCAAGGTGCAGATATCCTGGGCTTCCTTTATAGAAGTCACTTTCATTGCAAACCTCTTAGGCAAGGATCTGAGAATATTTCTCACCAGCTTTTCTTCTGACATCTTTTCTCCTAATGCTCCTGAGGTGTTGGCAATCTCCAAGATGTTCATGTGAAACTCATGAATGGTCTCATCTCCCTTCATCTTCAGATTCTCAAATTAGGTAGTGAGCATCTGAAGTCTTGACATTTTCACCTTGGATGTACCCTCATGAGTGATTTTGAGAGTGTCCCAAACATCCTTGGCCAGTTCAGACTGATGTACTAGTCTGAAGATATTTCTTTCAATTCCGTTGAATAAGGCATTCAATGCTTTAGAATTGCCCAGTGCAAGTTCTTCTTCATCTTTGCTCCATTCTTCCTCAGGTTTCAGACTATTAGTCCCATCTTTCTCAAGCTTGGTAGGATGTTTCCATCCTCTGTCAGCAGCTCTCCAAGCTTTAATGTCCAGTGACTTCAAAAAAGCAACCATACGAGGTTTCCAGTAATCATAGTTAGATCCATCCAGAATGGGTGGTCTACTTCCAAATCCTCCTTCCTTGTCCATAACGCTAGAAACTATTAACCCTAAATCTCACCTAGAAATAACAGGCAGGGTGCCTGCTCTGATGCCAATTGAAATTCCTGGCAACAGATACGTGATGTCACAGAGAATGTTATGACACAGTATCTTACACTCTGTTAATAATTCACACAGTTAATTAAAACAGCAGTAAAGAACACAAATAATTGTTTACCCAGTTTAGTGTGTAACTACACCTACATCTGGGGGCTACCAAGCCAGGGAGGAAATTCACTATTAGTAGAATTAATTCAGGAATAAACCAACCAGTTTATCTCCTTCACTTAAGACCTACCCAATGCAACTTCAATCTAAGTCCTACTTAGACCGAGTTCTCCTACCCCCTCAATCACAGCAGTGATATCAACCTATTGATTAATTGAATTGTGAAGACACTCTTCAATAAACAAACTTGATTTTGCTTCAAAGCTTTAATCAAGAGACACAACACTCGTGCTTCAAAGCTTTGAGTGATAAACAACCCTTACAACCAAATCCTAGTCCAAGGCACTTATCAATTGATAATTGCTTAACTCACAAGAGTAACTAGAATACACAATTAACAATGTGCTAAATCTTCAATACAATCCAGAGGTGCAGCAGCAGAGTAAGGGTTCTATTCTAATTATAGAAGCAGTCCTGTAACTTCAGTTTTGGGCTTCCATAATAATAGCTAGGGTTCACTTAATTAATCCTAAGGACTTGGTCTTTTTAACAACCAATTTAGGGTTAACTAATATTAACAATTAGCCACGTGAGCATGTAATCTAATAACATAAAACATAATAAAAATACCAATGAATTCCGAAAGTCTCAGAAAAGTGATTCGCAATGAATGTCACACGAATGTCATAACATCGGTTATGACATCGCTAATGTTCTAATTCAAAGACAAGAATTAGCTTCCACCGAGCACTTGAATCATTCTTCTTATGCAGAATTTATCTTCAGCTCTGAATGTCATGACATCAGTCAAGACATTGACATATCCTAGTTTTACCAAAAATTAATGCCAACATAAAAACACTTACATTCATTATTCAAGGAACTTAATAAAGACAATTTAATTTGCAAATCTCAAAGTATAACACCATTGAAATACTGAAATAAAACTCATATCATTAATAAAATATTTTGAGGATTGCAACTCTTCAATAAAAGTTTCAATGAACCCAAGCACATTAGAGCATAAAATAAACTACAAGTCCTAAAGAATCAAATTCGTAGAAGACCCTTCATCAGATGACCTCTTCCTCTTGAGCTTCCTGATCTCTTTCTTCAGTTGTTCGTTCTCTAACATGTACATGTCAACATAACCTTTCCAAGCACCAGACTCGAGAAAAGTATGAGAATAAATATGAGCACTAGAAGCTGGGTGAACACTGGAAGAAAATAAATCCTCCTGCTTCTTCATCATCTCTACAGCACGAATCTCGAGAATCTCAATCAAATCATCCTTTTCGTTCAACTCTATTGCATGAGACATGTTCAAGGCATGGTATTTGTTCTTCCAAGCTTCCTTCTCTTATTGCATCCTAACCAAAGCAAATTAAAGATCCTCTATGTCATCTGAACCCTGAGTAGTAGCCAAGAACAAATCAGCAAGAGGTTCCTCTCGAGAATACAGCATCTTCAACTCAATAGCTCTTGCTTGAACCCATAGAAGATAAGGCTCCAAAGAAATTTCTCATCTCTGCCCAAGATTCTTTTTTCCTTTCCTATGAATATAACTCCAAGCTTTCTCTATATCCTTCCTAGTTGTAGTATGGTCTTCACTCTCTTGAAGAAAGAAGCCACTCACATGAACACTATTTTGTTTATCCCTCATTGGATAGACAAGTTGACGGAGCGCAAGAACAAGATTGTATCTGATGCATCCCTTTGTACCAAGAAGAGGCACATTGGGAAAGCTTACACAACTGTAAATAATCTCTACATCATAATAAACCTGATGGTACCATACAATATTAGAATGAGTGAGAGCCATGATCTTTCGTGTCCAACAAGATCCCCTCCTAGGATCCAAAAAACACTAGTTGTAGGTAAATGAGAAGTAAACCAACGGTATAGCAATGGTATACAACAGATAATCTCTCCTTCTCAACGGAAGTTTCGAAGGTGAATAGAATAATAAGTCTCTACAAGAAGTGTGGGAATTGGATTCCTAATCATGAAGATCCTGATAGCATTAATATCAACAAAGTTGTCAACATTTGGAAACAAGAAAATCCATAAGCAAGCAAGGCAAAGATGGCTTCAAAAGCCTCCATACTTCTCATCTCAGCAAAATCACGAGCCTTCTTCAAAAGAATTGCAACCGGTAATCCTCTGATAACCCCTTTTAGTAGTCATGTTATCTTCAATCTCGAACCTCTTCAGATGGGTAATAGCAGCAATGTCATGATACTTGGGTGCCACCTCCACACCAATAAAAGGAACAACACTAGTAATAGGTCGACCGAACAAATAAGAATACTCCTCTAAGGTAGGAACCAACTGATAGTCAAGAAAAGTGAAGCAATGGTATAACGAATCATAGAACTGAACCAAGGTGAAAAGAAAACCATCCTCCATCTTCGTCTTCATCAAAGGTATAATATTCCCATACTTCTTCTGGAAATCCTCTGAACTCTGAATCTTATCAATCAAGCTTATCAAATCCTCAATCTTAGGTTCCTTGAAACTGTATTTCCGAGTCCTCCTCTGTCCATAATCCATGGTAAAAGTATACCAGAGATATTTGCAAAGGTTAATGTTCCTTGAACAATTTTCTGAAAAATGATGCGTCTAGGTGCATGACTGCATGATGCAACAAGCACACACAAAGATCGCAAACAAGGGGGATCCATAGGTTCGACCTCATGAGCATGGAGTCAAAAGCTACTACCCACAAGGTATTCTAAGATTTGTCACCTGTAAATCAAGGTTCTAAAGGAATCCCCAAATTTTTCATTCCTCCATCCAATACTACAAACTTCTTGATTGCTCTGTAATTAGTAATACCTTCAGGTGAAACTCGTATGAGTGCAGTATCGTGTAGCAACTACTTCCGGGTGACTCCTTAATATTCCTTGCACTACCCCTAAAAGGCCAGGATGGGTTCTATGGCTTCAGGGACTCTCAAGTCGAAAGCATTCTTGTCTTCCCGATCGCGCGGTAAACAAAATACCACAATCAAGGAGGTGTCCACTGAGTGGGGGACCACATGTTTGTTTCTTCGGGACTAATCCCTAAAAGTTAACATGACTATACCGCCCGTCCTATCTTAAGTTTTCCCTGGTACGGGTATAGGAACTCAAAAAGAAGATCGCCAAGCACCCCTGAAAAGCAGAAAAACATCCAGACAACCAAGCATACAATATACACAAACAATATAGCACATATATACAAATATACAAAAATAAGGTCAACCCACTTAGATATGGTACAACAATAGGTCAAACATTCCCAGCAGAGTTGCCACTTTTTTCTGTAGCGGCAAAAACTTCGAGTATAAGCCATTGAATTGACTTAACTCAAAAATAACAAAAAGAGTTGGCACCGTGCTTTTATTTTATCCAAAGGACTAGGAAAAAAAGAACAAATAAATTCCTACAAAAATATCAGAGATCTGGCACCGGGGGTTAGTTATGCAAAGGGAAGGTGTTTGGCACCCAAAGAATCAACGGTACATCGCTTGAACCTTTTTAAAAATTTGTATATGTGTGCTAAAAAAGAGTTTGTACAAAATGGATGGTGGGGGGAGAAAAGAAGTATTCTTTATAATTTTTGATTTGATAGAACTTCCAATGAGTTTTTAGCCTACATACCAATAATGTGCAATGTTGACATCAAAACCAAGTAGTTGGGCTAAAAAAAGACCAAATTGGTGTGTTGGTTGATTTTAAGAAATTTTTAGTTTAGAAAAGCTACAAAGAGCTCAAAAAGTTTGAATGAGATTAGGTTTTTTTAGTCTGATGAAAAGAAAAGTCAAAGTATTATTAAATGGGTTTGAAAGTTTATTAAGAAAAGAAGTTTGAAAATTCATGGACCTAAGTCCAAGTTTTTTATGAAAGCGGTTCGAGTTTTGGAAAACAAGAAACCTTTGAAAAAGAGGGATGGCGGAATGACCTGCATACAAATATAATAACCAGACAAGATAGAATAACACCAAGGGAACAAAAATCTCCAAGCTGAGGTAGAGATCCTAATACTAAGTCCAAAGATCAAGCTCCGAGCATAGGGATAGTAACCAAGTCCAATTAAAAGTTTTGTATCTTTAAGTTGAATTATTAAGTGTTTTGGAAAAGGAAAAATAAATCTCAAGTGAGCAAATTCAAAATAGCTAGAAAATAAAATGCTCAAGTGAGTAAAAGAAAAATGACATAGAAAATAAAATGCTCAAGTGAGCAAAGAAAAAATGGCATAAAAATAAATGCTCAAGTGAGCAAAGAAAAATGACATGAAATGTAAATGCTAAAAATAAAGTGCATAAAAATAAAGAGCATAAAAATAAAAGCGGAAAGTAAAGAACGGAAAATAAAAGGCAATTAATAAATGTTAGAAAGATAAACATCTTGAAACTTGTCAAGTACATCATTGAAATATTAATTGTTAGTCGTCAGCAAGGTGACCATCTTGAAACTTACGCATGAAGACTTTCCAGAAGCTTGATAGAATCAACGCGACCACACGACAAGTTTCAATTGTTTTTTGTCAAGTATATCATTGGTAGTGGAAACTTTCCAGAAGCTTGATTAGAAATCAACGCGGCCACACGACAAGCGCCACAAGTGTTAAACCAAAATCAAAGCTCAAGTCATCTTTTAGGGCTTATGTTAGAACATTGAAGTTCATGACACCGATTGATCACTTTTCGATTCGGGACAAAAGAAAATAAGATGAAGAATAAGCAATGTAGCGCTATGTTAAGAAATCAACAAGTGACTTATGTAGAAGCCACCCTACAACGAGGTCAGTCAATGGTCATGTATGCGTTGAAAAAGCAAACGACAAGAATGATATGTAGATCATCTTCTAATGTTTGTCAACACATGTAAAATAAAAAGAATGATAGATCAACTTGGATTATCTTCTCTACTTTCTTCCATCTTTAAGTTCAATCACTCATCTTGCTGGATTAAGGAACAAAATATATTGTTGACTTAAAGCACCAAGAAGTTATTGTATAATTAGTCCTTTGATAGATTCGAATCACCAATAAATTTCTCCACCCTCATCAAAACCCAAAGTCCATTGAAATTAAAGAGGAATTAAGTGTACAAGACTACAATCCAAGGCAATCATCAAAAGAATGGAGTAGAATAAGAGTAAAGATCTAAAACAAGCCAAAAAAACAAGGGAAAATCAAAATTTAAACTCTATGCAATCGATTGCAGATGGATGCAAATCGATTGCACACTGTGTTTTTTTCAAAAAAATTTAAAACGTGACCCGTGCAATCAGTTGCAGCAGAGTGCAAATCGATTGCACACTGTAAAAACCAGAAAAATCACTTTCAAAAAGGGTTAATCCTTGTTCAAAACTTTTCACAAACACCTTGTGATCCTTGATTCACTTGAGCACGAAAATTCCAATTGATTTTTGAGAATTTAACACCAAAGGAACTAAAAACAAGTTTTCTCAATGAATCAAACAACAACAATTATCAAGAGATCACATAATCAAAGATGAAGATCAACACTTGCCACTTGTAGATCTTGAGAGAAATTTGCAAGAGTAACACTTCGAATTGCTTCACTTCAACTTAAAAAATCAAAACCACAAGCCTAGATCTAAAGAATTGATGAAGAAAAAGATAGTGGATGGAGGTTTAGCTCAAAGAGTTGGAGAGTTCCAATGAAGAATTCACCAATATTTTTGAATAAGAAAGAGCTTTGAGTGAGTTGGGAGAATTGGGGAAAATGAGAGAATGAGGAGAAATTTGGACAAGGTGTATTTGGCTATCAAAATCTTCAATGGAGAAAAATTTTGACAAGGTAAATTTGGCTATCAAAAGCTTGAGATTTGAATGAGATGATGCCTCTATTTATAAGGTTTTGGTTTGAGAATGAGTGGTGGTTTGGAGTTTAGTTTGGAAATTAGAATTAGGCTTGGAAAATTGATTTTGGAGCCAAAATTGAATCAATTAGTAATTAATTTCGAAATTAAACGAAAATAAAAAATAAAATTAGAGCCCAAGCCCACAAACTTGAAAATTGTCCAATTTTTTAAAATTCTGCGTAGTGCAATTGTTCGCGTTAAAAGGTGACGCGCCTGAGGATGCGAACGTGAGTTCGGATCTTCTGGTACGCAACGATTTAAATCTTTTGATTTGTTTATAAAGATGCCGCGAGCATCAAGCTTTATTATTTTCAACACAAGAAAGATGATTTAATGATTATGAAAAGGGGAAAGTCAAATACCCTCAATTGATATTGGTATGCGAACGACTAGCGCAAACTAGACGTAACGCATCGGGGAGATTCTAGTAAGGGGATTGGTATATAAAGGAATAGATGGAGCACCCTAAATATATGTAGTTATCTACAACTTTATATATGAATACATTTGATATGTTGTGTGTTTTTTAATTGCTATTTCTATGATTGGGAAAGTTTCTCCTTTGGATTTTAAGAAACAGTAGATTATGTGGGATTCTAGGTTTTATTATTATTGTGCTCGCAGAGATCTATGGATCTTCTGCATACATATCCCCTAGTGGGAATCAGAGCATTTGTAGCTCGGATCTATAAGGTTCTATGGTTTGTTTGGTCTGAGGGAGATATAAATTTGCTCGGCAAGGATGAGACCTTATGCCTACGTATTCTCAAAAGGATGTTGAGAAAGTCAGAGCAATCGTAGTTCCCACTTATGCTAGTGGAAAGCAACGGATGTTAGTAAGAGATGACAAATGTCATCTTAATGAAAAATGTATCTAATCTATTTCATCACATACATTTTTGAAAAGTTTGATTAGAATCTTTCATCGTAAGTATTAGGTGTTTTGCTTGAGTGTACAAGCGTTACCACTTACATGTTTAAGAAAGATGTTTGAAAAAATGATTGAATATTTTAACTAAGTATTGGGTGTTTTGCTTGAGTGTACAAGCTGCTACTACTTCATCGTTAAGAGATGTTTTTGTTTGAAAATAGTTTAAAAGTTTGAAAAGTTTTTGACCGTATGTGATGTAATGGATGAGATACTTCTTCCATAGAGATGATAAATGTCTAAATCTTAGGAGAAATTGATTGGATTAAAGGGATGCTTTTAAGCCCATGGGTCCTTGTATTGTAAGCCCAAGAGGAGGCATTCCGAGGGTCATCGAGGGTCCTTGTATGAAGCTCAAGAGGAAGCTATAGGGTATGGTCGGTTTTGGCTTGAAAGGGATTTCACCGAGAAATCATCCTTTTTCGAATAAGAGCAATTTCACCGAAATTTTACTCATGGGGAATTTGAAAGTGATTTCACCGGAAACCATCCTTTCGTGGTTCTATCTTAGCTGGTGATTCTTTGTATTGGAAGCCCAATAGGAGGTCATAAGAGATTGCCTCTTTCATTGTATGATGCCCAAAAGAAGGCTAAACTCAATGAGGAGTTCTTTGAACGAAGCCCAAGAGGAGGCGACTCAACAGGAGTGTTGTCTTTATACTAAGCGGAGGCTAACTCGGGAGAGTTTCTTTGTACAAAGCCCAAGAGAAGGATCCATGGGGATAAATTATCTTGTATGAAGCCCAAGCGGAGGCTAAACTCAACTGGTGATGAGTTGTCTTGTATGAAGCCCAAGTGGAGGCTATACTGTGGGGAACCTATTGATTAGTCTAATTGTTATGTTATTATTAGACAGTTGTATAAACAAGTGTGTGTGTGTGTGTGTGATATGTATTCACAGGAGTTTATGAAGGAAATATAAACAATGCATGATGTTTATTTACAGCAGTTTATGAAATATAAACAAGTGTCTGTGAAACGAACGTTTGAAACGAGCGTAACTTGATTATTTACAAGTTTGAACTGTGTACAAGGAAATGAATATGTACACGAACGAGTTTTTATGTACAGACAAAGATGGATGTACATAGGAGGGTTGGGACTTACACTGTAAGAGAGGCCCATTGATTTGAAAGCAGCTTTCATTGGAATAATGCTCCTTTCAATACCAATGGTATTTAGTGTAAAATGCATGATGAACCGAAATGATTGATCAAAGTTTATTCAGAAAAGTATTTTCAAAGAAAGAGTATCAGATTATGTATGATAAAAGTTTTAAAAAGAAGTATCCGTGTTATGTATGATAAAAGTTTGTTTAAAAAATGTTTGACAAAAGTTTGATATGTACAAGGAAATATTATGTACATAAAAGAATGTTATGGGACTTACACCGTGATGGAGGCCCATTGGTTTAAAAGAAAATTTGTTCAGGAGAAAACTTCCTTTAGAAACCAATGGATTCGACGTATAGACAAACGAATGAAAACAAACGAAAGAAATTTGTTTATGTTTGAATATTAACAATGATAATTTGAGTATGTACAAGTAAAACTAAATATGTACATAAAGGATTGGGACTTACACCATAAGGGAGGCCCATGATCGATCGAGAAATTTGAGAGAAGACAAAATCAGTTTTATCGTTTTAAATCGGATCGATTATGGTAAAAGATGCATGTTTTGATGAAAAAAGTTTTGAAGAATGATTTGAAAATGTTTTGAAATGCTTTGAAGTGTGAGGCTCATTTATGAGAAGTTTTGAAAAAAATCGGAAGTCGAAAACTTGAAAAATTCACCTTTTAAGGAGGTTTGAAAAGTGTTCTAACATCGCTTTGCTCGATTAAAAATTAATCGATGAAAATATTTTTGGATTTTTTTGACATAATCATAAAATATATATATTAAATGACAAGTGTGCAAAAAATCATCTCAAAATGAGAAGTTTTGATTGGTTAAAAAAATTGTTGAAGTTTGATAAAAAAAACATGAAAATATTGAAGTTTTGTGAAAAATGAATGAAAAAAAATGGTCTTGCTGGGTTTTGAACCCATGACCTTGAGGTGTACCACGTGGCATAAAGAACTTATGGGCAAGCATACAACCACTAGGCCAACGCGTTTGAATGTGTTAGTGGATTAAAACACGCGTTGATATAATATTGGTTAATTTGAAAATTTAAAAACTGAAGAACACATGAACACGCGCGAATTTTCTGGGTTTGTGTTTGATTTTCAGTTTGATTGATCCAAGCTATCTCCCTCGTTTCTCAATGGAATTGGACGATGTAAACATCAAAGTCACTCGTTTTTTCCTCACGAACACGATGGCATATGTTAATTTCATTTATTTTAAGCCCGAAATGATTTTGATTCGAAGAACACTTATGAACCCTAAAACTGATTTTTCAAATTAAATGATGGATTGTTCATGATTGTTCGATTTTGTTGAGGGTTATCATTCGTTATTAGTGCAGAAAACAAATGGCCAAGAGCTTTTCTCAATTGGTGCAAGGAATATGGAGTTTGAAGTTCGTGTTCTAACCTGGAAAAGTTGAGATCGAATTCTGTTCTAGAGCACTTCCAGTTGTTATTTCTTGATCTTTAGAGCACCCACGGCATGTAGGGATCGTGTATGAATGGTCTGCACCTCATGGAATTGCTTGGATAACTCTAACCAAGTCGACCTGCATCAATGAAAAACAGAAACTGGATTTTGGTGTAAATCGTGTTACAGGTTGTTACCAATGATCTGGATCACTCATATGATGTATGGTGATGATGTTCAATGGATTAGAACTCAAGTTGTCCACTCCAAACTCAAAATCCGATGGCTATGGCAGTTTTGCAAGCTTTGGAGCATGAAAGATGAAAACTGATTTTTAGTTTAGTTCATGTTGATTTTAAGTTTGCAACAAGTTCCATAGTGATTATGCAACATGTTGGACACCAATATTTATCATGTTTTCAATTGATTTTCAAAAATGCTATGTTTTCTCAATTTTGCACTAATTGCTTGATTTTCAAAAAAAGTGGAAGAAAGCATGTTTTTGTGAAGTTTCTTGGTGTTGATTTCTCTTGAAATGGTGATCCTTTTATAGGCCAAAAGTCTGAATTGTTAGGCAAGGAAGTACATGGCATTTGGATATTCAAAGAAAGCTTAGAGGGCAAGATTGTCATTTGTAAAGCAAAAGGAAGGTTCCTTTTTTACCTTGTGTGAATTTATCCAAACTTGATCCAATCTTCAATCATCACTTTTCACTGATGTTTATCAGTTTGATGAGTCAATTTGGCAAGGTGGCAAGTGGTTTAAATGTAAAAACACAAAATGACCTATAATTTTACAAGTTTGTACTTGAAAACTATGGATTTTGGAGCTCTAAATTTCAAATTCAAAAGTGTAGCTAGACTCCATGGATTTGAGAGTTCTTGGACATTTTGGAAAGATTTTTCCATGATCTACAACTTTCATGTTTTGAGTTTTTTCAAATTCCAATTGGAACTAGGTGAAAAATGGCATGAAGTTTGAAAATGTGAAATTTCAACACTTAGAAATTTTTCTAAGTTATAGAAATTTTGACTTTTTGTTGACTTTTCCAAATTCTTTGATTTTTTATGATCATGATGGATCATTTGAAGTATTTTGATGATTGAAAAGTTTTGTTTTGAAAATTTGACCAAAAGTCAAAGTTTGACTTTTCTCGCAGATGAAATTTCATCGACGCTTCGAAATTGATCGATGAATTCGTGAACTCTCTGATGTTTTGAATCCGTAAATTAGGTCAAGATGTTATATCTAAGATATAATGACCAATCTCTATCCAAAAAAGTCATTTCTTGTTCAAAATGTCAGAGAATTCTCATGCCCGATCAAAACCCTAATTGGTCGATCCTTGATTGATCTATGAGAAAAATGGATATCTGAGGATTGAAGGCTGATGATTTGATCAAGATAGATCAAATGGAGTGAGGAAATCTCAAACCCTAATTGGTTAGCCCTTGAATCAGATGAAAATCTGATGAAACCCTAATTTCGACCTGTGAATGCTATACCCGATTAATGTTGTTTGAACTGTTAGTTGTGCAACAATGCAAATGTAAGGTGGTATATTAGGTCAAAATTTGGGGTATGACAGATGCCCCTATTTAAGTTTCTTTAACCTGAAAGATGAAGATGAATATCTTTGTTTTGATAGGTGTAAAGAGACTTAAATATCAGAATACGCAAAATTTGGACCTAAGATACCAAAAGATGCGGATGATGCAAATGAAAAAGTTTTACCCAAAGGATGTCAAAGAAATGACATGATGGGGAAAATTTTATGAGGATGACTGATCTGCTTTGAGAAAAGAGAATCCTATCTTGGGAAACAAACAATATGTTTTCATTGGGAAAGAATGATTCACGAGAATGTGAATATCTATTTCGCTTTGGGAAACAAAAGATTACCTTCCGCCTTTGTGACAATGTTTAAGGTAATGGAAATGATATTACCAATTATCACCTTGTGATATAGTATGGTAATGGGTTTTGAAGATGTTACCAATTATCAAGTGATAACTATAACAAGGTAAATCTTTGAAGTAAGTTGCATGTACCTTTGTGAGTAATGTGATGTGTTCTATCCAGAATGAACCGAAAGAAAGAAGTTAATCAAGACATTGTTCCCGATGAGAGATCATCTCACCGGGAATGTGATAGAGAGAAGGAAATGCATTGCTTGGGGACTTTGCCCGGAAAAAGGAAGACATATCCTTTCTGTTTGGGAATACTCCGTTGGGAAACAAAGAAAAGTATCTTTTCTGCTTGGAGATATTCTCATTGGGATATGATATACTCGTATTTAGTATATATATAACCAATGATTTGGAAGCAAACATTTTGAGAGATGCAAAAATGCAATGAATGATGCTATTATGTATGAATGTCATGAATGTTATATGCATGCTAACAATACTTGACAAAAACACTAAAGGGATATTTGAGAAAAGGATCAACACGCTCGAATAAATACTTGGTGAAAATTGCAAGAATGGTGCGATATTCACTAATGAAGAATTTGAGTTGCATGGTTTACACTTTCCGAGAAAGGTATTTCATTGGCAACTTGGTCGGGATTCTTTTTGGATAAGAATACCGCCCTTTGATGATTTCGATGAGGAGAAGATCAGCTTAGTGACTCAATCGGGATCGAAATACTCTTGGAGAAACGGTTGAAGTTATTTCCGTGTTCATAGTTTCAAAGGAGAATTTTGCTTTTGTTTCAAAATTTTGAAGTAAAATTCATTTAAAACATTTTAGTTTCAAAAGTGATTTTCACAATAAAAGCGTTATTTTGCAAAAATGTAATAAAGTAGGAATTGCAAACAAAAGGCACAAGGCTCAAATTTATTGAATAGAATGGTAATCACCAAAGGCGTGATTCCATGAACTATTTACAAAAGTTGGAAATGATAATTTATTAGGAAAAGGCTACATTGAAAGCAAATAACCACTACTATCCCTAACAACTTTGAATTCCAACCGTTTGTTGCTCGTAAGAGTTGATTGAAGATCCGCTGATGGAAGATTCTTCATGTGGACAAAATACGATCGATCGCAGCTATTTTGTCGCTTTGTATCCTTGTTTTTGCCTAGATCGCCTTTTCGTGTTTTCGATCTATCGTGATAATTTCGCTTATTGTCTCTAATTTTTGCTCGATCGCTTTTCGTGTTTTCAATCCACCGAGACGCTATTTTGCCTAAGCCGCCTTTTCGGTTTTACCGACTGTTCTTTTGTTTTTAGACAAAGTATTTTTTGATCACAAGATTCAGGATGCGGGAGTTCATCGCCATCCATGGTTGTGAGAGTCATAGCACCGCCAGAGAAGCTTCTTTGACGATGTAGGGCCTTCGTAATTAGGAGTCCATTTGCCCCTAGAATCTGCTTTGAAAAGACAGTAATCTTTTAAGCACGAGGTCGCCTTCTCGAATTCACGAGGTCGGACCTTTTGTCGAAAGCTTTTTCATTCTTCTTGATAGAGTTGTCCGTGACACGAGCGGTCGCGCTTCAATTAAGTTCATTGGTCGATCGCTTTGACACCATTCACCGGATAGCTTAGTTTCCATGAGAACTCATTGACGGATCTCAACTTCTACGGGAGCACCGCCCATGCCGATACTAGAGAAAAGGAGTTGCCCTCGTTGAAGTGCGCATCAAGTACGATACCCATGCAGAGCAAATGGCGATTTCGTGCCGCTTTGTAAGTGATGACCATTTTCGGACGATCTTTTGATGTTCTTGTTGGTCGCCTAACACTGCTCATCTTTGGCCGGTAAGGAGACGAGTTATGATGCTCAATCTTGAATTCCTCACACGCTTCTTTCATCATTTTGTTGTTCAAGTTTGATCCATTGTCGAATGATCTTACTGGAATTCCATATCGGCAAATGAGGTTGTTCTTGATGAACCTCACAACCACTTGTCTTGTAACGCTGGCGTAAGATGCCGCTCACCCATTTGGTGAAGTAATCAATAGCCACTAGAATGAAGCGATGTCCGTTGGACGCTTTTGGTTCAATCATTCCAATCATGTCAATGCCCCACATGGAGAACGGCCACGAGAGGAGAGAACATTGAGTAGAGTCGGAGGCACATGGATCTTATCTCGCAGATCCGCATTTGTGACATCTTTTGACGTGTTTACAGCAATCAGATTCCATCGTTATCCAATAGTATCCTGCTCTCAAGATTTTTCTAGACATTGCATGCCCATTTGAATGGGTTCCAAAGGACCCTTCATGTACTTCATGGATGATCGTGTCTGCTTCTTGTCTGTCGACGCATCTGAGCGTAACCATGTCGTTTCTTTTGTATAGAACATCTTCATTGAGGAAGAAATTCCTGGAAAGCCTCCTTAGAGTTTTCTTATCCTTGTACGACGCCCCGAGTGGGTACTCACGTGTTTGAAGGAAACGTTTGATGTCGTTAAACCACGGCTTATCGTCGAAGACTGCTTCTGTTGCAAATACATATGCAGGTCTTTCAAGACGTCTGATGCGAATTCTGGGCATATCATTCCAATCATTGACTTTGAATAGGGAAGATAGAGTAGCCAAGGCATCTGCCATCCGATTTTGATCTCGAGGGATATAATGCAGTTCAACTTTGTTGAAGAAAATCAACAATCGTCTCGCATAATCTCTGTAAGGAATTAGACCAAGATGATGAGTTTCATACTTGTCTTTAATTTGATTGATCACAAGGGCTGAGTCTCCATATATATCAAGGATCTTGATCCTCAAGTCGATGGCTTCTTCAATACCCATGATGCATGCTTCATATTCTGCTATGTTGTTGGTGCAATCAAATAGCAATCGCGGAAAACGGATATGAGAACCCTGAGTAATGATGACTGCCCAATTCCATTGCTAAAACATTTAGCCCATCAAGACTAGGCCCCATCGGATTCGATCCGTCCTTCTCCGTAGCGGTTCGTCACAATCTTTCATCTTCAAGTACATAACATCCTCGTCTGGGAAATCAAACTGAGAGATTGGTATTCGCTGAGCTCGATAAGCCAAGTGATCAGCGAGAATGCTTCCTTTAACCGCTCGAGTGCGTATTGATGTCATATTCGATAATAGCATTTGCCATCGAGCGATTCTCCGGTTAAGGCTTCTCAAATACGCATTTGATAGGATCCATTTTGGATATTAACCAAGTCGTGTGATTGATCATGTATTGGCGAAGACGCTTTGAAGCCCATACCAAAGCGCAACATGTTCTCGAGCATGGAGTAACGAGTTTCACAACTGTGAATTTCTTACTCGTAGTAGATGGCATGCTCCTTCTTACCGGTTTCGCCTTGTTGTCCAAGCACGCAGCCCATGGATTCTTCTAGTACGGTAAGGTATATGATCAATGGTCTTCCTTCCATCGAGGGATCAAGATTGGTGGTTCGACAGTATTCTTTGATACTGTCGAATGCTCTTTGGCAATCTTCTGTCCATACTACCTTTTGATCTTTGCTAAGTTTGAAAATCGCCCACATGTAGCCCATCTAAGAGATAAATGAGATATAATTCAATCGCCCAAGAAATCCTCTTACTTGCTTTTCCGCACGTGCGTAGGCATTTCTAATAGCCTTGACTTTGTCGTGGTCGACTTCAATTCCTCTTTGACCGACGATGAAACCTAGGAGTTTTCCGATCTTACCCCAAAGGTACATTTGTTAGATTCAGCGGAGTGAAACTTCCTTAGTCGCTGAAACAACTTTAAGAGATAGTCTATATGTTCCTCTTCGTCGACTTTGCTATCATGTCATCCACGTAGCCTTCGATCTCTTTGTGCATCATGTCATGAGAATAGTCATTGCCCTCCGTAAGTCATACCGCATTCTTTAATCCAAATGGCATTACCTTGTAGCAAAAAGTGCCCCATGGCGTGATGAAAGAGGTCTTCCATGTCTTCGGAGCCATTTCGATCCGATTATAACCAGAGAAACCATCCATGAAGGAAAAGACGTTGAATTTGGCAAGATTATCCACTAGCATGTCGATATGCTAAGCGGAAATCGCCTTTTGACTAGCTTTGTTCAGATCTCGTAGTCAACACACATTCTCGACCTTTCCATCTTCTTGGATACAGTACTATGTTGGCTAGCCATTGAGGATACTCATGACAAAGAAACCAAATACGAAAGCTTTTTGGACTTCCTTTAATTTTCTCACCATTTCAGGATGAACTCTCCTCGCTTTTGCTTAATCAAGGACATTCTCGTTTTAACGGCAAGTGATACTCTACTATGCCGGTATCCAAACCCGCATGTCCCGGTAGGACCAAGCAAACACATCAACGTATTCTTTGAGAAGACTTATCGGCCTTGACACCGCTGCTGAGTGAAGCTGATATTTACTTTTTGCCTTCCTCGTAACCCAAGTTGATTGCTTTAGAGGTTCTTTGTGAGGTCGAATGATCCTTTCCTCGTGCTTTAGCTTAGAAATTTCATCCGGATCTCTTCTTCAACTTCTTCTTCAAGAACTTCGCAGGGATTTCAAAGTTGAGAGAGCGAGAGTTATCGCTTTCAATGGTTTGTCCATTTGTTTAATCGCATTTTTATTTATGTTTGATTAAAAAGTTTTTATCATCATTTTTTTGTGAAAGTGTTGCATTAATTTTTTCATTATGATTTTTTTTACCGTGTTTTTAGGATTATCATTTTAAAAGGGTAAAATGAAAATAAACACGTAGAGTGGAAACAAAACAACGCATTTTATTTATGTTTCACAATATGAATAGGCCCTAAAATACAAACTCATTTGTCTTGGGCAAGACAAAGAGAAATTATTTAAAAGCTAAACCCTATAAAACATCTCTTCGCTTGGGCAAGCGAGAGTTCAAAACAAAAGCAAAGATAAACTACTTAGAGCTATGAACATTAGTCCTAACTTCAACAAAGTTTCCAATAGTGACGAACTCCTTGAAGTCGAGGTACTGCAATTTTCCGCTTGGTTTAACCTCGAGTAAACTTTGATTGTCATCGAGCAAAGCATGAAGACTCGGACGATGGCCTTTGCCTTTGGTGTCGCTAAAGCGATCTTCTTGATTAACAGATCGAAGTATGAGATAGCCTTTGTACTTCCTGTTGATCTTTGTGTTGAATATCGGGATGTTCCTTCCGCCTCGGAGTGAAGAGACTCGCTGTCAACGACACTTTCCGCATCGTATCCCCGAATCATACTCTTGATCTTCAAAGTGATCATGTTGATGTAGTGGTAACCGTGATCCGCTTGGTGAAATCCACGACGTGGAAACAGAGATCTTCATTTAGGACCTCGATCCGTTGATTAGTTTGAGAAGACAGTATTCCTCCGATTGACTAGGGTAGTCAAAGTCATCACCCCATCCCTGGGTGGATATCTTCAATCCGGACGAGTCGCAGAGTATTTCACCATGTAGTCGATTTGCCACTTGGTTCTCCCAAGGTATCCCGCATTTTCAGGATCGGCGGATTTTCATGTTGCGTGGACATGTCTTTGAATTGATCACCGGCGTTGAAATAGGGATGATGACGCTTACGGATTTTCCGAGTTGATATCCGAGACTAAAAGCTCATGCGGAAAATGCCCTATTGTATTTACGCCATGGTCATCTCGGTTTCTAAATTTGTAGGTCACCAATGTTCAACAAATGCTGAATATCTCGCCTTATGGTGGGACATTCATGGATATTCTTGAACAGATATAGCAAGCGCATAATCATGCTTAGTGAAGGTGCTCATGGTACCGTATGCTTCATGAAGATGCACCAAGTTTCCTTTGACTAAGTTTACGCCGTGACAAGGTACCGTCTGTATTCCTTAGCATTAGATTCACCGAGTGTCCACTATGGTGGAAGTGGATTGGCTTGCACATTCGGACTTGTATTCAAGGAAAGAAGATTAGTCTTTACTAATCTCTCGATCGCCTTCAATGCTATGCAATGCTCAAGGTCATGGCCGGTGCCCTTGGTGAAAAGGGCAAGACATGTCACTTTGTACCACCATGGTAGTTTTTCGTGGACCCGAGGTGGTAACCTTGTTCAGATTAGATTCCTTTCTATCAGGTAAAGTTCTCGTACGCTGGGAATCGGGTCGAACCGAGTGACCAAGCGCACGGTTTGGTTGTGAAACCCGAGCTCTGCTGACGAGGTCGTTGAGTTTGTTGATTTTGTTGAAATTATGGAGCAATTCTCGAGTTGTGTTGACAAGGGTGCTATGGCGCCTACCGTCGTTGTTGAATGACATTTCACGTGGTTTCTGGATACCATTCCTACGCCATGTTCTTTTTTCCTTGGGAAACTGGTTCCAACTTTCTTGGTATTACTAGAAGATCCTACTTCCTTGGTTAGACGCCCGTCCGAACCCTTCTTCTAGTCGCATTCCCATGCTTACCATTTCGTTGAAGTCTCCGGAGCGCTAGCGATCATTCGCTCATAGTAGAATGAGTTTAGAGTATTCAAGAATACCTTAGTCATCTCTTTCTTCCAAGGGAGGGTTGACTTGGGCAGCAATTTCCTCCATCAAGATATTCCTTGAATGTCTCTCTTCCTTTGAGACATGGAGCGGAGTTGATCCCTATTAGAGCCATATCCAAGTTGAACTTATATTGTTGTACGAAGGCTTTACCTAAGTCGTTGAATGTTTGATATTCGTGGTTGCCTAAACCCATGTACCACTTCAAGGCGGCACCGGTGAGACTATCCCGAAGTAATGAATTAACAATGATGATCCTCATTGTACGTAGACATTTTCCTAGCATACATTGTAAGATGACTCGAGGACAAGAATTCCTTTGTACTTTTCAAAACCGGATTTTGAATTTCGCAGTATTTTTACACGAGGGACTAAGAGATCCCGGCGCTTTTCCCAAACAATTCTTTCCCTTGAATCGCTTTTTATCTCAAGTGCAATTTGAGGAGTTGTTCCCAGAGATTCTCCATTGAACCACGAGCGCTCGTTATTTCCCGGAGTGTGATGAACTTCTTCGTCATGTAGTGTGCACTACGAAGTCGAATTCAACATGATCGGTTGAGAAACCGACATTGTTACTTGTGGAAAGTTATTCCACGTTGTGGAGTGAACGAGCGCTTTGTTGCAAAGTAGGTATTTCAAGCGAGGTTGTTTGAGAAGTCGGTGGCGAACTCCAATGCCGGTTAAAAGGCATTCCCATGGATAGCCCTCCGCATGCCGAAGGTGAACCATCGATCGCGACAATGAAACCGGAGTAGTAGTATCCTCCAAGTTGCTATTT
Source organism: Vicia sativa (assembly GCA_021764765.1). Classification (NCBI taxonomy): domain Eukaryota; kingdom Viridiplantae; phylum Streptophyta; class Magnoliopsida; order Fabales; family Fabaceae; genus Vicia; species Vicia sativa. Next base: position 101,849,081 of record CM038794.1, read on the forward strand.
GGTTATGACCGCCGATGTCGCTTGTTGACTTTATGCTGTGGCGCGAGTTGACCAAAGATGTGAGTCTTTCCACTTCTTCTTGTAGCGTAGTTACCATTACGGAGTTCAACGCTTTCTTGCTCAAAATTCTCCATTACTTTTCTTCTTTTGATCCGTATCGACGCTCGAGTTGGTCGCGGACGCAATGAGAAACTCTAAGACGCGACACTTGACAATTTTCTATCTAGAAAAGTTGACGCTCAAAACTGTGAATGATTAGACTCTAGATGGTAGACTTAAATGCAAAGTATGATGCATGAATATGATCGTAAAGAAAAGAAATTTCCAAAGAATTTATGCTAAACGAGATATTTCGCAAATATTTGGATGGAAAACACAAATTTTATTGATTAATGAAGGAAGATTACAACAATTGTTTTTGTTGGAGCATTGCTCACACAAATGATACAATAAATGATAAAATTACAAACTAAATTAAACTAATTAAACATCTTCGCCGGATGACGATCCAAAGGCTTGATGTTTTCGTGATTTTTCCCATAGTGAGCTTTTAGTTTGGCTTTCTCGCTTTTAGCTTGCTAATGACTCTTCCACTGCTGGGAGCTTCCGATTGTCATTTCGAGCTTTCTTTTCCTTTCCTTGACGTATCGATGGCGCTATCCTTCCGCGAATCTTCTCATCTTTCTCCATGAGCCATTCATCCCGGAAGTAGAGCCTTTTCATGATCTTTGACTTGCTTCTTGAGCTTCTTATTCTCAAGGTTAGTCTTAAGGAATTTGCTTTCCAAAGCTTCTTTCTCAAACCTTATCTTGGTCAAGGCTTCTTGGTATTCTCCCAGCTTCAACGGGAAAATTTGTTGATTGGAAGCGATCGAGAACATGGGATCCTCATAAGCGTAAGGCATTCAAATTCCTTCGCTCTTTTCTTTATCCAAGAAGTGTAGGTTTCATGGCTACACAATTCTTTGCCTTACCTTTTCCTTTCTTTCGGATGTGATGCCAAGCTTTGATCATCCTAGCCTTCAATCCTTGGGAATCCTTTCCTTCATGATAGAAGTAGCTTTCACCGAAACCGGAGGTTTACCGAATTGCGATCCGAGCCGACGCTTTGCTAGGAATGGGTTGTAGTTGATTCCTCCTTTCGCACTCAATGAGAGGTACGCTGGCAAATTCTCCACGCTCTCAATGATTTCCATCTCATTGTTTGCCAAGGTATACCAATGGATATCGCTGCTTGTAAGAGACATGAGTCTTCCGGACCAATGCCACTGCCTTTGTTTTCGCGAAGATAGAGATTTAGGGTGTGAGACAATCCATTTGAAAACAGAGGTACACAACACACGATAGTTCCGCCTCCTGACGATTCCTATGATGAATAGAGACGACGTGTCACCAAGCGTGGGAACGGATTTCCAATCGAAGATCCTTATGGCGCTGATATCAACGAAATTTGGGACGTTGGGAAACAACACCAATCCATAGAGGAGTAAAGCTAAAATAGCTTCAAAGGCTACCATACTACCGGCTTCAGAGAATTTAAGAGCCTTCTCCATTAGGAACTTTGAAGTTAGTCCTAAGAGTTTTCCTCCGTAGTTAGGTTTTTGTCTATCTCGTGTTTTTAAATGAGTCATTGTTGCAATGACTTGTGACTTAGGAATGGCTTCCAAACCATTGAAAGGCACTTTGTCTGATACTGAGATTCCTAGGATATGCGCATACTCTTCCAAAGTAGGCATCAACTGATAATCAGGGAAAGTGAAGCAGCGATAGACTGGATCGTAGAATTGAACGAAGGTTTTGAGAAGTCCTTCATCAACGTTAGCGTTCAAAAGAGTTAAAAGAGTTCCATACGTCAGGAATCCTAAAACTGTATCTTTTGGTGAATCTTCCTCTGACATCCATCACTCTAACCTAAAATATTTTACAAAGAAAACATCTCTAAATTCTTTGGAAATGGAGAGAGAAAATGAAGTTTTTTTTGTTTTTGAATGAATGAATGAATGCATGAATGCAACAAACATGGTTAGTAGTTATACACACGGGCAAGCGTTCGAAGTCACGAGCATGAAGCCAACGATAAGAATCAACGGGGTTAAGTTCTAAGGGCTTATTCATCTGTGAATCGGGTTCTACTGATAATACAGGCTCAACACTCCCCTTCAAAACATTATTGGATTTGTTGAATACTCGATGGTCCAATAATATTTTCAAGAGAAACTCGCCTGATCGTAGTATCGCATGACAATTACTCTAGGCTTACACCCGAATAATCTCGCACTACATCCTAATGGCCGTGATGGTTTATGTGTTCTACACCACTCACCTTCTTAAGTTCCTCGAAAATACGCTTCGCAATTACTTGCTTAAACACAATACCCTCAAGACAACCTCCATCGCTGGAAATATTAACTTCGAAAGCATTGAATCGCTCACGATTAATACCTCCACCTAGATCTTAAAATGTTTTAAACCGTTAGGATTTCTTTCCATCAAGTGAAATCGCAAACACACAATAAAAAATGATATATGCATAATATGAAAAGCTTATCCCCTTTTCTTTTTGAAAACAAAAAGCTTGGTGCTCTCAAGTAACGCGCTTTTTTTTTGAAAAATCAAAGTTTCAACGCACTCCCACAGAGTCGCCATTTTTCCCGTCAAAGGTGACGCTACCGAGGATGCGAACGTGAGTTCGGATCTTCCGCACGCAACGATTTAAATCTTTTGATTTGTTTATAAAGATGCCATGAGCATCAAGCTTTATTATTTTCAACACAAGAAAGATGATTTAATGATTATGAAAAAGGGAAAGTCGAAATACCCTCAATTGATATTGGTATGCGAACGACTAGCGCAAACTAGACATAACGCATTGGGGAGATTCGAGGGGATTGGTATATAAAGGAATAGATGGAGCACCCTAAATATATGTAGTTATCTACGCTTTATATATGAATACATTTGATATGTTGTGTGTTTTTTAATTGCTATTTCTATGATTGGGAAAGTTTCTCCTTTGGATTTTAAGAAACAATAGATTATGTGGGATTCTAGGTTTTATTATTATTGTGCTCGCAAAGATCCATGGATCTTCTGCACACATATCCCCTAGTGGGAATCAGAGCATTTGTAGCTCGGATCTATAAGGTTCTATGGTTTGTTTGGTCTGAGGGAGATAGAAATTTGCTCGGCAAGGATGAGACCTTGTGCCTATGTATTCTCAAAAGGATGTTGAGAAAGTCAGAGCAATCGTAGTTCCCACTTATGCTAGTGGAAAGCAACGGATGTTAGTAAGAGATGATAAATGTCATCTTAATGAAAAATGTATCTAATCTATTTCATCACATACATTTTTGAAAAGTTTGATTAGAATCTTTCATCGTAAGTATTAGGTGTTTTGCTTGAGTGTACCGCTACCACTTACATGTTTAAGAAAGATGTTTGAAAAAATGATTGAATCTTTTAACCGTAAGTATTGGGTGTTTTGCTTGAGTGTACAAGTGTTACCACTTCATCGTTAAGAGATGTTTTTGTTTGAAAATAGTTTAAAAGTTTGAAAAGTTTTTGATCAGATGTGATGTAATGGATGAGATACTTCTTCCATAGAGATGATAAATGTCTAAATCTTAGGAGAAATTGATTGGATTAAAGGGATGCTTTTAAGAAGCCCATGGGTCCTTGTATTGTTAGCCCAAGAGGAGGCATTCCGAGGGTCATCGAGGGTCCTTGTATGAAGCTCAAGAGGAAGCTATAGGGTATGGTGGCTTTGGCTTGAAAGGATTTCACCGAGAAATCATCCTTTTCTGAATAAGAGCAATTTCACCGGGAAATTTTACTCATTGGGGAATTTGAAAGTGATTTCACCGGGAAACCATCCTTTCAGGGTTCTATCTTAGCTGGTGATTCTTTGTATTGGAAGCCCAATAGAGGTCATAAGAGATTTCCGTCTCTTTCATTGTATGATGCCCAAGAGAAGGCTAAACTCAATGAGGAGTTCTTTTGAACGAAGCCCAAGAGGAGGCTGACTCAACAGGGGAGTGCTGTCTTATACGAAGCCTAAGCGGAGGCTAACTCTGTGGGAGAGTTTCTTTGTACAAAGCCCAAGAGAAGGCTGATCCATGCTGGGGATAAATTATCTTGTATAAAGCCCAAGCGGAGGCTAAACTCAATGGTGATGATTTGTCTTGTATGAAGCCCAAGCGGAGGCTATACTGGGGAACCTATTGATTAGTCTAATTGTTATGTTATTATTAGACGCTTGTATAAACAGTGTGTGTGTGTGATATGTATTCACTGTGAGTTTATGAAGGAAATATAAACAATGCATGATGTTTATTTACGCAGCTTTATGAAATATAAACAAGTGTTCGTGAAACGAACGCTTGAAACGAGCGTAACTTGATTATTTACAGTTTGAACTGTACAAGGAAATGAATATGTACACGAACGAGTTTTTATGTACATACAAAGATGGATGTACATAGGAGGGTTGGGACTTACATCAGAAGAGAGGCCCATTGATTTGAAAGCGCTTACAGTGGAATAATGCTTTCAATACCAATGGTATTTAGTAAAATGTATGATGAAATGTAAATGATTGATCAAAGTTTATCAGAAAAGTATTTTCAAAGAAAGAGTATCCAGACATGTACGATAAAAAGTTTTGAAAAGAAGTATCCGTTATGTATGTATAAAAAGTTTGTTTAAAAAATGTTTGACAAAAGTTTGATATGTACAAGGAAATATTATGTACATAAAAGAATGTTATGGGACTTACACCGTGATGGAGGCCCATTGGTTTAAAAGAAAATTTGCTCAGGAGAAAACTTCCTTTAGAAACCAATGGATTCGGCGTATAGACAAACGAATGAAAACAAACGAAAGAAATTTGTTTATGTTTGAATATTAACAATGATAATTTGAGTATGTACAAGTAAAACTAAATATGTACATAAAGGATTGGGACTTACACCATAAGGGAGGCCCATGATCGATCGAGAAATTCGAGAGAAGACAAAATCAGTTTTATCGTTTTAAATCGGATCGATTATGGTAAAAGATGCAAGTTTTGATGAAAAAAGTTTTGAAGAATGATTTGAAAATGTTTTGAAATGCTTTGAAGTGTGAGGCTCATTTATGAGAAGTTTTGAAAAAAATCGGAAGTCGAAAACTTGAAAAATTCACCTTTCCAGGAGGTCTGAAAAAGTGTGCAGAACATCGTTTTCGGTTCGATTAAAAATTAATCGATGAAAATATTTTTGGATTTTTTGACATAATCATAAAATATATATATTAAATGACAAGTGTGCAAAAATCATCTCAAAATGAGAAGTTTTGATTGGTTAAAAATTGTTGAAGTTTGATAAAAACATGAAAATATTGAAGTTTTGTGAAAAATGAATGAAAAAATGGTCTTGCTGGGTTTTGAACCCATGACCTTGAGGTGTACCACGTGGCATAAAGAACTTATGGGCAAGCATACAACCACTAGGCCAACGCGCTTGAATGTGTGTTAGGATTTAAAACCAAGAACACATGAACACGCCAATTTTCCGGGTTTGTGTTTGATTTTCGCTTGATTGATCCAAGCTATCTCCTCGCTTCTCAATGGAATTGACGATGTAAACATCAAAGTCACTCGCTTTTTTCCTCACGAACACGATGGCATATGTTAATTTCATTTATTTTAAGCCCGGAATGATTTTGATTCGAAGAACACTTATGAACCCTAAAACTGATTTTTCAAATTAAATGATGGATTGTTCATGATTGTTTGATTTTGTTGAGGGTTATCATTTGTTATTAGTGTAAAACAAATGGCCAAGAGCTTTTCTCAATTGGTGCAAGGAATATGGAGTTTGAAGTTCGTGTTCTAACTCGAAAAGTTGAGATCGAATCGCTCTAGAGCACTTCCAGTTGTTATTTCTTGATCTTTAGAGCACCCACGGCATGTAGGGATCATGTATGAATGGTCTGCACCTCATGGAATTGCTTGGATAACTCTAACCAAGTCGACCTGCATCAATGAAAAATAAACCGGATTTTGTAAATCGTACATGTGTTGTTACCAATGATCCGGATCACTCATATGATGTATGGTGATGATGTTCAATGGATTAGAACTCGTTGTCCACTCCAAACTCAAAATCCGATGGCTATGGAAGTTTTGCAAGCTTTGGAGCATGAAAGATGAAAACTGATTTTAGTTTAGTTCATGTTGATTTTAAGTTTGCAACAAGTTCCATAGTGATTATGCAACATGTTGACACCAATATTTATCATGTTTTCAATTGATTTTCAAAATGCTATGTTTTCTCAATTTTGCACTAATTGCTTGATTTTCAAAAAGTGGAAGAAAGCATGTTTTTGTGAAGTTTCTTGGTGTTGATTTCTTGAAATGGTGATCCCTTTATAGGCCAAAAGTCCGAATTGTTAGGCAAGGAAGTACATGGCATTTGGATATTCAAAGAAAGCTTAGAGGGCAAGATTGTCATTTGTAAAGCAAAAGGAAGGTTCCTTTTTTACCTTGTGTGAATTTATCCAAACTTGATCCAATCTTCAATCATCACTTTTCACTGATGTTTATCAGTTTGATGAGTCAATTTGGCAAGGTGGCAAGTGGTTTAAATGTAAAAACACAAAATGACCTATAATTTACAAGTTTGTACTTGAAAACTATGGATTTTGGAGCTCTAAATTTCAAATTCAAAAGTGTAGCTAGACTCCATGGATTTGAGAGTTCTTGGACATTTTGGAAAGATTTTTCCATGATCTACAACTTTCATGTTTTGAGTTTTTCAAATTCCAATTGGAACTAGGTGAAAAATGGCTTGAAGTTTGAAAAATGTGAAATTTCAACACTTAGAAATTTTTCTAAGTTATAGAAATTTTGACTTTTGTTGACTTTTCCAAATTCTTTGATTTTTATGATCATGATGGATCATTTGAAGTATTTTGATGATTGAAAAGTTTTGTTTTGAAAATTTGACCAAAAGTCAAAGTTTGACTTTTCTCGTGTGATGAAATTTCATCGACGCTTCGAAATCGACCGATGAATTTCGGAACCTCTGTGATGTTTTGAATCCGTAAATTAGGTCAAGATGTTATATCTAAGATATAATGACCAATCTCTATCCAAAAAGTCATTTCTTGTTCAAAAAGTCAGAGAATTCTCATGCCCGATCAAAACCCTAATTGGTCGATCCTTGATTGATCTATGAGAAAATGGATATCCGAGGATCGATATCGATGATTTGATCAAGATAGATCAAATGGAGTGAGGAAATCTCAAACCCTAATTGGTTAGCCCTTGAATCGATGAAAATTGATGAAACCCCATTTTGACTGTGAATGCTATACCCGACACGTCTGTTGAATCAAGTAGTAACAATGCAAATGTAAGGTGGTATATTAGGTCAAAATTTGGGGTATGACAGCAATCGATTGTTCTCTAGTGCAAATCGATTGCACTAAGTGTTTTTTTGAGAATTTGTTGAAAATAGCCTGGGAGCAATCGATTGCTACAAAGTTCAAATCGATTGCACCCTATTTTTTTGTAATTTTGGTTTTAAATCAAGTTTGGGGAAAAAACATTGGAAAAACATACACTCGCCTGATGTCTTGGCTTGATACCTATAAAATACAAATATACAAAGACAAATACAAACATTTTTGGTATTTTAATCAGAGGTTAGCAGATGTAATAAATGCAAATCAATCATGCAGCTAAAACATAGTTTGCGTGCTTGGTGATTCCTTGAGAGAAAATTTAGGAATAGAACAACCATAAGAGCCCAACCTTGTTTGTGATCTTAATGCATTGATGATTAGATGATAAGGGATCTTAGGGGCAAAAATTTGGGTACAACAGTTGCCGTTATTTAAGTGTCTTCTATCCGGAGATAATAAGGGAACCTTCGCCTCGACGAGATAGAAGATACTTAAATATGACACTTGCCTTATTTTTGGCCCTAAGATGACATGCAATGCTTAATGGTTATGCAATGCAATAGGATGATCTTCACAGGGAAACAGAACGCCGATGGGGAAGCAAAGATAATGAAGACACGCTAAGAAAGACAACTCATCCAAGAATACGATCTACTGGGGAAAGAGGCTCAATCTTATAGGAGAGAGAAAAACATGACCCCACTGGGGAATGGGAACTATAGCAACAATCTCTAGATATACGGAGAACTATCTCCTCACAAAGGAGTTAGCAAAAACAAAAGAGTGACACCAACTTTCTAAAGATAGTAAACCATTAACCCCAAATAAACCACGAATTGTTTCTGACCAAAAGGTGGTAAAAAGACAACATCAACAATAGGCTTACTTTCCAAAGAACTCTGGCACTTCACCAAAGACAGGCTGGAAGTCCTTCTTTAACCAGGATACTTCATCTAGAAAAGGTAACAAAGAAATCATATATAACCAGTGAGCCAAAATTCCACCCATTGGAGTATTCAACATATCAACGACGAACTATCTCCCATAATGACTAGATTACCATCCATCATAATAACAGATCTTCGACAAACTACCTCCCATAGTGGCGAGGCAACCATTCATCGGAATAACAAGTCTTAGACAAACTACCTCTCATAACAACGAGTCTACCATTCATTAGAATAACAAATCTTCGACAAACTACCTCCCATAACGACGAGGCTACCATTCATCGGAAAAATAGATCTTCGACAAACTACATCCCATAACGACGAGGATACCATTCATTGGAATAACAAATCTTGTCGCAAACAACTATCAGAATTAATCAGTAATGAGTTTGTAAATCACTCAAGCGAATACCAAAAGGACCAATCATCAATGAGCTTGTAAATCACCCAAAGGAATACCATAAAGAGGAGTTCAACAGTGAGTTTTTAAATCACTCAAAGGAACTTCCAAACGAAGAGCTTGTAAATCACCCATCGGAGATAAACGGCTATTCAGCAACGAGCTTGTAAATCTCCCAAAGGAACACCGAAAAGAAATGTTCAACAATGAGCTTGTAAATCGCTCAAATTAACTTCCATCGACGAGCTTGTAAATCACCCATTGGAGATAAATGGTTAAATAAACAACGAGCTTGTAAATCACCCAAAGAAAAATCAAATAAATGTTCAACAATGAGCTTGTAAATCACTCAAAGGAACTTCCATCGACGAGCTTGTAAATCACCCATCGGAGATAAATGGTTAAATCAACAATGAGCTTGTAAATCACCCAAAGGAAAACCAAAGAAATTTTCAACATTGAGCTTGTAAATCACTCAAAGAAACATCCATCAATGAGCTTGTAAATCACCCATCGAAGATAAACGGCTAACAAGCAATGAGCTTGTAAATCACACAAAGCAAAACCAAAGAAACGTTCAACAATGAGCTAGTAAATCACTCAAAGGAACTTCCATCGACGAGCCTGTAGAATTTGAGAATTGGAGAATTCCAATGAAGAATTCACCAATCTTTTTGAAGAAGAAGGAGCTTTGAGTGAGTTGGGAGAATTGGGGAAAATGAGAGAATGAGGAGAAATTTTGACAAGGTGTATTTGGCTATCAAAAGCTTCAATGGAGAGAAATTTTGACAAGGTAAATTTGGCTATCAAAAGCTTGAGATTTGAATGAGAGGAGACCTTTATAAGGTTTTGGTTTGGAATTGAGTGGTGGTTTGGAGTTTGGTTTGGAAATTAGAATTAGGCTTGGAAATTGATTTTGGAGCGAAAATTGAATCAATTAGTAATTAATTTTTAAATTAAAAGAAAATAAAAAAAGAAATTAGAGCTCAAGTCCACAAACTTGAAAATAGCCAGGGAGCAATCGATTGAACCCTATTTTATTTTTTTTGAAATTTATGTTTTAAATCAAGTTTGGGGAAAAACATCAGAAAAACTTACACTCGCCTGATGTCTTGGCTTGATACCTACAAAATACAAATATACAAAGACAAAAACAAACATTTTTGGTATTTTAATCAGAGGTTAGCATATGAAATAAATGCAGATCAATCATGCAGGAAAAACACATTTAGGGTGCTTGGTGATTCCTAGAGAGAAAACATAGGAACAGGACAACCATAAGAGCACAACCTTGTTTGTGATGTTAATGCATTGGTGATGAAAAGATGAGGGATCTTAGAGGCAAAAATTGGGGTGCAACCGTAATACCCCAATATTTCTATTATTAAATAATTAGAATTTTTAATTATTTATTTAATTAGAAATTTAATTATTGTATTTTGAGATTATTGGAATTAATTAAATAAAGTGAAATTGGACTGTGGTGTAAAGATACAGTATGGGGGTGTGTGTAGTAAAAGACTCTAAATCCTATTATTTGTTATTATTATTATTTTAGATTGATAAGGAATAAGAGAAGGAAAAGAGAAAAAGAGACACATTTGGGAATATTCATCATACGTGAAAGTGAGAAAAGCAGAAGGAAGGAGGAAAAGCCAAGAGTGTCAGAATCCGATGAATCCTTAAGGTAATGGGTGATTTCGATTAATTATTATGCTTTATAGGTTTTGACATCAATATGATTGATCAAAGCATGTTAGGAATCCCAATTTAGGATTTTCTAGGTTTGTAGGATTTATCCCAATTGTTGTCGAATTGAATAAATTGCATGATATAGGATTTTTAGGAATGACTGGAATGTGTTATATTGCATGGTACTGTTGTTGTTTGATCAATTCTACTTCCTTGGGATGTATGGGTTCGATTGGGAATGATACGAATTGAGTTTGGAAACATGTTGCTGTCAAAATATGCATTTTTCATCAGAGTCGACGAACCGTTCCCATGGAGGAACCGCCTCGTACAAAATCCAGAGGAGGAGTTTTCGAAGTCATGGGAACCGTTACCCCGGGAGGAACCGGGTTCCAAGTGAAAATTTTACACTAAAAAAATGACATTTTTAGCAGGAACCGGTTCCTTGTTTGGAGGAACCGGGTTTCTGGTACAAAATCCAGAGGAGGAGTTTTCTGAGTCAGTGGGAACCGGTTACTCCTGGGGAGGAACCGGGTTCCAAGTGAAAATTTTACACTAAAAAAATGACATTTTTAGCAGGAACCGGTTCCTTGTTTGGAGGAACCGAGTTCCACATACATTTTTCCAGAGAGCGTAATTCTGAGACTTGTGGAACCGGGTTCTCCCTAGGAGGAACCGGTTACCACTATGTCATTTTGAAAAATCTTAAAACTTAGAAAAATCATATTTTCTAAACCATAACTCCGTTTTGAGTGTCATTTTGGGCAGTGTCCTCTAAATTAAATAACCTATTTTATAAAATGAAGAAAATACTAATTAATGGATTTTATTTTGAAAAGGCGTCGAATTCCGAATTATGCAGTTGGTTGCTTTGTGCATACTTGGTATATATAGTGGTGTAGCCGTGATATTTGACTGTATCAAGTTTTGGTGGATGAAATGCATTGTTTATGTTGTTTGACGTGTACATGATTAATGAATGATATCATGTTTTGGTTTGGTTTTGGTTTATGATGTTGATGTCATCATAACTTATTGAATGTTGCATGCTTTATGATGTGCATGCATATACATTCTGGTTGTAGCTAATTCTCATTGTGTGGAATTAGTGAGTATTGTCAACAACCGTTCCTGGGTGATTATGGGTGGTGAGGCTGGATTCATGTCTGGGTGATTATGGATGAATCGATGTTGGTGACTTAGTTCACTTTTTGGTACCACATGCATAGAGTCATGCATTTGCATTTGTGTGAATTATAACATGATAGAATGGTTTCCTGTGTTATAATTTGTTTGTCATGTATGGATGTATGTTTATGAATTAATTGATGAAAAATCGACTTATCTGATTATGCTAAAAAGGGTGGATTAATACACTTGTGATATTTTATTGTTTTGAGAAACTTATAATGCATTTTAATTATGATGAAGTCTCACCCTTACTTTGATGATTTCAAATTGAAGTTTAGCAGCTCAGGAGTTGGTGAGGATGGCTTATAGATCTATGCTATTTAATTTACCGCGTGTCAGTGTCATGCTCTGGTCTTGTAACACTGGGGAACGTTTGGTTTAGAGTTATAATTAAACTCTATTTTTCTTTTATTAGATTTATTTTGGGAATACGTATTGGTTGCATTTGCTCCGATTTTGATTATGATTCCGCTGTGTAGAACATGTCTATTGGATTGTGATTTTAATTATGTTCTTCAGTATGAAGCATGACATTTTAATGGAGTTTTCTTTTAAATGAATTGTAATGCCCTTTTTATTACATGTTAGCTCTGAATTTATTATTAATCGCGGGGTATTTTAGAAGGGTGTAACAGCAACAGCAAGGTATACAATCAAAATGAAACTTATATGATGCACATGAACAATTCAAGAACCAAGTAATAGATCATACAATAATTTCAATTCAAAAATGAAACTAAAACCAAAGAAACTCAACTTATTATTCAATTCACATTCGAAACACGGAAATTGAATTCAAAGTAAGTTCTAAGCCCCTAAACCAAAATCTGGGAAGCAAGTACCTAAATTAATTCATGCTCCATGCGATTATCTCGAACTAAGATTTCTCAAACCATAAACAAGTAAGTAATCACAAGGTATACAATCAAAATGAAATTTACATGATGCACATGAACAATTCAAGAACCAAGTAATCGATCATTCAATAATTTCAATTCACAAATGAAACTAAAACCAATGACACTCAAGTTATTATTTAATTCACATTTGAAACATGGAAATCGAATTCAAAGTAAGTTCTAAATCCCTAAACAAAAATCCGGGCACTAACTGCCTAAATCAAATCATGCTCAATGAAATTATCTCGAGTTAGCATTTCACAAACAATAAACAAGTTAGTAATCAGAAGGTATACAATCAAATTGAAACTTATATGATGCACATGGACAATTGAAGAACCAAGTAATCGATAATTCAATAATTTCAATTCACAAATGAAACAAAACCAAAGAAACTCAAGTTATTATTCAATTCACATTCGAAACATGGAAATCAAATTCAAAGTAAGTTCTAAACCCCTAAACAAAAATTTGGGCACTAACTACCTAAATCAAATCATGCTCAATGAAATTATCTCGAACTAAGATTTCTCAAACCATAAACAAGTTAGTAATCACAAAGTATACAATCAACATGAAACTTATATGATGCACATGAACAATACAAGAACCAAGTAATCGATCATTCAATAATTTAAATTCACAAGTGAAACTAAAACCAAAGAAACTCGAGTTATTATTCAATTCACATTCAAAACATGGAAATCGAATTCAAAGTAATTTCTAAACCCCTATACCAAAATTCGGGGAGCAACTACCTAAATCAAATCATGCTCAATGAAATTATCTCGAACTAAGATTTCTCAAACCATAAACAAGTTAGTAATCACAAGGTATACAATCAAAATGAAACTTATATGATGCACATGGACAATTCAAGAACCAAGTAATGTATAATTCAATAATTTCAATTCACAAACGAAACTAAAACAAAAGAAACACAAGTTATTATTCAATTCACATTGAAAACATGGAAAATCGAATTCAAAGTAAGTTCTAATCCCGTAAACCAAAATTCGGGGAGCACCTACCTAAATCAAATCATGCTCAATTAAATTATCTCGACCTAAGATTGCTCAAACCATTATCTAGTTATTAATCACAAGGTATAAAATCAAAATGAAACTTATATGATGCACATGAACAATGCCAGAACCAAGTAATCGATCATTCAATAATTTCAATTCAAAAATCAAACGAAAATGAAAGAAACTCAAGTTATTATTCAATTCACATTCGAAACATGGAAAATCAAATTCAAAGTAAGTTCTAAACCGCTAAACCAAAATCCGGGGAGCAACTACCAAAATCAAATCATGCTCAATTAAATAATCTCGAACTAAGATTGCTCAAACCATAATCAAGTTAGTAATCACAAGTTATACAATCAAAATGAAACTTATATGATGCAAATGAACAATTCAAGAACCAAGTAATCGATAATTCGGTAATTTCAATTCACAAATGAAACTAAAACCAAAAAAACTCAACTTATTATTCAATTCACATTCGAAACATGGAAAATTGAATTCAAAGTAAGTGCTAAACCCCTAAACACAAATCCAGGCAGCAACTAACTATATCAAATCATGCCCAAAGAAATTATCTCAAACTAAGATTTCTCAAATCATAATCAAGTTAGTAATCACAAGGTATACAATCAAAATGAAACTTATATGATGCACATGAACAATTCAAGAACCAAGCAATCAATCATTCAATAATTTCAATTCAGAAATGAAACTAAAACCAATGACACTCAAGTTATTATTCAATTCATATTCGAAACATGGAAATCGAATTCAAAGTTCTAAACCCCTAAACAAAAATCCGGGCACTAACTGCCTAACTCAAATCATGCTCAATAAAATTATCAAATTAATATTTCTCAAACCATAAACAAGTTAGTAATCACAAGGTATACAATCAAAATGAAACTTATATGATGCACATGGACAATTCAAGAACCACGTCATCGATAATTCTATAATTTCAATTCACAAATGAAACTAAAACCAAAGAAACTCAAGTTATCATTCAATTCACATTCGAAACATGGAAAATTGAATTGAAAGTAAGTTCTAAACTCCTAAACCAAAACTCGGGGAGAAACTAACTAAATTAAATCATGCTCAATTAAATTATCTCGACCTAAGATTGCTCAAACCATAGTCAAGTTAGTAATCACAAGGTATACAATCAAAATGAAACTTTTATAATGCACATGAACAATTCAAGAACCAAGTAATCGATCATTCGATAATTTCAATTGAAAAATTAAACTAAACCAAAGAAACTCAAGTTATTATTCAATCCACATTCAAAACATGGAAAATCGAATTCAAAGTAAGTCCTAAACCCCTAAACCAAAATCCGGGGAGCAACTACCAAAATCAAATCTTGCTCAATTAAATTATCTCGAACTAAGATTTCTCTAACCATAATCAAGATGGTAATCACAAGGTATACAATCAAAATGAAACTTATAGGATGCACATGAACAATTGAAGAACCAAGTAATCGATCACTCAATAATTTTAATTCACAAATGAAACTAAAACCATAGAAACTCAACTTATTATTAAATTCACATTCGAAACATGGAAAATTGAATTCAAAGTAAGTTCTAAACGCCTAAACACAAATCTGGGAAGCAACTAACTAAATCAAATCATGCTCAAAGAAATTATCTCAAACTAAGATTTCTCAAATTATAAACAAGTTAGTAATCACAAGGTATACAATCAAAATGAAACTTGAATGATGCACATGAATAATTCAAGAACCAAGTAATCAATCATTCAATAATTTCAATTCACAAATGAAACCAAAACCAGTGACACTCGGGTTATTATTCAATTCACATTCGAAACATGGAAACTCGAATTCAAAGTAAGTTCTAAACCCCTAAACCAAAATTCGGGCAGCAACTACCTAAATCAAATCACGGTGAATGAAATTATCTCGAACTAAGATTACTCAAACCATAAACAAGTTTGTAATCACAATGTATACAGTCAAAATGAAACTTATATGATGCACATGAGCAATTCAAGAACAAAGTAATCGATAATTCAATCATTTCAATTCTCAAATGAAACTAAAACCAAAGAAACTCAAGTTATTATTCAATTCACATTCAAAACATGGAAATCGAATTTAAAGTAAGATCTAAACCCCTAAACCAAAATCCGGGCACTAACTACCTAAATCAAATCATGCTTAATGAAATTATCTCGAACTAAGATTTCTCATACCATAAATAAGTTAGTAATCACAAGGTATACAATCAAAATGAAACTTATCTGATGCACATGAACAATTCAAGAACCAAGTAATCGATAATTCAATAATTTCAATTCACAAATAAACTAAAACCAAAGAAACTCAATTTATTATTCAATTCACATTCGAAACATGAAAATCAAATTCAAAGTAAGTTCTAAACACCTAAACCAAAATCCGGGGAGCAACTGCCTAAATCAAATCATGCTCAATTAAATTATCTCGAACTAAGATTTTTCAAATCATAATCAAGTTAGTAATCACAAGGTATACAATCAAAATGAAACTAATATGATGCACATAAACAATTCAAGAACCAAGTAATCGATCATTCAATAATTTCAATTCAAAAATGAAATTAAAATCAAAGAAACTCAAGTTATTATTGAATTCACATTCGAAACATGGAAAATCGAATTCAAAGTATGTGTTAAACCCCTAAACCAAAACCTCAGTATTTGAGCTTAATTGATTCTAATGATTACCATCCACACTTACAATTTTACCATCTACTGAAACATCTTTATTCTCCAAATTTCTAACTAGCTTTTCCAAACTTATAATTGTAAAATAATTGACATCCGTATACTTAAAATGTTAGTAAATCAATAAAAAATTCAACAGAACTAGTAGCGTGAATGAAAATTCTATTATACAATCCAAGAACGAAAGGTGCCTCCATTAGAAAATCAAATTCAAATCGAGAATCCGTGCCCAATTAAACACTAACAGTATAACGTAAATATTTCCACATTATAACAACACCGCATTTCACAAATTTAAACCAAATTGAGCAGAATTCAACCTGCAATTTTTTCAGCATGATAATTCACAAAATATCGAAACAAACATATTTCACATAAATTCTATAGTATTTTATTAACCTCATAAAAAAATTAACACAGTCGGTGAACTTCAAAGATTTGACACCAATTTTGACAACATATCAATTCAAAGTAATACAAAACACATTCAGTATAACAATTAAGTCAAGAATGTAAGACTGAATGAAAAAATCGAAATTATCTTAAGTCGGGACTAACTATTGTAGTAGAGGAGTGTGAAGTGACGACACAAGGAGTTATGGTTGTTGTTCTGCAACGGAGGAATTGTGAAGCAGCTAGACAGTGGTGATTGAAAGTTGTATGCAGACTAAGATGGATTAGAGAATGAATGAAGTTGTGATTGGAGAGTAATGCTTCGTTGTTGCAATTTAAAGGTCGGGATAATGATGCAAGAGATGGATGGATGTTGGAAATAGGGAGGATGAGCGGAGAAACGAAACTAGATGGAGGAAAGGGACGGAACGACTGGCTGTGACGGAGGTGAAAGACATACGACCTCAATTAGGGTTTTGCAGAGAAGGGTTTTGCAGAGAAGCGTTTTTATAGAGAAAGAAGAAGATCGTAAAAGAAATAAATAAATGAAAATAGGTTTGTTTTATTTTCAAAAAGCGCTGTCTAAGGTGGGTCTCTAGCTGCGCTTTTGAAAAGTGCTATCTAAGGGGGTGCATCTAGCAGCGCTTTTTGAAATAACTTTAGACAGCGCTTTCTAAGGGGGTCCTTTAGCAGCGCTTTTCAAAAGTGTTGTCTAAAGTGTGCCTTAGGCAACACTTTTTAAAAGCGCTGTCTAAAGGTAGCCCTTTATGCAGCGCTTTCTGGAAAAATCGTTGCCTAAAGTGCGCTGTCTATTTATATTTTTGGCGTAGTGCAGCATGCTTGTTGAGAATATGGTGTTTTCTACTACACGTGAAAGAGTGTGACAATCTTGATCTTGTATAGCAAGCAAACAAAGGACATTGGCTTAGGAATATGTGAGAAATTACAAAATTAAGTGTGGTTGTGATATTGTGAGGATGATATCAAATGTGTCCTTGGTGTGTGTATAGCTCAGTGTGTTTGGTGCTATCCCAAGAACTATAGTAAGAATGGAGGATTTCATATCAGATGTTGGAACATCATCTTAGTTTCTTCATCCATGAAAATGTATGTGTGTTTTTCTGAAATTAAGGTCAACACACTGACCTAACCTGGGATGTTTTGGCTGCCTTGATGGGATGTCTTATCGAAAATTCAGCAAGTATCATGGGTGTAATGAAGAAAGCTGTTAGTTTTACCTAGTGTGAGAAGGTAATCCTATCTGACTAACTAATAAATACTTTGATGGGAGACTAAGTGTTTGTTATATGTGTGTATGCAATTCTAACTTCTGAACAACCTACTACAGAATATAGTGAGAGTTTATTTCTGTTGTATGGTTACTGTGAAGATGAGATCTTGTGAGAATGGGGAGTTTTGTTAAAGGGTATAGATGGAAATAAGTCCCTTGGATGGTGAATTCAGAACCAAAGATGATAGGTTCTATAGTAAAGTTGATGATGTCCCAAATGATGTTGTAACATCATTGATGACAATAGTATGTGAAAGAGACTTGGGACTATGAATCTTGATATTCTATCACCTCATTCAGAATTTGAAATTATATCTTTGGTTTAGAATAAGAAGATTCTCAGTTTGTTTAGAGTAGTATGCTCAGTAAATGCATAATTACTATTCTGGTTTGACGAGTTTACTAGTATCAGCAACTACTAGTAAATGTAATGTGCAAAAGAGGGAATTAATCAGCACGGTTGTGAAGGGGTATTGAGATCAACAAAGACAGTGTACTTCTGCTTCTAATCATATGGAAAGTCTTTTAAAGACTAATCTTCTCAAGCCAGAAGAATAATGTCGAACAAGAAGTCGGGGTATATTTCAAGACATGTTTTAACCTTAAAGACCAGCAACGATAGTTCTTAAACTTTTCATCTAAGACGTGTATTGATGGTGTGTATCACGTGTTCTGACTCGATATATGTTTTGGAAGCTATCATTTCCAAAATAAACTGGGCGTACTAAAGGCATTCATTGCTTTCAGCCGGTGCACAAAATTCACCTGATGTGGTTTTTGTTTAAGTAGCGTTCCTTGACCAATACTATTGTTACAGTCTAGGTACATTATTTTTGTTGCTCAAGTATCCTTTTGTTCTTTTTCTTTCCTTCACTTTTGCGTGTGCCCTTGTTTGTTGTGTTCTCATGTATTTTGTTTGAATATGAGTAAGTTTAGAGTCCGTGAAGGTTATGTTTGTCAACTTGTGGCAAACATATGGTAAAGGGGTATTGTTCAGACATTGCTAAGTCTGAGGTCAATTTTTGCAGGTGTTTTGCAAAGATGTCGAATAGAATATTCTATTCCGAGTTTTTTTTGGTTTTAGTTTTATTTTCTATTTTCTATTTTTATTTTTATTTTTTATTTTATTTTTTTTATCTTGAACACATTTGGTGACGTGTGTTCTAAGTTATCCAATATAAAGGTATAGTTCTCTATGTCTGTAAATGGATAGTTCAAGTGTTTGTTTTTGTTGGTGTGTTTCCTCTTATGATCTAGAAGAGGATGTTGTGTTAATTTGTATCATAGCATTGGTCTCAGTTTGAGGGGGAGTATTTAGTATCTTCTTCCTCATGTGCATCATGACCTCAGATTTCTCATTCTTTGTGAATATGGTGTTTGTGGTGTTATGTTTCCTGTGCTATAGTGAGTTCTCCTTCAAATAAGCCTTTGTCATATTATGGCTAAAAAGGGGGAGAAGTGGTTATGTTATGTTATATCTAAAGAGAAACTTTTAAGGGGGAGAAAAATATGTTATTGATGGTGACTCCTTTAAAAGAGATATAGAGAACAATTGTGTGAAGACTGAAGACTATCACATATAAAGATTGATGACCAAGTATTGTGGTTGTTTTGATATGCTTATAAATTACTATTGCTGAATTGTATTTTTTAAATCCTTGTAATTTTTATTATTATGCTTTTACAAAGGTTATGTAAATTAGTTTTAACCAAAATAAGCCAAAGGGGGAGATTGTTAATTCTTTTTTTTTAGGATTGGTTTTAGGTTTGGTAAAACTAATATAGCATCAATGATTTAAATAGGATTTGTAACTTGTAACAAGAAAGCAGGTTGATGTTATATTTAATGAAGAAACATGTTGTGTTGAAGTGTTTCAACATCTAAATCAACATGTCAAAGAATATGTCACGACATCGCACCTGAGCTGACAAATTGGATTCTGTTATTTTTTTAACAGAAGTAGAATATTCATAATATATTATATAATCTTATGTGGCACTATATTAACAGGTCAAGAAGCTTCAATCAGAATTCAATAAGAAAAGATACTTTATATATTTAGTGATAAATTAGAATGATTTGATTGAAGAACTATTTTGTAGGAGAATCTTTTGCAGATTTGTAACAACTTATTTGTTGTTACTTGGAGCCCAATTTATGGAGATATATTAAGAAGATTTTGTTAAAAACCTATTCTTGTGCAGAATCTTCTGCAGATTTGTTATAGTTGACATGCTGTTGTTTGAAGGCCCAAATCCAGTTAGGAAGAGGTTATAAAATAAGGTTATTTAACCTAGGACTAGGAAAGCCGTGATTTAGCATGATCTAGTTTTTAGGGTTGATTTTGTAACCACTCTCTAGGATATTTGGTAAATTGAACCTTCCGGATTGTGGAAAGGTTACCAAGTTTACCTCAAAGCCCGTAGGCAAGAGGAGTGTTATTCTCACTTAGAAGCTGTGAAGTAACGAATTGAGTTATGCTCTTGGAGGATGCTGTGAAGTAACTCTAAGGTGTGTCATAAGTTAGAAGCAAGAGGCTTTAACTCTTAGGTAGTTTGTGTTAGAAGTATGTCTTCTACTTTTCAGGTGTTGAAGAGTTGTTGGAAATCAAGTTGTTGATGCAGTGGTTGAGGTGTTGACTGTTAGACATCATTGCGACGATTGGAAGTGGGATGGGGATATTCCATATCTAGAGAGAACCTAGGTAGAAGGGTCATTGGGTAGTGATTAAGTGAGGGTTTGTAAACAGTCGAGTTTAACTCTGAATTAATATTATTGATAGTGGATTTAATTCCTGTCTTGGTATTCCCCCAGATGTAGGATAGTTGCTCCGAAATGGGTGAACAATTATGATGTGTTCTTTATATTTTCTGTACTAATTTACCTTTCTTGTGTTTTTATGTCAGATCAGATGTCTTGACATCCTTATAGGACATATGAGTCAGCTGTACCCAAATTTCACTAACCTTACTAATTACTAACAATTGACTTTTTATTTTAGGCCTTTATTTTTATTTTTTTATTATTTATGCTCTTTATTTTGTTCCATTTAATTTTATGCTCTTTACTTTATGCATTTTATTTTAGCATTTACATTTCATGTCAATTTTCATTTGCTCACTTGAGCATTTTATTATCTTGTTGTTTTGAATTTGCTCACTTGTGCATTTTATTTTCTTGTTATTTTGAATTTGCTCACTTGAGCTTTATTTTTCCTTTTAAAATACTAAATAATCCAACCTAAACACTAAAAAAAAATTAATTACATGTTTCTTGGACTTGGTTACTGTCCCTATTGCTGGAGTTTGAATTTGGACTTAGGATTAGAACCTCAACCTCAACTCGGAGATTCTGTGATCTTGTGTTATCTTGTCTATGCTTGGGTTATTTTTTCTGTATGCAGGTTTTTTTTTTATACTCGCATAAAAGTGAATTTCCTCCAAATATAGTTGTTATTCTGCCCATTTTTTTGAAGACATGATTTCATCTGATCCGTAGATTCATCCGAGGCTTGGTATTTTGTCTCATTAATTGCTTATTTGGTAATCCAAAGGATGAGAATATGGTATTGGCTTCTTGATGCCAAGTACTGGTTTCTCACCAGGTTAGATCATTCTTTACCCTCGCCTTTTACTTTTTTGTACATAGGTTAGCCTCTTCATCTCCTCCCATATTCTTCAATTTTCAAAATCTTCTCCCTTTTTCGAAGGATTCTTGTTTTCAAACTCGAACCGCTTTCATAATAAACTTGGACTTAGGTCCAAACATTTTCGAACCTCTTTTTCTTAATGAACTATTAATCCATTTAATAATACTTTAAACTCTTTTCATAAGACTAAAAGTAAATCAACCTCATTAAAACTTTTTTAGTCCTTTTTGGCTTTTCTTCCTTAAAAATCATTTTCTTCTTAAAATTAACCAACACACTAATTTTAGTCTTTTTTACCTGAACTACATTGAGTTTTGATTTCAAAATTGCACATTGTTGGTATGTGGGCCTAGAACTAATTGGAAGTTCTATTAAATCAAATATTGTAAAAAAAACACACTTCTTTTCCCATTTCCACCATCTAGTTTGAACATGTCTTTCTTAGCACATATACAGATTTTCAAAGAGGTTCTTGCAGAGTACCATAGATGCTTTGGGTGCCTAACACATTCCCTTTGCATAACTAACCCTCGTACCTTGATCTCATTTTCTTTTAGGATTATAGTTGCTCTTTTTCCTAGTCTTTGGATAAAATAAAAGCGTGGTAGCGGCTTCATTGTTATTTTTATGAGTTGAGTCAATCAATAGCTTAATCTCGGTAATTTTTGCCGCTACAACTGGTTTGCTCAACTAAAGAAAAAAAACCAAAAACTGAAACACGTGGTGGAAACTAATTTCCTCAAAGTGAAAATTTCAAATTTTCAGAAGTACTTTTCAAATAAGCTATTTTCATCTAAAGGTTTCGTGAAACTTCCATTGAAACTTCCCTTTATATATCTTGGTGAAAACGAGTGTAGCTAATTTTTGTTGTTGTGCATAAATTGTTATACACATGAAAATAAACATGTTAGAATATCAATTATTCTCAATTATATTAATGTTCAAAATTCCACATCTCTAATATTGGTTTTTAAATCATTTGTTTCAGCAATCTACCATTTTGTTTGATAACACACGTATAATTAATTACATGAACAATTTTCCAAGTCAAACATTTGATAGTATGAACAATTTTTCCAATGGACAAATAGGAATCCTAGCCTAAATATTTATTAGAGTTTAAGTGATCGAAACAACAAGCCTAAAAGGCGCACCTGATTCTTGAATATATCTTTGAGACATTTAACAAAAATCACATTTTTATGATTGCCTTCTTGCAACTCCAAAGTGCTAAGATGTGCTATAAATTATAATTAAAAATTCATAAAATTTTCAATTATAAAGTAATCAAACATTTTTAAACTTATTACATGCAAAGAAGAAAAAATGAGTCAAATCCTCAAATATATTTATCCTTTGATAGTCTTTCTTTCATTATTTACCAATGCCATCAACGGTAATCGTCCAGGCAGATCCCCAGTCTGTAAGTTTTTCCTTCACAACATTTTTAAATATTCTTTCACTTCAAATACATATTATTTATTTAATCGACCATTTATGAAAACAAAACTTTATTTTAATTTGACATTGCAGATTATCCATTCCCATGTAAAAATCATTGGGATTGTTGCAATAAAGCATGTCACATTCCTTTAAGACCTCGGTGCATTTCTTCTTTTTGTGAGTGCCTGTACGTAGTATTAAGTTGAACAATAGTTCCATGCTACTTCAAATCGTATTATTTTATTTGTATGTTATAATGCTGGTAACCTTATAATTTCTCTCATAATTTGATTTTTAATTTTTATTATCTTTAAGTTTCTTTTCCAAGCTCAAAACTTACTCATTTTAATATAATAAAATAATTCTTACACGTTCATTTGCTCATAGTATATAGTGAAAATTGCCTCTTGACTAAATGAGAAAAGATATGTTTACACTCTTTTACACCGTATTTGTTTACATAAATTATACTAATTTTATTTTTTAATAATTTAATTTACATTAATTTATGTACATGACTTTGTTACTTTGTTATATGGATACCGTGTATGTACGGTGTAGAGAAAAGGTATAAGAATAACACATCTCAAATTATATTTATGTATAATAGTCTCTTTTATAATTATTACTATTCTATAAATAGATATACGCTCAATCATGTGATATAATATAATAATAGTTTAATACACTCTATAGTCGAAACAAGAGATAAACAAATATTGAGATCATCACGAAAATCATCAAAGAGTTGCAATAGAAGTCCTTTGGTGAATATATCAGTAATTTGGTAGTAAGAAGGTTACATGTAAGACTCATAATTGGTAGCGAGCCACCTTTTAACGCACAAAATGTATATCCATGTCGATGAGATTAGTGGATTGATGTTGAATTAGGTTCTCAGATAGATAAATTGCACTCACTTTATGTAACAGTATGTTTCTAATTCAACATTAGTGATGTCACAGTACTCGGCTTCTACACTTGACCGAAAAAGTGTAGGTTAATCCTTAAGTCGATGGCTTCTTCGATACCCATGATAGAAGCTTCGTATTCTACGATGTTGTTAGTGCAATCAAATAGAAATCTGGCAGAAAATGGGATATGAGTACCCTCGGGAGTAATGATGACTGCCCCAATTCCATTGCCAAAAACATTAACTGCTCCATAAAAAATTAGGCCCCATCTTGATTTAGGATCAGGACCTTCTTCAGGTAACGGTTCGTCACAATCTTTCATCTTTAAGTACATAACATCCTCGTCAGGGAAGCCAAACTTGAGAGATTGGTATTCGTTGATTGGTTGATAAGCCAAATGATCGGCGAGAATGCTTCTTTTGACCGCTTTTTGGGCGCGATACTGGATGTCATATTCAGATAATAGCATCTTCCATCGGGCAATCTTTCATGTTAAGGCAAACTTTTCAAATACGTACTTGATTGGATCCATTTTGGAGATTAACCAAGTCGTGTGGTAGATCATATAATGGCGAAGATGTTTCGAAGCCCATACCAAAGCACAACTGGTTTTCTCGAGCATGGAGTAACGAGTTTCACAATTTGTGAACTTTTTACTCAAGTAATTGATGGCATGCTCATTCTTACCGATTTCGTCTTGATGTCCAAGCATGCAGCCCATAGAATCTTTTAACATGGTAAGGTACATGATTAGTGATCTTCCTTCAATTTGAGGAATCAACATTGGAGGTTCTGACAAGTATTCCTTATTACTATCAAACACTTTTTTGGCAATCTTCTTGTGATGACTGGTTTTTTCATCTGTTGTTTTAAAAATAATGAAGTCGCCACCTAATTTTATTTGTTCTAAAAAGAACGGGAAAATATAGATAAAACCCACGGAATCGGATAAGGCGGTCTACAAGACCAGAAGATGTGAATTCGGGAATCAGTTATGCAAGGGAAAGGTATTAGCACCCCTCACATCCATC
Organism: Vicia sativa; assembly: GCA_021764765.1. Classification (NCBI taxonomy): domain Eukaryota; kingdom Viridiplantae; phylum Streptophyta; class Magnoliopsida; order Fabales; family Fabaceae; genus Vicia; species Vicia sativa. The sequence goes on from CM038794.1 coordinate 101,874,150, forward strand.
GTACTCGATGGGACCCATTTAGTTCTAAGTGTTCGTGTGTATATTCGCTAATTTTTAAGTTATGATCGAGAAATAAGAAAGAAGAAAAAGGGTTTGTTTGAATTTTAATACACAAATGAAAGTAAAACCAATGAAATTGAAGTTATTATTCAATTCACATTCGAAACATGGAAAATCAAATTCAAGGTAAGTTCTAAACCCCTAAACCAAAATACGGAAAGCAACTACCAAAATCAAATCATGCTCAATGAAATTATCTCGAACTAAGATTGCTCAAACCATAAACAAGCTAGTAATCACAAGGTATACAATAAAAATGACACTTATATGATGCATATGAACAATTCATGAACCAAGTAATCGATCATTCAATAATTTCAATTCACAAATGAAACTAAAACCAATGAAACTCAAATTATTATTCAATTCACATTCGAAACATGGAAAATCAAATTCAAAGTAAATTATAAACCCTTAAACCAAAATTCGGGCAGCAACTACCGAAGTCAAATCACGCTCAATGAAATTATCTTGAACTATTATTGCTCAAACCATAAACAAGTTAGTAATCACAAGGTATGCAATCAAAATGAAACTTATATGATGCTAATGAACAATTCATGAACCAAGTAATCGATCATTCAATAATTTCAATTCGCAAATGAAACTAATACGAAAGAAACTCAAGTTATTATTTAATTCACATTCAAATCATGGAAAATCGAATTCGATGTAAGTTCTAAACCCTAAACCAAATTCCGAGCAGCAACTACCTAAATCACATCATGCTCAATTAAATTATCTCGAACTAAGGTTTCTCAAACTATAAACAAGTTAATAATCACTAGGTATACAATCTAAATAAAACTAATATGACGCACATGAACAATTCAAGAACCAAGTAATCAATCATTCAATAATTTCAATTCACAAATGAAACTAAAAACAAAGAAAGTAAAGTTATTATTCAATTCACATTCGAAACCTGGAAAATCGAATTCAAAGTATGTTCTAAACCCATAAACCAAAATATGGGAAGGAACTACCAAAATCAAATCATGCTCAATGAAATTATCTCGAACTAAGATTTCTCAAACCATTAACAAGCTAGTAATCACAAGGTATACAATCAAAATGTAACTTATATGATGCACATGAATAATTCAAGAGCCAAGTAATCGATCATTGAATAATTTCAATTCACAAATGAAACTAAATGCAAAGAAACTAAAGTTATTATTTCATTCACATTCGAAGCCTGGAAAATCGAATTCAAAGTAAATTCTAAACCCCTAAACCAAAATACGTGACACAACTACCAAAATCAAATCATGCTCAATGAAATTATCCCAAACTAAGATTTCTAAAACCATTAACAAGATAGTAATCACAAGTTATATAATCAAAATGAAAATTATATGATGCACGTGAATAATTCATGAACCAAGTAATTGATCACTCAATAATTTCAATTCACAAATAAAACTGAAACCAAGGAAACTCAAGTTATTGTTAAATTCACATTTGAATCATGGAAAATCGAATTCAAAGTAAGTTCTAGACCCCTAAACACAAATCCAGGAAGCAACTAACTAAATCAAATCATACTAAATGAAATTATCTCGAACTAAGATTTCTCAAATCATAAACAAGTTAGTAATCACAAGGTATACAATCAAAATGAAACTTATATGATGCACATGAACAATTCAAGAACCAAGTTATCGATCATTCAATAATTTCAATTCGCAAATGAAACTAAAACCATAGAAAATAAATTTATTATTCAATTCACATTCGAAATATGGAAATCGAATTCAATGTAGGTTCTAAACCCCTTAACCAAAATCCGGGAAGCAACTACCAAAATCAAATAATGCTGAATGAAATTATCTCGAACTAAGATTGTCCAAACCATAAACAATCTAGTAATCAATAGGTATATAATCAAATGAAACTTATATGATGCATGTGAATAATTCATGAACCAAGTAATCAATCATTCAATAATTTAAATTCACAAATGAAACTATAACCAATGAAACTCAATTTATTATTCAATTCACATTCGAAACATGAAAAATCGAATACAAAGTAAGTTCTAAACCCCTAAACCAAAATCCGGGCAGCAACTAACTAAATTAAATCATGCTCAATGAAATTATATTGAACTAAGATTTCTCAAATCATAAACAAGTTAGTAATCACAAGGTATACAATCAAAATGAAACTTATATGATGCACATGAACAATTCAATAACAAAGTAATCGATCATTCAATAATTTCAATTCACAAATGAAACTAAAACCAATGAAACTCAAGTTATTATTCAATTCACATTCGAAACATGGAAAATCAAATTCAAAGTAAGTTCTAAACCCCTAAACCAAAATCCGGGCAGCAACTAACTAAATCAAATCATTCTCAGTGAAATTAGCTCGAACAAAGATTTCTCAAATCATAAACAAGTTAGTAATCACAAGGTATACAATCAAAATGAATCTTATATGATGCACATGAACAATTCAATAACAAAGTAATCGATCATTCAATAATTTCAATTCACAAATGAAACTAAAAACAATGCAACTCAAGTTATTATTCAATTCACATTCGAAACATGGAAAATCAAATTCAAAGTAAGTTGTAAACCCTTAAACCAAAATTCGGGTAGCAACTACCTAATTCAAATCATGCTCAGTGAAATTATCTTGAACTATGATTGCTAAAACCATAAACAGGTTAGTAATCACAAGGTATACAATCAAAATGAAACTTATATGATGCACATGAACAATTCAAGAATCAATCATTCAATAATTTCAATTCACAAATGAAAATAAACGAAAGAAACTCAAGTTATTAAGCAATTCACATTCGAATCATGGAAAATCGAAATCTATGTAAGTTCTAAACCCCTAATCCATAATCCGGTTAATAATCACTAGGTATACAATCAAATTGTAACTTATATGATGCACATGAACAATTCATGAACCAAGTAATCGATCATTCAATAATTTAAATTCACAAATGAAACTATAACCAATGAAACTCAATTTATTAATCAATTCACATTCGAAACATGAAAAGTCGAATTCAAAGTAAGTTCTAAACCCCTAAACCAAAATCCGGGCAGCAACTAACTAAATTAAATCATGCTCAATGAAATTATATTGAACTAAGATTTCTCAAATCATAAACAAGTTAGTAATCACAAGGTATACAATCAAAATGAAACTTATATGATGCACATGAACAATTCAATAACAAAGTAATCGATCATTCAATAATTTCAATTCACAAATGAAACTAAAACCAATGCAACTCAAGTTATTATTCAATTCACATTCAAAACATGGAAAATCAAATTCAAAGTAAGTTGTAAACCCTTAAACCAAAATTCGGGTAGCAACTACCTAATTCAAATCATGCTCAGTGAAATTATCTTGAACTATGATTGCTAAAACCATAAACAGGTTAGTAATCACAAGGTATACAATCAAAATGAAACTTATATGATGCACATGAACAATTCAAGAATCAATCATTCAATAATTTCAATTCACAAATGAAAATAAACGAAAGAAACTCAAGTTATTAAGCAATTCACATTCGAATCATGGAAAATCGAAATCTATGTAAGTTCTAAACCCCTAATCCATAATCCGGTTAATAATCACTAGGTATACAATCAAATTGTAACTTATATGATGCACATGAACAATTCAAGAACCAAGTAATCAATCATTCAATAATTTCAATTCACAAATGAAACTAAAAGCAAAGAAACTAAAGTTATTATTTCTTTCACATTCGAAGCCTGGAAAATCGAATTCAAAGTAAATTCTAAACCCCTAAACCAAAATACGTGACACAACTACCAATATCAAATCATGCTCAATGAAATTATCCCAAACTAAGATTTCTCAATCCATTAACAAGATAGTAATCACAAGGTATACAATCAAAATGAAAATTATATGATGCACGTGAATAATTCATGAACCAAGTAATTGATCATTCAATAATTTCAATTCACAAATGAAACTGAAACCAGTGAAACTCAAGTTATTGTTAAATTCACATTTGAATCATGGAAAATCGAATTCAAAGTAAGTTCTAAACCCCTAAACACAAATCCGGGAAGCAACTAACTAAATAAATCATACTAAATGAAATTATCTCGAACTAAGATTTCTCAAATCATAAACAAGTTAGTAATCACAAGGTACACAATCAAAATGAAACTTATATGATGCACATGAACAATTCAAGAACCAAGTTATCGATCATTCAATAATTTCAATTCGCAAATGAAACTAAAACCATAGAAACTAAATTTATTATTCAATTCACATTCGAAACATGGAAGTCGAATTCAATGTAGGTTCTAAACCCCTTAACCAAAATCCGGGAAGCAACTACCAAAATCAAATCATGCTGAATGAAATTATCTCGAACTAAGATTGTCCAAACCATAAACAATCTAGTAATCAATAGGTATATAATCAAATGAAACTTATATGATGCACGTGAATAATTCATGAACCAAGTAATCGATCATTCAATAATTTAAATTCACAAATGAAACTATAACCAATGAAACTCAATTAATTATTCCATTCACATTCGAAACCTGAAAAATCGAATTCAAAGTAAGTTCTAAACCCCTAAACCAAAATCCGGGCAGCAACTAACTAAATTAAATCATGCTCAATGAAATTATATTGAACTAAGATTTCTCAAATCATAAACAAGTTAGTAATCACAAGGTATACAATCAAAATGAAACTTATATGATGCACATGAACAATTCAATAACAAAGTAATCGATCATTCAATAATTTCAATTCACAAATGAAACTAAAACTAATGCAAGTCAAGTTATTATTCAATTCACATTCGAAACATGGAAAATCAAATTCAAAGTAAGTTGTAAACCCTTAAACCAAAATTCGGGTAGCAACTACCTAAATCAAATCACACTCAATGAAATTATCTTGAACTATGATTGCTAAAACCATAAACAAATTAGTAATCACATGGAAAATCGAATTCAAAGTAAGTTCTAAACCTCTGAACACAAATCCCGGAAGCAACTAACTAAATCAAATCATACTAAATGAAATTATCTCGAACTAAGATTTCTCAAATCATAAACATGTCAGTAATCTCAAGGTATACAATCAAAATGAAACTTATATGATGCACATGAGCAATTCAAGAACCAAGTAATCGATCATTCAATAATTTCAATTCACAAATGAAACTAAAACTAATGCAACTGAAGTTATTATTCAATTAACATTCGAAACATGAAAAATCAAATTCAAAGTAAGTTCTAAACTCATAAACCAAAATTCGGGCAGCAACTACCTAAATCAAATCATGCTCAATGAAAATACCTCGAACCAAGATTGCTCAAACCATAAACAAGTTAGTAATCACAATGTATTCAAACAAAATGAAACTTTTATGAGGCACATGAACAATTCAAGAACCAAGTAATCGATCTTTCAATAATTTCAATTCTCAAATGAAACTAAAACCCAAGAAATTCAAGTTATTATTCAATTCACATTTGAAATATGGAAATCGAATTCAGTAAGTTCTAAACCCCTAAACCAATATCCGAGAAGGAACGACCAAAGTGAAAGCATGCTCAATGAAATTATCTCGAACTAAGATTGCTCAAACCATAACAAGCTTGTAATCACAAGGTATACAATCAAAATCAAACTTATATGATGCACGTGAACAATTCATGAACCAAGTAATCGATCATTCAATAATTTCAATTCACAAATGAAACTATAACTAATGAAACTCAAGTTATTATTCAATTCACATTCGAAACATGGAAAATCGAATTTTAAAGTAAGTTCTAAACCCCTAAACACAAATTCGGGCAGCAACTAACTAAATCAAATCAGGCTCAATGAAATTATCTCGAACTAAGATTTCTCAGATTATAAACAAGTTAGTAATCACAAGGTATACAATCAAAATAAAACTCATAAGATGCATATGAACAATTCAAGAACCATGTAATCGATCATTCAATAATTTCAATTCACAAATGAAACTAAAACCAATGAAACTCAAGTTATTATTCAATTCACATTCGAAACATGGAAAATCAAATTCAAGGTAAGTTCTACATACCTAAACCAAAATACGATAAGCAACTAGAAAAATCAAACCATGATCAATGAAATTATCTCGAACTAAGATTGCTCAAACAATAAACAAGCTAGTAATCACAAGGTATACAATCAAAATGTCACTTATATGATGCATATGAACAATTCATGAACCAAGTAATCGATCATTCAATAATTTCAATTCACAAATGGAACTAAAACCAATGAAACTCAAATTATTATTCAATTCACATTCGAAACATGGAAAATCAAATTCAAAGTAAGATGTAAACCCTTAAACCAAAATTTGGGTAGCAACTACCTAAATCAAATCACACTCAATGAAATTATCTTGAACTATGATTGCTAAAACCATAAACAAATTAGTAATCACAAGGTACACAATCAAAATGAAACTTATATGATGCACATGAACAATTCAAGAACCAATCATTCAATAATTTCAATTCACAAATGAAAATAAATGAAAGAAACTCAAGGTATTATGTAATTCACATTCGAATCATGGAAAATCGAAATCTATCTAAGTTCTAAACCCCTAATTCATAATCCGGTTAATAATAACTAGGTATACAATCCAAATGTAACTTATATGATGCACATGAACAATTCAAGAACCAAGTAATCAATCATTCAATAATTTCAATTCACAAATGAAACTAAAAGCAAAGAAACTAAAGTTATTATTTAATTCACATTCGAAGCCTGGAAAATCGAATTCAAAGTAAGTTCTAAACGCCTAAACCAAAATACGTGACGCAACTACCAAAATCAAATCATGCTCAATGAAATTATCCCAAACTAAGATTTCTAAAACCATTAACAAGATAGTAATCACAAGGTATACAATCGAAATGAAAATTATATGATGCACGTGAATAATTCATGAACCAAGTAATCGATCATTCAGTAATTTCTATTCACAAATGAAACTGAAACCACTGAAACTCAAGTTATTGTTATATTCACATTTGAATCATGGAAAATCGAATTCAAAGTAAGCTCTAAACCCCTAAACAAAAATCCCGGAAGCAACTAACTAAATCAAATCATGCTAAATGTAATTATCTCGAACTAAGATTGCTTAAACCATAAACAATCTAGTAATCCCAAGGTATACAATCAAAATGACACTTATATGATGCACATGAACAATTCATGAACCAAGTAATCGATCATTCAATAAGTTCAATTCACAAATGAAACTAAAACCAATGAAACTCAAGTTATTACGCAATTCACATTTGAAACATGGAAAATCGAATTCAATGTAAGTTCTAAACCGCTAAACACAAATTCGGGCAGCAACTAACGAAATCAAATCATGCTCAATGAAATTATCTCGAACTAAGATTTTTCAAATCATAAACAAGTTAGTAATCACAAGGTATACAATCAAAATGAAACTTATATGATGCACGTGAACAATTCATGAACCAAGTAATCGATCATTCAAATATTTCAATTCACAAATGAAACTATAACTAAGGAAACTCAAGTTATTATTCAATTCACATTCGAAACATGGAAAATCGAATTCAAAGTAAGTTCTAAACCCCTAAACACAAATCCAGGAAGCAACTAACTAAATCAAATCATACTAAATGAAATTATCTAGAACTAAGATTTCTCAAATCATAAACAAGTTAGTAATCACAAGGTATACAATCAAAATGAAACTTATATGATGCACATGAACAATTCAAGAACCAAGTTATCGATCATTCAATAATTTCAATTCGCAAATGAAACTAAAACCATAGAAACTAAATTTATTATTCAATTCACATTCGAAACATGGAAATTGAATTCAATGTAGGTTCTAAACCCCTTAACCAAAATCTGGGAAGCAACTAGCAAAATCAAACCATGCTCAATGAAATTATCTCGAACTAAGATTGCTCAAACAATAAACAAGCTAGTAATCACAAGGTATACTATAAAATGTCACTTATATGATGTTGTAATACGGTGAACTGACTTTGAGATTTAGTTTTGCTTTTTATCGCAAATGTTGCGGATAGCAAGAGTCGCCACCGACTTTTCTTTTATCCAATTAAGGGAAGGTGAAAAGAACAAGAAAAGACCTTTGTTAGATTCTGAGTAAGGGTGAAAGTTATGAAAAGGGAAGGTATTAGCACCCCTTTCCATCTGTAGTTATCTACGGGCTGTTAGTTGCTTCTAGCTCACTTTAAAAATAATTGCTTTCTGTGTGTTTGACAAAAATGTTTTGAAAAAGGCATTTCGCATTGACATTGTAATGATTCATGTAGGAATTTATACAAAGTGTTCGGAAATGTTTCGTTTTGAAAAAGAGTTTGAACTTTGACAAAAGTGTGTGGTGTGAAAAGTATTTTGTTTGAGCAAGCAACTAAAAGTATTATTACCTACTCAGAATGATCGTTTTTGTGTTGTGTTACGTTCCTTTAGAATAGCGCTATCCATACCATTAGTTGGTAGGTAACCCTATTCGTTGGATGTAGAGGGACATTCGAAGGGACATCGGATGGTCATAGAGGGCAACTTGTAGGAGTATCCCATATTCAAGGACGATCATCACTTTTCGTAGGCAACAATCGAGGGACGAGATCATGTATTCGTAGGCGACATCGTGGGTCTATGATCTTTGTATCGAAGGGCTATGATGATATGTTTGTAGGCAATGGTGCTAGGATACCTCTACGTTCGGGGACTTGACCATTTAATCGAAAGGCAACGAGAGAGAATTACCTAAGGGTGCAGTGAAATGTGTCAAATTCAGATATGTTATCTTGCAATTAGAAGTGATCTATGTTCATTTTTATCTTGCCATACACGCCTAGTTACTAGCGTTTATGGTGCAAAGTAAATCAGTAAAGTGTGGAAAGTAAATGTCCTACGCTATTACATGGCTTTGGGGCAGTTACATAATAGGAGTGGGGAAAGTAAAAGTCCTAATTAAAATATTACATCCCATAGGCAATTACATAATATTGAATAGAAAAGCGAGAAAAATGGTCTGAAACGCTACAACCTGTAAGCAGATACATAATCGAAAAATACGAAAAAACTCGCATAAGAGAAAAATGTTAGTAAAAATAAGATTTTTGAATGAGGAAAAAGATTTCAAGTTAGTCATGATAATTAAATGATAGAATAATTTTTTGGTAATTTTCTAGGTCGATTTTGATAATTAAAAACAATTAAAAGTCAATTTGATGATTAATTAACAATTAATTAAAATATGCATGCAAAAATATTAATTTTAATGTCAAAAATTAAATAAACATTTTTCTGATTAAAATGCAAAAGGAAAATATTTTTGGTGATTTTTAAATGCATGAGAAAAATATTTAGAGATAAATTAAATTGAATGAAAATATTAAGGAAAATAAGAAAATAGAAAAGTTAGTTTGCAAAACTGGTAAAAAGAAAGTGCCAGGGCCAAGGATCGAACCCATGCCTTCCTGGGAAATTACTCAACGCGTTGCCATCTGAGCCAAGGTGTCTTGGTGTTTGTAATCTGCAAACAATGTGTTACAAAGGATGCAACATGTCATAATTTGAAATTCAAACACAGTCAACACGCGTGGGACGTAGGTGAAATGTAAGAAAAAATCAGATCACTCCGTTTTGCCATGCGTGCCTTGCCGGAGTCAGCAAAGGTGAACGACGTCGGTGCCCTAGCTCCGGTCGTCTTCTCCGATCAACCAAAATCTCAACCTGCAAAAATAAGCAAAATAAAAAGCAAAGAGGGACCCTACTCCCTAAATCGAGGGCATGAACACGATGGTGGTGTCCGCTGTCTAAATCGGCCCGAGAAAGCGTTTCAAACATCAAGAAACCCTAAACATGGCATTGAGTTTTGGACATTAAACCTTAAGAACGATGACCCAGATCCTTCCTATGGCATCTCATGAACATGTTAGAATGATTAGTTTCGATTAAAACAAGCAGATATTAAAATTCGAATTCAAGCAAAATATGAATATGTATGTTCACATATGGCTCGATTCAAGCATGTTTAACCATGGTTTTTGATGTGTACTTACTCAAACTTACCTCAAGAACACAATGGGATGCTTAAGAGTGGCTGGAAGTGGCTGGAAAGACAAATTCGATTTTGCCAACTTTGAGAAAAAATTTGTGAAAATAGGGTTGCTTCAAGAGGCTAGGGTTTTTGTCCTTTGGCCTTGTGAATGTGTTGTGTATTTATAATGCAAGAGATTTGATCAAAAGGAATGAAAAAAGATATGCTCTTGAATGCAAAATATTTTCTCTTTCAAATTTTATCAAATCTTTCCAAAATTTGAATTTTTTTTTCCTTCCTTGCATGAGCTAGCACGAATTTGGCATGTTTTCTGGGCTTCCTTGGTCCTCAAGCTTGATAAAAATTCAACCCAACTTAAATTATACTTTGTTTTCATATTTTATTTTATTTAAATTTGAATTACATGCTTTTAAATTCAAAAATAAATTAAAAAAATAGAAAGTGGTCGTGGCAAGGCATCAAGGGGTCCCAAATAATATTATGATCAAGTTTGGATCATAAAATTATAGGCCCATTTGGAAAAATTGGGATATTTTCTTTGTGCAATTCTTCAAAAATGCCTAACTTGTACAAGGTTTATCTTGCTCAATTTTTAACATTTTTGAGTGTTCTTGGACTTTTAAGAAATCTCTAAATGTCCTCTAAACAACCTCTTTGGTTTCATCTCAATTGGAGTTTCCATGCTCAATAATTCTTTACAAAAAGTTGACTTTTGTTGACTTTAAAAGGACCGTAATGTTTTGATCCATATCTTCAAAATGAAGCATTTTCTGACCATGCTTGTGAGACATTAAGTTGTATAGAATTGAATTTTCTTCAAAATGAGAGGTGGTGGAAAAATTTCTGATAAAGTATGAGAAAGTTATGCTCAGTCAAAGTTCAGTTGACATTTCTTTAAAAACCCTAATTTGGAAAGTTTGACATTTGATCAAATCTTGAGTTTTCTTGATGAATCATGATCAACCCTTGATCAAATCATGAATGTTACTTCAAAATATGGATGTTGGCCAAAAATCATGAAGTTTGACTGTATGTTGACCACAGTTGACTTTTTGTCCAATACAACTGATTTTCAACCATCTGAGCAATTGTCTGAGGAAACTTGACTTGTAAGGCTTGAAACTTGACATGGAGATTCATTGAAGCATATGAGGAGGCATGATGACCATTGGAAATGTTGGAAACCACCTTGACCTGAGAATTTCCAAAACCCTAGTTTGGGTTGACTGTCTAGGAGAGGGTTTGTCTGATCAACCCTTGAGGAATCCTTGAGTATGGATGTATGAAATGCCCTGAGAAGTAGGAGGGCAACTTTTGGGGTATGACAGATGCATATGAACAATTCATGAACCAAGTAATCGATCATTCAATAATTTCAATTCACAAATGAAACTAAAACCAATGAAACTCAAATTATTATTCAATTCACATTCAGAACATGGAAAATCAAATTCAAAGTAAGTTGTAAACCCTTAAACCAAAATTCGAGTAGCAGCAACCTAAATCAAATCACGCTCAATGAAATTATCTTGAAATATGATTGCTAAAACCATAAACAAGTTAGTAATCACAAGGTATACAATCAAAATGAAACTTATATGATGCACATGAACAATTCAAGAACCAATCATTCAATAATTTCAATTCAAAAATGAAAATAAACAAAAGAAACTCAAGTTATTATGCAATTCACATTCGAATCATGGAAAATTGAAATCCATGTAAGTTCTAAACCCCTAATCCATAATCCGGTTAATAATCACTTGGTATACAATCAAAATGTAACTTATATGATGCACATGAACAATTCAAGAACCAAGTAATCAATCATTCAATAATTTCAATTCACAAATGAAACTAAAAGCAAAGAAACTAAAGTTATTATTTAATTCACATTCGAAGCCTGGAAAATCGAATTCAAAGTAAGTTCTAAACCCCTAAACCAAAATACGGGACGCAACTACCAAAATAAATTCATGCTCAATGAAATTATCCCAAACTAAGATTTCTCAAACCATTAACAAGATATTAATCACAAGGTATACAATAAAAATGAAAATTATATGATGCACGTGAATAATTCATGAACCAAGTAATCGATCATTCAATTATTTCAATTCACAAATAAAACTGAAACCAGTGAAACTCAAGTTATTGTTAAATTCACATTTGAATCATGGAAAATCGAATTCAAAGTAAGTTCCAAACCCCTAAACACAAATACCGGAAGCAACTAACTAAATCAAATCATGCTAAATGTAAATATCTCGAACTAAGATTTCTCAAATCATAAACAAGTTAATAATGACAAGGTATACAATAAAAATGAAACTTATATGATGCACATGAATAATTCAAGAACCAAGTAATCGATCATTCAATAATTCAATTCACAAATGAAACTAAAACCAAAGAAACTCAAGTTATTATTCAATTCATATACGAATCATGGAAAATCTAATTCCAAGTAATTTCTAAACCCGAAAACCAAAATTCGGGAAGCAACTACCAAAATCAATCATTCAATAATTTCAATTCATTTATGAAACTAAAACCAAAGAAACTAAGATTATTATTCAATTCACATTCGAAACATGGAAATCGAATTCCAAATAATTTCTAAACCCCTAAACCAAAATACGGGAAGCAACTACCAAAATCAAATCATGCTCATTGAAATTATCTCGAACTAAGATTGCTCAAACCATTAACAAGCTAGTAAGCACTAGGTATACAATCAAAATGAAACTTTTATGATGCACATGAAGAATTCATGAACCAAGTAATCGATCATTAAATAATTTCAATTCACAAATGAAACTAAAACCAATGAAACTCAAGCTATTATTAAATTCACCTTTGAATCATGGAAAATCGAATTCAAAGTAAGTTCTAAGCCCCTAAACACAAATCCGGGCAGAAACTAACTAAATCAAATCATGCTCAATGAAATTACCTCGCACTAAGATTTCTCAAATCATATACAAGTTAGTAATCACAAGGTATACAATCAAAATGAAACGTATATAATGCACATGAACAATTCAAGAACCAATGAATCGATCATTCAATAATTTCAATTCATTAATGAAAGTAAAACTAATGAAACTCAAGTTATTATTCAATTCACATTCGAAACATGGAAAATCAAATTCAAAGTAAGTTATACACCCTTCAAACAAAATTCGGGCAGCAACTACCTAAATCAAATCACGCTCAATGAAATTATCTTGAACTAAGATTGCTGAAACCATAAACAAATTTTTAATCACAAGGTATACAATCAAAATGAAACTTATATGGTGCATATAAACAATTCAAGAACCAAGTAATCGATCATTCAATCATTTCAGTTCACAAATGAAACTAAAACGAAAAAAACTCAAGTTGTTTTTCAATTCACATACGAATCATGGAAAATCAAATTCAAAGAGTGTTCTAAACCCCTAAACAAAAATCTGGGAAGCAACTACCTAATTCAAATCATGCTCAATGAAATCATGTCAAACTAAGATTTCTCAAACCATAAACTAGTTTTAAATCACAATGTATAAAATCAAAATGAAACTTATATGATGCACATGATCAATTCAAGAACCAAGTTATTGATCATTCAATAATTTCAATTCACAAATGAAATTAAAACCATTGAAACTGAAATTATTATTCCATTCACATTCGAAACATGGAAAATCAAATTCAAAGTAAGTTGTAAACCCTTAAACCAAAATTCGGGTAGCAACTACCTAAATCAAATCACGCTCAATGAAATTATCTTGAACTATGATTGCTAAAACCATAAACAAGTTAGTAATCACAAGATATACAATCAAAATGAAACTTATATGATGCACATGAACAATTCAAGAACCAATCATTCAATAATTTCAATTCACAAATGAAAATAAACGAAAGAAACTCAAGTTATTATTCAATTGACAATCCATAATCCGGTTAATAATCACTAGGTATACAATCAAAATGTAACTTATATGATGCACATGAACAATTCAAGAACCAAGTAATCAATTATTCAATAATTTCAATTCACAAATGAAACTAAAAACAAAGAAACTAAAGTTATTATTTAATTCATATTCGAAGCCTGGAAAATCGAATTCAAAGTAAGTTCTAAACCCCTAAACCAAAATACGGGACGCAACTACCAAAATCAAATCATGCTCAATGAAATTATCCCAAACTAAGATTTCTCAAACCATTAACAAGATAGTAATCACAAGGTATACAATCAAAATGAAACCAGTAATCGATCATTCAATAACGCTCAATTCATGAACCAAGTAATTGATCATTCAATAATTTCAATTCACAAATAAAACTGAAACCAGTGAAACTCAAGTTATTGTTAAATTCACATTTGAGACATGGAAAATCGAATTCAAATTAAGTTCTAAACCCCTAAACACAAATCCCGTAAGCAACTAACTAAATCAAATCATGTTAATGTAATTATCTCAAACTAAGATTGCTCAAACCATAAACAATCTAGTAATCACAAGGGATACAATCAAAATGACACTTATATGATGAACATGAACAATTCATGAACTAAGTAATCCATCATTCAATAAGTTCAATTCACAAATGAAACTAAAACCAATGAAACCCAAGTTATTAGGAAATTCACATTTGAAACATGGAAAATCAAATTCAAAGTAAGTTCTAAACCCCTAAACACAAATTCGGGCAACAACTAACGAAATCAAATCATGCTCAATGAAATTATCTCGAACTAAGATTTCTCAAATCATATACAAGTTAGTAATCACAAGGTATACAATCAAAATGAAACGTATATGATGCACATGAACAATTCAAGAACCAACTAATCGATCATTCAATAATTTAATTCATGAATGAAAGTGAAACTAATGAAACTCAAGTTATTATTCAATTCACATTCGAAATATGGAAAATCAAATTCAAAGTAAGTTATAAACCCTTAAAACAAAATTCGAGCAGCAACTACCTAAATCAAATCACGCTCAATGAAATTATCTTGAACTAAGATTGCTCAAACAATAAACAAGTTTGTAATAACAAGGTATACAATCAAAATGAAACTTATATGGTGCATATAAACAATTCAAGAATCAAGTAATCGATCATTCAATAATTTCAGTTCACAAATGAAACTAAAACGAAAAAAACTCAAGTTATTTTTCAATTAACATACGAATCATGGAAAATCAAATTCAAAGTGTGTTCTAAACCCCTAAACCAAAATCTCGGAAGCAACTACCTAATTCAAATCATGCTCAATGAAATTATGTCAAACTAAGATTTATCAAACCATAAACAAGTTTACAATCACAATGTATACAATCAAAATGAAACTTATATGATGCACATGATCAATTCAAGAACCAAGTTATCGATCATTCAATAATTTCAATTCATAAATGAAACTAAAACCAAAGAAACTAATATTTTTACAGAATTCACATTCGAAACATGGAAATCGAATTCAAAGTAAGTTCTAAACCCCGAAACCAAAATAAGGGAAGCAAGTACCAAAATCAAATCATGCTCAATGAAATTATCTCGAACTAAGATTGCTCAAACCATTAACAAGCTAGTAATCACAAGGTATACAATCAAAATGAAAATTATATGATGCACGTGAATAATTCATGAACCAAATAATCGATCATTCAATAATTTCAATTTACAAATGAAACTAATACCAATGAAACCCAAGTTATTATTAAATTCACATTTGAATCATGGAAAATCGAATTCAAAGTAAGTTCTAAACCCCTAAACCAAAATCTCGGAAGCAACTACCTAATTCAAATCATGCTCAATGAAATTATGTCAAACTAAGATTTCTTAAACCATAAACAAGTTTACAATCACAATGTATACAATCAAAATGAAACTTATATGATGCACATGATCAATTCAAGAACCAAGTTATCGATTATTCAATAATTTCAATTCATAAATGAAACTAAAACCAAAGAAACTAAAATTATTACTCAATTCACATTCGAAACATGGAAATCGAATTCAAAGTAAGTTCTAAACCCCGAAACCAAAATACAGGAAGCAACTACCAAAATCAAATCTTGCTCAATGAAATTATCTTGAACTAAGATTCCTCAAACCATAAACAAGTTTGTAATCACAAGGTATACAATCAAAATGAAACTTATATGGTGCATATAAACAATTAAAGAATCAAGTAATCGATCATTCAATAATTTAAGTTCACAAATGAAACTAAAATGAAAAAAACTCAAGTTATTTTTCAATTCACATACGAATCATGGAAAATCAAATTCAAAGTGTGTTCTAAACCCCTAAACCAAAATCTCGGAAGCAACTACCTAATTCAAATCATGCTCAATGAAATTATGTCAAACTAAGATTTCTCAAACCATAAACAAGTTTACAATCACAATGTATACAATCAAAATGAAACTTATATGATGCACATGATCAATTCAAGAACCAAGTTATCGATCATTCCATAATTTCAATTCATAAATGAAACTAAAACCAAAGAAACTAATATTATTACTCAATTCACATTCGAAACCTTGAAATCGAATTCAAAGTAAGTTCTAAACCCCGAAACCAAAATAGGGGAAGCAAGTACCAAAATAAAATCATGCTCAATGAAATTATCTCGAACTAAGATTGCTCAAACCATTAACAAGCTAGTAATCACAAGGTATACAATCAAAATGAAAATTATATGATGCACGTGAATAATTCATGAACCAAACAATCGATCATTCAATAATTTCAATTTACAAATGAAACTAATACCAATGAAACTCAAGTTATTATTAAATTCACATTTGAATCATGGAAAATTGAATTCAAAGTAAGTTCTAAACCCCTAAACACAAATCCGGGCAGCAACTAACTAAATCAAATCATGCTCAATAAAATTATCTCGAACTAAGATTTCTCAAATCATAAACAAGTTAGTAATCACAAGTTATACAATCAAAATGAAACTTATAAGATGCACATGAACAATTCAAGAACCATGCAATCGATCATTCAATAATTTCAATTCACAAATGAAACTAAAACCAATGAAACTCAAGTTATTATTTAATTCATATTCGAAACATGGAAAATCAAATTCAAAGTAAGTTATAAACCCTTAAACCATAATTCGGGCAGCAACTACCTAAATCAAATCACGTTAAATGACATTATCTAGAACTAAGATTTCTCAAACCATAAACAAGTTTGTATTCACAAGGTATACAATCAAAATGAAACTTTTATGGTGCACATGAACAATTCAAGAACCAAGTAATCGATCATTGAATAATTTCAATTCACAAATGAAACTAAAATGAAAGAAACTCAAGTTATTTTTCAATTCGCATTCGAATCATGGAAAATCGAATTCAAAGTAAGTTCTAAACCCCTAAAGCAAAATCCGGGCATCAACTACCTAAATCAAATCATGCTCAATGAAATTATCTCGAACTAAGGTTGTTCAAACCATAAATAAGGTAATAACAATCAAAATTAAACTTATATGATGCACATGAACAACTCAAGAACCAAGTTATCGATCATTCAATAATTTTAATTCACAAATGAAACTAAAACCAAAGAAACTAAAGTTATTATTCAATTCACATTCGAAACATGGAAATCAAATTCAAAGAAATTTCTAAACCCCTAAACCAAAATCCGGGAAGCAACTACCTAAATCAAATCATGCTCAATGAAATTATCTCGAACTAATATTGCTCAAACCATAAACGAGTTAGTAATCACAAGGTATTCAATCAAAACGAAAGTTAAATGATGCAAATGAACAATTCAAGAACCAAGTAATCGATCATTCAATAATTTTAATTCACAAATGAAACTAAAACCAAAGAAACTCAAGTTATTATTCAATTCACATTCGAAACATGGAAAATCGAATTCAAAGTTAGTTCTAAACCCCTAAACCAAAACCTCAGTATTTTAGCTCAAATGATTCTAATTATTACCATCCACACTTACAATTTTACCATCTACTGAAACATCTTTACTCTCCAAATTTCTAGCTACCTTTTCCAAACTTATGATTGTAAAATAATTGACATCAATATACTTAACATGGTTGAAAATCAATCAAAAATTTAACAGAATAAGCGTGAATGAAAATTCTATTATACAATCAAAGAATGAAAGGTGCCTCCATTAGCAAATCAAATTTAAATGGAGAATCAGTGCCCAATTAAACACAAACAGTACAATGTAAAAATTTCCACATTATAAGAGCATCACATTTCACAAATTTAAACCAAATTGAGGAGAATTCATCCTGCAATTTTTTCAGCATAACAATTCACAAAATATCGAAACCAACATCTTTCATAGAAATTCTACAATATGTTATTAACCTCACAAAATTAACACAGTCGGTGTACTTCAAAGATTTGACACCAATTTTGATAGCATCTCAATTCAAAGTAACACAAAACACATTTAGTATAACAATTAAGTCAAGAATGTAAGACTGAATGAACGAAATCGGAATTACCTTAAGCCTGGACAACTGTTGTAGCATAGGAGTGTGATGTGACGAAATAAGGAGTTATGGTTGTTGTTCTGCAACGGAGGAATTATGAAGCAGCTAGACAACGATGATTGAAAGTTGTATGCAGACTGAGATGGATTGAAGAACGGATGAAGCTGTGACTGGAGAGTAACACTTGGTTGTTGTTGCGATTTAAAGGTCGGGATAATGATGGAAGATATGGATCAATGTTGGAAACAAAGAGGATGAGCGGAGAAACAAAACTAGACGGAGGAAAGGGACGGAACGGCTGGCTGTAACGGACGTGAAAGACAGATGACCTTAATTAGGGTTTTGTAGAGAAAGGTTTTGCAAAGAAGGGTTTTGCTAGAGAAAGAAGAAGATCGTAAAAGAAACAAAGAAATGAAAATAGGTTTGTTTTATTTTATTTTTTAAGAAAAAAAGGCCTTAGGTAGCGCTTTTTCAAAAAGTGCTGTCTAAGGTGGGTCTCTAGCAGTGCTTTTCAAAAGCACTGTGTAAGGGGGCGCATCTAGCAGCGCTTTTTGAAATAACCTTAGACAGCGCTTTTGAAAAGCGCTTTCTAAGGGGGTCCTTTAGCAGCGCTTTTCAAAAGCGTTGTCTAAAGTGTGCCTTAGGCAACGTTTTTTGAAAGCGCTATCTAAAGATAATCTTTAGGCAGCGCTTTTGCAGAAATTTCTACAAACTTTTCAGTCTTTTTTTAAACCTTTATGCAGCGCTTACTGGAAAAATCGCTATGTAAAGTACGTTGTCTATTTGTCTTTTTAGCATAGTGCAATATGCTTGTTGAGAATATGGTGTTTTCTACTACGAGTGACAGAGTGTGACAATCTTGATCTTGTATAGCAAGCAAACTAAGGACATTGGTTTGGAATATGTGAGAAATTCCAAAATTAAGTATGGTTGTGATATTGTGAGGATGATATCTAATGTGTCATTGGTGTGTGTATAGCTCAGGGTGTTTGGTGTTATCTCCAGAACTATAGTAAGAATGGATGATTTCGTATCAGATGTTGGAACATCATCTCAGTTTATTCATCCATGAAAGTGTATGTGTTTTTCTGAAATTAAGGTCAAGACACTGACCTAACCTGGGATGTTTTGTCTACCTTGATTGGATGTCTTATCCAAAATTCAGCAAGTATCACGAGTGTAATGAAGAAAGCTGTTAGTTTTACCTAGTGTGAGTAGGTAATCCTATCTGACTAGCTAATAAATACTTTGACGGAAGACTAAGTGTTTGTTATATGTGTGTATGCAATTTTAACTTCTGAACAACCTACTACAGAATATAGTGAGAGTTTATTTTTTTTGTATGGTTACTATGAATATAAGATCTTGTGATAATGGGGAGTTTTGTTAAAGGGTATAGATGGAAATAAGTCCCTTGGATGGTGATTTCAGAATCAAAGCTGATAGGTTATATAGTAAAGTCGATGATATCCCAAATGATGTTGTAACATCATTGATGACAATAGTCTGTGAAAGAGACTTGGGACTATGAATCTTGATATTCTATCACCTCATTCAGAAGTGGGAATTCTATCTTTATTTTAGAATAAGAAGATTCTGAGTTTGTTTGGAGTAGTATGCTCAGGCAATGCATAATTACTATTCTGGTTTGAAGACTTTACTAGTATCAGTAACTACTAGTAATGTAACGTGCAGGAGAAGGAATTAATCAGCACGGTTGTGAAGGGGTATTGAGATCAGCAAAGACAGTGTACTTTTGCTTCTAATCATATGGAAAGTCTTTTAAAGACTAATCTTCTCAAGCCAAAAGAATAATGTCGAACAAGAAGTCGGGACATATCTTAAGACATGTTTTATCCTTAAAGACCAACAGCGATAGTTCTTAAACTTTTCATCTAAGACATGTATTGATGGTGTGTATCACGTGTTCTGACTTGATATATGTTTTGGAAGCTATCATTTCCAAACTAAATGGCGATTAAAGGCATTCATTGCTTTCACCGGCACAAAATTCAATTCGATGCTTTGTTGAAGTAGTTCCATGACCAAGACTATTGTTACAGTCTAGGTACATTATTTTTGTTGCTCAAGTATATAGAGTATCTTTTTTTCCTTTTTCTTACCTTCACTTTATGTGCCCTTATTTTTGTGTTCTCATGTCTTTGTTCGAATATGAGTAAGTTTAGAGTCTATGGTTATGTTTGTCAACTTATGGCAAACATATGGTAAAAGGTAGTGTTCGACATTGCTAAGTTTGAGGTCAATTTTGTGTGTTTTGTAAAATGTTAATAGAATGTTCTATTCCGAGTCTGCTTTGTTTCGTGTTTACTTTCTATTTTTATTTTTATTTTTATTTTTTCTTTGTTTATATCTTGAACACATATGTGACGTGTGTTCGAAAGTTATCCAACATAAAGGTCTAGTTCTTTATGTCCAGAAATGGATAGTTCAAGTGTTTGTTTTGTTGGTGTGTTTCCTCTTATACTTAGAAGAGGATGTTGTGTTAATTGTGTCATAGCATTGGTCTCATTGAGGGAGTATTTAGTATCTTCTTCCTCATGTGCATCATGGCCTCGCTTTCTCATTCTCTGTGAATATGGTGTATGTGGTGTTATGTTTCCTATGCTATAGTGAGTTCTCCTTCTAACAAGCCTTTGTTATATTATGGATAAAAGGGGAGAAGTTATGTTATGTTATATCTAAAGAGAAACTTTTAAGGGGAGAAAATATGTTAATGATGTCGACTTTAAAAGAGGTATAGAACAATTGTGTGAAGAATGAAGACCACACATATAAAGATTGATGACCAAATATTGTGGTTGTTTTGATATGCTTCTAAATTATCACGTGAATTGTATTGTTTAAATCCTTGTAATTTTATTATTATGCTTTTGTAATACAAAGGTTATATAAATTAGTTTTAACCAAAATAAGCCAAAAGGGGAGATTGTTAATTCATTATTTTTATGAATGGCTTTATATTTTGTAAAACTAATATAGAATCAATAGGTTAAATAGGATTTATAACTTGTGTTAGTGTTTTGTTGGCATTATTTTTGGTAAAACTAGGCTTTAGCAATGTCTTGATGAACGCCTATGACATTCGTGAGATCAAGATAAATCCTACTTGCTAAGGATGTTAAAGGACATTTCGTAACGGAAGCTAAAAGTTTCGGAATTCTGCAGAAAAATCGATGTCTTAATGTAATGATATGACATTCAGTGACATTCTATTCGCAGAACTGCTTTTTTCCGAGACTTTTAGGAAGTTTGTTGAGTGCTAAATATTGTTTTTCTGTTATTAGAAAGCATGCTCACGTGGCTGCTAGGTTAATCTTAATTAGACCTAAATTGGATGTTGAAAAGACCATGTTTTTAGGATTAAATTATGTGAACCTTAGCTATCTTTATGGAAGCCCAAAACTGAAGTTTCAGGACTGCTTCTATAAAAGGAATTCAACCCTTACAAACTATCGCGCCTCTGGAATTTATTGAAGTGATAGCAGATTGTTATTTGTGTACTGTTAGGAAAGTTAACAGTTGGTATTTGTAATTCTAATATCTCTTGTGAGCCAAGCAACTATCAATTGATAAGTGCCTTGGACTAGGATTTGTAAGGGTAGTTTATCACCAAAGTTGTAAAGCACTTAGTGTTGTCTTGATTGAAAGCTTGAAGCGAGATCAAGATAGTTTATTGAAGGTGTCTTCATAATTCAATTATTCAATAGGTGATATCACCGATGTGATTGAGAGTGAGTAGGAACCCGATCTAAGTAGGACTTAGGTTAAAGTTGCATCAGGTGTTTGTGAAGGAGATAAACGGTTGGTTTATTCCTAATTAATTCTACTAATAGTGAATTTCCTCCCCGGCTGGTAGCCCCCGATGTAGGTGTAGTTAAACATCGAACCGTAAACAACTTATCGGTTCTTTATCGCTATTTACATTTACCGTGTGAATTGTTACGAGTGTCGATAAAGGTGTCATAACATTCTCGTGACATCACGATCCGCCGCCAGAATTCCAATCATCGAGCGCACCGCTCGTTATTTCGGGTGAGATCTAGGATATAGCTTCCGCGTGAATGGATAAGGAAGGAGGATTGAGGTAGACCACCTATTCGGACGGGTCTATGATTACCGAAACCTCGATGACTTTTCCCGAGGTGACTAGATATTAAAGAGAGGAGGATGGAAACATCCCACCAAGCTTGAGAAAGATGGACCGCTTGAAACCCGAGGAAGAATGGAGCAAAGAGGAAGAGGAGCTAGCTGGGAACTCCAAAGCATTGAATGCCCTATTCAATGGCATCGATGTAAATATCTGCTGCACTAGTTCATCAATGTGAGCTTGCCAAAGATGTGGGACACCCTCAAAACTACTCATGAGGGACATCCAAGGTGAAGATGTCAAGACTTCAGATGCTCACTACCAAATTTGAGAATGAAGATGAAAGATGAGACTATTCATGAGTTTCACATGAATATTTTGAGATTGCCAACACCTCGTGAGCACTTGGTGAGAAGATGTCAAGAAAAGCGGTGAGAAAGATTCTCGATCCTTGCCTAAAAGGTTTGCAATGAAAGATGAATAGAGGAGGCTTAGGACATCAAAGACTCTCAACGTGAAGAACTTATTAGATCTCTTATGATCTTTGAGATGGGAATCATGAAACTGTTGAAAAGAAAAGAGCATAGCACTTGTATCTAATAAGAAGGATGCAAGGTGGAAGATGAAGAGAAGATATCCAAGCTATAACCATGCTTGGATGCTCAACAAACTCATCGTGAGGATCGATCCAAAGTGGTCAAATGTCAAGGACATTGCATCTCGACATCACAGATCTTATGACTCCAGTAAGATCCAAGTCAAGAAAAAGGAAGTCAAGGCAAGGAATCCAATGTCATGGATGAAGGATTGGACATATTGAGCTAAATATCCCACCTTTCTAAAGAAACAAAAGAAAGGAATGGTCGCCACTGTCCGATGGTGATTCGTGAAGTGAATATGAGGAAGAAGGTGCCAAACTTGTCACCGCCTTCCTCGAGTGAACAATTCGATATGGATTCTAGTGATGAGGAAGTGACATTCAAGAGCTTATCGAAACCTACAGGAAGTCGTATAAGAAATGGTGAAGTACGTCAAAATGAGGAACAAAAAGTCATCGAGAAGTTGAAGTCGAGAATGTGAAACCGAGGTCGAGAAAAGGAAAACATAGCCACTATAAATCACCTCAATAGTGATATTGTAATGTTAAACCGCAAACTTGACAGATGTCTAAATCACAAAATGTTGACTGCATCGATAAGTTGAAGAAATTCTTCACTGACAAAATGCGTGAGATAAGCATGGTCTAGGATATGTGGTCGAAAAGAAACCCGTTGGTGACATTAAGAAGAAGAGACACGGAAACCAATATACAAGTCACAACATAAACAGAAATCATGTGGCTAAAGAGATTTGCTAATAACCGTGAAAGGAACAAACCTGCAAGTCAATGGCAAAGAAGATGTCACACCACAAAATAGGAAATAGGTCTGTCCTGTGATATGTGGAGGCTAAGAAATTTGTTGATAACAAAGGAAGAACAGACTAATAAACCAATGTCAAAACAGATGTCACAACATCGGGTTAACCATCAAAATCATAGAAACATGAACAAAAAGTTTCAAAGATAGATGTCATTATTGTGGAAGGTTAGGTCACATAAAATCTGCTACAAAGCTACATGGATATCCTAATCAAGGTTCTTATGTGAAGCCTAAAACCAACAGGTATCATACACTCAACAAGAAGAAGAAGATCAGAGTCGTAGGTCACACTTCTTTAAAGTGTGTGAAGATTGGTACTTTGACAAAGGTGTTCTAAGCACATGACCGGAGACAGGAATCTTCTTAATGATGTTAAATCTCATTCAAACAAATTTGTTACTTTTGGAGATGGAGCTAAAGGAGAAATCAAAGGTGTTGAAACTCAAACCTGTCCGAGTTCCAAACCTAAATAGAGGTTTAGTAAAAGGTCCGAATGCAAATCTCATTAGCATAAGTCACCTATGTGATATGGGATTCACAATAACTTCACTAAGGTAATGTCTTGTAATCAATGATGAGCAAGTAGTGATTATGAGAGGAGTCGATCAAAGGACAACTCTACATGGGAATCGAGAACACCACCCCTCCTCTGTGTGTTCTATGCACAAAGATGAAGAAGTAAAGTGTGGCACCAAGAACTTGGTTATTTACACCTCGTAGGAATGAAAAGGATCAGCCCATAGGGTTCGTAGGATACCAAGATTTCACACGGACAAAGGAGAATCGGTGGTATGAGATCGGACAGTAAAATCGAATGTCACACTCAATGTCAAACATCTCACCACCCTAATGTAATCAAGTAGAGTACTAGGATCCGCATGAAAGGATAACCAAGTATCTTCATCACAAAGGATATGGAGAAGGGTCTTGATGAAACCCTCTTTGTCAAAGGAGGAAAGGTCATGGTGCTTCAAGTTTATGTGAACAACATAGCTTTTGGAAGAATACCTGACACAATTGTGAGATATGTTGACAACCAAATGCAAGTCGAACTGGATGAGCCTCATGGAGAGTTGATTCATTTTCTTGGACCGCAAGTCTCACAGATGGAAGACTCAAGACTTCTTTCACAGAGAAAGTATGCAAGGAATTGTCAAGAAGCTGGAATGAAGAATGACACCACACTAGGACTCTTACCCCTCCACATTTGAAGTTGTCCAAGAAAACAAGTGGAGAAAGTGTTAATCAAAGCAGTGTAAAAGCCCTTTGAAGGGTGTTTCTTCTTGAAAACAATCTTATTTCTTGATCGCAGCAAGCAAACCGCTTGGCTTTATACAATGTTGAAGTTGAATACAGCTGGGAGAAATTGCTTTAAGATGATCCGATGGGCAGATGTCGACTAAGTATTAATGTCACGCAGATGTCATGACATTGCCCTATGACATCTTTACTAAAGTTCTTGAGGCTAGTTAGTTTAGGACTCTAAGGGGCAAATTGGGTATTTGTCAATATAAAGAGTTGTAGCAATTAACTATGCTTACAACAAGAGATGGAAGGGACTTTTTACTTCAAATATTTACAAGTGGGTTATTTATTTTTTTTCATCCTTATTTTAAAAGGTCCAAGAATAGGAAGAGACACCCATATATAATAGTTTCTTCATTTGAAAGCAGTATTACTCTTTCTTCACCCAAAAGAAACTCTGAAACCCTCTACCATTAACGCTCTCCTTCTCTCAAGAATCATCAGCGAAACATGTCTTCATCATCTTCATCATCTCAAGAATCAGGATCTTCATCTCCCTCCATGGCTGAAGTTAGCAACATCAAGTCATGCATCAAGCTAATCGAGGGTTACTCCGCGGCTATTGCCACTGACCCAGAAAAAGTCAAGAAATTACGCACAAGGAATGCAAGAAGGTCACAAGCATCTCCTTCTGTAAGCACTTCTCCCATCATCATCTTCATCCCCGTAAACAAGAAATGAGAGGGTCAAGGTCTTTGCATATAGCCATAGCTAGATTAGTAACCAGCATCGTCAATGAGGATCGGTCTGTACCTGGGGTCTCAATCCCTCTAAACTATAAGTCTGCTAGCCCTAGTTTAGCAGTTGATCCAGATGTCACTAAGAATGTTGAGACATCTGGTGATCATGATACTTTCCCTGCCAAAAATAATTTGATTCTTCAGTTAAAGATTCTGGAGTACGTGTTGATGATGTCTGTAATGAAACCCCTGCTGATAAGGAAGATGTGATTTCTGATAGTATCCTTGAGGAATCCCCAGCAAAATTTGCCTCTGATAAAGCCCTTGCTGACTATATTTCTGATAGTATTCTTGAAGTATCACCAGCAAAGTGTGCCTCTAGTAAAGTCCCTGATGACTACATATCTGACAGCATTTTGGAAGAGTCTCCTGTTCAAGAACCTGATCATTTAACTGAACCTCCAGTCATTGACTTAGATGAAATGTTCTCAGACAATGATCTTATTGTCAATGTCAATCCAAGCATTGCAAAGAGAATAATGAAAAGGAAGGGAAAGTGCATTCACGAGTCCTGCTAAAGAGAAGGATCCTGAAGATGTGTGCAAGACTGAGAAGTATCACAAGGCTGGACCATCTACAAGGAGAAGTAGAGTAAAAACTGTTGGTGGTGACTCTAGACCAAAGAGAACACCAATTGTGAAAAAGAGGAAAGAACCTGAATCCTCAGAGTCAGATCAAGACTCTGATTTTATTGTTGAAGAGAATGTCACTGCATATTCATCCCGAAGAAGCAAACTCTCGAAACCGCTCAAAGTGCCTCGGCGGCCATTGATAATATTTTTCCATCATCCCAAAATGATGGAAGATGGCGATGTTTGCTTAAAGAGGTGGCTGGAAAGAGAGTTAAATAAAGTGCTTTGATTGCAAGGAAATTGTGACTTGATTAAAGAGGTCGGTTCGATGAAAACAGTCAGAATTTCTCAAACTGTTATGAAGTTTTGGTGAAAGAGTTTATAGTTAATCACAAATGGCCGGGGATAGGAACTCACGACTATCGATCAGATATGGAGGGGAAGAAAAGTCGTTTTCTCCAATGTGATCACACTGGTAGATCCGATAATGCTCAACCAGAGCGGAGGAAACCGACAACAAGATCTCAAACCATCATCGCCAAACAAGTAAGGCAATGGCCTCTAAAGGCAAGCTCTCAACAAGTAAGCCGAGTGTCAAATTTTCCATCCCGCATAAGATTGGTGTCTAATCGGGTCCCAACCAATCACAAATCCACCATCTCTAATGGATCGGAAGATTCATACATGCAGCAGCACTGTGCTACATTTGACTATGGATCCTATATATTCGAAAGGTGACACTCAAGTGCCGACACTATGCTATCAAGGGACCAATAGCCTTTCCTCCCTATCGTGTGGTATTATAATCGATCAATATCCCGGCATCCCGTTGATAGAGATTCAGTGTAAAAGAGCTCCCGCCTTGGTTTCCACTAAGCTATTTCAAGGAAGCAAGTTTCGACATTGTCATGACATCGGCCGAGACATCAAATGTCAAGGCAAATTCTCGTAGCGTATGTCATTGTGCAAGCAAAGAAACTCAGGGAACTTGAAACAAGGAAGTGCATCTGAAGAACCGATTCTACACTTGAAAAGGAGGAAGACAGTAGGTCGAGGAAGAAAGGCTCGATGGTGATAATTTCACGATCATATGGATGAAGATGTGATGCCGATCAAGCAGCCGTGAAGAAGGCTCAAGATGTTTCTTCCATGTTGCTTCTTCAGAGAAGAAAGCACTTGAGTCAGATCCTGTGCCCCGCCGCCTGTTGATTGTCTCATTAATTGTTTCTTGTTCTTGTATTTTCCAAGTTTTGTATATTTTGATGATTGTAATCCTTTATTGATAGATTTGCAACCCGTGACATAAATGTACCCCTAAACAATGCCTGGTACTTAATTATATAATGTTTTTGGGTAATTGTATTGTTTCCTTTGGCCTTTATGGCTAAAAAGGGAGAAGAACTCAGGTGATGAGTATCGGGAATTGGGAAACTGATGGAAATTTAAATTGTATGTGCAATTGGGGAATTGTGGGATTGCATGGGTAGAATTTATCTTATCTCTAGGTTCTAGTTTCTTTAAGCTTAGAACTAGTTTGTCTTCGTCATAGGTACTGATGTGTTAAGTAGTTTTAGCCAAAATGTGCCAAAGGGGAGTTTGTTAGTGTTTTGTTGGCATTATTTTGGTAAAACTAGGCTTTAGCAATGTCTTGATGAATGTCATGACATTTAGAGA
Source organism: Vicia sativa (assembly GCA_021764765.1). Lineage (NCBI taxonomy): Eukaryota > Viridiplantae > Streptophyta > Magnoliopsida > Fabales > Fabaceae > Vicia > Vicia sativa. The sequence continues at coordinate 101,902,689 of CM038794.1, forward strand.
TGAAGATAAATCCTACTTGCTAAGGATGTTAAAGGACACCGTAACTCAAGCTAAAGTCAGGCCGGAAATTCGCAGAAATACCGATGTCTTAATGATGTTATGACATTTAGTGTGACATTCTGCTCATAACTGCTTTTTTCCGAGACTTTTCGTAGTTTGTTGAGCTGCTAAATATTGTTTTTCTGTTATTAGAAAGCATGCTCACGTGGCTGCTAGGTTAATCTTAATTAGACCTAAATTGGTTGTTTAAAAGACCATGTTTTAGGATTAAATTAAGTGAACCCTAGCTATCTTTATGGAAGCCCAAACCCAAGTTTCGTGGATCGCTTCTATAAAAGGAATTCAACCCTTACAAACTGCCGCGCCTCTGGAATTTATTGAAGTGATAGCAGGTTGTTATTTGTGTACTATTAGGAAAGTTACCAGTTGGTATTTGTAATTCTAGTATCTCTTGTGAGTCAAGCAACTATCAATTGATAAGTGCCTGGACTAGGATTTGTTGTAGGGTAGTTTATCACCAAAGTCAGAAGCACGAGTGTTTGTTCTTGAAAGCTTTGAAGCGAGATCAAGATAGTTTATGAAGGTGTCTTCACAATTCAATTATTCAATAGGTCGATATCACCGTGATCGGGGAGTGAGTAGGAACTCGATCTAAGTAGGACTTAGGTGAAGTTGCATGGGTAGGTTAAGTGAAGGAGATAAACTAGTTGGTTTATTCTCGAATTAATTCTACTAATAGTGAATTTCTCCCTGCTTGGTAGCCCCGATGTAGGTGTAGTTAGACACCGAACCGGGTAAACAACTTATTGTGTTCTTTATCGCTATTTATATTTACTGTGTGAATTGTTAATAGAGTGTCAGATAGTGTGTCATAACATTCTCTGTGACATCACGTATCTGCTGCCAGGAATCTCAACTTGTAACGAGAAAGCAGGTTAATGTTATATTTAATGAAGAAACATGTTGTGTTGAAGTGTTTCAACATCTAAAACAACATGTCAAAGAAGATGTCATGACATCGCACCTGAGCTGACAAATTGGATTCTGTTATGTTTTTAACAGAAGCAGAATATTCATAAAATATTATATAATCTTATGTGGCACTATATTAACATGTCAAGAAGATTCAATCAGAATTCAATAAGAAAAGATACTTTATATATTTAGTGATAAATTAGAAAGATTTGATTGAAGATCTATTTTGTAGGAGAATCTTTTGCAGATTTGTAACAACTTATTTGTTGTTACTTAGAGCCCAAATTATGGAGATATATAAAGAAGATTTTGTTGAAAACCTATTCTTGTGCGTAATCTTTCACGATTTGTTAAATTTATACGTCGTTGTTTAAAGGTCCAAATCCAATTAGGAAGTGGTTATAAAATAAGGTTTTGTAACCTAGGACTAGGAAAGTCGTGATTTATCATGATGTAGTTTTTAGGGCCGAGTTTGTAACCACTCTCTAGGATAGTTGGTAAAATGAACCTTCCGAATTGTGGAAAGGTCACCAAGTTTACCTCGAAGCCCGTAGGCAAGAGGAGTGTTATTCTCACTCAGAAACTGTGAAGTAATGAATTGAGTTATGCTCTTGGAGGAAGCTGTGAAGTAACTCCAAGGTGTGTCCTAAGTTAGAAATAAGAGGCTTTAACTCTTAGGTAGTTTGTGTTAGAAGTATGTCTTCTATTTTTCAGGTGTTGAAGAGTTGTTGGAAATTAAGTTGTTGATGCAGTGGTTGAGGTGTTGACTGCTAGACATCATTGCGGCGATTGGAAGTGGATGGGGGATATTCCATATCTAGAGAAAACCTAGGTAGAAGGGTCATTGGGTAGTGATTAAGTGAGGGGTTGTAAACAGATGAGTTTAACTCTGAATTAATATTGTTGATAGTGGACTTCAATCTCCGAAATGGGTGAACAATTATGATGTGTTCTTTATATTTTCTGTACTAATTTACCTTGCCTGTGTTTTCATGTCAGATCAGATGTCTTGACTTCCTTATAGGACATATGAGTCAGCTATACCCGAATTTCACTAACCTTACTAATTACTAACAATTGACTTTTTATTTTATGCCTTTATTTTTGTTCTTTTTATTATTTATGCTCTTTATTTTGTTCCATTTACTTTTATGCACTTTACTTTATGCATTTTATTTTAGCATTTGCATTCCATGTCATTTTTCATTTGCTCACTTAAGCATTTAATATTCGTGTTGTTTTGAATTTGCTCACTTGTGCATTTTATTTTCTTGTTATTTTGAATTTGCTCACTTGAGTTTTAATTTTCCTTTTAAAATACTATATAATCCAACTTAAACACTAAAAAAAATTAATTACTTGTTTCTTTGACTTGGTTACTATCCCTATGCCTGGAGTTTGAATTTGGACTTAGGATTAGGACCTCAACCTCAGCTCGGAGATTCTGTGATGTTGTGTTATCTTGTTTGTGCTTGGGTTATTTTTTCTGTATGCAGGCTATTCTTTTTATACTCTTATACGAGTGTATTTCCTCCAAATATAGTTGTTATTCTGCCCATTTTTTTAAGACATGATTTCATCTGATGCGTACATTCATCTGAGGCTTGGTAATTTGTCCCATTAATTGCTTATTTGGTAATCCAAAGGATGGGAATATGGTATTGGCTTCTTGATGTCAAGTATTGATTTTCACCCGGTTAGATCTTTCTTTACCCTCACCTTTTACTTTTTTGTACATAGGTTAGCCTCTTCATCTCCTCCCATATTCTTTAATTTTCAAAATCTTCTCCCTTTTTCGAAGGATTCTTGTTTTCAAACTCGAACCGCTTTCATAATAAACTTGGACTTAGGTCCAAACATTTTCAAACTCTTTTTTCTTAATAAACTCTTAATCCATTTAATAATACTTTGAAATCTTTTCATAAGACTAAAAGTCAATCAACCTCATTAAAACTTTTTTAGCCCTTTGTGGCTTTTCTTCTTTAAAAACCGTTTTCTTCTAATAATTAACCAATACACCAATTTTAGTCTTTTTTGCGCGAATTACATTGGGTTTTGATTTCAAAATTGCACATTGTTGGTTTGTGGGCCTAGAACTCATTGGGTGTTCTATTAAATCAAATATTGTAAAAAAAATACTTATTTTCCCATTTCCACCATCTAGTTTGAACATGTCTTTTTTAGCACATATACAGATTTTCAAAGAGGTTCCTGCAGAGTACCGTAGATGCTTTGGGTACCTAACACATTCCCATTGCATAACTAACCTCCATACCTTGATCTCATTTTCTTTTAGGATTGTATTTGCTCTTTCTCCTAGTCTTTTGGATAAAATAAAAGCGCGATGGCAACTTCATTGTTATTTTTACGAGTTGAGTCAATCAATGGCTTAATCTCGGTAGTTTTTGCTGCTATAACTGGTTTGTTCAACTAGAAAAAAAATATCAAAAATTAAAACACGTGGTGGAAACTAATTTCCTCAAAGTGAAAATTTCAAATTTTTAGAAGTACTTTTCAAATAAACTATTTTGATCTAATCGTTCCTTGAAACTTCCATTGAATTATTTTTAAACTTCCAATACATTTATGTTTAAGTACATATGAATATTTCCTCTTTTTAAAGATAAATGATATCATTTATTTATCTTGGTGAAAACGATTGTAGCTAATTTTTGTTGGTGTGCATAAATTGTTATACACATGAAAATAAACATGTTAGAATATCAATTATTCTCAATTACATTAATGATCAAAATTCCACAACTCTATGTTATTGTTTTTTAAATCATTTTTTTCAACAATCTACCATTTTGTTTGATAACACACATATGATTAATTATGTGAACAATCTTTCAAGTCAAACATTTGATAGTATGAACAATTTTTCCAAGTTTTAAATAATATTTAATTTATGGACAAATAGGAATCCTAGCCTAAATATTTATTAGAGTTCAAGTGATCGAATCAACAAGCCTAAAAGGCGCACCTGATTCTTGAATATATCTTTGAGACATTTAACAAAAATCACATTTTTATGATTGCCTTCTTGCAACTCCAAAGTGCTAAGATGTGCTATAATTTATAATTAAAAATTCATAACATTTTCAATTATAAAGTAATCAAACATTTTTAAACTTATTACATGCAAAGAAGAAAAAATGAGTCAAATCCTCAAATATATTTATCCTTTGATAGTCTTTCTTTCTTTATTTACCAATGCCATCAAAGGTAATCGTCCCGGCAGACCCACACTCTGTAAGTTTTTCCTTCACAACATTTTCAAAGATTCTTTCACTTCAAATACATACTATTTATTTAAGGGTTAATAGTCAATTACACCCCTTCATATAGTCGAATTTTGATTTATCCCCTTTTTAAAAAAAAGTTTTAGATTACCCCTTTGTAATTTTTGGACACCCCCTTAAATGTGTAAAAACCAAGGAGGTAAATAAAAAAAAAAGTATTTTATAGGGGATAATTTTTATACATAGTGGGCAAAAGACTTAGCATTTTAACATTTTAGAGGACTAATCCAAAAGACTTATAATTTTTATTATTTTTAAGTTTCTTTTTCAAGCTCAAAATTTACTCATTTTAATATAATAAAATCATTCATACACGTTCATATGCTCATAGTATATAGTGAAAAATGCATCTTGACTAAATGAGAAAAGATATGTTTACACTCTTTTTAACACCTACGCTGTATTTGTTTACATAAATCATACTAATTTTATTTTTTAATAATTTAATTTACATTGATTTATGTACATCACTTTGTTACTTTGTTATATGGATACGGTGTATGTATGGTGTAGAGAAAAGGTGTAAGAATAGCACATCTCAAATTATATTTATGTATGAATCAAAGGCCTTGCCTTTTTCATTGATTTTAGGAGTGTTATATATTCTAAGGATTTTCATAAATAGTGTCTTTTATAATTATTACTATTCTATAAATAGATATATGTTCAATCATGTGATCTAATATAATAATAGTTTAATACATTCTATAGTTGAAACAAAAGATTAACGAATGTTGAGATTATCACGAAAATCATCAAAGAGTTGCAATACAAGTCTTTTGGTGAATATGTTAGCAATTTAGTAGGAGGAAGGTTACATGTAAGACTCATAATTGGCAGCGAGCCATCTTTTAACGCAAAAAATGTATATCCGTGGATTAAGATTGCCACACTCAGTAACTTGTAATAGAAGAAAGCATATAGTTAACCATGCGTATAACCAATGATACGTCTTCAAAAGATAAGATTGAACCTTATCTGCCTTCTTCAATCTCTGGTGTCTTCAACAGTTGTGATGTTACATCTTCATGTAGAACATTCTTCTTTTATACATCACATACTTCTTCTCTTCTTGATTCAAATTTCCACACAGTTATTACAAATATCCAGCTCCCTTCAAGATATTTGACAGCATCTGTATGCATTTCCTTAGTTGTATCAGTTCTTCAAATATTCACCAGATAACATTGCCACACATCCTAAATTTGTGAAGTTAACAATGAACTTTAATATTGATATTCGGTACACACTAGTCCATGAATTCATCATACAGATACTCAACTCCCGATAGAGTATATGAATTTTGCACTCGGGCTACACATCTAATAAGTACTTAGTCTCCTGTCAAAGTACCTACCAGTTAGTTAGTTAGAATTAACTACTAACACTAGATCATCCTGACTAATTACATCTTCACACTTACATCTTACTTCCAGGCAAAAACATACATTCAAAATTGAAGACATTAAGATGATGTTCCAACATCTGATACGACATCATCTATTATGGTTCAGGGGGTAACTGTAACAACCCATTTTTTTCGTATTATTTATTTTATTATATTACTCTAATATTTTATATCATTTTGTGTGTTAATTATTTTATTATTATGCGAGATAATAATTAATCAAGATAATTATTTTATTTGGTGTGTTAATTAATTATTTAATTGTTAGGTGAAATAATAATGATTATTTGAATTAATTAACTTTGTGTGTATTTGTGATTATTTAATTTATTGGGCTAATAGAATTATTAAGTAGAGATATTATATTGGGCCTAAATATTTTAGCATGAGTAATTGTGGGGGGTGTATTCCTTAAGCCCATTTAGAAATAAACTAGTAAGAGTGTGAGGGAGTAAAGAGAAAGAAAAAAAAACATATTTCATTTTGCAAGATTCAAGAGAATAGAGAAAAAGGAGGAGAGGAGCAAAAAAAAAGGGAACAAGCAAGAGAGCTAGGGTTCAATCAAATCAAAGAGGTAAGGAGAGAATCCTAATTATTATGGGATAGTATGATTGGGTCAATGGGTAGATTAACATGAGTAAGTTGTTTTTGGTTAAATCCTTAATTTTTTTATGTTGAAATTGATTGTGTTGCTGTCGAATTTGGGAGATGTTTGGGGACCCAATTTAATTTATAAGTGCTAATAATAATAATATTGGGATAGTGAATAGTGATGAAGCATGTGCCTCACCAGGTATTTGAGCGCAACATTCAATTGCCATTGTCCTGTAGTTTTTTTTTTTTTACGATTTAATACATGTGGTAATATATACATGATGCTAGCAATGTTTTCAATTTTCTTTTCTTAATTCCTGTAGCCTTTCGTGTATGCATATATATGATACTAAGTATTTTTTATTTGGCACTTCATGTAGCTAGTTTCATGTGATGTATTACTTGACAACAATGTAGCATCACATGGCCCTTTTTCTTGTTGCTATGATTTCGTTTTTTCTTTCTTTCTTTTCTTGATCTAGTGCAAATTGGCTTAACATCATGCACTTAGGATAAGTGATAGACAATGTACTTTTTCTTCTTTTCGTGTGCAAGTTTTTTTGAAAAGTATTATACTATGGATTAATAGGTATTAGAATATGAAGTATGTATATATATAGGTAAAGGTAATATGAGCTAAGTATTAGAAGGAATGGATATATATTATATGAAATAAATTTTGGTACAGTAGCTGATTTTTTTTAGCAGAACATAATATATTAGTAGCATTGAATTAAGTCAAAACTGTCCCGTTTTGGTCGAATTAATTAATTAGGCGGTATAATTAATAATTGGATGAAAATTTACATAGTAACTAAGTTTAATTAGTAGATAAATGTGATTACGTTATTTCGTTGAAATTTGATATTTTGTGAATCGACCGAAAATGTGAGTGTAGTGTAGTTAGAAAAATAGTAGTACCACTTTGAATTAAATAATGTATAGTATTAATTATAGGAAGTAGCATTTTGGTAAAGTAGCTTATTTAGCAGAACAATAATATACCAATAGCATTAAGATGAGTTGAAAACAACTCATAAATTAATTAGGCGGTATAATTAGTATCCCGAATTGGATAAAATTTACGTGGAAGCTAAGTTTAATTAGTAGATTAACGTGGTCGCTTATTTTGTTGAATTTCGTATTTTGTGAACCGGATTGAAATTGCATTTTGGCTTGGATAATCATGTTGATAATGAAATATTATTGTGCCTACTATATTGCTTTTATGAGTGTTCTTTGTGGGTAGCCAAAAGCGTGAACTTGGTTAGATATATTTGTGAACTTATGCATTTTGTGTATATTGGCAAATTGGTGAATTAACCCGAGATAGTGTGAACACGGTGTTAATTGAATTTTGTGCGTATTTGTTGATTGGCCGATATATGAATGTTTCAATTGTTATGAATGTGTATATGTACAATGGTTGGATAATTCATAGAGTTGAATTATGGTGATATGTATTATGGTAAGATGGTAGATGATCTTAATCGCATATGTATTTGTGATATTATACATTCATTCATGGCATGGTTGACCTGAAACAAAGGTAGTGAAACTTTGGGTTCACGATGTGCTTTGAAACATAAGCGATTGCTTGATCCTAGAGTGGAAATAGTAGCGGTAGACTATATGTTTACATTTTGGTGGGCTTTGGTCTTGTCCGGATCGGAAGCGTGACTTGGATTCTAGATATGGAATCGGAAAGTGGTGAAACATGGGTTCACATTTGGTACCACATGCATAGAGTCACATTGTCTTGCATTGAGTCACATTAGATGTGGAATTTGAACATATGCAATTATGTGATTTGTTGCATGTATGGGTTGTGATGATTGATATTGGTGATGTATCGTGTTTGTTCCATAAATGTGATATGTGAATATGATTTGGTGATTATGCATATATGTGTATTTGGAGAAGATATGAATATGTGATAATGATGGTTTATGTACATATTTGGATAATTGTGTTGGAATCTTTAATGATTGAATCTCTTGAGTTTTTGTTGCGAATCGAACATGTAGAATATACTTGGTAATGTTATTTACATGATTTATGTGAAGTGTGTCAATTCCTATGAATGTTGATTATATCGTTGTACTTGATTATATTATTTCATAATAATGTGAATTCTCACCCTTCCGTTGGAATGATGTTCTTTCGCGACATCGCCTGTGTGCTCTGGAGGAGGTAGGCGTCAGACGTGGAAAGTGAAGAAGCATAGTTGTTTTTTCTTTTGCTAGGTAGTGAGTCATGCTCGTCGATGTAACACCGGGTGGGATTTTGTTAGCATTGAACTCATGTTTTATTCTCGTTATGTATTATGATGCTATGATATGAACATGTATGTTTATTTGTTTGATAAATGACTTTAGTTCCGAATATTCTGGATGTTTATGTTGATCATCCTGATGAGTATTATGGAGTTATTGATTATGGTATGGACATAATCTTTTGAAATACGAGTATTGTTATTTTCGCGTGAATGCATATTCTGATGAATTATGACAAGAGAAAGTGTTATATTTATGACCAGGTGTATGTATCATTTGACATGATGCGTATGCATGGTTTTCGAAAACTTTTAAGCTTCTCGAAACATCGATGTGACACCCTTATGTTATATGCATGCCTATTTACTCTGATTATATTTGAATTATTTTGGGGTATTAGAAATGGTGTTACATTAGTGGTATCGCATGGTCAATCAACACAAGAGTCTTTATGATTACTAATCCCGCTGTATTTGATTTGTGTATCCGACACAATCGACACTGCTTGTTTCGTTGTTTGATTGTTCAGAAGATGGTTGTTGGAAGGAACGACAATGCAATTGCCGGCTTTGAGGATGTTGGCCGGTTCCATTGGTCCGATCCTCAGCGAATGTCGAGGCCTAATGGCGACGATGATGAGCTTTGGCTTGGGAGGTTTCAGAGGAATAATCCTCCGGCCTGGGCAGCATGAGCCCGATAAAGCTCAAGCTTGGTTGAAAGCTATTGAGAAGATCTTTAGAGTGATGAATCAGATCGATGCTCGAAGGTGCGCTGGTACGCATACGCCGGAGAAAGAAGTCAAGACCGGTGGAACAACACTTTTCAAAGGTTTGAAGAGGATGGCATCGAGGTCACGCGGGCTCTTTTCCGCGGACGCCTCTTGGAGAACTACTTTCCTAAGATTGTCGTGGTAAGAAGGAAGTCGAGTTTTGAATTGAAACAAGGAAACGGCATGTCATGAATATGTTATGTTTCAAGAGCTCATTAAGTATTATCCTCACTAAAATACTACCAATGCTGAGAGATCCAAATGCTTGAAGTTTGTGAATGGCTTGAGACATGACATCAAGAAAGCCATTTGTTACCAACAAATTACTCGATTCTCTGAGTTGGCTAACAAGAGCCGCATTTATGATGAAGATAGTAGAGAGAGTGCTTCTATCTACAAGAGCTTGAAAAGGAAAGGCCAATTTCATGGGAAACCTTATGATGATAAGAGAAAGCAATCAGGTTTTGGCAAGAAGCCAAGTGGAGGAGGACCTTCTAACCCTATCAAGTGTTACAAGTGTGGTATTGAAGGCCATCGTGCTTCTGAGTGTAAGAAAGATGTTGTTACTTGTTTCAAGTGTGGCAAGCCAGGCCACATGGCTAATAATTGTAGGAGTGGTGCGAATGTGACTTGCTACAATTGTGGAGAGCAAGGACACATTAGTACTAAGTGCAACAAACCGAAGAAAGAGCAGGCCAGAGGAAAGGTGTTTGCTTTGTCCGGTGTTGAGACCACTACCGAGGATAGACTTATCCGAGGTACTTGTTTTATTAGTAGTATTCCTTTGATTTCTATTATTGATACTGGTGGTGCAACACATTCTTTTATTTCTTTGGATTGTGTTAAGAGATTGGATCTTTCTTTGTCTGATATGCATAAACGTATGGTTATTGATACTCCTGCTATGGGTTCTGTTTCTACTTCTTTTGCATGCTTGAATTGTCCATTGAGTATTTTTGGTAGGACTTTTAGAGTTGATCTGGTTTGTCTTCAGTTAGATCAGCTTGATGTTATTCTTGGTATGGACTGGTTGGAATCCAATCATGTTTATATCAACTGTTTTGATAAGTTAGTTGTCTTCCTTGATTCTGGTATTGAGGGAGATTTATTTATGTCTGCTAAGCAAGTAGATGAATCTATGCAAGATGGAGCTATGGTGTTTATTTTGATGGCAAAGTTGGATCTCAGTGAGACGCAAGTTGTAGGTAAGTTACCAGTCGTGTGTGACTTTCCTGAAGTGTTTCCTGAAGATGTATGTGATTTGCCACCAGAACATGAAGTGGAGTTTTCTATTGATTTGATTCCTGGTACGCGTCATGTATCGATGTCTCCATATAGGATGTCGACTCCTGAGTTGAAAGAGTTGAAGAGTCAGATTGAAGACATGCTTGAGAAGAAGTTTATTCGACCTAGTGTGTCACCGTGGGGTGCACCTGTTCTATTGGTCAAGAAGAAAGAAGGTACTATGAGATTATGTGTTGATTATAGACAGTTGAACAAAGTGACGATTAAGAACAAGTATCCGCTTCCGAGGATTGATGATTTAATGGATCAGTTGGTTCGTGCTTGTGTGTTTAGCAAGATTGATTTGAGGTCTGGGTATCATCAGATTCGTGTGAAAGCTGAAGATATTCAGAAGACTGCTTTTCGGACAAGGTATGGTAATTATGAGTATTCTGTAATGCCATTTGGTGTGACCAATGCACCTGGTGTGTTTATGGAATATATGAATCGTATTTTTCATGAGTACTTGGACAAGTTTTTTGTGGTATTCATTGATGACATCTTGGTGTATTCTAAAAATGAAGAAGATCACGCTAGGCATCTGAAGATTGTATTGACGGTGTTGAAAGAGAAGCAATTGTTTGCTAAGCTTTCTAAATGTGAATTCTGGTTGAAGGAAGTGAGCTTTCTTGGACATGTAATTTCTAGTGGTGGTATTTCGTTTGATCCTGTTGAAGCAACTCGTTTTTTCAAAAAAATCATTTAAATTTTCAAAAAAACAGTGAAATCGCCACCTAATTTTATTTTTTCTAAAAGAAGAACGGGAAAATATAGATAAAACCCACGAGAAAAAAAGAATAAGGATAAGACGGTCTACGAGATTAAGAGATATAGGTTCGGGAGTTGGTTATGCAAGGGGAAGGTATTAGCACCCCTTACATCCATCGTACTCGATGGTACCCATTTAGTTCAAAGTGTGGTTGTGTGTTAGTGTAAAATTTTACGATCTTCTAAGGTTTGACAAGAGAAAGAAAGGGAGAAGAAATGTTTTTAATATTTTTGCTCGCCTTTAGTCGTAAGACTTAGTGCCTACGTACTCCCTCGTGCAATGGGAAAGTCAGAGCGCCGTAGTTCGGCTAGAAAATAGTTGTTTGTTGATTGATTTTAAATGAAAAGACAAGTCGTCATTTTTAAAGGAGAAGACTCGTCTAACGTCCACAAGGTGTGATAAAGAATAAAGGACTACGCACCAACACGAGGGAGGGTTTGAGAACACCTCTAGTACTCAAGTGGAGAAGTCGAAAACCTTGGGAATAGAGGAAGAAGCATCTCAATCATAAATGAATCATGTCTAATCTTGAAAAGGGTTTAAAGGTAAACGGTGCTTGGAGCGCACAAAAGATATTGAATGTGTTAGAATTGATTTTAAATTGTAGATGACAAGTACCAAAACGTTGGGTTATCCTCTAACGATTCAATACTCGAGATTGGTGATTGAGGTTAACCGATCATCTCTCATCCAAAATCTTTATTATGAAAAGAGTGAGGTGAAACAAAGTTCACTTTTATTAAGTGTATGGAATAAAGTATTTAAGTCATTGGGTTACCCTCTAATGGCCCAAATACTTTACATTTTAATTAAATCGTCGGGCTATCCTCTAACAATTTAATTAAATACCATAGCACTATGTTTTTTTTGTTTTGTAGAAATTCATTTTTTTTTTAAAAATAACTCGACGTTGGATCGAGGTTTGAGAAGAAGACTCGACGTTGGGTCGAATTTTATTGAAAGTGTTTTAAATGCTTGGTGAATAGAGAAAGAATAGGATCGAGATAATTGTAAATCACAAATAAAATCGACAAAGCTCATACAAGGTGGTCAACCTAAGTATAAAACAATTAAATTACATGTGTACTAGCAAAGTGGGCTAGTCTACTATAACGACTAATTGGAACAATTAATCGAAATAGGCTCACTGTAAGAAGGCCCATGATCAAGCGTACATGTGTGCATGTGAGGTCATCGCGACGCTTCGTAGCTTTGTCGACTTACGGGTTTAAAAAAATGATTTACAATTATTAGTTTAAAAATGATTTTTTTTTTGTTTGTGTAAGTGACAGTTAAATTAAATAAAATAAATGTGCACTAAATTATTACAATAATTGTTCTTGGGAGAGGGATACATCAAATATAAATGGGGATTAAACAGTAAAATAAAATAGAAAGCGGTAAATTATTTACAACGCATCAAGGGGATTGGGATACATTTTTCGAATGGGGATAAATTGAATTAAAGAAGAAAACAGTAAATTGATTATGTTTAAAAGCATACAAACAGAAATTAAATGCGGTGAAACTTAAATATTAACTATTGTATTTTTATTATATTGATTAGAATAGAGTATAGAAATTAAATCTAAGAAATTAAAAATAATATGTATATAGTATATATTTACAATACTAAATATAAGAAATAAAAATAATATGTATAATTATATTTACAGTATTAAAATATAAAAAATAAAAATACTAAGTATATTGTATTTACATTACTAAACATTAAATGTTAGATAAAAAACAGCAATGTCAATATTAAAAGAAAATGAATGCTTTTTTTGAACAATCCTCGAATGTCTACACAAATAGCAAACATATTAGTAGCATGAGTGTGAGATAAAATGAAATGAAATAGAATTGCAATAAATTGGAAAATGGTTAGTAAACAAAGTATGAAATCGAAATGCAATTAAATGAATGTTCATGGATAAACAAACAATTGTAATCGAAACCAAAGAAGTAAAGAACAAGTTAATATTTAATCCAAAGTCGAAACATGGAGAATTGGTTTCAAAACCAACCAAGATCAAGTAGTCATAATCCGGACAGCCACTATTCACTCAAATATACTTGAAATAAAAATGACTTTCTTACTCGAATTTGCTCAAAATAAACAATACATTGCCCTCATAGTTCATCGGTTAGATGTACACGCGAGTAATGCGGTATTATCGTTAAACCGTCATTGAAACTATTCTTGAATATTATCCAAACAAAAACTACAATTGAAATTAAAATGAAAACAAGAGGATATTCTAATGGTTTCTCGGTTAGTTTCTACGCGAATAAACGCGGAAACTAAATCACCTTCATCGAAACTAAACACATATATACAAAATCGACACAGTTTGCACTTTAATTGAGAATAGCGGTAAAAACAATGTTACAACAAACATTCTCGTTCGAAATCGCCTCAAAGGAAATAACAAAAAAGCTGCCCGCATAATTTCTTGGCTAGGTTACTCGCGAATAAACGCAATATTACGATTTAGCCTTCATCGAAACTACAGTGTGATTCTTATCACCATTTCAAAAGAAAACAAAATAACATGGCTGCCCATGATGGTTTCTCGGCCATATCTTTCACGGATAACGCGATATAAATGTCAAGTCATCATCGAAACTAGTCATGGAAACCTTATTACAAATCATTTACGATAGAGATCGACAAAGCTTCTATTCAAACTTGAAACACCCTAATGCCATTATCGATTAAAAGACAGAAAAAAACCAAAGTGAAATTGTCATCAACAACACGCTAAGTCAACAAAAGTTCAACATCAAACCTTCAACGCCATTCAACACAATCCCAGCAGCATGACTAAAGTAGATCAAAATAGACTACAAACATTTCCAACAAACAGGGCATACTGAACTAAAACAAACCAAAAGAAAATCGACAAACCGTTAGGAACCTTTAGCATCATAGTTAACTATCATTGGACTCCAAATCAAAACCTAAAACCAACACCAATTGTTTTCATGGATAGCAGCTCTAACTATCATGTCAAAACCAAACACAGACATAGACCATTTTCAATAGAAATCATCAAAGCAAAACATAGTGAAGAATAAACATGTTCGCACCCACATCAATAAGCCATAAAATGACATTAAAAAATAGTGAAGTAAAACTACAACGATCGACGAAATGCAGTGGAGACCGGAAGATGAATTGATGAACCGATGTTGAACAATGTCGAGCGTGAATCTGAGGAGATGTTGTTTCAAGTAGAGGGTGGTTCGAGGAGCTGCGGTGGTTGAGGAAACCGTCAAATGGAGGCGGTGAGGCAAATGTCGAGACAGTATATGTGACGGCGAAACGGAAAGGTGAGGAAACAGAGGCTACCACCGAGAGGGTTTTCTTTCCACGAGATTGAGAGTTATAATGGATGTGGTGTTGGAGGTTCTGGATACGGTGGTTGAACGGAGGAAACAAAGAATGTTTTGTGATTGTAACACGGATGAGAGGGAATGAGTTGTGTTTTTGTTTGACGGAAGGAGAGTGAGAGAGACAGGCTGCGTAAATGGTGAAGTTGGGGTTCATGAGGGATCGAGTGAGGTTAGCGAGAGACGTACAGAGTGAAGATGACTTATGCTTTCAAGCTGCTCTTTCTTTGTTATTCAATTTTTGGCCTCCTCCTCTTTCCAATCATAACACACATATATATATATATATTATAAAAATTAGGTCTAACATTTTTTAATAATGACTAAAATGCCCTTAATATAAAATGGGCTACAAAAATGGGTCAAGTAAAAATTAATAAGCCCAAAAGTAATTTTGTTTGATTTTTAGAGATAAAAATTATACATCTAAAATTGTTAAAAATGATAAAAGTTCAGACAATAAATTATCCGAAAAATAATATGAACACATTAAAATAAACTACGAGTCTTGTAAATTAAAGAAAAATTATTGAAATGGTTAAAATTAAAATAAAATGATGATAGAGAATACCCGATTTTAAAATACTTACAAGCTAATCACGAGTCTTCAAACCTGATCGAAAAATTAGGAGAACACATTTTCATGATCTACGACACGTAGATTCATAAAGGACTAAAAATGAAAACTTGAAATATTTTCTCCGCTAATCTTCGACAAGATCGAATTGCTTTTAACAAATGCTTATAAAATCGAAATATCGATATCACCGATATATAAATAATTTAAAATCAATGCAATAAAGAGAGAGAGGTAAAATGCATGAAGTAACATAATAGGTATTTTACAACTAAAAACGATGCAAACATCAATTTAAACTAACTTTTGGTCAATTTAAATACGACGAAATGATGCCAATGCAATGTGTGAATGACTGTTTTTTTAATTTACAAAATGCGAGTAGAAAAATAGCAGGGTAAAATTTGGGGTGCAACAGTTGCCCCTATTTAAATATCTTCAACCAGATGATATGAAGATGATCAAGCTTCATATTATCGCAGTGGGAGATAATTAAATATCAAAAACCCAAAATTTTGTCCTGAGATGCGACGGGTATGATGAATGACATATGGAGAGAATGCGATGAATGCAATATTTTTGGATATATTTTTTTAGTGATGTATGATATGAGACAGACACTATGGGAATATGGATAGACTCGAAATTAGAAATTTGTGGTAGATTGACTGATACAACATGGCAGACAAAACACCCAATAATGGCTTTGGATGAAAAAAAAGACTCGACATCTAATAATGGCTTTAGATGGTGGGACTCGACATCTAATAATGGCTTTAGATAGAGAAAGATCACAATATCCAATAATGGCTTTGAATAAAGTGAGAAAGGCATAATCACCCAATAATGGCTTTGGAAGAAAAAGACTCGACATCTAATAATGGCTTTAGATGGAGGGATTCGACATCTAATAATGGCTTTAGATGAAGAAAGATCACAATATCCAATAATGGCTTTGAATAAGGTGATAAAGGCATAACACCCAATAATGGCTTTGGATGAAAAAAGGCTCGACATCTAATAATGGCTTTAGATGAAGAAAGATCACAATATCCAATAATGGCTTTGAATAAAGTGAGAAAAGCATAACACCCAATAATGGCTTTGGATGAAAAAGACTCGACATCTAATAATGGCTTTAGATGGAAAAAGATCACAATATCCAATAATGGCTTTGAATAAAGTGAGAGAGACGTAACACCCAATAATGGCTTTGGATGAAAAATTAATCGACATCTAATAATGGCTTTAGATTGAGGGACTTGACATCTAATAATGGCTTTAGATGGAGAAAGATCACTATATCCAATAATGGCTTTGAATAAAGTGAGAAAATCATAACACCCAATAATGGCTTTGGATGAAAAAGACTCGACATCTAATAATGGCTTTAGATGAAGGGAAAGATCATAATATCCAATAATGGCTTTGGATGAAGGGTGAAACAAGGCATCTAGGAATGGCACTTGAGTGGAAATAAATAAACATCCAGGAATGGCACTGGAGTGCAAATAGACAGACATCCAGGAATGGCACTAGAGTGAGGATAAATGATGCACTGGAGAATGTGACATCCAATGGTGTTGAATAAATTTGAGGTTTAAAAAATAACGAAATAATAGTATTGGACAAAAGAGATACGATCGATGACATCTGTTTTGGTAGGTACCAAGTAAGTTGGATTTTGACTGCAAGGCAAGATATTGATTGCAACAAGACCTCAGGAAATTTAAATGAGGATAAAACACCCTTGTTATGCATGATTTTGTGATGCATGATATATGAATGATCTATGCATGTAGTATGTAATGCGTGACGCTATGACAACCACGATTGACTCTTTTATGGAGGTAAGATGGGAACTCTGATTCCTCAACACGGGGAACACTGCCAACTCTGCTTGGAGAGAAAAATGTCTTGAGAAACACTTCTAACACACTTGTGAATTGTATTGAAATGATGATCCTTGGAGGAAGGACTGTTACCGCTGGGGTTGCCTCGATTACGATTGTGAAGATAAATTGATAATGGCTTCAACTCTTGAAATGCCTGAGGGAAAGGGGTGCCTCGGTATAAGTCTTGGAAGTGATCTTCTGATTAAAAACAATTCTGAGTATGATTTACACTGAGCAACAAGTCTGGAACTGATTCACAACAGATTCAAAAATACTTGCCTCTCGATTAGATCAATCGACCAAGTTTCACTATACTGACTTCCTTGATGATGTGGAAAGCTTGTTTGCAAGCAAAAATTGTTTATTCAAACATGGAAAATTTAATGCAAAGTTCATTCAAAAATTTTGAAATAAAAATTATTTTGAGATGATGTAATTGTTGTATAGAAAATGAACCACTGGTTAAAACACAGAGGTTTAAACATTTAAAAGTGAAAAAGAAAACAAAGGTATGGATATACCAAGACAATTGATTTGCAAAAGATCTTAGGAGTCATATTACGCAACCTTGTCGTAGTATACTTTCAAAAGAAACCCGCTTCAATTAGGTCTTTTGAGGTCAGAACGTGGTCCGTTCACTTAAGAAATAAAGGATAAAGGCCCAAAATTTATTTGTACCCAACCCAATCTTCATGATGTTCTTCAGTCCTACATTCAGTTAACTCAGATTTTGCATTTTCTTTCCAAGAGATTTTGGATTATACACTGATAGGAATGATGATGGCTCAGAAGCTGTGGAATTCTTGAGATAACAGTCACTTTTTTTTTGCAACATTTTTTGCTGTTTGAGGACTTTTGTCAACTCTTGTTTGAATTTGCAATCCCTAACTTTTGCCTGAACCGTTTCTTTTAAGATTACGGTCAGCGGGATGCCCCAATTTTTTCGCCTAAGTTGCCTTTTAGTTTTAACTTGGCGGCTTTTTTCTTTTTGATATATTTTTTAAAAGACAGTGATTGCTTGACTTTCATGATTACGGGGAACCATCATCATCACTTTTTGACTTGGATGACATCTTCGACACTTCTTTGATGTGTGTGAAGGAAAGCTGATTGAATACAAACTTTGTTGAAAGGCATCTTGAACGAATGCACATCCGAATTAAATTGAGAATTACCCGCCTGTGTTAAAATTATGGTTTTTCATATGAAAAAAACTCCAACTTCTAGGCTCGGCCGGTTGACAAAGGTTTAACTTCCTTATTTCTCCGTTTGGGAATTGAAACGATGCCTGTATATCATCAGTAAAGTTTTATTCGAAAGCATACCAACATCAATTATGGGTATCTTGTTTTTATCATCCTCCCTCCAATCTTTGCAAAAACAAAAGTTCGGTAAAGAAAATAAACAGGGAAAATTATATATATGAAAGCGATAAAATGTAGATGATTTGAATCAAAACAGTGCAATTCTCATTTCATTAAAATCAACATGAAATTACAAACAAAATTTGAAAGAAACAATTTAACATAAACAAAAGGAAAATGCAAATTCGAAAAGAAACATGGCCTAATGACTAATCAGTTACAAGGATGAGCTGTCCTGTCTGAAACACTGGCTTTAGGAGGTGACTTGGGATATTCTGACCCGTTTTCAGCCACTTTTTCCTGGCAATGGATTATTGATAACATTTGGTGGAGGATCTCCAAAATTTATCTCTTTACTTCTGACTAGCTCTTGAACCCTAGCCTTCAGCGCAAAGCAGCGTTCCAAATCGTGACCAGCAGCTCCTTGATGGAACTCACAATGAATATCAGTCCTGAATCCGTCTGGGAGAGGATCTGGAGGAGTCAGAGGCCTAGTTGTGATTAGACCTAGTTCAACCAAATAAGGATACAATTCAGTGTAAGTCATTGGAATAGGGTCAAACTGACCCCTATTCCTTGCATTACGGTTCTGATTTTGCCCAACAGCTTGACGTTGAGGAATTTGAATTGGTTGAGCCTTGACTGCAGGAGTGACGGCATCTACTTGTGCTTGGTCATAGTATCGAGGGCTCACGCAGGTCCTCTCTTTCAATTCGACATTAGTTTCACCTTCTTTCTTCTTATGGAAGTTTCCAAAGATCTCTTGGCACCACCAGGGTTCACCAATAATGACACTTTTCCTCTTTAATTCCTCTTCTAGCCTTTGGCCAATAGTTCCTAAATCTATGAAGCGGGAGGACACACTACCAATCATTTTCTCCCAATAGAAAGGAGACAAGGTATCCATAAACAAACCAGTGAGCTCTTTCTCGGATAAAGGTGGTTCAACTTGTGAGGCCAACTCTCTCCACCGTTGAGCGTATTCCTTAAAAGATTCCTTATCATTCTGAGACATGTTTTGCAATTGACGCGATCAGAGCCATGTCAAGATTGTAGTGGTATTGTTTCATGAAAGCATTAATCGATCCCGAAGCATTGAATAAGGTTTTCTCAAGTCCCATATACCATTTCAATGAAGCTCCACTCAGTCTCTTGGAAACAGTGGATAAGAAGCTTGTCATTCCTCGATAAGGTACATTTTCCTCAAGTACATCAAGAATGAATTTTTGGACAAGTATGCCCTTGTATTTTTCGAAATCGTGGAGTTTTGAACTTATGAGGCATAACCATCGAAACCAAACACATGCTCTCTCGCAGAATACTAAAGACATCGTTGTTTCCATAGCTCTCATCCTTCTTTCCGTAGTCCGATATTGCTCATGACTTCTTCAAGTTCATCAAAATCTTCTCGACTCACACTTGTGGAGTGTTAGCACGGTAATCAAAGAGAGGATTCTCATAAGCAATTTGTGCAGTAGGTTGATGCACAAAAGGTCGATGAGGAGCAGTATGCATGATCGGCTGAGGCTCAGTGAAAACTGGAGCCTAGAAAACTGGTCGGGAAAACTCGCCAACCATTGGAGTAGTTGCAGTAGGTGGAACGTAATTGTTAGTGCTTTTAGGTTGGCATTAATTTTGGTAAAACTAGGATTTAGCAATGTCATGATAGATGTTATGACATTCAGAGATTGAAGATAAATGCTACCTGCTAAGGATGTTAAAAGAAAGCTCGAATCGAAAGCTAAAGTCAGGCCGGAAATTTCAGAGAAGCCCGATGTCATGATGATGTTATGACATTCAGGTGACATTCTGTTCGCAGAATCTGTGTTCCTGAGATTTTCGTGATGTTTGTTGAGTCGCTAAATATTGTTTTTCCGTTATTAAAAAGCATGCTCACGTGGTTGTTAGGTTAAACTTAATTAAACCTAAATTGGTTGTTGAAAAGACCATGTTTTAGGATTAAATTAAGTGAACCCTAGCTATCTTTATGGAAGCCCAAAACTGAAGTTTCGTGGATCGCTTTAAAAGGAAAAGAACCCTTATTCTGAAACGCCTTTGAATGTATTGAAGAGATAGCATTTGTTTTTGTGTATCGTTAGGATTTGTAAATGGTATTTGTAATTTAGTATCTTCGTGAGCCAAGCAACTATCAATTGAATAGTGCATTGGACTAGGATTTGTTTGTAAGGGTAGTTTATCACCAAAGTCAGAAAGCACGAGTGTTTGTCTCTTGATTGAAGCTTTGAAGCAAGATCAAGATATTTTATTGAAGTGTGTCTTCACAATTCAATTAGTCAATAGGTTGATATCAAGCGGTGATCGAGAGGGTGAGTGGGTACTCGATCTAAGTAGGACTTAGGTTGAAGTTGCATTGGGTAGTGATTAAGGAGAAGGCTGTCAATGGGTGTGTTGGCTGTAGGGTCTTCAAATTGATACTACTAATAGTGAATTTCCTCCCTGGCTTGGTAGCCCTCAGATGTAGGTTTGTTAGAACCGAACTGGGTGAACAACGTATTGTGTTATTTATCGCTTCAGATTTCCGTGTGAATGTTAATATAGTGTCGACATCGTGTCATAACATTCTCTGTGACATCACGTATCTGCTGCCAGGAATTTCAATTGGCATCAGAGCAGGCACCCTGCTTGTTAATTCTGGGTGAGATCTAGGGATAATAGTTTCTGGCGTAATGGATAAAAAAGGAGGTATTTGGAGGTAGACCACCTATTCTAGATGGGTCTAATTATGATTACTGGAAACCTCGTATGGTTGCCTTCTTAAGATCAGTGGACATTAAGGCTTGGAGAGCTGCTGACAAAGGATGGAAACATCCCACCAATCTTGAGGAAGATGGGACTACTGTCTTAAAACCTGAGGAGGAATGGAGCAAACAGGAAGAAGAGCTAGCTCTAGGAAACTCTAAAGCATTGAATGCTCTGTTCAATGGCATTGACAGGAACATCTTCAGACTGGTTCATCAATGTGAGTTGGCCAAGGATGTTTGGGACACTCTCAGAACTACTCATGAGGGGACATCCAAGGTGAAGATGCCAAGACTTCAGATGCTCACTACCAAATTTGAAAATTTGAAGATGAAGGAAGATGAGACTATTCATGAATTTCACATGAATATTTTGGAAATTGCCAATGCCTCAGGAGCACTTGGTGAAAAGATGTCAGAAGTGAAGCTGGTGAGAAATATTCTCAGATCCTTGCCTAAGAGATTTGCAATGAAAGTCACTACAATAGAGGAGGCTCAGGACATCAGCACCTTGAAGGTTGAAGAACTCATTGGATCCCTTATGACTTTTGAGATGGGAATCAGTGAAACTGTTGACAAGAAAAACAAGAGCATAACACTTGTATCCAATTCTGAAGAGGGATGCAAGGTGGAAGATGAAGAGAAGATATCTGAAGCTATAGCCATGCTTGGAAGACAGTTCAACAAACTGATCAGGAGGATTGATCCAAAGTCAAGGTCAAATGTCAAGGACATTCCATCTGACATTAGCAGATCTTATGACTCCAGCAGAAGATCCAAGTCAGAGGAAAAAGGAAGTCAAGGTAGTAAAGTCCAATGTCATGAATGTGAAGGATTTGGACATGTTAGAGCTGAATGTCCCACCTTTCTAAAGAAACAAAAGAAAGGAATGGTTGTCACTTGGTCTGATTCAGGAAGTGAATCTGAGGAAGAAGGTGCCAAACTTGTCACTACTCTCTCTGGAGTGTATAATCCTGATATGGATTCTAGTGATGAGGAAGTGACATTTGAAGAGCTTGCTGAAACCTACAGGAAGTTGTGTGTAAAAAGTGGTGAAGTGTGTCAGCAGAATGAGGAACAGAAAAAGCTGATTGAGAAGTTAAAAGCTGAGAATGTGAAGTTGGAGGCTGAGAAAGAGGAAAACACAGCTACTATAAATCATCTCAATAGTGATATTAGTATGCAAAATTCCAAACTTGATCAGATGTCTAAATCTGTCAAAATGTTGACATCTGGTACTGATAAGTTGGAAGAAATTCTTCAGCTTGGACATAATGCAGGAAATAAGCATGGTCTAGGATATGTGGCTGAAAAGCAACCTGTTGGTGACATTAAGAAGAATAGACATAGGAAAATAATGTCAAAGCAGGTGTCACAACCCAAAACAGGAAGTATGTCTGGGCTCAGGGTATATGACTGCAAAGAGAGCTGTTAATAACCAGGAATGGAACAAACCTGGGAAGTCAATGACAAAGAAGATGTCATACCATAAGTCAAGGAATAGGTCTGCCTCAGGGTATATGGAGAATAAGAAGTCTATCAATAACAAAAGGAGGAACAGACCTAATAGACCAATGTCAAAGCAGATGTCACAACATTGGGTGCAACATCAAAATCATAGAAACATGAACAAAAAGTTTCAAAGATGGAGGTGTCATTATTGTGGAAGGTTTGGTCACATAAAATCTTTCTGCTACAGGCTACATGGATATCCTAATCAAGGGTCTTATGTGAAGCCTAAAACCAACAGGGGTATCATACCCTCAACAGTGGAAGAAGAAGACTGTTGCTCTGGTAGCTAACACTTCTCCTGGTATGTCTACCAATAAAGATTGGTATTTTGACAGTGGCTGTTCCAAACACATGACTGGAGACAGGAATCTTCTCAATAATGTTAAGCATCACTCTACCAGCTTTGTTACCTTTGGAGATGGAGCCAAAGGAGAAATCAAAGGTATTGGAAACTCGAACTGGTCTGGAGTTCCAAATCTAAATGAAGTGTTACTTGTAAAAGGTCTGAATGTAAATCTCATTAGCATAAGTCAGCTATGTGATATGGGATTCACAGTCAACTTTACTAAGGCTGAATGTCTTGTAATCAATGATGAACAAGTAGTGTTTATGAGAGGAGTCAGATCAAAAGACAACTGCTACATGTGGGAGTCTGAGAACACTACTCTGTCTTCTGTGTGTTCTACAGTCAAAGATGAAGAGGGAGTAAAGTTGTGGCAGCAAGAATCTGGTCATCCACACCTCAGAGGAATGAAAAGGATCAGTTCCATAGAGGGAGTCAGAAGGATACCAAGACCTTTCATGGACAAAGGGAGAATCTGTGGTAAGTATGAAGTTGGATAGGAAATCAGAATGTCACACTTAATGTCTGGACATCTGACCACTTTTAAAGTACTAGAGCAAAGTACTAAGATCTGGCATGAAAGGATAACCCAGTATCTTACTGTTAAAGGATACCGGAGAGGAGTCTTGGATGAAACCCTCTGTGTCAGAGGAGAAAAGATCATGGTGGCATCCATCTATGATAATGTCATAGTATCTGAAGGAATGTCAGACACATTGATGGAAGGCTCTCCACTTCTTTCACAAAGCAAGTATGCAAGGAATTGTGTCAAGAAGCTTGGACTGAATAATAGCAGCCACACTAGGACTCTTACCCCTCCTCATTTGAAGCTGTCCAAGAAATCCAGTGGAGAAAGTGTTGTTCAAAACTTGAGTAAAATTCCTGTTGATGGAAGCTTCTTATTAAGAAACAGTCTCATGTTTTGGATCGGCAAGAAGCAAAGCTGTTTAACTTTATACAATGTTAAAGTTAAATGCATAGCAGCTGGGAGAAATTGCTTTAAGATGATCTGCATAAAGCAGATGCTGACCAAGTGCAATGTTGTGCAGAATGTCATGACATTGTCCTGTGACATCTCTACTAAAGTTTTTGGGGCCAGTCAGTGTAAGACTTTGAGGAACAAATTGGGTAGTTGGCAATATGAGGAGTTGTAGCAATTAGCTGTGCCTACAACAAGGGATGAAAGGAACTTTTTATTTCAATTATCTTTAAGAGGGTTATTTGGGTATTTTCATTCTTATTTTAAAAGGTCCAAGAATAGGAAGAGACATCCTCATATAATAGTTTATTCTTTTGAAAGTAGTACCATCCTTTCTTCTCTCAAAAGAAACTTTGAAACCCCTTGCTATTTTCGCTTTCATCCTCTCAACAACCATCAGCGAAAAATGTCTTCACCATCCTCATCATCTCAAGATTCAGGATCTCCATATCTCCCCATGGCTGAAGCTAGAACAAACACTGAAGCCATGCAAGCTGAAGCTCTGAGAGTGACACCACTGCGTACAATGGCCTCTAACCCAGAAAAGGTCAAGAAGTTACGTACAAGAAATACAAGAAGGGCACAAATATCTCCTTCTGGTAAGTCCTCAGTACCATCATCCTCTGTTCCCCCAGAACTAGTAAATAGAGAAGGATCTAGGTCAGTGCATGAGGCCATAGCTAGGATAGTGTCTGATATCCTAAATGAGAATAAGTCTGTGCCTGGGATTTCAGTTCCCCTGAATCATAAGTCTGCTAGCCCTAGCTTAGCAGTTTATCCAGATGTCAATGAGAATGTTAAGACATCTGGTGATGATGTTGATTCCCCTGTGAAAAATGATGTAAATCCTTCTGCTCCAGCTCCTGAAGGATGTAACGATGATAAAGAATCTCCTGCTGAAAATGTGAATGAGATTTTTGATGAGGTTCTTGAGAAATCTTCAGATCATGGTGGCTCTGATAAATCTCCTGCTGCCTCTGCTGACAACATATCTGATGGCATCCTTGAAGATACTCCTGAGAAGAACACCAATCAGAATATGGTTTCTCATGTCATCAATCTAGATGAGGAGTTCTCTGATAATGACCTCTTAGCAAAGGTTAATCCCAGCATTGCTAGAAGGGTAATGAATAGGAAAGGGAAGAAAAGTGCTGCTCAAAGCCCTGTTCAGGAGAAGGTTACTAAAGCTTCTCATAGGTCTCCTAAGGCTGGGAACAAGACTGTTGAAGAAACTGGTAAAGAGAAGGCTAAAACTTCCAAAGGGAAGAATAAGATGAAGAGTACAGGTGGTACATCTAAGACAAAGAGCACCTCAATTGTGAGGAAAAGGAAAGCACCTGAGTCCTCAGATCAGGATGATTCTGATCTTGATGTTACAGAGAATGTCTCTGACATTCACTCAAGAAAGAGGCTGGTTCTTGGGAAAGTGCCCATTGTCCCTGAAGTGGCAATTGACAAAATTTCCTTCCACCATCCTGAGAATGCTAGCAGGTGGAAGTATGTGTGTCTGAAAAGAATTGCTCTAGAAAGGGAATTGAACATAAGTGCCCTTGATTGCAAGGATGTTATGGATCTGATCAAGGAAGCTGGGCTGATGAAAACTGTGGTCAAGTTTTCTAATTGTTATGATGGGTTAGTGAAAGAGTTCATTGTGAACCTGACAAGTGGTTGTGCTGATGGAAGATCAGAAGACTTCAAAACTGTGTATGTGAGAGGAAGAAAAGTAAAGTTTTCCCCAAGTATAATCAACAATTATTTGGGAAGATCAAATGATGCTCAACCTGAGCTTGAAGAAACTGATAATAAAGTGTGCCAAACAATCACTGCCAAGCAAGTAAAACATTGGCCTGTGAAGGGAAAGCTTACTGCTAGCAAATTAAGTGTCAAATTCGCTATTTTGCACAAGATAGGTGCATCCAACTGGGTTCCCATAAATCACAAGTCCACCATCTCCATTGGTCTGGGCAGATTTATCTATGCCGTTGGCACTAAAACAAAGTTTGACTATGGCACTTATATCTTCGAGCAAACCCTTAAACACGCTGAGAGTTATGCAATTAAGGGACCAATAGCATTTCCATCCCTCTTGTGTGGTATTATAACTAATCAATACCCTGACATCCTGGTTAATAGAGACTCAGTCTGCAAGAGAGCTCCTGCCCTTGGCTTCCACTACAAACTTTTTCAAGGGAAGCATGTCCCTGAAATTGTCATGACATCAGCTGAGACATCAAATGTCAAAGCCAATTCTCAGAAGGCAGATGTCATAGCTGTGCTAAAGGAGACCAGGAACTTGAAGTAAGGAAGGCCCTCAAGCTCGATCTCTACTCTTGAAAAGGAAAAAGACTCAGAGGTTGAGGAAGAAAGGCTTGATGGTGATACCTCTGCTGCTCATATGGAGGAAGATGATGTTGCTGACCAAGAAGTTGCTGACAAAGAAGGCTCTGAAGATGTGTCCTTTCACAGTGCTTCTTCTGGAGAAGAAAGCACTTGAAACTGCTGCCCTTGTTGCCTCTAATTTTATTCTGTCAATTGTTTTCTGTTTTCTGTTCTGCATTTTGTTTCTTTTTGAATGATTGTAATCATTGTACTGACAGATGTGTATCACTTGAATACTTGTGATGGTATTATTTCTTTTCTGGTACTGATTGGTTAAAAGTTTGGGGCAACTGTATTGTATCCTTTGGCCCTTTGTGGCTAAAAAGGGGGAGAAGAACTACTGAGTGACAGTAGTATTGGGATTTTGGGAATTGTATGGCCTGTTTAAATTTTGTATGTGGGCAATTGTGGGAATTGAGGGATTTTTGTATGGGTAGAATTTATCTTCTCTAAGTTCTAGTTACTTGAAGGTTAGGAAAGCTTAGAACTAGTTTATTGTCTTCTGCTGCATATGTACTCTGATAGGTTAAGTAGTTTTAGCCAAACATGTGCCAAAGGGGGAGTTTGTTAGTGTTTTTAGGTTGGCATTAATTTTGGTAAAACTAGGATTTAGCAATGTCATGATAGATGTTATGACATTCGAGATTGAAGATAAATCCACCGCTAAGGATGTTAAAAGACACTCAATCGAAAGCTAAAGTCAGTCTGGAAATTTGAGAGAACATTCGATGTCATGACAGATGTTATGACATTCAAGGTGACATTCGGTTCTCGAGAATCTGGTGTTCCTGAGATTTTCAGATGTTTGTTGAGTCGCTAAATATTGTTTTTCTTATTAGAAAGCATGCTCACGTGGTTGCTAGGTTAAACTTAATTAAACCTAAATTGGTTGTTGAAAAGACCATGTTTTTAGGATTAAATTAAGTGAACCCTAGCTATCTTTATGGAAGCCCAAAACAAGTTTCAGATCGCTATAAAAGGAAAAGAACCCTTATTCTTGAAACGCCTTTGAATGTATTGAAGAGATAATTTGTTTTTGTGTACGTTAGGATTTGTACAGTTGGTATTGTGTAATTCTAGTTTCTCTTGAGCCAAGCAACAATCAATTGATAAGTGCATTGGACTAGGATTTCTGTAAGGGTAGTTTATCACCAAAGTCGAAGCACGAGTGTTTGTCTCTTGATTGAAGCTTTGAAGCAAGATCAAGATATTTTATTGAAGTGTGTCTTCACAATTGAATTAGTCAATAGGTTGATATCACTGCGGTGATTGAGGGGAGTGAGGGTACTGATCTAAGTAGGACTTAGGTTGAAGTTGCATTGGGTAGTGATTAAGTGAGAAGGCATCACGTGTGTTGGTTGTAGGTCTTCGAATTGATACTGCTAATAGTGAATTTCCTCCCTGGCTTGGTAGCCCCCAGATGTAGGTTTGTTAGAACCGAACTGGGTGAACAACTTATTGTGTTATTTATCGCTGCTCGTATTATTGTGTGATCTGTTAATATAGTGTCGAATCGTGTCATTACATTCTCTCGTGACATCACGTCCGCTGCCGAATTTCAAGAATTTCGGGTAACCAAATTCGCCAAGTAGTAATCGCATCCGAGAAGATTGAGGATCAACAACAGACCGAGACTTGAAATTATAGTCCTTTGAGGTTGCTCACCTCTGGCGATCAGAACTTGCATCATTTCAGTAAGTTTAGTCATGCCTGACTTCAACTCATCGATTTCCGTTCGGACTTCTGCATCGTGTTGCTCTTGGTATTCCATTCTTCTCTTGACGTTGGCTCTATTTCCGTACTTGTGTAGAGGAATCAGATTGACGGCAGACAATCAGCTGAAGATGGAGACAAAAGAAATGAGTTCTTTTGACAACTTGAATGTATGCATGAAAAATGCAGATGGATGAAATGAAATGTAATGTCATCAATGAAAAAGATGTGATGAAATGCAATGTTACATATATAAATGGAATGCAACATAATAACAGTAACAGGTTCACAGGGATGTGAAACAGGGATGATACAGGTAATCAAACAACTTAATTAGGTGGAATCCTATGATAGGATGGCTTTAAGTTTTCTACCCAAATTCCCCATGGGATGGTTTTAAGGTCTTCTGCTAAGTGTTTCTCGGAGTCTCAGATCCCCTTTTAACAAATACTATCATCACGCGAGAGGCCTACGTGGCGATAGTATTTGAAAAAGTATACCCCAAGAAATGGCTCTTAATGGGATACTCAAAACCTTGAGTGGTCGGTCCAGGTTTGGATAACATGAACAAACATAGAGTTATAGGTCATTTGTCCAAATATTGATGTCCTGCGCTATCGTGCGGGCCAACAACTTCCTTAAAACAACCAACTCTAAGCCGGAGTCTTCGCTTCGGTCCAACAAGACAATGGAGTCAGGTGGACCTAGGCTACGCAACCCCTCTATTCCTAAAAAGGTGACCTAGAAGCCTGGGTAGTGGGCTTATCTATGTATCAATGCCTATCAAGAATTCCCACACAATGGATATATAAAGATGATAGTAAATAAACATAGAAAAATAAATAGCTGAAACATAAACATAAGATAAAGTACAAAGATGAAAGTAAAATAAGCACACAACCACACAAAGAACTAAACTAGGGTTAACTCGCTCGAGAAAATATCCCCAGTGAAGTCGCCAACTAAAGCAACTCGTTTTTTCAAAAAAATCATTTAAATTTTCAAAAAAACAGTGAAATCGCCACCTAATTTTATTTGTTCTAAAAGAAGAACGGGAAAATATAGATAAAACCCACGAGAAAAAAAGAATAAGGATAAGACGGTCTACGAGATTAAGAGATATAGGTTCGGGAGTTGGTTATGCAAGGGGAAGGTATTAGCACCCCTTACATCCATCGTACTCGATGGTACCCATTTAGTTCAAAGTGTGGTTGTGTGTTAGTGTAAAATTTTACGATCTTCTAAGGTTTGACAAGAGAAAGAAAGGGAGAAGAAATGTTTTTAATATTTTTGCTCGCCTTTAGTCGTAAGACTTAGTGCCTACGTACTCCCTCGTGCAATGGGAAAGTCAGAGCGCCGTAGTTCGGCTAGAAAATAGTTGTTTGTTGATTGATTTTAAATGAAAAGACAAGTCGTCATTTTTAAAGGAGAAGACTCGTCTAACGTCCACAAGGTGTGATAAAGAATAAAGGACTACGCACCAACACGAGGGAGGGTTTGAGAACACCTCTAGTACTCAAGTGGAGAAGTCGAAAACCTTGGGAATAGAGGAAGAAGCATCTCAATCATAAATGAATCATGTCTAATCTTGAAAAGGGTTTAAAGGTAAACGGTGCTTGGAGCGCACAAAAGATATTGAATGTGTTAGAATTGATTTTAAATTGTAGATGACAAGTACCAAAACGTTGGGTTATCCTCTAACGATTCAATACTCGAGATTGGTGATTGAGGTTAACCGATCATCTCTCATCCAAAATCTTTATTATGAAAAGAGTGAGGTGAAACAAAGTTCACTTTTATTAAGTGTATGGAATAAAGTATTTAAGTCATTGGGTTACCCTCTAATGGCCCAAATACTTTACATTTTAATTAAATCGTCGGGCTATCCTCTAACAATTTAATTAAATACCATAGCACTATGTTTTTTTTGTTTTGTAGAAATTCATTTTTTTTTTAAAAATAACTCGACGTTGGATCGAGGTTTGAGAAGAAGACTCGACGTTGGGTCGAATTTTATTGAAAGTGTTTTAAATGCTTGGTGAATGGAGAAGGAATAGGATCGAGATAATTGTAAATCACAAATAAAATCGACAAAGCTCATACAAGGTGGTCAACCTAAGTATAAGACAATTAAATTACATGTGTACTAGCAAAGTGGGCTAGTCTACTATAATGACTAATTGGAACAATTAATTGAAATAGGCTTACTGTAAGAAGGCCCAGGATCAAGCGTACATGTGTGCATGTGAGGTCATCGCGACGCTTCGTAGCTTTGTCGACTTACGGGTTTAAAAAAATGATTTACAATTATTAGTTTAAAAATGATTTTTTTTTGGTTTGTGTAAGTGACAGTTAAATTAAATAAAATAAATGTGCACTAAATTATTACAATAATTGTTCTTGGGAGAGGGATACAACAAATATAAATGGGGATTAAACGGTAAAATAAAATAGAAAGCGGTAAATTATTTACAACGCATCAAGGGGATTGGGATACATTTTTCGAATGGGGATAAATTGAATTAAAGAAGAAAACAGTAAATTGATTATGTTTAAAAGCATACAAACAGAAATTAAATGCGGTGAAACTTAAATATTAACTATTGTATTTTTATTATATTGATTAGAATAGAGTATAGAAATTAAATCTAAGAAATTAAAAATAATATGTATATAGTATATATTTACAATACTAAATATAAGAAATAAAAATAATATGTATAATTATATTTACAGTATTAAAATATAAAAAATAAAAATACTAAGTATATTGTATTTACATTACTAAACATTAAATGTTAGATAAAAAACAGCAATGTCAATATTAAAAGAAAATGAATGCTTTTTTTGAACAATCCTCGAATGTCTACACAAATAGCAAACATATTAGTAGCATGAGTGTGAGATAAAATGAAATGAAATAGAATTGCAATAAATTGGAAAATGGTTAGTAAACAAAGTATGAAATCAAAATGCAATTAAATGAATGTTCATGGATAAACAAACAATTGTAATCGAAACCAAAGAAGTAAAGAACAAGTTAATATTTAATCCAAAGTCGAAACATGGAGAATTGGTTTCAAAACCAACCAAGATCAAGTAGTCATAATCCGGACAGCCACTATTCACTCAAATATACTTGAAATAAAAATGACTTTCTTACTCGAATTTGCTCAAAATAAACAATACATTGCCCTCATAGTTCATCGGTTAGATGTACACGCGAGTAATGCGGTATTATCGTTAAACCGTCATTGAAACTATTCTTGAATATTATCCAAACAAAAACTACAATTGAAATTAAAATGAAAACAAGAGGATATTCTAATGGTTTCTCGGTTAGTTTCTACGCGAATAAACGCGGAAACTAAATCACCTTCATCGAAACTAAACACATATATACAAAATCGACACAGTTTGCACTTTAATTGAGAATAGCGGTAAAAACAATGTTACAACAAACATTCTCGTTCGAAATCGCCTCAAAGGAAATAACAAAAAAGCTGCCCGCATAATTTCTTGGCTAGGTTACTCGCGAATAAACGCAATATTACCATTTAGCCTTCATCGAAACTACAGTGTGATTCTTATCACCAATTCAAAAGAAAACAAAATAACATGGCTGCCCATGATGGTTTCTCGGCCATATCTTTCACGGATAACGCGATATAAATGTCAAGTCATCATCGAAACTAGTCATGGAAACCTTATTACAAATCATTTACGATAGAGATCGACAAAGCTTCTATTCAAACTTGAAACACCCTAATGCCATTATCGATTAAAAGACAGGAAAAAACAAAAGTGAAATTGTCATCAACAACACGCTAAGTCAACAAAAGTTCAACATCAAACCTTCCACGCCATTCAACACAATCCCAGCAGCATGACTAAAGTAGATCAAAATAGACTACAAACATTTCCAACAAACAGGGCATACTGAACTAAAACAAACCAAAAGAAAATCGACAAACCGTTAGGAACCTTTAGCATCATAGTTAACTATCATTGGACTCCAAATCAAAACCTAAAACCAACACCAACTGTTTTCATGGATAGCAGCTCTAACTATCATGTCAAAACCAAACACAGACATAGACCATTTTCAATAGAAATCATCAAAGCAAAACATAGTGAAGAATAAACATGTTCAGACCCACATCAATAAGCCATAAAACAGACATTAAAAAAAATAGTGAAGTAAAACTACAACGTACTGACGAAAATGCAGTGGCTAAGACTGGAAGATGAATTGATGAACTGAGGTTGAACAATGTTGAGCGTGAATCGGAGGAGATGTTGTTTCGGCAGTAGTGGTGGTTTGAGGAGCTGTTTTCGGTGGTTGAGGAAACTGTTTCTAAAATGGAGGCGGTGAGGCAGGCTGTCAAACAGAGGAGTATGTGACGGCGGAAACGCAAAGGTGAGGAAACAGAGGCTACGGCTGAGAGGGTTTTCTTTTTCGGCGAGATTGAAAGTTATAGTGGGATTGTGGTGTTGGAGGTTCGGTGATACGGTGGTTGAACGGAGGAAACAGTAATGTTTCGGTGATTGTAACAGCTGGACAGAGAGGGAATGAGTTGCTGTGTTTTTGTTTGACGGAAGGAGAGAGTGAGAGAGAAACAGTGGGCTGCAGAAACGGTGAAGTTGGGGTTCCGATGAGGGATTGAGAGCAGAGGTTAGCGAGAGACAGAAACAGAGTTGGAGATGACTTATGCTTTCTGCCGTTTCGTTCTTTCTTTGTTTTTCAATTTTTGGCCTCCTCCTCTTTCCAATCATAAGACACATATATATATATTATAAAAATTAGGTCTAACAATTTTTAATAATGACTAAAATGCCCTTATTATAAAATGGGCTACAAAAATGGGTCAAGTAAAAATTAATAAGCCCAAAAGTAATTTTGTTTGATTTTTAGAGATAAAAATTATACATCTAAAATTGTTAAAAATGATAAAAGTTCAGACAATAAATTATCCGAAAAATAATATGAACACATTAAAATAAACTACGAGTCTTGTAAATTAAAGAAAAATTATTGAAATGGTTAAAATTAAAATAAAATGATGATAGAGAATACCCGATTTTAAAATACTTACAATTAAATACGAGTCTTCAAACTGTATCGAAAAATTAGGGAGAACAAATTTTCATGATCTACGCGACACGTAGATTCATAAAGCAGTGAGTAAAAAATGAAAACTTGAAATATTTTCTCCGCTAATCTTCGCACAGTATCGAATTGCTTTTAACAGTCTGTTTATAAAATCAAAATATCGATATCACCGACATATAAATAATTTAAAAATCAATGCAATAAACAGAGAGAGAGGTAAAAATGCATGAAGTAACATAACAAGTATTTTACAACTAAAAACGATGCAAACATCAATTTAAACTAACTTTTGGTCAATTTAAATACGACGAAAAGATGCCAATGCAATGTGTGAATGACTGTTTTTTTAATTTACAAAATGCGAGTAGAAAAATAGCAGGGTAAAATTTGGGGTGCAACACCTGTTAAGATTGAAGCGGTATCTCAATGGGAGGCTCCGAAATCTGTTTCTGAGATTCGAAGTTTTCTTGGTTTGGAGGGTTACTATAGGAAGTTCATTGAAGGGTTTTCTAAGTTGGCCTTGCCATTGACTCAATTGACTAGGAAGGGTCAAGCTTTCATTTGGACTTCGCAGTGTGAATCTAGTTTCCAAGAGCTTAAGAGAAGGTTGACAAGCGCACCTATCTTGATTTTGCCTAATCCGTTGGAACCATTTGTGGTATATTGTGATGCTTCTTTGATGGGTTTAGGCGGTGTGTAAATGCAGAATCGACAAGTGGTAGCTTATGCTTCAAGGCAACTTAAAGTGCATGAGAGGAATTATCCGACGCATGACTTAGAGTTGGCCGCAATTGTGTTTGTGTTGAAACTTTGGAGGCATTACTTGTTTGGTTCAAGATTTGATGTGTTCAGTGATCATAAGAGTTTGAAGTACTTATTTGATCAGAAAGAGTTGAATATGAGGCAGAGGAGATGGTTGGAGTTCTTAAAGGATTATGACTTTGGTTTGAATTACCATCCTGGTAAGGCGAATGTTGTAGCTGATGCCTTGAGTAGGAAGTCTTTGCACATGTCTATGTTGATGATGAGAGAGATGGATTTGTTGGAATAGTTTAGTGATTTGAGTTTAGTGTGTGAAGAAACTTCTAGTTGTGTGAAGCTTGCTATGTTGAAGCGTACTAGTAGTATTTTGGATGAGATTCGAGAAGGTCAGAAATCTGATTTGGGTTTGGTTGATCGAGTCACATTGGTTAATCAAGGTAAAGGAGGTGACTTTCGGATTGATGAGAATGGTATCTTGAGGTGTAGAGATTGAGTTTGTATTCCTGATGTTGTGGATCTGAAGAGAAGGATTCTTAATGAGGGACATCGTAGTGGGATGAGTATTCATCCTGGTGCTACTAAGATGTACCAAGATTTGAGAAAGTTGTTTTGGTGGTCGGGTATGAAGAAGGATATTGCTGAGTTTGTGTATTCTTGTTTGATTTGTCAGAAGTCTAAGATTGAGCATCGGAAACCGTCTGGTTTATTGCAGCCATTATCTATTCCTGAGTGAAAGTGGGATAGCATTTCTATGGACTTTGTTTCTGGATTGCCGAGGACTCCGAGTAGACGTGATTCTATTTGGGTTATTGTAGATAGATTGACAAAATCTGCTCACTTTATTCCGATTAGAATGGATTATCCGATGGAGAGGTTCTCCAAGTTGTATATTTACAAGGTTGTGAGTGCCCATGGTATTCCTTCAAGTATTGTATCTGATAGAGATCCGAGGTTTACTTCAAAGTTTTGGGAGGGTTTGCAAAGTGCTTTGGGTACAAAGTTGCGTTTGAGTTCAGCATATCATCTGCAAACTGATGGACAAACCGAGAGGACTATTCAGTCACTTGAGGATTTGTTGCGAGCTTGTGTTTTAGAGCATGGTGGTGCTTGGGATAGCTTTTTGTCGTTGGTTGAGTTTACTTACAACAACAGTTTCCATTCGAGTATTGGTATGGCTCCGTTCAAAGCTTTGTATGGACGAAGGTGTCAGACGCCTTTGTGTTGGTATGAATCTGGTGAGAGTGTTCTGGTTGGACCTGAGATTGTTCAACAGACTACGGATAAGATTCGGATGATTCAGGAGAAGATGAAGGCTTCTCAGAGTCGTCAGAAGAGTTACCATGATAGGAGAAGGAAATCACTTGAGTTTGTGGTTGGTGATCATGTATTTCTTAGAGTGACTCCTATGACCGGTGTTGGAAGAGCATTGAAGTCGCGTAAGTTGACGCCGCGTTTTATTGGTCCGTATCAGATATCAGAGATAGTAGGTGAAGTGGCATATCAGATTGCTTTGCCGCCATCACTTTCTAACTTACATGACGTGTTCCATGTTTCTCAGTTGAGGAGGTACATTGCGGATCTGTCGCATTTTGTTCAGTTAGACGATGTTCAAGTAAGAGATAATTTGACGGTTGAAACATCGCCTATGAGGATCGAGGATCGGGAAGTTAAGAAACTTCGTGGTAAAGAGATTACCTTAGTCAAAGTCGTTTGGGGCGGACCAGCTAAGGGAAATGTGACGTGGGAGCTTGAGAACCAGATGAGGGATTCATATCCTGAGTTATTCGTCTGAGGTAATTTTCGAGGACGAAAATCTTTTAAGTGGAGGTGAGTTGTAACAACCCATTTTTTTCGTCTTATTTATTTTATTATATTACTCTAATATTTTTTATCATTTTGTGTGTTAATTATTTTATTATTATGCGAGATAATAATTAATCAAGATAATTATTTTATTTGGTGTGTTAATTAATTATTTAATTGTTAGGTGAAATAATAATGATTATTTGAATTAATTAACTTTGTGTGTATTTGTGATTATTTGATTTATTGGGCTAATAGAATTATTAAGTAGATATATTATATTGGGCCTAAATATTTTAGCATGAGTAATTGTGGGGGGTGTATTCCTTAAGCCCGTTTAGAAATAAACTAGTAAGAGTGTGAGGGAGTAAAGAGAAAGAAAAAAAACATATTTCATTTTTCAAGATTCAAGAGAATAGAGAAAGAGGAGGAGAGGAGCAAAAAAAAAAAAGGGAACAAGCAAGAGAGCTAGGGTTCAATCAAATCAAAGAGGTAAGGGAGAGAATCCTAATTATTATGGGATATTATGATTGGGTCAATGGGTAGATTAACATGAGTATGTTGTTTTTGGTTAAATCCCTAATTTTTTTTTTATGTTGAAATTGATTGTGTTGCTGTTGAATTTGGGAGATGTTTGGGGACCCAATTTAATTTATAAGTGCTAATAATAATAATATTGAGATAGTGAATAGTGATGAAGCATGGGCCTCACCGGGTATTTGAGCGCATCATTCAATTGCAATTGTGCTGTAGTTTTTTTTTTTTTACGATTTAATATATGTGGAAATATATACATGATGCTAGCAATGTTTTCAATTTGCTTTTTCTTAATTCCTGTAGCCTTTTGTGTATGCATATATATGTTACTAAGTATTCCTTATTTGGCACTTCATGTAGCTAGCTTCATGTGATGTATTACTTGACAACAATGTAGCATCACGTGGCCCTTTTTCTTGTTGCTATGATTTCGTTTTCTTTTTCTTTCTTTTCTTGATCTAGTGCAAATTGGCTTAACATCATGCACTTAGGATAAGTGATAGACAATGTACTTTTCTTCTTTTCCTGTGCAAGTTTTTTTGAAAAGTATTATACTATGGATTAATAGGTATTAGAATATGAAGTATGTATATATATAGGTAAAGGTAATAGGAGCTAAGTATTAGAAGGAATGGATATATATTATATGAAATAAATTTTGGTACAGTAGCTGATTTTTTTTAGCAGAACATAATATATTAGTAGCATTGAATTAAGTCAAAACTGTCCCGTTTTGGTCGAATTAGCCGAATTAGGCGGTATAATTAGTTGCCCGGAATTGGATGAAAATTTACATAGTAACTAAGTTTAATTAGTAGATAAATGTGATTACGTTATTTCGTTGAAATTTGATATTTTGCGAATCGACCGAAAATGTGAGTGTAGTGTAGTTAGAAAAATAGTAGTACCACTTTGAATTAAATAATGTATAGTATTAATTATAGGAAGTAGCATTTTGGTAAAGTAGCTTATTTAGCAGAACAATAATATACCAATAGCATTAAGATGAGTTGAAAACAGTTTCGTTTAGCCGAATTAGGCGGTATAATTAGTTGCCCGGAATTGGATAAAAATTTACGTGGAAGCTAAGTTTAATTAGTAGATTAACGTGGTCGTGTTATTTTGTTGAATTTCGGTATTTTGTGAACTGGATTGAAATTGCCTTTTGGCTTTGATAATCATGTTGATAATGAAATATTATTGTGCCTACTATATTGCTTTTGCGAGTGTTCTTTGTGGGTAGCCAAAAGGCGTGAATCCTTGGTTAGGATATATTTGTGAACTTATGCATTTTGTGTATATTGGCAAATTGGTGAATTAACATGAGATAGTGTGAATACTGGTGTTAATTGGAATTTGTGTGCGTATTTGTTGATTGGCCGATATATGTGAATGTTTCAATTGTTATGAATGTGTATATGTACAATGGTTGGATAATTCATAGAGTTGAATTATGGTGATATGTATTATGGTAAGATGGTAGAGATGATCTTAATCGCATATGTATTTGTGATATTATACATTCATTCATGGCATGGTTGACCTTGAAACAAAGGTGGTGAAACTTTGGGTTCACGATGTGCTTTGAAACATAAGCGATTGCTTGATCCTAGAGTGGAAATAGTAGCGGTAGACTATATGTTTACATTTTGGTGGGCTTTGGTCTTGTCCGGATCGGAAGCGTGACTTGGATTCTAGATATGGAATCGGAAAGTGGTGAAACATTGGGTTCACATTTGGTACCACATGCACAGAGTCACATTGTCTTGCATTGAGTCACATTAGAGATGTGTGGAATTTGAACATATGCAATTATGTGATTTATTGTGCATGTATGGGTTGTGATGATTGATATTGGTGATGTATTGTGTTTGTTCCATAAATGTGATATGTGAATATGATTTGGTGATTATGCATATATGTGTATTTTGGAGAAGATATATGAATATGTGATAATGATGGTTTATGTACATATTTGGATAATTATGTTGGAATCTTTAATGATTGAATCTCTTGAGTTTTGTTATGAATTGAACATGTAGAATATACTTGGAAATGTTATTTACATGATTTATGTGAAGTGTGTTGAATTCCTATGAATGTTGATTATATCATTGTACTTGATTATATTATTTCATAATAATGTGAATTCTCACCCTTCTGTTGGAATGATGTTCTTTTCGCGACATCGCTCAGGTGCTCGGGAGGGAGGTAGCAGTGCGTTGCACGTGGAAAGTGAAGAAGCATAGTTGTTTCTTTTCTTTTGCTAGGTAGTGAGTCATGCTCTGGTCGATGTAACACTGGGTTGGGATTTTGTTAGCATTGAACTCATGTTTTATTCTGGTTATGTATTATGATGCTATGATATGAACATGTATGTTTATTTGTTTGATAAATGACTTTAGTTCCAAATATTCTGGATGTTTATGTTGATCATCCTGATGAGTATTATGGAGTTATTGATTATGGTATGGGACATAGTCTTTTATGAAATACATGAGTATTGTTATTTTTGTTGTGAATGCATATTCTTGATGAATTATGACAAGAGAAAGTGTTATATTTATGACCAGGTGTATGTATCATTTGACATGATGTGTATGCATGGTTTTCGAAAACTTTTAAGCTTTTGGAAACATCGATTTGACGCCCTCATGTTATATGCATGCCTATTTACTCTGATTATATTTGAATTATTTTGGGGTATTAGAAAGGGTGTTACATTAGTGGTATCAGAGCATGGTCAATCAGTTGGCCAAGAGTCTTTTATGATTACTAATCCGGTTGTATTTGATTTGTGTATCTGACACAATCGATACTTTTTGTTTCGTTGTTTGATTGTTCAAGAAGATGGTTGCTGGAAGGAACGGCAATGCAATTGCCGAAGCTTTGAGGATGTTGGCCGGTTCCATTGGTCAGATCCCTCAGGCGAATGTTGGAGGCCGGAATGGCGACGATGATGAGGTTTATGCCTTGGGGAGGTTTCAGAGGAATAATCCTCCGGTCTTTGAAGGCGAGCATGAGCCCGATAAAGCTCAAGCTTGGTTGAAAGCTATTGAGAAGATCTTTAGAGTGATGAACTGTACTGATGCTCAGAAGGTGCAGTTTGGTACGCACATGCTGGAGAAAGAAGCCGAAGACTGGTGGAACAACACTTTTCAAAGGTTTGAAGAGGATGGCATTGAGGTCACGTAGGCTCTTTTTCGTGACGTCTTCTTGGAGAACTACTTTCTAGAAGATTGTCGTGGTAAGAAGGAAGTCGAGTTTCTTGAATTGAAACAAGGAAACGGTACTGTTGCGGAATATGCTGCTAGGTTTCAAGAGCTCATTAAGTATTGTCCTCACTACAATACTACCAATGCTGAGAGATCCAAATGCTTGAAGTTTGTGAATGGCTTGAGACATGACATCAAGAAAGCCATTTGTTACCAACAAATTACTCGATTCTCTGAGTTGGCTAACAAGAGCCGCATTTATGATGAAGATAGTAGAGAGAGTGCTTCTATCTACAAGAGCTTGAAAAGGAAAGGCCAATTTCATGGGAAACCTTATGATGATAAGAGAAAGCAATCAGGTTTTGGCAAGAAGCCAAGTGGAGGAGGACCTTCTAACCCTATCAAGTGTTACAAGTGTGGTATTGAAGGCCATCATGCTTCTGAGTGTAAGAAAGATGTTGTTACTTGTTTCAAGTGTGGCAAGCCAGGCCACATGGCTAATAATTGTAGGAGTGGTGCGAATGTGACTTGCTACAATTGTGGAGAGCAAGGACACATTAGTACTAAGTGCAACAAACCGAAGAAAGAGCAGGCCAGAGGAAAGGTGTTTGCTTTGTCCGGTCCGGTGTTGAGACCACTACCGAGGATAGACTTATCCGAGGTACTTGTTTTATTAGTAGTATTCCTTTGATTTCTATTATTGATACTGGTGCAACACATTCTTTTATTTCTTTGGATTGTGTTAAGAGATTGGATCTTTCTTTGTCTGATATGCATAAACGTATGGTTATTGATACTCCTGCTATGGGTTCTGTTTCTACTTCTTTTGCATGCTTGAATTGTCCATTGAGTATTTTTGGTAGGACTTTTAGAGTTGATCTGGTTTGTCTTCAGTTAGATCAGCTTGATGTTATTCTTGGTATGGACTGGTTGGAATCCAATCATGTTTATATCAACTGTTTTGATAAGTCAGTTGTCTTCCTTGATTCTGGTATTGAGGGAGATTTATTTATGTCTGCTAAGCAAGTAGATGAATCTATGCAAGATGGAGCTATGGTGTTTGTTTTGATGGCAAAGTTGGATCTCAGTGAGACGCAAGCTGTAGGTAAGTTACCAGTCGTGTGTGAGTTTCCTGAAGTGTTTCCTGAAGATGTATGTGATTTGCCACCAGAACGTGAAGTGGAGTTTTCTATTGATTTGATTCCTAGTACGCGTCCTGTATCGATGTCTCCATATAGGATGTCGACTCCTGAGTTGAAAGAGTTGAAGAGTCAGATTGAAGACTTGCTTGAGAAGAAGTTTATTCGACCTAGTGTGTCACCGTGGGGTGCACCTGTTCTATTGGTCAAGAAGAAAGAAGGTACTATGAGATTATGTGTTGATTATAGACAGTTGAACAAAGTGACGATTAAGAACAAGTATCCGCTTCCGAGGATTGATGATTTAATGGATCAGTTGGTTCGTGCTTGTGTGTTTAGCAAGATTGATTTGAGGTCTGGGTATCATCAGATTCGTGTGAAAGCTGAAGATATTCAGAAGACTGCTTTTCGGACAAGGTATGGTAATTATGAGTATTCTGTAATGCCATTTGGTGTGACCAATGCACCTGGTGTGTTTATGGAATATATGAATCGTATTTTTCATGAGTACTTGGACAAGTTTTTTGTGGTATTCATTGATGACATCTTGGTGTATTCTAAAAATGAAGAAGATCACGCTAGGCATCTGAAGATTGTATTGACGGTGTTGAAAGAGAAGCAATTGTTTGCTAAGCTTTCTAAATGTGAATTCTAGTTGAAGGAAGTGAGCTTTCTTGGACATGTAATTTCTAGTGGTGGTATTTCGTTTGATCCTGTTAAGATTGAAGCAGTATCTCAATGGGAGGCTCCGAAATCTGTTTCTGAGATTCGAAGTTTTCTTGGTTTGGCGGGTTACTATAGGAAGTTCATTGAAGGGTTTTCTAAGTTGGCGTTGCCATTGACTCAATTGACTAGGAAGGGTCAAGCTTTCATTTGGACTTCGCAGTGTGAATCTAGTTTCCAAGAGCTTAAGAGAAGGTTGACAACCGCACCTATCTTGATTTTGCCTAATCCGTTGGAACCATTTGTGGTATATTGTGATGCTTCTTTGATGAGTTTAGGCGGTGTGTTAATGCAGAATCGACAAGTGGTAGCTTATGCTTCAAGGCAACTTAAAGTGCATGAGAGGAATTATCCGACGCATGACTTAGAGTTGGCCGCAGTTGTGTTTGTGTTGAAACTTTAGAGGCATTACTTGTTTGGTTCAAGATTTGATGTGTTCAGTGATCATAAGAGTTTGAAGTACTTATTTGATCAGAAAGAGTTGAATATGAGGCAGAGGAGATGGTTGGAGTTCTTAAAGGATTATGACTTTGGTTTGAATTACCATCCTGGTAATGCGAATGTTGTAGCTGATGCCTTGAGTAGGAAGTCTTTGCACATGTCTATGTTGATGATGAGAGAGATGGATTTGTTGGAACAGTTTAGAGATTTGAGTTTAGTGTGTAAAGAAACTTCTAGTTGTGTGAAGCTTGGTATGTTGAAGCTTACTAGTAGTATTTTGGATGAGATTCGAGAAGGTCAGAAATCTGATTTGGGTTTGGTTGATCGATTCACATTGGTTAATCAAGGTAAAGGAGGTGACTTTCGGATTGATGAGAATGGTATCTTGAGGTGTAGAGATCAAGTTTGTATTCCTGATGTTGTGGATCTGAAGAGAAGGATTCTTAATGAGGGACATCGTAGTGGGATGAGTATTCATCCTGGTGCTACTAAGATGTACCAAGATTTGAGAAAGTTGTTTTGGTGGTCGGGTATGAAGAAGGATATTGCTGAGTTTGTGTATTCTTGTTTGATTTGTCAGAAGTCTAAGATTGAGCATCAGAAACCATCTGGTTTCTTGCAGCCATTATCTATTCCTGAGTGGAAGTGGGATAGCATTTCTATGGACTTTGTTTCTAGATTGCCGAGGACTCCGAGTAGTTGTTATTCTATTTGGGTTATTGTAGATAGATTGACGAAATCTGCTCACTTTATTCCGATTAGAATGGATTATCCGATGGAGAGGTTCGCCAAGTTGTATATTTACAAGGTTGTGAGTGCACATGGTATTCCTTCAAGTATTGTATCCGATAGAGATCCGATGTTTA
Source organism: Vicia sativa (assembly GCA_021764765.1). Lineage (NCBI taxonomy): Eukaryota > Viridiplantae > Streptophyta > Magnoliopsida > Fabales > Fabaceae > Vicia > Vicia sativa. The sequence continues at coordinate 101,945,588 of CM038794.1, forward strand.
CTTCAAAGTTTTGGGAGGGTTTGCAAAGTGCTTTGGGTACAAAGTTGCGTTTGAGTTCAGCATATCATCCGCAAACTGATGGACAAACCGTGAGGACTATTCAGTCACTTGAGGATTTGTTGCGAGCTTGTGTTTTAGAGCATGGTGGTGCTTGGGATAGCTTTTTGTCGTTGGTTGAGTTTACTTACAACAACAGTTTCCATTCGAGTATTGGTATGGCTCCGTTCAAAGCTTTGTATGGACGAAGGTGTCGGACGCCTTTGTGTTGGTATGAATCTGGTGAGAGTGTTGTGGTTGGACCTGAGATTGTTCAACAGACTACGGATAAGATTCGGATGATTCAGGAGAAGATGAAGGCTTCTTAGAGTCGTCAGAAGAGTTACCATGATAGGAGAAGGAAATCACTTGAGTTTGAGGTTGGTGATCATGTATTTCTTAGAGTGACTCCTATGACCGGTGTTGGAAGAGCATTGAAGTCGCGTAAGTTGACGCCGCGTTTTATTGGTCCGTATCACATATCAGAGAGAGTAGGTGAAGTGGCTTATCGGATTGCTTTGCCGCCATCACTTTCTAACTTACATGACGTGTTCCATGTTTCTCAGTTGAGGAGGTACATCGCGGATCCGTCGCTTGTTGTTCAGTTAGACGATGTTCAAGTAAGAGATAATTTGACGGTTGAAACATCGCCTATGAGGATGGAGGATCGGGAAGTTAAGAAACTTCGTGGTAAAGAGATTACCTTAGTCAAAGTCGTTTGGAGCGGACCAGCTAATGGAAATGTGACGTGGGAGCTTGAGAACCAGATGAGGGATTCATATCCTGAGTTATTCGTCTGAGGTAATTTTCGAGGACGAAAATCTTTTAAGTGGAGGAGAGTTGTAACAACCCATTTTTTTCGTATTATTTATTTTATTATATTACTCTTATATTTTTTATCATTTTGTGTGTTAATTATTTTATTATTATGCGAGATAATAATGAATCAAGATAATTATTTTATTTGGTGTGTTAATTAATTATTTAATTGTTAGGTGAAATAATAATGATTATTTGAATTAATTAACTTTGTGTGTATTTGTGATTATTTGATTTATTGGGCTAATAGAATTATTAAGTAGATATATTATATAGGGCCTAAATATTTTAGCATGAGTAATTGTGGGGGGTGTATTCCTTAAGCCCATTTAGAAATAAATTAGTAAGAGTGTGAGGGAGTAAAGAGAAAGAAAAGAAAACATATTTCATTTTGCAAGATTCAAGAGAATAGAGAAAGAGGAGGAGAGGAGCAAAAAAAAAAAGGAACAAGCAAGAGAGCTAGGGTTCAATCAAATCAAAGAGGTAAGGGAGAGATGTAACGCCCTGTTTTAATTAATATTATATTATAATAATATTTTCGAATTACCGATTGATGTTTATTTTTCGACGAGATTAAATATATTAATCGATATATATGATAACATATTTAGCGACGTTCCGTTCTGTCCGGTAAAATATTATTCGGACCCGAGGTTTAATTCCCCGAAATTGTTTAATGGATTGAATAAATAATATTAGTAGATAATGTTAATATGTTGAATTATAAGAATTGGTTAGGGGTGTGAGGATTAATTGATGAGAGTTGGGTTTTTACCCTTGGCTTACTAAATAAGGAAAATACCATTATTAGAACCAATTCTTCTCTTTTTCCTTCCATTCATAACACACCAAGCCAAACAAGGGCAAGTGAGGAATCTAGTAGAAAACTAACTTATAAAACCACATTTCCTCATTTTCTTCTCATTTGGAAAACAAAAACCAAAATAGAAACCTAGAGAGAGAAGAGAGGGTTTTGGGAAGAAGAAGAAGAAGAGCAAGGGAGCATGAGGAGAGCTTGAGGTTGGGCTTGGTAGCATCACCATGGATCATCTCCAAGCTAGAGGTAAGGGGTTTGATTCTCCATCTCATATTGTTGGGTTTTGATGTTTATGTTTTGGATTTGGGGGAAAGTGGATAAGTTGATTTATAGAGTTTTGGGTTGGTTGGTTGTTGAATGAAATAGATTAGAAGAGTTGGAATAGGAGTATGGATTATGGGTTTTGATGATCATTAGAACGAATCAAACCGTTAGGAATCTCGTTTGGGAATGAAAAAGATGAAGTTTTCATGCAGGGCCATCGACACGGGCCGTGTTGATCAACACGGCCGTGTTTCCCTCTTGTAGAGGAATTTTGGAATCTGCAGGCCAATCAACACGGGCCGTGTTGCTGCACACGGGTGCCCGTGTTGATGCACTGCCTTGGGTGAAAATTGCACGTTCTGTTGGCTTTTCAACACGGGCCGTGTTGATGCACACGGGGACCCGTGTTGATGCTCCTGTAGCCTCCAAAATTCTGATTTTTCGCGTTTCCTTTGGAACCCGATGGTGTTCCGATTTTCCGATTTCGGTAAATTCGACGACGGAGCAAGTTGCTCCGAATTCAACGGAAATTGACGTGCTAGCTAAGTTTGAGGTGTAGAACTTAGTGGTGAGGTTAGTTGTTAGAAGTTGTGAGATTTTGCGAGATGACCCTGAATAGGTTTAATTACGGTTCAATTGAATCGAATTTCGTTGTAGTGAGTTTAGGATACGTATGGACGATCCGATTGCGACGTTGACGGTTATGATTAATGTCGGTTATTAGGAATGACTTTCGCGACGATTATAGGGGTTTAACCATTTTTCTGTTTTTGGAATTTAGTGAGCGAATTGGTTAAGATGTAGGGTGATTAAACATAATCTTTGCGACGGCGAATTAGTTAGCAAATACTTGTTGATTATGCGATGCGAAGTTATATGTCTTGGAACATGATAATGTGATGATTATATTAATATTGTTGATAAATGCTTCCGATTTGTGAATGCATGATTTTGATGATGATGAATTATATGTGACGTTTTGCATAATAATGCGATGATATATTTATCTATGTTTTGGATGAATTATGGCGATGTGGGCTTTATGCCAATTTGAATGAGCGATGATGTTGTTTTTGTGTTGTGTTGTTTTATTGTCGAGTCACATACATTGCATAAGCGAAGAGGGCTTTTATGCCAAGCGAAGAGGCTTTTATGCCAAGCGATGATGGCTTTTATGCCGAGCGATGATCGGCTTTATGCCAAGTGTCCCTAATTACGGACAAAGCGATGGGTACCACATGCATAACATAGTCGTGTCTCATGGAGTCGGTTGTGTTTATGTTTGAGTTGTTTGGCGTTGGGTTTTTGTTGATTGATGGGTGATATTGAATTGCGATGATACATGATATGATGATGTTTACGATGATGTTTGCGATGATGTTGTGATGTTGGGCTTTATGCCAAAATGCGAAGATGGGCTTTTACGCCAAGCGAAGAGGCTTTTATGCCAAGCGATGGGATTTTATGCCAAGCGATGGGCTTATATGCCAAGTGAAGATGGGCTTTAGCCAATTTGTGATGATTATTCATGTTGCTCATGTTGTTAGCATTGTTTAATGTTGTCGGTTGATGTTGTTGTTTATGATTGTCGTGTAACTAGCGATGTATTAGCTTGTGACGATCTCGTGGAGACGGAGGTGTATGTGTTGTTGAGATGAATTGGGCCGATGAGGCTTAGGTGATTAAGTGTAGATTAAACACTTTAGAATAGTGATAAAAGTAGGTGAGATTTAGAGATGTGGTGGAATGCACCTGCTGATCCATATCGCTTATAATCCTATATATATATTTATATATATTTTATCATGCCTTTAATTATATGTTTTGGAGTATCTCACCCTTTACTTGTTTTGCCGTTACCTATATATTGGTAACGTGCAGGTTATGAAGACGGAGTTTTTAGCTGCTGTTAGTCGAGTCGGTGTCGCTCTGATACGTAGCACTCGGGGGGAATATTTATGTTGTCTTGTTGTTGTTCTTTTGATGTTATTCTTTTATGTATAAGAATTATATTTTATGAAAACACGATTTATTAAGGAAGTTTAATAAAGAAGATGTTTTGATGTTTATGAATCAAATTATGTTTTCCGGCGATGCTATGTATCTGAGTTATATACTTTAAAACAAATTGTTTAAAGTAAGTTGTTTTTGAAGGTGTGACGCCTCAGTATTTACTTTGTGAAATTTTAAATTACTCTGATTTTTTGTATATTTAAACTTTGGGTAAATTGGGGTGTTACAAGAGAATCCTAATTATTATGGGATAGTATGATTGGGTCAATGGGTAGATTAACATGAGTATGTTGTTTTTGGTTAAATCCCTAATTTTTTTTTATGTTGAAATTGATTGTGTTGCTGTTGAATTTGGGAGATGTTTGGGGACCCAATTTAATTTATAAGTGCTAATAATAATAATATTGAGATAGTGAATAGTGATGAAGCATGTGCCTCACCGGGTATTTGAGCGCATCATTCAATTGCAATTGTCCTGTAGTTTTTTTTTTTTTACGATTTAATATATGTGGTAATATATACATGATGCTAGCAATGTTTTCAATTTGCTTTTCTTAATTCCTATAGCCTTTCGTGTATGCATATATATGATACTAAGTATTTTTTTATTTGGCACTTCATGTAGCTAGCTTCAGCCTTCATGTGATGTATTACTTGACAACAATGTAGCATCACGTGGCCCTTTTTCATGTTGCTATGATTTCGTTTTTTTTTTTCTTTCTTTTCTTGATCTAGTGCAAATTGGCTTAACATCATGCACTTAGGATAAGTGATAGACAATGTACTTTTTCTTCTTTTCCGGTGTAAGTTTTTTTGAAAAGTATTATACTATGGATTAATAGGTATTAGAATATGAAGTATGTATATATATAGGTAAAGGTAATATGAGCTAAGTATTAGAAGGAATGGATATATATTATATGAAATAAATTTTGGTACAGAGTGATGTTTTTAGCGTAACATAATATATTAGTAGCATTGAATTAAGTCAAAACTGTCCCGTTTTGGTCGAATTAGCCGAATTAGGCGGTATAATTAGTTGCCCGGAATTGGATGAAAATTTACATAGTAACTAAGTTTAATTAGTAGATAAATGTGATTACGTTATTTCGTTGAAATTTGATATTTTGCGAATCGACCGAAAATGTGAGTGTAGTGTAGTTAGAAAAATAGTAGTACCACTTTGAATTAAATAATGTATAGTATTAATTATAGGAAGTAGCATTTTGGTAAAGTAGCTTATTTAGCAGAACAATAATATACCAATAGCATTAAGATGAGTTGAAAACAGTTTCGTTTAGCCGAATTAGGCGGTATAATTAGTTGCCCGGAATTGGATAAAAATTTACGTGGAAGCTAAGTTTAATTAGTAGATTAACGTGGTCGCGTTATTTTGTTGAATTTCGGTATTTTGTGAACTGGATTGAAATTGCATTTTGGCTTGGATAATCATGTTGATAATGAAATATTATTGTGCCTACTATATTGCTTTTGCGAGTGTTTTTTGTGGGTAGCCAAAAGGCGTGAATCCTTGGTTAGGATATATTTGTGAACTTATGCATTTTGTGTATATTGGCAAATTGGTGAATTAACATGAGATAGTGTGAATACTGGTGTTAATTGGAATTTGTGTGCGTATTTGTTGATTGGCCGATATATGTGAATGTTTCAATTGTTATGAATGTGTATATGTACAATGGTTGGATAATTCATAGAGTTGAATTATGGTGATATGTATTATGGTAAGATGGTAGAGATGATCTTAATCGCATATGTATTTGTGATATTATACATTCATTCATGGCATGGTTGACCTTGAAACAAAGGTGGTGAAACTTTGGGTTCACGATGTGCTTTGAAACATAAGCGATTGCTTGATCCTAGAGTGGAAATAGTAGCGGTAGACTATATGTTTACATTTTGGTGGGCTTTGGTCTTGTCCGGATCGGAAGCGTGACTTGGATTCTAGATATGGAATCGGAAAGTGGTGAAACATTGAGTTCACATTTGGTACCACATGTATAGAGTCACATTGTCTTGCATTGAGTCACATTAGAGATGTGTGGAATTTGAACATATGCAATTATGTGATTTGTTGTGCATGTATAGGTTGTGATGATTGATATTGGTGATGTATTGTGTTTGTTCCATAAATGTGATATGTAATATGATTTGGTGATTATGCATATATGTGTATTTTGGAGAAGATATGTGAATATGTGATAATGATGGTTTATGTACATATTTGGATAATTATGTTGGAATCTTTAATGATTGAATCTCTTGAGTTTTTGTTGCGTAATTGAACATGTAGAATATACTTGGAAATGTTATTTACATAATTTATGTGAAGTGTGTTGAATTCCTATGAATGTTGATTATATCGTTGTACTTGATTATATTATTTCATAATAATGTGAATTCTCACCCTTCTGTTGGAATGATGTTCTTTTCGCGACATCGCTCAGGTGCTCGGGAGGGAGGTAGTAGTGCGTTGCATGTGGAAAGTGAAGAAGCATAGTTGTTTCTTTTCTTTTCCTAGGTAGTGAGTCATGCTCTGGTCGATGTAACACTGGGTTGGGATTTTGTTAGCATTGAACTCATGTTTTATTCTGGTTATGTATTATGATGCTATGATATGAACATGTATGTTTATTTGTTTGATAAATGACTTTAGTTCCGAATATTCTGGATGTTTATGTTGATCATCCTGATGAGTATTATGGAGTTATTGATTATGGTATGGGACATAATCTTTTATGAAATACATGAGTATTGTTATTTCCGTTGTGAATGCATATTCTTGATGAATTATGACAAGAGAAAGTGTTATATTTATGACCAGGTGTATGTATCATTTGACATGATGTGTATGCATGGTTTTCGAAAACTTTTAAGCTTTTGGAAACATCGATGTGACGCCCTTATGTTATATGCATGCCTATTTACTCTGATTATATTTGAATTATTTTGGGGTATTAGAAAGGGTGTTACAGTAACATCCATAATAATTTTTCATAACACTTGGGGGGTAACATAAAAGCACAATGAGCATCAGCTTTACATTCAAACAGTTAACATGATCAAGGGATAATATGATCCATATCTCAATTAGGTTTTCTTCATACTTTCACTCTAATTTTGAGATGATGGATGCCATAGTCTGTACCTGTATAGGAGATTCCCTCAATTAGGTTTCTGGAACAGACTTACTTATGACATTACATAGAAGTATTAAGATTCTTCATAGCAATCCGACTTCCTTGATTCTTATCGACAATACCCTTCTAGGGAAATATTTAGGGCAGTCAACATTTATGACCATGATTCACTGTGGTTGAGACACAATATTCAACTCCAAACAAAATTTGTTCAATGGTCATAAACAAATCTTCACATATTTGGTTCCTTTGATTAGAAGAATGTACCAGATAGAAGCTCATCTTGATTTCACATAAAGGGACCGAGGGGTATACCTTTATGAGTCTTCTACTTGTACTGAGCTTTACTTCTATACTCCCATAAGCTTAGGTCAGAAATAAACTGACATTTGGAGTATAAGAGCTTGTTGATCGTGTCCAGATCAACTAATACACATATACCCTCTTGCAGATCAGGAGCAGGCTCCAAACATGTGTACTCACACTACATTTGTTTAGCACCCAGAACATCTATTCTTCAACTAGTAGCTTCATACCAGTAATAATAATGTTCAAACATCCCATAGAACATCAGTTCCATCTCCTTGGAACACATCTGTTGTACCCCAATTTTTGCCCCTAAGATCCCTCATCATCTCACCATCACAATGCATTAAGATCACAAACAAGGTTGAGCTCTAATGGTTGTCTTATTCCTAAGTTTGCTCTTAAGGAATCACCAAGCACCCTAAATGTGTTCTACATGCATGATTGATCTGCATTTATTTCATCTGATAGCCTCTGATTAAAATACAAAAAAAATATTTGTTTTTATCTTTGTATATTTGTATTTTTGTAGGTATTAATCCAAGACATCAGGCGAATGTAAGTTTTTCTGATGTTTTTTTTCCCAAACTTGATTTAAAACCATTTTTTTTTTAAAAAAAAAAACAGGGTGCAATCGATTTGCACATTAGAGCAATTGATTGCTCCCTGGCTATTTTCAGCAAATTTTCAAAAATACACTTAGTGCAATCGATTGCACTACGCAAAATTTTGAAAAATTGGGCAATTTTCAAGTTTGTGGGCTTGGGCTCCAATTTTTTTTTAATTTTCTTTTAATTTCGAAATTAATTACTAATTGATTCAATTTTTGCTCCAAAATCAATTTCTAAGCCTAATTCTAATTTCCAAACCAAACTCGAAACCACCACTCATTTCCAAGCGAAAACCTTATAAATAGAGGCCTCCTCTCATTCAAATATCAAGCTTTTAATAGTCAAATACACCTTGCCAAAATTTCTCCTCATTCTCTCATTTTCCCCTAACTCTGCAAATTCACTCAAAGCTCTTTCTTCTTCACAAAGATTAGTGAATTCTTCATTGGAATTCTCTAATTCTTTGAGCTAAACCTCCATCCACTCTCTTTTTCTTCATGAATTCTTTAGATCTAGGCTTGTGATTCTGATTTTTGAAGTTGATGTGAAGAAATTTGAAGTGTTACTCTTGCAAATTTCCCTCAAGATCTACAAGTGGTGAGTGTTGATCTTCATCTTTGATTATGTGATCTCTTGATAATTTTTGTTCTTTGATTCATTGAGCAAACTTGTTTTTAGTTCCATTGATATTAAAATATCAAGAATTAGTTGGAATTTTTGTACTCACTTGAATCAAGGAACACAAGGTGTTTGTTTGTGAAAAGTTTTGAGCAAGAATTTGGCCTTTAGATATGTGATTTTTCTGATTTTTACAGTGTTTAATCGATTTGCACTCTGCTGCAACCGATTGCACGGGCCACGTTTAAAAAAAGTTAAAAAATAACAGTGTGCAATCGATTTGCATCCTACTGCAATCGATTGCACAAAGTTTAAATTGTGATTTTCACTTGTGTTTTGACTTGTTTTGGATCTTTACTCTTCTTTTACTCCATTCTTTTGATGATTGCCTTGGATTATAGTCTTGTACACCTAAATCCTCTTTAATCTCAATGGACTTTAGGTGTTGATGAGGTTGGAGAAATGTATTGGGAATTCAAATCTATCAAAGGATTAATTATATAATTAATTCTTGGTACTTTGAGTCAACAATATATTTTGTGCCTTAATCCACTAAGATAAGTGATTGAACTTAAAGATGGAAGAAATTAGAGAAGATAATCCAAGTTGATCTATCATTCTTTTATTATTTTACATGTGTTGACAAACATTAGAAGATGATCTACATATTATTTTCTCGTTTTCTTTTTCAACACATACATCACCATTGATTGGCCCCGTTTTAGGGTGGCTTCTACATAAGTCACTTGGCGATTGTTTAACATAGCGCTACATTACTTATTCTTCATCTTATTTTTTCTTTTGTCCCGAATCGGAAAATGATCAATTGGTGGCATGAACTTCAATGTTCTAACATAAGCCCCAAAATATGACTTGAGCTTTGATCTTGGTTCAACACTTGTGGTGCTTGTCGTGTGGTCGCGTTGATTTCTAATCAAGCTTCTGACAAGTTTCCATTAACTTTGTCCATTTGAAATTCTCAATCATCTTTGATCAAGTGATATGACAATTCCAAAAACCGGTGATATACTTGACAAAAAACAATTAAAACTTGTCGTGTGGTCGCGTTGATTCTATCAAGCCTCTGGAAAGTCTTCATGCGTAAGCTTCAAGATGGTCACCTTGCTGACGACTAACAATTAACAATTCGATGATATACTTGACAAGTTTCAAGATGATCATCTTGCTAACATTTATTAATTTCCCTTTTATTTTCTGCTTTTATTTTTATGCTCTTTATTTTATTCACTTTATTTTTAGCATTTACCTTTCATGTCATTTTTCTTTGCTCACTTGAGCATTTATTTTTATGCCATTTTTTCTTTGCTCACTTGAGCATTTTATTTTCTATGTCATTTTTCCTTTGCTCACTTGAGCATTTGATTTTCTTATTATTTTTTAATTTTCTCACTTGAGCTTTATTTTTCCTTTTTCAAAACACTTAATAATTCAACCTAAACATAAAAAACTTTTAATTGGACTCGGTTACTATCCCTATGCTCGGAGTTTGAATTTGGACTTAGGATTAGGATCCCTACCTCATATTGGAGTTTTTTGTGCCCTTGGTGTTATTATGTCTTGTCTGGTTATTATCTTTGTATGCAGGTTATTCTTTTATACTCAATTAAGAGTGAGTTTCCTCAAAATACAGCCGTTATGCTGCCCGATTTTCTAGAGACAACAGTCCACCTAAAACCATTAACTCATCCGAAGCTTTATTATTTTTATGCGATTATTTGTTGTTTATGCGGTAATCCAAAGGATGGGATATGATATTGACTCTTGATGTCATGTACTAGTCTTCTCACCCGGTTAGATCTTTCTTTACCCTTACCTTTTACTTTATGCATTTAGGTTAGCCTCTTCGTCTCCTCCCCATTCTTTAATTTTCAAAGTCTTTCCTCTTTTTCAAAGGATTCTTGTTTTCAAAACTCGAACCGCTTTCATAAAAAAACTTGGACTTAGGTCCATGAATTTTTAAACTTATTTTCTTAATAAACTTTCAATTCATGTAATAATACATTGAATTTTGTTTTCATAAGACTAAAAAACACCTAACCTCATTCAATCCTTTTTGAGCTCTTTGTAGCTTTTCTAATTAACTTTTTTCTTAAAATCAACCAACGCAACAACTTTGGTCTTTTTTTAGCCGAACTACTTGGTTTTGATTTCAACATTGCACATTGTAGGTATGTAGGCCTGTAACTCATTGGATGTTCTATCAAACCAAAAATTACAAAAAATACTTTTTTTCTCTTCTTTCCAGACACTTTTGTACATACTCTTTTTTAGCACATATGTGCAAATTTTCAAAAAGGTTCATGCGGAGTACCGTAGATGCTTTGGGTGCCTAACACCTTCCTTTTGCATAACTAACCCCCAGTCCCAGATCTCTAATCTTTTTGTTAGGATTTTATTTGCTCTTTTTTCCTAGTCCTTTGGATAAAATAAAAGCGCGGTGGTGACTCTTTTGTTATTTTTTGAGTTAAGTCAATTCAATGGCTTATACTCGCAGTTTTTGCCGCTACATAAAAATTGGTGACTCTGCTAGGGATGTTTGACCTATTGTTGGACCATCTATAAGTGGTTTGACCCTATTTTTGTTTGTTTGTATAGTTGTGCTTTATTGTTTGTATATATTGTATGCTTGTTTGTCTGGATGTTTTTATAGTTTTCAGGGGTGCTTGGTGATCTTCTTTTTGAGTTCCTATACCCAGACTCGGGAAACCTTAAGATAGGACGAGCGGTATAGTCATGTTAACTTTTAGGGAGTAATCCTGAAGAAGGAGACATGAGATCCCCCACTCAGTGGAGACCTCCTTGATTGTGGTATTTTGTATACCGAGCGAAAAGGAAGATATGAATGCTTTCAACCTGAGAGTCCCTGAAGCTGAGCATCTATAGAATCCTTAACCCATCCCGACCTCTTAGGGGTAGTGCAGGACTATTACGGAGTTATCCGGAAGTAGTTGCTACGCGATACTGCACTCAGACGAGTTTCACCTAAAGGTATTACTGATTACCGAGTACATCGGGAAGTTGGTAGTATTGGATGGAGGAATGTAAACTCTTGGGATTCCTATAGAACCTTGACCTACTTGTGACAAAGCTTAGAATACCTTGATGGTAGTACCATTTGACTCCATACTCGTGATGTCGAACCTATGTACCCCGTTGTTTGTGATCTTTGTGTGTGATTGTTGCATAACCATGCATTCATGCACCCATATGCATCTTTTTAGACAGATATTCAAGGAACTTAAAATTTACCTTTGCAAATATCTCAGGTATACTTTGACTATGGATTATGGACAGAGGAGGACTCGAAAATACAGTTTCAAGGAACCTAAGATTGAGGGACTGATGAGCTTGATTGATAAGATTGAGAGACCAGAGGATTTTTAGAAGAAGTATGAGACTATTATACCTTTGATGAACATGAAGATGAAGGATGGTTTGCGTTATACCTTGGTTCAGTTCTATGATCCGTTATACCATTGCTTCACTTTCCTTGATTATCAGTTGGTTCCTACCTTGGATGAGCATTCTTATCTGTTTGGTCGACCTATTACTAGTGTTGTTCCTTTTACTAATTTAGAGGAGGATCCTAGGTATCATGAGATTGCTGCTATTAACCATCTAAAGATGTTTGAGATCGAAGACAATATGACTACCAAGGGTTGTATCAGAGGATTACCGACTGCATTTCTTTTAAAGAAAGCTCGTTACTTTGCTGATATGAAGAGTATGAACGCTTTTGAAGCCATCTTTGCCTTGCTTGCTTATGGTTTATTATTTATTCCCAATGTTGACAACTTTGTTGACGTTAATGCTATCAGAATCTTCATGATTGGGAATCCAGTTCCCACACTTCTTGCAGAGACTTACTATTCTATTCACCTTCGAAACTTCCGTCGAGAAGGAGAGACTATCTGTTGTACGCCATTGCTATACCGTTGGTTAACTTCTCATTTACCTACAACTAATGCTTTTTGGGATCCTAGGAGGGGATCTCGTTTGGCACCAAAGATCATGGCTCTCACACATTCTGATATTGTATGGTATCGTCAGGTTTATTATGATGTAGAGATTATTGACAATTATGGTAGCTTTCCCCATGTGCCTCTTCTTGGTACAAAGGGATTCATTAGCTACAATCTTGTTCTTGCGCGTCGTCAGCTTGGTTATCCGATGAGGGATAAACCATAGAGTATTCATGTTGGTGGCTTCTTTCTTAAAGATGGTGAAGACCACAGTGCAGCTAGGAAGGATATAGAGAATGCTTGGCGTCATATTCATAGGAAAGGAAAAAAGAATCTAGGGCAGAGAGGGGTTGTTTCTTTGGAGCCTTATCGTCTATGGGTTCAAGCAAGAGCTATTGAGCTAAAGATGTTGTATTCTTGAGATGATCCTCTTTGTGATTTGTTCTTGGCTACTACTCAGGGTTCAGATGACATAGAGGATCTTCATTTTGCTTTGGTTAGGATGCAACAAGAGAAAGAAACTTGGAAGAACAAGTATCACACCTTGAAGATGTCTTATGCAGTAGAGTTGAAAGAAAAGGATGATTTAATTGAGATTCATGAGAGTCGTGCTATAGAGATGATGGAGAAGCATGGTGATTCATTTTCTTCCAGTGTTCACCCAACCTAAAGTGCTTTTGCTCATACTTCTCCCGAGTTTGGTGCTTGGAAATGTTATGCTGATAGGTACATGTTTAGCAATGAGCAGCTGAAGGAAGAGATCAGGAAGCTCAAGAGGAAGAGGTCATTTGATGAAGGGTCTTTTGCATATTTGGCTCTTTAAGACTTCTAGTTTCTATTTTATGCTCTATTGTACTTTGGTTCATTGAAACTTGTATTGAAGAGTTGTAATCCTCAAAATAATTTTATTAATGTTATGAGTTTTATTTAGTATTTCAATTGTGTTATACTTTAAAATTTGCAAATTAAATTGTCTTTATTAAGTTCCTTGAATAATGAATAAAAATAAACATAAATAATAAACAAATCATTTGCATTGCATGTCATGCATCATGATACACACATTCTTGCATTTTCATACTCTCCCAGGTGTCTTATCTGTTTCTCTACTTCATTCAGCCTTCAAGTTGTTGCATCAATATAACACTCAATCCATCAAGAGAATCGCGAGCTACGCGAAGAAGGTATCTCCTTTAGGATGAATATGGCCAACTTGACTGCTATGGTGGAATAATTGGTGGCTTCTCAAAATCAGCCACCTCCTCCTCCGCCTTCTCCTCATATGCCCTCAACAACTGTTATCTATGAAGTTCAAGATTCTCATGTTTCTGCTGTGCCGATGGTTTCTACCGTCCAACGCTGTATGGCTCCTGGTTATCCTTGGGGAATGCCAAAAAATTTCATGTTTGAAGGTTACAATCTTGTTGCTTAAGTGACCTCCTTGGCCCAGCCTACTACTTTTTGCACCTATTGTGGTGCATTCTATGCATGTTGTTTCAATGCCTCCTGTGGTGCATGTTACTCATGTTTTCACCAAAGAGTTTGATAATCGATTTCCTCCTCCGAGGGAAATCTTGGATTTCTATGGTCGAATGGATGGTTTCCAGGAACAGTTTGACAAGATGCAGAAAGAGCTGAAAGCCCTCAAGGGGAAAGAGTTGGTTGGTGATAATGTCGACGATCTCTACATAGTTCCTAATGTAAAAGTGCCTGCTAAATTCAAGGTTCCATAGTTTGAGAAGTACAAGGGAAATTCTTTCCCCCATGACCATTTGATGAGGTATTTGAGAAGGATGTCCACTCATACTGAAGACCAGCGTCTGCTCATTCACTTCTTTCAAGATAGTTTGACCGGTGCAACTTTGAGATGGTACATGAATCTAGACAGTAGTGACATCCACACCTTCAATGATTTGGGTGAAGATTTTGTGAAGAATTACAATTATAATATGTACATGGAGCCCGACCGTGATCAGCTAAGGGCAATGGTTCAAAAAGATAAGGAATCATTCAAAGAGTATGCTCAGCGGTGGCGTGAGCTTGCTTCATAGGTTATACCTCATCTAAGTGAGCAAGATATGACCAAAGTTTTCCTGAAAACCTTGGATCCTTTCTATTACTGGAAGATGGTGGCTAATGCACCAAATGATTTTGCTGAAATGGAAAGCATGGGAGTCTGTCTAGAAGAAGCTACCCGAGAGGGACGATTATCGAAAGGAGAAGGATTTAATGGCGTTAAGAAGTCATCCTTTGGATTCTCGAAGAAGAATGAAGATATTAATGTTGCTGTTCAAGAAAAAAAAGCTAAGTTTCCTAAAATACGCCATGAAAATCAACAACAAGTTGATGTTGTTACCCCTGTTACTAATGTTGCTCCAATAACCATTCCTTATAACAAAGCGTCTTAGCAAGGGAAAGGCCCAAAGAGGGAACCGTTTGATCCAATTCCAACGAATTATGTAGAGCTATATCCAGCATTGATTCGGAGACACTTGGTGCAACCAAGGGCTCCTCTAGTTGTTCCAAATCCTTTGTCGTGGCATTACAAAGCTGATCAGACTTCTGATATCACCAAGGAGCTCCAGGGTACAATATTGAGAATTGTTATTCGTTAAAATAAGAAGTGCAAAAGATGGTCAGATCAGGTTTGTTGTCCTTCAAAGACATGGGTCATAATGTGCAAGGGAATATGTTGCCCAACCATGGAAATGTCATGAATATGATTGATGGAGAGATCAGGGTTTATGATGTGAATTCTATCATTGGAGATCTAGTGAAGATGCATGTAGCTCTCTGCAAAGTTGGTTATTGTGCCCATGATCATGCTGCTTGCAATGTGTGCAGTAATGATACTCGTGGTTATGATAAGATAAAAAGTGATCTTCAAGATATGATGGACAGGAACCTTATTCACGTTATTAGATTGAAGGATGATCCTGAAGTTGAAGTAAATGTTGTTTATGGTCCTCTTAGAGAAGTCCAAATCTGTGATGTAAACGAGACTAATGCTAATCTGGTGAATTTGCACGTCGAATTCAATATCATTGAAGGGCAAGAGGTGCACTGATATAGTGACTGCTTAGTCTGTAGCATATATCATTGTGGTTGTGATATTGTGTAAAGAGATATTCAGCATCTTCTAGATGAGGGCCTCATTAAAATTGTAGTGCGCATAGTTGGTTTCAACAATGGCGTCAATATGATCAAAAGTTTGTCTGAAGGATCTGGTGATGAATATATTTTTGTAGATGAATATTTCTCTGCTGATGAGTCTGGTGAAGAAGCGGATGTAAATGTCATTGTGCCACATTTTGATATTCCTACTCCTGTGGAGGTGACCTACTACAGTAAACCTCCAGTTTCTCCTTTGGTTATCAGTATGCCTGGGCCTGTCCCGTATAGTTCCAACAAGGTTGTACCATACAAGTACCGTGCCATTATTCTCGAAGGAGATGTTGAAGTTCCGATCCAACCGTTGCCTCACGTAGGAAATATTGCTGATATTAGTCGAATGATCAGAAGCGGTCGTGTGTTTGCTACTGTGTTTTCGAAGATGGCCGACGATGGTAAGAAGATTGTAGAAGCTAGCAATGAACTAAAGAAAACTGAAGGGCGGGTCAGTGAGGTATCCCAAGAGAAAGAAATGGATGATCTATTGAAGATTATTAAGATGAGTGATTATAAGATCGTTGAGAAGTTGCTGCAAACTCCGTCAAAAATTTCAATCCTGGCTTTGTTGATGAATTCTTTAACTCACAGAGAGTCTCTAATGAAGGTTTTGGATCAGGCTTTTGTTGATTATGACGTGCCCTTGGAAACTTTCAATAGTGTGGTTGGAAATATCATAGCTTGCAATAATCTTAGTTTCAGTGATAAAGAGTTACCTGCTGAAGGAAAGAACCATAATATGGCTTTGCACATTTCTATGAATTGCAAAAATGATGAATTGTCCAATGTGCTTATTGATAATGGGTCTGCGTTGAATGTTATTCCCAAGAGTACTCTAGTGGTATTATTGTGAAGGCGTTTGATGGCTCTCGTAAATATATTATTGGGGTAGTAGATTTACCCATTCATATTGGCCCTCATTTATTTCAGATCACTTTCCAAGTGATGGATATATTTCCTGCTTATAGTTGTTTGTTGGGACGATCTTGGACTCACGAGGCAGGTGTTGTCACTTCTACTCTCCATTAGAAGCTGAAGTTTGTTTGTTAAGGTGCTGTGATTATTGTGGAATGAGAACAAGCCATGTTAGTTTCTCATTTGTCGTCTTTCTCCATAGTAGAAGTTGATGAAGCCGCTGTTGGGACTCAATTCCAAACTTTATCTATTGACAATATCCAAAGGAATGAGGATTCCATTGCTTCATTAAAATATGCCCAGAATATGGTTCAGGAAGGTTCAAGCAATGCTTGGGGACAAGTTATTGAGCCAAAAGTGAGTAAGAAATGTTTTGGTTTAGGCTTTTCCACGAAGATTAAGAGAGAGATGTTGAAATTAAGATATGTTGCTGCCAATTATCCAGATGTTTTCCGGAGTGTTGGTTATCTTGATCCTATTATTCTAGGAGTTAATGCCATTGTTTAAGATATACTAGAGCAGGAAATGCCAAACTTTGTGACGCATGGCGTTAGAGTTTGTAGTTGGACTGCTATTGATATCCCCACTTGAATTCATGTGTTGAAGCAATTCAATTTAGCTTGTTTAAATTTTCTAATAATAATCCTTTCACTCTGCCCAAGGTGAAAGTGATGTTGTATGGGCAAAATCTGTTTGTTTTGAAATTTAAGATCATTAATAAAAGTTTGTTTTTCATTCCAAGTCACGTCTTTTATTTTCTGCTTTTTCTTGAAAAATTGGAATTAAGAAAAAACCCTTTTCACAAAAATAAATAATAATTGAATTAAATATGCATAATCATTTATCACATGTGTTAGTTTCTAAAATCAATCATAATCATATGTGCAATTTAATTCGTAAAACCATTGAAAACAATGACCCTGTGCCCTCTTCCAACTTTGAACATCCTATATATGTAGCCGAGGAAGAGGAATTTGATGAGATCCCTTAAGAGGTTTCTCAATGGCTTGAGCGCGAGGAAAACACCATTCAGCCGTACAAAGAGCCATTGGAAGTCATTAACTTGGGTTTTGATGAAGATGTGAAAGAAATCAAGATTGGAGCATTGTTGCATCTTGAGGTGAATAGCCGTTTGGTTGAAATGCTGAAAGAGTATGCAGATATCTTTGCTTGGTCATATTTGTCATACCCCAATTTTTGACCTAAGATACCACATCATATCATTCACATGTGCATCATTGCATCACTAACAGTTCCAGAACATGATATATCGTGTGTGTGCTCCTGAAGCCAAATTAGGGGTTTAATCAAAATTTTCATCTGTTCAAGACGTGATAAATTAGGGTTTGAGTCTCCACTCACCACAATTAATCTATCTTCAATTAGGGTTTGATCAAGGATGGTGAATCATTGACATTTTTGCTCAATGAATGACCTATTTGCTTGGAGATTGATCTTAACATCATCAATGCAACATCTTGACCTAATTTCTTGGTTCAAAACATTCCAAAAGTCATGATTGATCATAGACAAATTCTGATTCATCTGATGAAATTTCAACTATTCAAAAAAGTCAAACTTTGACTTTTGGTCAACTTTTTCAAATCCAAATTTTTTCAATCATCAATACATTTCAAATAATCCACCATGATCATAAAAAATCAAAATGTGTGAAAAAGTCAACAAAAATCAAGTGTTAAAAACATGATTTTTCATCACTTTCATGGCAATGTTTCACCTACATCCATTTTGATTCAAGACAAACTCAAAACATGAAAGTTGTATATCTTGTTACAATCTTTCCAAAATGTCCAAGAACTTGCAAAAACACTTTGTGTAGCTAGGGTTTTGAAATTGAAACTTAGAGCTCCATAACCATATTTTACAAGTCATTTTTCAAGTTTATAGGTCCTTTTTTCAGATATTCTTCCTTCTAGAAGCCTTGTCATCAAATTAGATAGAATTTGAGACATAAATATCAGATGAGAGTGATTAAGAGAAGGATAAGATCAAGTTAAAATTTTAACAATGGTTAAAAGAATATTCCATGTGCATTTATGGCAAAAAAGTCTTTCTTGCCCTTTAAGGCAAGTTTTAAATTTCAAGCCAATCCTTGTCATTCTTTGCAAAACTTCCTTGCCTATGAATATAGGTCTCTACTTCACTCTCAAATCACCCCAAAGAATTCAAAAATAAGCTTTCCTTCTTTCTTTCTTGTTTTTCAAGTTTCAAGTTTCTAAGTGGGAGAAATTGCAAAACTCCAAGCCTTGCAATTTCTGAGCAATCTTAGGCTTCAAACACTTTCTAAATATCATTAGAAAGTTGTTGGAATCCTAAATCTAGCCCAAGAAATATCCAAACTCATAAATCATCTCCAACTTCCTAAACATGTCATTTATAGCCAAAACTTCCAAATTACAATTTCACTCGTGCTCTTCACTTTCCAATCATTCAAACACCTTCTATACACCATATAGAAGTGATCCATACCATCAAACCATTTCTGTAACTCCAGATTCATCACGCCCACACTGAACTTTCCCGAGCTGCAGTTGGACTTGGGAAGGAAGTTCCATAAGGTTTCAACCCAACCTAAGCACTTCCACATGTTCCTGGAGGTCCAGTGAAGCTATAACAATCATCAAAACGCAACTGGAAACACTCTAAGCAAGGATTCTATTTCTTCTCATAAGAGGTAAGTTGCTCAACTTTGAACTCTTTAATTTCTAACTTCCAGTTCAGAAATTGCTATGCCATTTTGTTTCTGCACCATCACTGAGTAATAACCCTCAATCAATTGCGTAATTCCATGTCCATACACGATTTCACGATCAATTCTTAGAACTAGGGTTCTTCGTGTTCTTTAGAAAATTAACAGTTCTAAGCTAAAAATAAATGAAATTAATCGTCACCATCGAGTTCCTGGTATTGAAACGAGCAACTTTGATGTTTACAACTTTCAAATTCATAGAGAAATGAAGGAGATACAATTCATTTAAAATTGGAGGAAGATGATGATCATGCGCGCGTTTTTCAGTTTATGGAAAATTCAAACTCTTGTTTTATAATATAATAACATGGTCTGAGATCAATACACGGATGTATAGCCACCCCTGGGACCTTTTTATTTTTTCAAACTTCAAAACTTCGTATTTTCACTTGTTTTCAATTATTTTTCAAACTTGTTTTCAAATATATTTAATTCAAGGTGATTAAATGACAAGCCACACACAAGGCTCAGTGGTAAAAATTTTCACTTCTAAGCCAAGTGTTCTAGGTTCAAACCTCCTTAGGACCAAAACCTTCTTTTTATCACTAATTTTCTTCACATTTTCAATAAACTTCAACATTTTCAAAAACTAATCAAAACTTCTCATTTTGAGATGATTTTTTGCACACTTGTCATTCAATATACCTATTTTATGATTATGTCAAAAAAATCCAAAAATATTTTCTTTTTGATTATATTTTAATTAGGTTTAAAAATGAGACATTTTAAGTATTTTAATACTTTTAAAAAATGTTTTCTTTCCGATTTTCAAACCTAATATTTTTCAAAACTTCTTGTGAATATCCTTCACTTTTCAAAATAATTTTCAAACCTTTCAAAAACATTACAATAAACTTACACACCTTTTTTCCATGATCGATTCGATTTGAAGATAAACCGAACTAGGTTTTTCCTCGATTTTCTTTCAAATTGATCATGGGCCTCCCTCACGGTGTAAGTCCCAACCCTCCTATGTACACATTTATTTCCTTTTACATATTCACCCTTTTATGTACATATTCAATTCCTTGTACATATTCAATCATTTTTGTAATATTCAAGTATAACAAACTTCGTTTTGTTTGTTTTCATCCGCTTGTTTATACACTGATTCCATTGGTGTTAAGAGGAGCATTATTCCTGATGAAACTGCTCTTAAACCAATGGGCCTCGCTTAAGGAGCATTATTCTTTGGAAATTCTTTTCTCTTTACATTCATAATCATTCATCATTCTTTGCATTTTGAGTTTGTTAATTAGAGTCTTATCTTTTGGAATTTTCTCCAGAGATCATCAAGCTGTCGCGTCTTAGAGTTTCTCGACTACGTTCACAGTCAGCTCGCAGATACAATACTCATGCAAACAGAAGAAAAGCAATGGAAGATTTTGAATAAGAGAATATTAAGCTTTATGGTATAATAACCACACTTCAAGAGGAAGTGGAAAGACTCACTACTTTGGTAAGCTCGTTGGTAGCTGCGTAGAGTCAGCAATCAACACCTAACAGTCAAAATCAAACGACGATTTTAGAGATCACTACTACTCCAGTTTCTGCTGTTCCAGTTTGTAATCCACTTTTCAGTATGCCAGAATGTTATCCATGGGGCATGCCTTTCAATTTCGACATAGGTTTTTGTCAAAATACTTCTGAAGTACCGGCAACCACAACTGAGGTTCCTACTTTGCAAAATTCAGCGTTCACTCCACGGTATGGAGTAACCTTTCCTCAAGTCACTATGTCGGTTTCTCAACCGATTGTGACGAATTCAGCTTTTGTGGTTCACGCTATTGCGAATAACGAAGTCTTTCATAATCTTGGCAACAACACGAATCCTCGTGGCCGAATGGAATATCTCCAGGAACAATTCAATAAGATGTAGTTAGAGATCAAAATAATCCGTGGAAAGGATTTGTTTGGGAAAAATGCCCACAATCTATGTCTGGTTCCTAGCGTAAGGATACCCTCTAAGTTCAAAGTCCCCGACTTTGAAAAATATAGAGGTAACTCTTGCCTGCAAAGTCATCTTACGATGTATGCTAGGAACATGTCTACATATAACGATAATCATCAATTACTCATTCACTATTTTCAAGACAGTCTTACTAGAGCCGCTCTGAAGTGGTACATGGGATTGGATAGTGCGAACAATCGAACTTTCAACAACCTAGGCGAAGCATTTCATCAATAGTATAAATTCAATTTGGACATGGGTCCAGATCGAGATCAACTCAGATCAATGTCTCAAATGGAAAAGGAGACTTTTAAAGAGTACGCACAACGTTTGAGGGAAATTGCTGCCCAAGTTAATCCACCGTTAGAAGAAAAAGAAATGACCAAGATCTTCTTGAATACTCTTGGCCCTTTCTACTACGAACACATGATCGCCAGTGCTCCAAGTGTTTTTACCAAAATGGTAAACATAGGGATGCGATTAGAATAAGGATTCAAAATAGGACGCTTAACTAGGGAAGCTGGATCTTCAAGAAGAACCAAGAGAATTGGAACTGGTTTCCCGAAGAAGAAAGAACAAGAAGTTGGAATGGTATCCCAAGGGAGAGCCAGGAAGAATGTCAATGACCGACAACAGGTAGCCACGGTCGCACCAGTTGTTAGTACAACTTCAAACATGGGAATTACCCCACAATTCCAGCAGAATCAACAGCCTTGACAACAGGCTCAACAATTCAACAATAATCAGAATCGTGCTCCTAGAATCTCGCAGTTTGATCCAATTTTGATGTCTTACACGGAATTATATCCTGCCTTGATTGAGAGAAATCTTGGTCAAACAAGGGTACCTCCTCCAGTACTTGATAAATTACCTTGGTGGTACAAAACAGATGTGTCTTGCCGTTTTCATCAAGGGGCACCAGGTCACGATCTCGAACACTGTATAGCCTTGAAAGCTGAAGTTCAAAGACTGGTTAGGGCTAACCTTCTTTCTTTCAAAAATACGAATCCAAATGTGCAAGTGAATCTGCTGCCTAATCATGGAGGGCATGTTGTGAATTTAATAGTTAGGAATTCATACTAATACCAAGTCACATATGTAAATTTGATAAGAGAAAACTTGGTACAATTACACGCTACATTCAGTATGATGGGTGGTTTTGCTAAACGTGATTACACAGCTTGTAGAATTTGTTTTACAGATTCTCGAGGATGTCTATCTATAAAAGTGGATCTTCAGCGATTAATTGACATCGGTGACATTCAAATTTTCCGAAATTGGAATGATTATGACGTAAATATGGTAGGGTATTATCCGCATGAGCCTTTAGTCTCAAATATCAACTCGGAAATTCCCGAAGTAAATGTCATTATCCCTCACTTTAATATGCCTGAGCGCATAGAGGTCAAATACAATAGTCCAAGGGTTCCTGACTCTCCTTTGATCATCTGTCTAGACACATTCCTTATGACTCTGATAAAGCAGTTCCATATCAGTACAACGCAACTATGATGGAAAATGGGAAGGGAATACCCATACCTACTCTTTCATTCGTAGTTAACATCGCCGAAGTAGGACGAGTAACTCGAAGTGGGCATGTGCATAACCCGTTGCCACCAAAGCAGTCTATTGCTCCCACAGTTAGACAAAATCCTGTTGATATACCTGTTGAGAATCCTATGGGAATTCCCGTTGGTAATCCAGACTTAAACATTGGTCCATCTGATGGAACCAATATCAATCCAGAGTTTGATGAAATTCTAAAGCTGATCAAGAAGAGTGAGTACAAAGTTGTGGATCAACTGATGCAAACTCCTTCTAAAATCTCAATACTCTCTTTACTTTTGAGTTCTGGAGCCCACCGAGAGGCCTTGATGAGAGTGTTGGATTAAGCCTACGTAGATCATGGAGTGACTACCCATGAATTTGGTGGAATTGTAGGCAACATAATGACTTGCAACAACCTGAGCTTCAGTGATGAAGAACTCTCAGAGGAGGGAAGAGATCACAATTTTGCTTTACATATCTCTATGAATTGCCAATCAGATTCCCTGTCTAATGTGCTTGTGGACACTGGCTTATCCTTGAATGTAATGCCCAAAACGACTCTCGATCGTTTATCTTACAAAGGAACACCAATGAAATTTAGTGGTGTAGTAGTTAAAGCCTTTGATGGATCAAGAAAATCTATTATTGGATAAGTTGACCTTCCGATGACGATTGGTCCATATACTTTTCAAATTACCTTCCAGGTCATGGACGTGCAA
This sequence comes from Vicia sativa, assembly GCA_021764765.1. Taxonomy (NCBI): domain Eukaryota; kingdom Viridiplantae; phylum Streptophyta; class Magnoliopsida; order Fabales; family Fabaceae; genus Vicia; species Vicia sativa. The sequence continues at coordinate 101,969,287 of CM038794.1, forward strand.
GCTGCTTACAGTTGTTTGTTAGGATGACCTTGGATATATGGAGCAGGAGCAGTAACATCCACGCTCCACCAGAAATTGAAATTTATGACAAATGGAAAACTGGTAACCATTAGTGGTGAACAAGCTTTATTGGTAAGCCGCTTGTCCACTTTTTCATTCATCACTGCTGATGATGTCGAAGGGACACAGTTCCAAGGACTTTCTTTAGAAGATGAATCTACAAAGAAAAATAGATCATCTATCTCCTCTTACAAAGAAGCAGCGCAGATAGTGAAAGATGGTACTGCCGCCGGTTGGGGACAAGTGATAAATCCTGTCAACAACGAACCAAAACAAGAATTGGATTTACTCCATTGTTCTCAAAAGCCAATGAAAGGGATGAAACTCTTCGTCCAATCAAAGAAGTATTCCACAGCAAAGGTTTCCTAAACCCTATTCCTCAAGAGGTCAATGTCCTTGTTGATGAAGGAAATGAAGAAAATCTCTCTGGATCCCAAGAATGGAAAACTTATCTTAATAACTTTGGATACATGTCTCAAGAAGAACCATATACACCGTTCTATCCTCCTTCAGACAAATATGAAGGCATGTTCCTGCAAAATGATAAAGAAGAAATTCCACCTATCCCACCTAAGGTTTGGGATACCTTGGGGGGACCAAGCGGAAAATTTGACTTTATGGTGAGGTATACTGCCCCTGAAAGTTCAAGAATTAGAATCGAAGACATCCAACCAACTGGATGGGACGATCCTCCTGAATATCTAAGTCAACCAGAAGAGGTATACATGCCTTCTCAATCTCATAATCAACCTAAGATCACAAACGAAAATCTTTGCTTCGATACGCCTGCCTAGGTTGTTGAACCAGATTTTGATTATCCCTAGATTAACGCAATTTTTGGAGATGATTGGGAAGACAACTCTGAAAATAGGGTCTCTGATAATGAGTCTCTTCACCCAGAGGATTGGGAAGTACAACCTGAGAATCTAGAATACATGTCGCCTGAAAATGCATATACTGCATTCTATACTCCTCAACCTGTCAATCAAGAAGAAGAAGATCGCCTCAGCAGTACAAAAGACAAGGTTAACAAACTAGAGTCTTCAAATCCTGTTCGACCAACGATCAATGCCAACACAGAAAATGATTCAAAAGGAAAACTACCAGAATACATAGTCTTTTAAGGAGTTCATCGCTATTGGAAAGCCGTTGAGGTTCAGACTGTTGTTCATCATCCTAAGTAGTTTATCTCGCTTTTGTTTTAAAATCTCATCCCGCCCCTATAGCAGAGAGGTTTTTTATAGGGCTAGCTTTTAAATAATTTTCTCTTTGTCTTGCCCAAGACAAATGAGCTTTTATTAGGGCTTTGTTTCATATGTGAATCATAAACAAAGCATTGTTTTGATTCCCAAATTTTGTGTTTGTTTTTCGTTTTTACCTTTTTTCTGGAAATGGTAATCCTAAAAACCCAATAAAAACAAACATCTTCCAAAAATAATCTGCATTTACTTTTTCTAAAAAAATAGAACATAAATCATAAGTGCAGATTAACAATGAATAAACCCATTGAATGCAATAACTCTATGCCCTCTTTCAACTTTGAATTCCCTCTGTTCGACGGTGAAGAAGAGGATGAAGAAGAGATCCCGGATGAGATTTCTCGATTACTTAAGCACGAGGAAAGAATCATTTATTCTCACGAGCAGTCTTTGGAAACAATTAACTTGGATTCTGAGGAAAACAGAAAAGAAGTGAGCATCGGAGCTCTACTCGACAACGATGTCAAGAGCAGACTGGTAGATCTTCTCAAAGAATATGTCGATGTGTTTGCTTGGTCCTACCGGGACATGCCAGGGTTGGACACCAACATCGTAGAGCATCACTTTCCATTAAAACTGGAATATCCGCCAGTTAAACAAAGACTGAGGAGGACTCACCCAGTTATGGTCGATAAAATCAAAAAGGAGGTTCAAAAACAACTTGACGAAGGTTTCCTCGTCACCTCCGAATATCCTCAATGGTTAGCCAACATAGTGCATGTCCCAAAGAAAGATTAAAAGGTCAGGATGTGTGTTGACTACCGAGACTTGAACAAATCTAGTCCAAAGGATGATTTCCTACTATCGTATATTGACATGCTGGTGGATAGCACTGCTAAGTTCAACGTCTTTTCCTTTATGGACGGTTTCTATGGTTATAATCAAATCAGAATGGCTCCCAAAGACATGGAGAAGACATCTTTTATTATCACGCCATGGGGAACATTTTGCTACAAAGTAATGTCGTTTGGATTAAAGAATGCTGGTGCAACTTACCAAAGGGAAATGACCACTCTTTTTCATGACATGATGCACAAAGAGATCAAAGTCTACGTGGACGACATGTTAGAAAAGTATGACACTGAAGAAGAACAAGTAGAATATCTCTTGAAGTTGTTTCAACGACTAAGGAAACATCAGCTTCGCTTGAATCCTAACAAATGCACCTTTGGGGTGAGATCTGGAAAGCTCCTAGGTTTCATTGTCAGCCAAAGAGGTATTAAAGTTGACCCCGACAAAGTCAAGGCTATTCAAGAAATGCCTACGCCACATACAGAAAAGAAAGTAAGAGGATTTCTTTGACGTTTGAATTACATCTCCAGATTTATCTCTCAAATGACTGCAACTTGTGGACCATAATTCAAGCTTCTCTGCAAAAATCAAGAGGTTGTATGGACAGAAGATTGCCAAAAAGCATTTGACAATATCAAGGAATACGTGTTAGAACCTCCAATATTGATTCCTCCGATCGAAGGAAGACCGTTAATTATGTACCTTACCGTGTTAGAAGATTCCATGGGCTGCGTGCTTGGACAACAAGATGAAACCGGTAAAGAGGAGAATGTCATCTACTACTTAAATAAAAGGTTCACAGATTGTTAAACTTGTTACTCCATACTCGAGAAAATATGTTGTGTGTTTGTGTGGGCTTCGAAACGTCTCCGCCATTACATGATCAACCACACGACTTGGTTAATCTCCAAAATAGATCCAATCAAGTACGTCTTTGAAAAGCCTTCCTGTCATACCCCAATTTTTGACCTAATATACCACCTTACATTTGCATCATTGCATAACTAACAGTTCAGACAGCAATAATCGGGTGTAGCATTCACAGGTCAAAATTAGAGTTTCATCAGATTTTCATCTGATTCAAGAGCCAACCAATTAGGGTTTGAGTTTTTCTCACTCCATTTGATCTATCTTGATCAAATCATCACCCTTCAATCCTCAGATATCCATTTTCCTCACAGATCAATCGAGGATCGACCAATTAGGGTTTTGATCGGGCATAGGCATTCTCTGATTTTTTGAGCAAGAAATCACTTTTTTGGATAGAGATTGGTCATTATATCTTAGATATAACATCTTGAACTAATTTCTGGATTCAAAACATCACAGAGGTTCACAGACTTCATCAGTCAATTTCAAAAACGTCTGATGAAAATTCATCCGCACAGAAAAGTTAAACTTTGACTTTTTGTCAAAATTTTCAAAACAAAACTTTTTCAATCATCAAAATACTTCAAATTATCCATCATGATCATCAAAAATCAAAGAATTTGAAAAAGACAACAAAAAGTCAAAAGTTCTTGTACTTAGAAATTTTTCTAAGTGTTGAAATTTCTTATTTTTTTTTCAAACTTCATGCCATTTTTTCACCTAGTTCCAATTTGAATTTGAAAAAACTCAAAACATGAAAGTTGTAGATCATGGAAAAATATTTCCAAAATGTCCAAGAACTATCAAATCCATGGAGTCTAGATACACTTTTGAAATTGAAACATAAGGCTCCATGAAACTTGATTTTCAAAGATCAAAACATCAAATTATAGGTCATTTTGAGTTTTCTTCATTTAGAAGCAATCCAACCATGCCAAATGGATGATTGAACTGATAAATATCAGCCTAGAGTAATAATTGAGAGATATGGATCAAGTTGTAAAAATAGCACATGGTGAAAAAGGAAGGTTCCTTTTCTTTTGCAAAAGTCATGTTTACCCCTTAAGGTAACTTTGAATCACCAAAAGCCATGGACACTTGCCTAACATTTCAGAACCTATTTGCCTATAAATTGATCACATTTCAAGCCTCAATCCACACCAAAAACATTGCAAAGTCATGCTTCTCACTTCTTTCTTCAAAATCAAGTAACATAGCACATTTTTGAGAAAACTTGCAATTTACAAAATTCAATGAAAACATGATAAATTTTGGTGTCTAACATGTTTCATGATCATTATTAAACTTGTTCCAAACTTAAAATCAACTTGAACAAGGCTGGAAATCAGAAATTGAATCTCATGAACATAAACTTCCAAAACTGCCATGGAATTCGAAACTGAAGCTAGGCTTGATCAAACTATGTTCTAACCATTCACACAACATCACTATACATCATAGAGATGATCCAAAACATAAACAACAATCTGTAAATCCATTAACCTCGATTTCGAGTTTTGTTTTGAGCTGACTGTAGGTTGACTTGGTTGGAGAGATTGGAGCAAGTTTAGAGCAAGCAGGCTATCCACAAAGCTTCCATACATGCCGTTGAAGCTCAGAAAATCCTCAAACAAGTTCTGGAAACGCGTTTGCATCAAATTCGATTCTCACTTTCACAGGTAAGACCATGAAACTGATTCTCATAATTCTTTGAACTTAAACAAAAAAACTCTTGGCCATTCTTTTTCTGCACCTCTAACGATCATAAACCCTCAATAAAATCAAAGAATCATAAACTGTGCATCATTTAATTTGAAATCTTAGTTTTAGGGTTCATCACGATTTCCAGAAATCAAAACATGCTAGGATGAATATAAATGAAATTAACAACCATATTCATGTTCGTTGTGCAAAATCGATCAAGTTTCATTTTTATATCATTCAATTTGGTTGAGAAACGAGGATGGTAGCTTGGATTTGGCAATCTGAAGATCAAATGAGAAACCCAGAATTACGCGCGTGTTCTTGATGTTCTTCATTTTTAAATATTCAAATAAACCAATATTATGTCAACGTGTGTGTTAGTCCACTAAGCATCCCAGCGCATTTGGCCTAGTGGTTGTCTGCTTTCCTTTAAGTTCCTTTGCCACGCGTCCCACCTCATGGTCATGGGTTCAATCCCTCACAAGACCATTCTTTTTACAAACTTTCAATTTTTTCATGTTTTTTTTATCAAACTTTCACAATTTTTTTGACCAATCAAAACTTCTCATTTTGAGATGATTTTTTGGACACTTGTCAATAAATACATCTATTTTGTGATAGTGCAAAAATTTTCAGAAAAAACTTTCATCTGATTAATTTTTAATCGAGCCGAAAACGACGTTCTGAACACTTTTTCAAACCTCCTTAAAGAGTAAATTTTTCAGGTTTTCGACTTCCGATCTTTTTCAAAACTTCTCATAAATCAAATTCACATGTCAAAACATTTTCAAATCATTTTTCAAAACTTTTTTTCATCAAACTTGCATCTTTTTACCATGATCAATCTAATTTAAAACGATAAAATCAAATTCATTCTTTCTCGAATTTCTCGATCGATAATGGGCCACCCTTATGGTGTAAGTCCCAATCCTTTATGTACATACTTAGTTTTACTTGTACATACTCAAAATCATCATTGTCAATATTCAAACATAAACAAATTTCTTTCGTTTGTTTTCATTCGTTTGTTTATACACCGATGCCATTGGTATTGAAAGGAGCATTATTCCCTGTGAAACTGCTTTCAAACAAATGGGCCTCCTTCACGGTGTAAGTCCCATAACATTCTTTTATGTACATAATATTTCTTTGTACATATCAAACTTTTTGTCAAATACTTTTTACAAAGTTTCATCATACATATCGATACTTTTTTATACTCAAGTACAGACAAACTTCGATCGTTTGTTTTCATTTCACTTGTGTATACTCAAACCAACATTCTTTTATGTACATAACAAATTTTCTTTGTACATATCAAATACTTTTCATACAAAATTTTATCTGTACATAACACAGATACACTTTTTTTTTGTAAATGCTCAAACACAGATAAACTTCGATCGTTCGTTTCCGTTTCATCTGTATATACACTAAATACCATTGATTTTGAAAGAAGCATTATTCCCTGTGAATTTGGTTTTAAATCAATGGGCCTCTCTTACAGTGTAAGTCCCAACCCTCCTATGTACATCCACCTTTGTCTGTACATAAATACTCGTTCGTGTACATATTCACTTCCTTGTACACAATTCCAACTTGTAAATAATCAAGTTGCGCTCGTTTTAAACGTTCGTTTCACAGACACTTGTTTATATTTCCTTTATAAACTCTTGTAAATAAACATCATGCATTGTTTATATTTCCTTCATAAACTCCTGTGAATACATATCACACACACACACTTGTTTATATAACTATTCAGTTATTAACGTAACAATTAGTCTAACCAATAGGCTCCCCACAGAGTTTAGCCTCCGCTTGGGCTTCATACAAGATAACTCATCTCCAACATGAGTTCAGCCTCCTCTTAGGCTTCATATAAGAAAACTCATTTCATCTGAGTTTAGCCTCCGCTTAGGCTTCATATAAGACAACACTCCCCTGTTGAGTCAGCCTCCTCTTGGGCTTCGTTCAAAAGAACTCCTCATTGAGTTTAGCCTTCTCTTGGGCATCATACAATGAAAGAGGTAGGAAATCTCTTAACAGCCTCCTATTGGGCTTCCAATACAAAGAATCACCCGTGCTAAGATAGAACCCTGAAAGGATGGTTTCTCGGTGAAATCACTTTCAAAATTCCCCAGAGAGTAAAATTTCCTGGTGAAGTTGCTCTTATTTAGAAAAGGATGGTTTCTCGGTGAAATCCCTTTCAAGCCAACGCCATCCATACCCTATAGCTTCCTCTTGAGCTTCATACAAGGACCCTCGATGACCCTCGGAATGCCTCCTCTTGGGCTTACAATACAAGGACCCACGGGCTTCTTAAAAGCATCCCTTTAATCCAATCAATTTCTCCTTATTTAGACATCTATCATCTCTATGGAAGGAGTATCTTATCTATCACATCACATACAGTCAAAACTTTTTCTTAAAACTTTTCAAACTCTTTTCAAACAAAAAAACATCTGTTAATTGTAAGTGGTAACGCTTGTACACTCAAGCAAAACAGCCAATGCTTACAGTTAAAAGATTCAATCATCTTTTTCAAAACATCTTTCTTAAACATGTAAGTGGTAACGCTTGTACACTCAAGCAAAACACCTATAACTTACGATGAAAGATTTTTATCAGTCAAACCTTTTCAAAAATGTATGTGATGAAATAGATTAGATACATTTTTCATTAAGATGACAATTGTCTGTCTCTTACTAACATCCCGTTGCTTTCCACGAGCATAAGTGGGAACTACGATTGCTCTGACTTTCTCAACATCCTTTTGAGAATATGTAGGCACAAGGTCTCATCCTTGCCGAGCAAATTTCTTTCTCCCTCAGACCAAACAAACCATAGAACCATGTAGATCCGAGCTACAAATGCTCTGATTCCCATTAAGGGATATGTATGCAGAAGATCCACAGATCTTTGCGAGCACAATAATAACAAACCCTAGAATCTTACATAATCCATCATTCTTAAAAATCCCAACGGAGAAACTTTCCCAATCATAGAAATAACAATTAAAACACACAAACATATCAAATATATTCATATATAAAGCTGTAGATAACTACATATATTTAGGGTGCTCCATCTATTCCCTTTATATAACAATCTCCCTTACTCAGAATCTCCCCAATGCGTTACGTCTAGTTTGCGCTAGTCGTTACGCATATCAAATCAATTGAGGGTATTTCAGCTTTCCCCTTTTTCATAATCATTAAATCATCTTTCTTGTGTTGAAAATAATAAAGCTTGATGCTCGCGGCATCTTTATAAACGAATCAAAAGATTTAAATCGTTACGAGCCAGAAGATCCGAATTCACGTTCGCATCCTCTAGCGCGTCACCTTTTAACGCGAACAGGAAAAATAGCGACTCTGCTGGGAAGTACGCTGAAATTTTGATTTTCAAAAAAAAAGAAAACGCGTTACTCTGCTCAAAAGTATCAAGCTTTTTTTTTTGTTTTCAAAAAGAAAAGAAAGGGGATAAGCTCTCATGTTTTGCATATATCTGTTTTTCTTTATTGTGTGTTTTCGCGATTTCATCTGATGGAAAGAAATCCTAACCCGGATTTAAGAAACATTTTTTAAGATCTAGGTGGAGATATTAATACGTGAGCGCTTAATGCTTCAAGTTAATATTTCCCGCAAGGAGGTTATCTCGAGGGTATTGTGTTTATAAGTAATTGCAAAATGTATTTTGGGAACTTAAGAAGTCGAGTGGATGAGAACACATAAACCATCCTGCCATTAGGATGTAGTGCGTAGATTATTTGGGTGTAAGCCTAGAGTAATTGTCATGCGATACTACGATCAGCGAGTTTCCTTGAAAATATTATTGGACCATCGAGTATTCAACAAATCCAATAATGTTTTGAAGGGAGTGTTGAGCCTCAGATTATCGTAGAACCCGCTTCGATGAATAAGCCCGTAGAACTTAACCACGTTGATTCTTATCGTTGGCTTCATGCTCGTGACTTCAACGCTTGCCGTGTGTATAACTACTAACCATGTTTGCCGCATTCATGCATTCATTCATTCATTCATTCAAAACAAAAAACTTCATTTCTCTTCCCATTTCCAAAGAATTTAGAGATTTTTTTCTGTAAAATATTTTAGGTTAGAGTGATGGACGTCAGAGGAAGATTCACCAAGAGATACAGTTTTAGAATTCCTGAAGTAGGAAAGTTAAAAGAGTTAGCATCCTTGGTAGAAGATCCTCGGATTTGTAAAACGCTATGGAACTCTTTTAACTCTTCCGAACGCTAACATTGATGAAGGACTTCTCAAAACTTTCGCTCGCTTTACGATCCGCCTATCGTTGCTTCACCTTCCCCGACATCGTTGATGCCTACTTTGGAAGAGTACGCGCATATCCTAGGTATCTCAGTATCAGACAAAGTGCCTTTCAATGGTTTGGAAGCCATTCCCAAGTCACAAGTCATTGCAATAATGACTCATTTAAAGAAATCTGAGATAGACAAAAACCTAACTACCAGAGGAAAACTCTTAGGACTGACTTCAAAGTTCCTAATGGAGAAGGCTCTCAAATTCTTTGAAGCTGGTAGTATGGTAGCCTTTGAAGCTATTTTAGCTTTACTCCTCTATGGATTGGTGTTGTTTCCCAACGTCCCAAATTTCGTTGATATTAACGCCATAAGGATCTTTCTGATTGGAAATCCCGTTCCCACTTTGCTTGGTGACACATACGTCTCTATTCATCGTAGAAATCGTCAAGGAGACGGAACTATCGTGTGTTGCGTACCTCTGTTTTTCAAATGGATTACCTCACATTTGCCTAAATCTCCTATCTTCCGCGAAAACAAAGACGAGTGGCATTGGTCCAGAAGACTCATGTCTCTTACAAACGACGATATCCATTGGTACACTTTGGCAAACAATGAGATGGAAATCATTGAGAGTTGTGGAGAATTTGCCAACGTACCTCTCATTGGTACGAGAGGGGGAATCAACTACAACCCATTCCTAGCAAAACGTCAGCTCGGATACGCAAACTCTGGTAAACCTCTTGGATTTACAGTAGAAAGCTACTTCTATCATGAAGGAGAGGATTCCCAAGGATTGAAGGCTAGGATGATTAAAGCTTGGCATCACATCCGAAGAAAAGGAAAGGGTAAGGCAAAGAATTGTGTAGCCATGGAAACCTACACTTCTTGGATAAAGAAAAGAGCGAAGGAATTTCGAATGCCTTACGCTTATGAGGATCCCATGTTCTCAGTCGCTTCCAAATCGACAAATTTTCCCGTTGAAGCTGTGGGAGAATACCAAGAAGCCTTGACCAAGATAAGGTTTGAAAAGGAAGCTTTGGAAAGCAAATTCCTTAAGACTAACCTTGAGATTGAGAAGCTCAAGAAGCAAGTCAAAGATCATGAAAAGACGCTTTATTTCCAGGATGAATGGCTCATGGAGAAAGATGAGAAGATTCGCCAGAAAGATAACGCAATCCAAAAATACGTCAAGGAAAGGAAAAGAAAGCTCGAGGAAATGACAACCAGCGATCCCGCTCCCAACGAGTGGAAGAGAGTCATTAGCAAGCTAAGAGCCGAGAAAGCCAAACTAAAAGCTCACTATGGGAAGGAAATCCTGAAGCTGAAGCTGCATCAAGCCTTTGGATCGTCATCCGACGAAGACGTTTAATTAGTTCAATTTAGTTTGTAATTTTATCATTTATTGTATCATTTGTGTGAGCAATGCTCCAACAAAAAACAATTGTTGTAATCTTCCTTCATTAATCAATAAAATTCGTGTTTTCCATCCAAATTTTTGCCAGAAATATCTCGTTTAGCGTAAATTCTTTGGAAATTTCTTTTCTTTACAATCATATTCATGCATCATACTTTGAATTTAAGTCTATTGTTTAGGGTCTGATACTTTCCACTTTCACAGCTTTTCCAGCTTTTCCAGCTTGAACAGTTCGAACAGATAGAAAGATCGTCAAGCTGTCGCGTCTTAGAGTTTCTCGACTGCGTCCGCAGCCAACTCGAACGTACGATACCAGATCAAAAAGAAGAAAAGTAATGGAGAATTTTGAGCAAGAAAACGTTGAACTCCGTAGTACGGTAACTACACTACAAGAAGAAGTGGAGAGACTCACATCTTTGGTCAACTCACTTGCCACAGCGCAAAGTCAACAAGCAGCATCGAGCAGTCAAAACCAAGCAACAACTTCAGAGGATACTACTACTCCAGTTTCAGCTGTCGTAGTCAGTAGTTCACCTTTCAGCATGCCCGAAGGCTATCCATGGGGAATGCCTTTCAATTTCGGCATTGGAGTTTGCCAACCGACTTCTCAAACAACCCCGCTTGAAATACCTACTTTGCAGCAAAATGCTAGATTCACTCCACAACGTGGAATAGCTTTTCCACAAGTAACAATGTCGGTTTCTCAACCGATCATGTTGAACTCAGCTTCCGTAGTGCATGCTACCACAGACGAAGAAGTTCATCACACTCCAGGAAATAACACGAACGCTCGTGGTTCAATGGAGAATCTCCAGGAACAACTCCTCAAAATGCAGCTTTAGATAAAAACGATTCGAGGGAAAGAATTGTTTGGAAAAAACGCCCAGGATTTGTGCTTGGTTCCTCGCGTAAAAATACCTGCAAAATTCAAAGTCCCTGACTTTGAAAAGTACAAAGGAAACTCCTGTCCGCAAAGTCATCTCACGATGTATGCCAGGAAAATGTCTACATACAATGAGGATCATCAGTTGCTGATCCATTACTTCCAGGATAGTCTCACCGGTGGCGCACTAAAGTGGTATATGGGTTTAGACAGCACGAATATCCAAACATTCAACGACCTAGGCAAAGCCTTTATCCAGCAATACAAATTCAACTTGGATATGGCTCCTGATAGGGATCAACTCCGTTCCATGTCTCAAAAGGAAAGAGAGACATTCAAGGAATATGCGCAACGATGGAGGGAAATTGCTGCCCAAGTCAACCCACCCTTGGAAGAGAAAGAGATGACTAAGGTATTCTTGAACACCCTAGGCTCATTTTACTATGAGCGAATGATTGCTAGCGCTCCAGGAGACTTCAACGAAATGGTAAGCATGGGAATGCGACTAGAAGAAGGGGTTCGGACAGGACGTCTAACCAAAGAAGTAGGATCTTCTAGTATTACAAAGAAAGTTGGAACCAGTTTCCCAAGGAAAAAAGAACATGAAGTAGGAATGGTGTCCCGAGGGAAACCACGCAAAAATGTCATTCAACAACGACAGGTAGCCGCCATAGCACCCGCTGTCAACACAACTCCAGGAATTGCTCCGCAATTTCAACAAAATCAACAAACTCAACAGCCTCGTCAACAGGCTCAGCAGTTTCACAATCAAAACCGTACGCCTCGGGTCACTCAGTTCGACCCAATTCCTATGACGTACACAGAACTTTACCCTGCGCTGATAGAAAGGAATCTAATACAGACAAGGTTACCACCTCCGGTCCCTGAAAAACTACCATGGTGGTACAAAGCTGATGTTTCTTTCCCTTTTCACCAAGGGGCACCAGGCCATGACCTTGAGCATTGCATAGCGTTGAAGGCAGAGGTACAGAGATTAGTGAAGACTAATCTTCTTTCCTTCAGAAACACAAGTCCGAATGTGCAAGCCAATCCACTTCCCAGTCATAGTGGACACTCAGTGAATCTAATACTAAGGAATACAGACAGGTACCTTGTCACAGACGTAAGCTTAGTCAGAGGAAACTTGGTGCATCTCCATGAAGCATACAGTAAAATGAGTACCTTCACTAAGCACAATTACGCAGCTTACTATATCTGCTCCAAGGATATTCAAGGATGTTCCACCATAAGAGCAGATATCCAATATTTGTTAGACATTGGTGACCTAAAAATTTACAGAAATAGAGACGACCATGACATAAATACAATAGGGCATTTTCCGCATGAGCTTTTAGTCTCAGATATCAACTCGGAAGATCCCGAAGTAAACTTTGTGATCCCTTGTTTCAACATACCCGAGCATGTGGAGATCGCGTACAACGGTTCCAACATTCTGACATCTCCTTGGTGATTTGCCCACCGGTCCTGTTCGATAGCTTCTACCGAGCAATTCCTTACCAAAGACAATGCAACCATAATAGAGGATGGGAAGGAGAAACCCATGCCTACACTTCCAGCTAATGTCAATATAACAGAAATCGGACGAGTAACGCCAAGTGGACGAGTACACGCTCCATTAGCACCAAGATCGCCTGCAATTCCGTTGTTAAACAAAACCCGCTAGCATATCTCACGAGAATCCAACGATTCCCATTGCTAACCTAAGCACAAACATTGGTTCTACGATGGAACCAACATCAACTCGACTTTGACGAGATATCAAACTAATCAAGAAGAGCGAATATCGAGTCATAGACCAATTAATGCGCATCTTCAAAATTTCAATACTGCCTTTACTCCTCAACTCAAGCTCACCGAGAAGCTTTGATGAGAGTACTAGACCAGCTTATGTGGATCACGATGTGACTACGCACAATTTGGAGGACGCCTCCAACACTACAATAACTGATTTTTAGTGACTAAGAACTCGAAGAAGGAAAGATCACAACTTGGCCTTGCACATCTCGATGATTTGCCGCATGCATTCCCTATCCAATGTATTGGTAGATACGTGTTCGCCTTAAATGTGATGCCAAAGACGACACTCGCCGCTTGGCTTATAAGGGACGCCAATGAAGTTCAACGACATCATAGTAAGAGCTTTTGATGGATCAAGGAAGTCTATTGGGAAGTTGATCTCCGATGACGATGGCCCACACACTTTCCAAATTACCTTCCAAGTCATGGACGCATCAATGCATACGCTGCTTACTAGGAAGACCTTGGATCCACGATGCAGAGCAAAGAATTTTACTCTCCATCGAAATTAAAATTCACAGAAATGGAAAGTTGGTGACCATCACAGAACAAGCTTTACTTGTAAGTCATCTATCCAGCTTCTCCTTCATCACGGCTAATGACATTGAAGCCAGATTCCCGTAAAATCCATCGTAAGATGAATCTACTAAAATAGATCATCTATCTCTTCGATAAAGAAGCGACACAAATGGTGAAAGATGGCAATACTCAAGGATGGGGACAAGTTATCAAACCACAAGAATGAAACGAAGTCTGACTTGGGTTCACATCAGATTCTCCAAAGAAAAGCGTAAAGATGAAGCACTTTCCCGATCAAGGAAGTATTTCATAGTGGAGGTTTCTTAAACCCTGTTCCGCAAGAGGTTAATGTTGTAACCATTGAAGAGGATGAAGACGATCCATCTGAATCTGAAGAGTGTAGCACTTATTTGAATAGCCCTGAATATGTGTCTCAAGAGGAATCATATGCACCGACTGATCAACTCAAAGACATGTCCTTGCAGCAACATGAAAATCCGCCAGTCCCTGCTGAAGTCTAGGATACCTTGGGAGAACCAAGTGGTAAATTTGACTACATGGTGAAGTACTCTGCGCCAGAAAGCTCAAAAATCCGGATCGAAGATACCCAACCCACAGGATGGGGTGATGACTTTGAATACCCTAGTCAATCAGAAGAGGGATATGCATCTTCTCCGCCTAATCAACAAATTGAGATCCCCAATGAAAATCTCTGCTTCAACACGCCTGTGGAATTCCCTAAGCCAGATCCTGGTTATCACTATGTCAACATGATCACTGAAGATCAAGAGTACGACTCGGGATACGATCTAGAAAGTGTCACCGACAACGAATCTCTGCACTCAGGAGACTGGAAGGAACATCCCCAATATTCAACACAAAGATCAACAGGAAGTACAAATGCTATATCTCACACTTCCCGATCTATTAATCAAGAAGATTGCTTCAGCAGCACAAAGGGCAAGGGCCATCACCCAGAGTCTTCAAAGCCTGCTCGACCAGCAACCAAAGTTTACTCAAGGGTTAAACCAAGTGGGAAATTACCAGATTATCTCGATATCCAAGGAGTTCACCACTGAAACCCGTTAGTTAGGACTAATGTTCATAGCTCTAAGTAGTTTATCTTTGCTTTTGTTTTGAACTCTCGCTTCGCCCAAAGCGAAGAGATGTTTTATAGGGCTTAGCTTTTAAATAATTTCTCTCTGTCTTGCCCAAGACGATTGAGTTTGTATTTTAGGGCCCCGTTCATATAGTGAATCATAAATAAAACGCGTTGTTTTGATTCCACATTTTGTGTTTATTTTCATTTTTACCCTTTCCTGGAAATGATAATCCTAAAAAAAAAATCAATCAAAAATAATAAAATTAATCTGCATGCACTTTCACAAAAAAAATTTTTTTATCAAAAATAAAATCAAAACATGCAGATTAAACAGATGGACAAATCCATTGAAAGCAATAACTCTACGCTCTCTCTCAACTTTGAAATCCCCTGCGAAGTCGCCAAGGAAGAAATTGAAGAAGAGATCCCGGATGAAATTTCTAGGTTGCTAAGGCACGAGGAAAGGATCATTCAGCCTCATAAAGAACCTCTAGAAGTAATCAACTTGGGTTCTGAGGAAGATAAAAAAGAAGTAAATATCGGAGCTTCACTTGACAGCAGTGTCAAAAGCAAACTGATAAGTCTTCTCAAAGAATACGTTGATGTGTTTGCATGGCCCTACCAGGACATGCCGGGTTTGGATACCAACATCTTGGAGCATCACTTACCGTTAAGACCAGAGTGTCCGCCGCTAACCGAGAAGAGTTCACCTCAAATGGTCGACAAAATCGAAAGAAGTTCAAAAGCAAATGACCGGTTTCCTAATCACTTCTGAATATCCTCAATGGCTAGCCAACATAGTGCCCGTCTCCAAGAAGGACGGTAAAGTCAGAATGTGTGTTGACTACCGGGATCTGAATAAAGCAAGTCCAAAAGACGATTTTCCACTTCCGCATATCGACATGCTAGTGGACAGCACTGCAAAATTCAATGTCTTTTCCTTCATGGATGGTTTCTCTGGTTATAATCAGATCAGAATGGCTCCCGAAGACATGGAGAAGACATCTTTCATCACGCCATGGGGCACTTTTTGCTACAAAGTAATGCCATTTGGATTAAAGAATGTAGGCGCAACTTACCAAAGGGCAATGACTACTCTCTTCCATGACATGATGCACAAAGAGATCGAACTCTACGTGGATGATATGATAGCAAAATCTGACACAGAAGAAGAGCATATAGAATATCTCTTAAGGCTATTTCAACGACTAAGGAAATTTCAGCTCCGTCTGAATCCTAACAAATGTACCTTTGGGGTGAGGTCTGGAAAACTTCTAGGTTTCATCGTCAGTCAAAAGGGAATTGAAGTGGACCCTGACAAAGTCAAGGCTATTCAAGAAATGCCCACACCACATACGGAAAAGCAAGTAAGAGGATTTCTCGGACGGTTGAATTACATCTCCAGATTTATCTCTCAAATGACCGACAATTGTAACGATATTCAAGCTTCTCCAAAGATCAAAAGGTTTGTGGACGAAGATTGCCAAAAGCATTCGACAAGATCAAGGAATACACCGTAACCACCAATACTAATCCCTCCAGTAGAAGGAAGACCCTTAATCCTGTACCTTACGGTACTAGAAGAGTCCATGGGCGCATGATTGGACAACAAGATGAAACCGGTAAGAAGGAGCATGCCATTTACTATTTAAGTAAAAAGTTCATAGATCGGAAACTCATACTCCATGCTCGAGAAAACATGTCGCGCTTTGGTATGGACTTCAAACGCTTCGCCAAGACATGATCAATCACACAACTTGGTTAATATCCAAAATGGATCCAATCAAGCACGATTTGAAAAACCCGCTTAACGGAAGGATTGCTCGATGGCGATGCTACTATCCGAGTATGACATCCAGACTGCAACGCCGTAAGCAATAAAGGAAGCATTCTCGCGATCACTTGCTTATCACCAACGAATACCAATCTCTCAAATTTGATTTCATCGAGGATGTTATGTACTGAAGATGAAAGATTGTGACGAACCGCACTCGAGAAGGACCAGATCCGTAATCCATGGGGCCTAGTCTTTAATGGAGTAGTTAACGTTTTTGGCAATGGAATTGGGGCAGTCATCATCACTCCTGAGGGTTCTCATATCCCATTTTCCGCCAGATTGTTATTTGATTGCACCAACAACATAGCGTAATATGAAGCATGCATCATGGTATCAAGAAGCCATCGACTGAGGATCAAGATCCTTGACATATATGGAGATTCACTGTGATCAATCAAATCAAAGACAAGTATGAAACTCATCATCTTGGTCTAATTCCTTACGTAGATTATGCAAGACGGTTGTTGACTTTCTTCAACGAAGTAGAATTGCATCATATCCCTCGAGATCAAAATCGAATGGAAGACGCCTTGGCTACTCTATCTTCCATGTTTAAAATCAACAATTGAACGATATGCCCGATGCATCGACGCCTTGAAAGACTGCATATGTCTTTGCAATGTATACGACGATAAACCGTGGTTTCACGACATCAAACGCTTCCTTCAAACACGAGAGTACCCACTGGGGCATCGTATAAAGATAAGAAAACTCGAGGAGGCTTTAGGAATTTCTTCCCGAACGAGGACGCTATACAAAAGAAACTTCACATGGTTCTCGCTCGGATCGCCGAGACAAGAAGGACACAATCATCCATGAAGTGCATGAAGGGTCCTTTGGAACCCATTTAAATGGGCATGCAATGTCTAGAAAATCTTGAGAGCAGGATACTATTGATAACGATGGAATCCGATTGTCAGAACACGCCAAAAGATGTCACAAGTGCCCGATCGCAGATAAGATCCATGTGCCACCGACTCTACTCAACGCTCTCTCTCTCTCGTGGCCTTTCTCCATGTGGGGCATCGACATGATTGGAAAGATTGAACCAAAAGCGTCCAACGGACATCGCTCATTCTAGTAGCCATTGACTACTTCACCAAATGGGTCGGCAAGATTCACGCCAACGCTACAAGACAAGTGGTTGTGAGGTTCATCAAGAACAACCTCATCCGCCAATATGGAGTTCCAAGTAAGATCATTATTGATAATGGATCGAACTTGAACAACAAAATGATGACAGAACTGTGTGAGGAATTCAAGATCGAGCATCACAACTCGTCTCCTTACCGGCCAAAGATGAATGGCGCGCTGAAGCAGCTAACAAGAACATCAAAAGATCGTCTAAAATGGTCATCACTACAAAGACCGCACGAAATGCGCCATTTGCTCTGCATGGGTATCGACCAAGACGCACTTCAATGGGGCAACCTTTTCTCTAGTATACGGCATGGAAGCAAGGTTCTCGTAGAAGTTGAGATTCCATCAATGAGGGTTCTCATGGAAACAAAGCTATCGAGGCTTAATGGTGTCAAAACGATACGACCAACTGAACTTAATTGAAGAAAAGCCGACCGCCTCGTGTCACGACAACTCTATCAAAGAAGAATGAAAAAGCTTGGACAAAAGGTCCGACCTGTGAATTCCGAGAAGGCGACCGTGCCTAAAAAGATTCCTTTTCAACCGATTCTAGGGCCAATGGACCCTAATTACGAAGGCCCATACATCGTCAAAAGAAGCTTTTCTCGGTGCCATGACTCTCACGACCATGGACGGTGATGAACTCCCCGATCCTCGTGATTGCCGATGCAACAAGAAATACTTTGTCTAAAAAATAAAAAGAACACGGTAAGTCGAAAACCCGAAAAGGGTGGCTTAGGCAAAATGAGCTGCCTCGGTGGATTGAAAACCTAAAAGGCGATCCTGCAAAAATTAGAGACAATAAATGTAAAATATCCCGATAGATTGAAACCCGAAAAGGCGCCTAGGCAAAACAAGGATAAAAAAATGACAAAGTAATCGCATCACCCATATCAATTTGAAGAATCTTCCATCAACGGATCTTCAATCAACTCTTCTAAAAGCCACAAGCGCAGTGGGAATTCGAAGTTGTTAGGGATAATAGCGGTTATTTGCTTTCAATGTAGCCTTTTCCCAATAAATTATCATTTCCAACTTTTGTAAATAGCTCATGGAATCACGCCTTTGGCTGATTACCATTCCATCAATGAACTTGAGCCTTGTGCCTTTTGTTTGCAAATCCTGCTTTATTCTGTTTTGCAAAATAACGCCTTTTATTGTGAAAATCACTTTTTGAAACAAAAATGTTTTAAATGAATTTTTACTTCAAAATTCTGAAACAGAAGCAAAAAATTTTCCTTTGAACTATGAACACAGAAAAAACTTCAACAGTTTCTCCACGAGTGTTTCAATCTCCGAAGGATAAAGCAACTGATACAGCAGTCTTCTCCTCAACAGAAATCATCAAAGGACGGTATTCTTATCCAAAAAGAATCCTCAACCAAGTTGCCAATGAAGTGCCTTTCTCAGAAAGTTTAAAGCCGTCAACTCGAAATCTTCATTAGTGAACATCTGCACCATTGCTGCAAATTTCATCAAGTATTTGTTCAAACTGTGACGTGGTCCTTTTCCCAAATATCGCTTTAGTTGTCTTTGTCAAGTATTGTTAGCATGCATATAACATTCATGACATTCATACATAATAGCATCATTCATTTGCATTTTTTGCATCTCTCAAAAGGTTTGCTTCCAAATCACTGGTATAAATCATACTTACTCATACGAGTACAAGTCTGTCCCCAGTAGAATATCTCTAAACAGAAAAGATACATTTTCCTTTTCCCCGGCAGAATCCCCAAACAGAGAAATGCATTTTCTTCTCTCCACCACATTCCCCAGCTGAGATCATTCCTCATCAAAAACAAAGTCTTGGTTGACTGTTTCTTTTCAGTTCATTCCTGAATAGAACCTCGTCTCTAATCAACAAAAGCGATAAGCAATAGCCTCATCATTTGAGCCGCTTATTTTTCTTTTCATTCCTAAACTTGTCATGAAAGTGTGTTCTTCTCAACAAGGTCAAATCACGACCATACGAGAAATTCCCCAGAAGTTGTCTTTCTGTCAAAAAGAAAACCTGTGTCTTCTGATCAAAAAATGCCCGCATCTCCTCAAAAAGAGAGATCCTTGGCAAAATTGTATCCAGGAAAATAGAAACTCATTTTTGAGTTCTGTTTCTTTCACTGTCTGTTATTCACAAAGCTGAATACACAGCAAATTTTCTTAAAAGAGTTACCTTGTTATAGTTATCACTTTGCTGATAATTGGTAATATCTTTAAAGCTCATTCCAGTACTGTTTCCACTACTGTCTGTTATTCACAAAGCTGAATATTCAGTAAATTTTCTCAAAAGAGTTACCTTGTTATAGTTATCACTTCGCTGATAATTGGTAACATCTTCAACATTCATTATCATAAATTATCACAAGGCTGATAATTGGTAATATCATTTTCACTTACCTTAAAACATTGTCACAAGGCTGACAGAAGGTAATCTCTCTGTTTCCGAAACGAAACAAACATTCACATGTTTTGTGAATCATTCTTTCCCCAACAGGGACGTATTCACAAATTTTCCCCCTACCATGTCATTTCTTTGATATCATCTGGGTGAAACTTTTTTTTTTTTTACAATCATTTTGCATCATCCGCATCTTTTGGTATCTTAGGTCCAAAATTTGCGTATTCTGATATTTAAGTCTCTTTACACCTATCAAAACGAAGATATTCATCTTCATCTCTCAGGTTAAAGAAACTTAAATAGGGGCATCTGTCATACCCCAATTTTTGACCTAATATACCACCTCACATTTGCATCATTGCATAACTAACAGTTCAGACAGCAATAATCGGGTGTAGCATTCACAGGTCAAAATTAGGGTTTCATCAGATTTTCATCTGATTCAAGAGCCAACCAATTAGGGTTTGAGTTTTTCTCACTCCATTTGATCTATCTTGATCAAATCATCACCCTTCAATCCTCAGATATCCATTTTCCTCACAGATCAATCGAGGATCGACCAATTAGGGTTTTGATCGGGCATAGGCATTCTCTGATTTTTTGAGCAAGAAATCACTTTTTTGGATAGAGATTGGTCATTATATCTTAGATATAACATCTTGAACTAATTTCTGGATTCAAAACATCACAGAGGTTCACAGACTTCATCAGTCAATTTCAAAAACGTCTGATGAAAATTCATCCGCACAGAAAAGTTAAACTTTGACTTTTTGTCAAAATTTTCAAAACAAAACTTTTTCAATCATCAAAATACTTCAAATTATCCATCATGATCATCAAAAATCAAAGAATTTGAAAAAGACAACAAAAAGTCAAAAGTTCTTGTACTTAGAAATTTTTCTAAGTGTTGAAATTTCTTATTTTTTTTTCAAACTTCATGCCATTTTTTCACCTAGTTCCAATTTGAATTTGAAAAAACTCAAAACATGAAAGTTGTAGATCATGGAAAAATATTTCCAAAATGTCCAAGAACTATCAAATCCATGGAGTCTAGATACACTTTTGAAATTGAAACATAAGGCTCCATGAAACTTGATTTTCAAAGATCAAAACATCAAATTATAGGTCATTTTGAGTTTTCTTCATTTAGAAGCAATCCAACCATGCCAAATGGATGATTGAACTGATAAATATCAGCCTAGAGTAATAATTGAGAGATATGGATCAAGTTGTAAAAATAGCACATGGTGAAAAAGGAAGGTTCCTTTTCTTTTGCAAAAGTCATGTTTACCCCTTAAGGTAACTTTAAATCACCAAAAGCCATGGACACTTGCCTAACATTTCAGAACCTATTTGCCTATAAATTGATCACATTTCAAGCCTCAATCCACACCAAAAACATTGCAAAGTCATGCTTCTCACTTCTTTCTTCAAAATCAAGTAACATAACACATTTTTGAGAAAACTTGCAATTTACAAAATTCAATGAAAACATGATAAATTTTGGTGTCTAACATGTTTCATGATCATTATTAAACTTGTTCCAAACTTAAAATCAACTTGAACAAGGCTGGAAATCAGAAATTGCATCTCATGAACATAAACTTCCAAAACTGCCATGGAATTCGAAACTGAAGCTAGGCTTGATCAAACTATGTTCTAACCATTCACACAACATCACTATACATCATAGAGATGATCCAAAACATAAACAACAATCTGTAAATCCATTAACCTCGATTTCGAGTTTTCTTTTGAGCTGACTGTAGGTTGACTTGGTTGGAGAGATTGGAGCAAGTTCAGAGCAAGCAGGCTATCCACAAAGCTTCCATACATGCCGTTGAAGCTCAGACAATCCTCAAACAAGTTCTGGAAACGCGTTTGCATCAAATTCGATTCTCACTTTCACAGGTAAGACCATGAAACTGATTCTCATAATTCTTTGAACTTAAACAAAAAAAATCTTGGCCATTCTTTTTCTGCACCTCTAACGATCATAAACCCTCAATAAAATCAAAGAATCATAAACTGTGCATCATTTAATTTGAAATCTTAGTTTTAGGGTTCATCACGATTTCCAGAAATCAAAACATGCTAGGATGAATATAAATGAAATTAACAACCATATTCATGTTCTTTGTGCAAAATCGATCAAGTTTCATTTTTATATCATTCAATTTGGTTGAGAAACGAGGATGGTAGCTTGGATTTGGCAATCTGAAGATCAAATGAGAAACCCAGAATTACGCGCGTGTTCTTGATGTTCTTCATTTTTAAATATTCAAATAAACCAATATTATGTCAACGTGTGTGTTAGTCCACTAAGCATCCCAGCGCATTTGGCCTAGTGGTTGTCTGCTTTCCTTTAAGTTCCTTTGCCACGCGTCCCACCTCATGGTCATGGGTTCAATCCCTCACAAGACCATTCTTTTTACAAACTTTCAATTTTTTCATGTTTTTTTTATCAAACTTTCACAATTTTTTTGACCAATCAAAACTTCTCATTTTGAGATGATTTTTTGGACACTTGTCAATAAATACATCTATTTTGTGATAGTGCAAAAATTTTCAGAAAAAACTTTCATCTGATTAAATTTTAATCGAGCCGAAAACGACGTTCTGAACACTTTTTCAAACCTCCTTAAAGAGTAAATTTTTCAGGTTTTCGACTTCCGATCTTTTTCAAAACTTCTCATAAATCAAATTCACATGTCAAAACATTTTCAAATCATTTTTCAAAACTTTTTTTCATCAAACTTGCATCTTTTTACCATGATCAATCTAATTTAAAACGATAAAATCAAATTCATTCTTTCTCGAATTTCTCGATCGATAATGGGCCACCCTTATGGTGTAAGTCCCAATCCTTTATGTACATACTTAGTTTTACTTGTACATACTCAAAATCATCATTGTCAATATTCAAACATAAACAAATTTCTTTCGTTTGTTTATACACCGATGCCATTGGTATTGAAAGGAGCATTATTCCCTGTGAAACTGCTTTCAAACCAATGGGCCTCCTTCACGGTGTAAGTCCCATAACATTCTTTTATGTACATAATATTTCTTTGTACATATCAAACTTTTTGTCAAATACTTTTTACAAAGTTTCATCTGTACATAATACAGATACTTCTTTTATACTCAAGTACAGACAAACTTCGATCGTTTGTTTTCATTTCACTTGTGTATACTCAAACCAACATTCTTTTATGTACATAACAAATTTTCTTTGTACATATCAAATACTTTTCATACAAAATTTTATCTGTACATAACACAGATATACTTTTTTTTTGTAAATGCTCAAACACAGATAAACTTCGATCGTTCGTTTCCGTTTCATCTGTATATACACTAAATACCATTGATTTTGAAAGAAGCATTATTCCCTGTGAATTTGGTTTTAAATCAATGGGCCTCTCTTACAGTGTAAGTCCCAACCCTCCTATGTACATCCACCTTTGTCTGTACATAAATACTCGTTCGTGTACATATTCACTTCCTTGTACACAATTCCAACTTGTAAATAATCAAGTTGCGCTCGTTTTAAACGTTCGTTTCACAGACACTTGTTTATATTTCCTTCATAAACTCTTATAAATAAACATCATGCATTGTTTATATTTCCTTCATAAACTCCTGTGAATACATATCACACACACACACTTGTTTATATAACTATTCAGTTATTAACGTAACAATTAGTCTAACCAATAGGCTCCCCACAGAGTTTAGCCTCCGCTTGGGCTTCATACAAGATAACTCATCTCCAACATGAGTTCAGCCTCCTCTTAGGCTTCATATAAGAAAACTCATTTCATCTGAGTTTAGCCTCCGCTTAGGCTTCATATAAGACAACACTCCCCTGTTGAGTCAGCCTCCTCTTGGGCTTCGTTCAAAAGAACTCCTCATTGAGTTTAGCCTTCTCTTGGGCATCATACAATGAAAGAGGTAGGAAATCTCTTAACAGCCTCCTATTGGGCTTCCAATACAAAGAATCACCCGTGCTAAGATAGAACCCTGAAAGGATGGTTTCTCGGTGAAATCACTTTCAAAATTCCCCAGAGAGTAAAATTTCCTGGTGAAGTTGCTCTTATTTAGAAAAGGATGGTTTCTCGGTGAAATCCCTTTCAAGCCAACGCCATCCATACCCTATAGCTTCCTCTTGAGCTTCATACAAGGACCCTCGATGACCCTCGGAATGCCTCCTCTTGGGCTTACAATACAAGGACCCACGGGCTTCTTAAAAGCATCCCTTTAATCCAATCAATTTCTCCTTATTTAGACATCTATCATCTCTATGGAAGGAGTATCTTATCTATCACATCACATACAGTCAAAACTTTTTCTTAAAACTTTTCAAACTCTTTTCAAACAAAAAAACATCTGTTAAGTGTAAGTGGTAACGCTTGTACACTCAAGCAAAACACCCAATGCTTACAGTTAAAAGATTCAATCATCTTTTTCAAAACATCTTTCTTAAACATGTAAGTGGTAACGCTTGTACACTCAAGCAAAACACCTATAACTTACGATGAAAGATTTTTATCAGTCAAACCTTTTCAAAAATGTATGTGATGAAATAGATTAGATACATTTTTCATTAAGATGACATTTGTCTATCTCTTACTAACATCCCGTTGCTTTCCACGAGCATAAGTGGGAACTACGATTGCTCTGACTTTCTCAACATCCTTTTGAGAATATGTAGGCACAAGGTCTCATCCTTGCCGAGCAAATTTCTTTCTCCCTCAGACCAAACAAACCATAGAACCATGTAGATCCGAGCTACAAATGCTCTGATTCCCATTAAGGGATATGTATGCAGAAGATCCACAGATCTTTGCGAGCACAATAATAACAAACCCTAGAATCTTACATAATCCATCATTCTTAAAAATCCCAACGGAGAAACTTTCCCAATCATAGAAATAACAATTAAAACACACAAACATATCAAATATATTCATATATAAAGCTGTAGATAACTACATATATTTAGGGTGCTCCATCTATTCCCTTTATATAACAATCCCCCCTTACTCAGAATCTCCCCAATGCGTTACGTCTAGTTTGCGCTAGTCGTTACGCATATCAAATCAATTGAGGGTATTTCAGCTTTCCCCTTTTTCATAATCATTAAATCATCTTTCTTGTGTTGAAAATAATAAAGCTTGATGCTCGCGGCATCTTTATAAACAAATCAAAAGATTTAAATCGTTACGAGCCAGAAGATCTGAATTCACGTTCGCATCCTCTAGCGCGTCACCTTTTAACGCGAACACTTCCTTAACAGGGAGAATCGCCCAGTGGCAGATGCTATTATCTGAATATGACATCGAGTACCGCGTCCAAATATTGGTCAAAGGAAGCATTCTCGCCGATCACTTGGCATATCAACCGATCAACGAATACCAATCTCTCCAGTTTTACTTCCCTGACGAGGATGTTATGTACTTAAAGATGAAAGATTGTGACAAACCGTTACTTGAAGAAGGTCCTGATCCAAAATCTAGATGGGGATTAATTTTTGATGGAGTAGTTAACATTTTTGGCAATGGAATTGGGCCAGTCATCATTACTCCCGAGGGTTCTCATAACCCGTTTTCCGCCAAATTGTTATTTGATTGCACCAACAACATCGTAGAATTTGAAGCTTGTATCATGGGTATCGAAGAAGCCATCGACTTAAGGATCAAGATCCTTGACATATATGGAGATTCAGCCCTTGTGATCAATCAAATCAAATTCATGTATGAAAATTATCACCTTGGTTTGATTACCTACCGAGATTATGCAAGACGTTTATTGACTTTCTTAAACAAAGTTGAATTGCATCATATTCCTCGAGATCAGAATCGAATGGAAGACGCCTTGGCTACTCTAACTTCCATGTTCAAAGTTAACCATTGGAACGATATTCCTAAGATCAACATCAGACATCTTGAAAAACCTGCATATGTGTTTGCAATTGAAGCAGTCATCGATGATAAACCGTGGTTCCTCGAAATCAAACGCTTCCTACAAACTCAGGAGTACCCACTCGGGGCATCGCACAAAGATAAGAGAACTCTAAGGAGGCTTTCTGGAAATTTCTTCCTGAATAAAGATGTGTTATACAAAAGAAACTTCGACATGGTATTGCTCAGATGCGTGGATAGACACAAAGCAGATATGTTAATTCACGAAGTGCATGAAGGGTCCTTTGGAACCCATTCAAATGGGCATGCAATGTCCAGGAAAATCTTAAGAGCATGTTATTATTGGATAACAATGGAATCTGATTGTTGTAAACACATTAAGAGATGTCACAAGTACCAGATCTATGCAGATAAGATCCATGTGCCACCGACTCTACTCAACATTCTCTCCTCTCCGTGGCCTTTCTCCATGTGGGGCATCGACATGATTGGAATGATTGAACCAAAATCGTCAAACGGTCATCACTTTATCTTAGTGGATATTGATTACTTCACCAAATGGGTCGAATCAGTATCTAACACTAACGTTACCAGATAAGTGGTTTTAAGGTTCATCAAGAATAACCTCATTTGCCGATATGGAGTTCCAAGCAAGGTCATTATAGATAATGGATCAAACTTGAACAACAAAATAATGAAAGAACTGTGTGAGAAATTCAAGATTGAGCATCAAAACTCGTCTCCTTACCGACCAAAGATGAATAGCGTTGTGGAAGCCACCAACAAAAACATTAAGAATATCATCCAGAAAATGGTCATCACTTACAAAGACTGGCATGAAATGCTGCCATTAGCTTTACATGGGTATTGACTTCAATACGCACTTCGACAGGGGCAACCCCTTTTTCTTTAGTATACGACATGGAAGAAGTGCTCCCCTTAGAAGTTGAAATTCCATCAATGAGAGTTCTCGTGGAAGCTAAGTTATCTGAGGCTGAATGGTGTAAAAGCAGATACGATTAGTTGAACTTAATCGAAGAAAAACGTCTGATCGCTCTGTGTCATGGACAATTATATCAAATAAGGATGAAGAAATCCTTCGACAAAAAGGTTCGACCTCGTGAATTTCAAGAAGGCGACCTCTTGTTTAAAAATATTTTGTCTTTTCAACCAGATTCTAGGGGCAAATGGACTCCTAATTACGAAGGCCCATACATAGTCAAAAGAAGCTTTTCTGGCGGTGTTATGACTCTCACGACCATGGACAGTGATGAACTCCCGCATCCTGTAAATGTTGATGCAGTCAAGAAATACTTTGTCTAAAAAGACAAAAGAACAACTCGGTAAATCGAAAACCCGAAAAGGGAGGCTTAGGCAAAATTGAGCGTTTCGTGGACTGAAAACCTGAAAAGGCGGTTCAGGAAAAAATTAGAGACAATAAACAGAAATTTATTCTGGTAGATTTAAAACCTAAAAAGGAATTATAGGAAAAAATAAGGATTAAAATGACAAAGTAACTGCATCAGTTTGTACTTCGTCAATCTGAAGAATCTTCCATCAGTGAATCTTCAATCAAATCTTCTAAAGCAACAAGCACATTTGGAATTCAAAGTTGTTAAGGAGAATAGCGGTTATTGCTTTCAATGTAGCCTTTTCCCAATAAATTACCATTTCCAACTTTTGTAAATAGTCCATGGAATCACGCCTTTGGATGATTACCATTATATCAATAAAAAATTTGAGCCTTGTGCCGATTTGTTTGCAATTCTTGCTTTATTTTGTTTTGCAAAATAACGCTTTAAATGAATTTTTACTTCAAATTTTTTGAAATAAAATAGAAATTTTTCTTTGAACTGTTAACACAGAAGGAAATTCAACAGTTATCTCCATGAGCGTTTCGACCTCTGAAAGGTAAACAACTGCTGAGAAGTTTCTTTTCCCCGAGAGAGATCATCAAAGGACGGTATTCTTATCCGAAAAAGAATCCCTAACAAGGTTTCCAGTAAAATGCCTTTTCCAGAAAAGTTTAAAGCATGCAACTCAGATTCATCACCAGTAACATCTACACCATTGCTGAAGATTTTGCCGAGTATTTGATTGAACTGTGACAGAGTCCTTTTTCAAATACTTTTTTGTTGTCTTATCAAGTATCGTCAGCATGCATATGACATTCATGACATTCATCATTCATACATAATTGCATCATTAATGCATTCTTGCATTTCTCAGTGTTTGCTTCAATATCACTTGTTTAGGTTTCATTTATTCCCAAAAACAAGTATGGGTGTGTCATCTCTCTAGTAGATTATCCCCAAGTAGAAAAAATACATTCTTTTCTCTAGTTCCCCAATTGAGATCATTCCTCATTTGGTACAAAGTCTTGATTGACCGTTTCTTTCCAGTTCATTCCTAGATAGAACCTCGTCTCTAACCAATTCAGGTCTAGATTTCACAAAAAAATACTACCTGTAAACAATAAGCATCAGTCTCGTCATCCGAGTCGTTTATTTCCTTTTCATATTTTAACTTATCATAAAAGATTGTTCTTCTTAACAAGTCCAATCATGAAAGTTCAAGAAATCCCCGCAGTTGTCTTTCTCTCTGAAAAAACCTGTATCTTTACAATCAAAATGCCCGTATTTTCTCAAAAAGATCTCCGACACGATTGTAACTGTGAAAATAGAAACTCGTTTGAGATCTGTTTCCATCACTGTCTGTTATTCACAAGGCTGAATACTCAGTAAATAATTCTCAAGAATTACCTTGTTATAGTTATCACTTTGTTGATAATTGGTAATATCTTCAAAACTCATAGCAGTTACCATCACAAGGCTGATAATCGGTAAATGAGTCTTCATTTCAAATTACCATAAACTATCACTGGGATGATAATTGGTAATGTCATCTTTAATTACCTTGAACATTGTCACAAGGCTGACAGAAGATAATCTCTTCATTTCCCAAAGCGAAACAGATATTCACTTGCTTTGTGAATCTATTTTCCCAGTGAAACATATACTTGTTTCCCAACAAATAGGATTCTCCTTTCTTAGACAGATTAAGGCATCCTCACAATTATTTTTTCCCCAGCATGTCACTCTTTGATACCTCCTGGGTAAACTTTCTGCAATCATTCTGCATCATTCCCATTTTTTGGTATCTTAGGTCCAAAATTTGCGTATTCTGATATTTAAGTCTCTTCACACCTATCGAGACGAAGATTTTCCTCTTCATATCTTTGGTTTAAGAAATTTAAATAGGGGCATCTGTCATACCTCAATTTTTTACCTAAGATACCACATCATATCAATCACATGTGCATCATTGCAACACTAACAGTTTTAGAACAGGATAGATCGTGTGTGTGCTCTTGAAGCCAAATTAGGGTTTTAATCAAAATTTTCATCTGTTAAAGATGTGATCAATTAGGGTTTGAGTCTCCACTCACCTCAATGGATTTATCTTCATCAATCATCAACATTTGATCTTCAAATTCCCAACATTTTCTCATGATCTACCTTGAATGGACCAATTAGGGTTTGATCGAAGATGGTAAATCATTGACTTTTTTTATCAATGAATGACCTATTTTCTTGGAGATTGATCTTAACATCATCAATGCAACATCTTGACCTAATTTCTTGGTTCAAAACATTCCAAAAGTCATGATTGATCATCAGACAAATTCTGAATCATCTGATGAACTTTCAACTATTCAAAAAAGTCAAACTTTGACTTTTGGTCAACTTTTTTAAATCCAAATTTTTTCAATCATCAATACATTTCAAATAATACATCATGATCATAAAAAAATCAAAATATGTGAAAAAGTCAACAAAAAGTCAAGATTGAAAATTTTTCTAACACTAAGAAAAAATTTCATGTGTTAAAAACATGGTTTTTCATCACTTTCATGACCATTTTTCACCTAGATCCATTTTGATTAAAGAAAAACTCAAAACCTTAAAGTGGTAGATCTTGTTACAAGCTTTCCAAAATGTCCAAGAACTTGCAAAAACACTTTGTGTAGCTAGGGTTTTGAAATTGAAACTTAGAGCTCCATAACCATATTTTACAAGTCATTTTTCAAGTTTATAGGTCATTTTTTCAGAAATTCTTCCTTCTAGAAGCCTTGTCATCAAATTAGATGGAATTTGAGAGATAAATATCAGATTAGAGTTATTAAGAGAAGGATAAGATTAATTTAAAATTTTAACCATGGTGTCGCACCCCAAAATTTACCCTAACCTCATCCAATTTCACCCTCATTTGGCTCGTAGTTTTTTTTATTCAGGTCAAGATTATATTCTTTCATGTTTTTTAAGCTATCTGGGTTCATCTCATAGGATAAGATATCTAGGTGTTTGGTTTGTGGTATAGGATTTGATCACATGTTTTTACAAGGGTTTCGGTGCTTGCTCCTTCGGAAAGGGAATTTGAAATAAATCATGAATTAGGGTTTGAACTCATTATCATTATGGATTTCTTTCTCGTCAAGTTACAATGTTTCTGTGCACTGTGATTCTTGAGAATCAATTGATTATAATTTCCATTTGATTCAATTATGGTGTGCGGGGAATCATCTTCCTGAGATGTTACCAATTTGGGTGCTTGAGAATTTAGGACATCGAGATTAAAGTCAAGAGAATCCATGTGCAATTGCATTTTTGTTTTAAAGAGCTTGTTATTACCATTATCATTTAAGAACCTTTATGTTCTTGAGGAAAATGTTGCGAATTGGTACGATTGGGGAACTTTCTTCAAGTTTTAATCTGAATGAAGACAATTCAACATATATTCCAAATATAATTGATACATGATATACTTGATTACAAATTGAATTTTAATGTCATTCAAAGTTTCAATATCCTTCCAATACCAATTCTTTTTGGAATCAAGTACAAATTTGAGGAATTTTCTATTTGACATTTTAATGTTGAATCTCAAAGGATTGTAAAACTTTAATTTATCTAAAGATTTGTCCATTGTATTACAAAGAGAATTAAAGTTTACATTCGAAATTCCTATGAATGACATACAAATTAGAAAGCTAAGATTACAAGGCAAATTCATTTTTTACAAGAACAATTCAAAGAGGCTTCTAAGATCCTAGGAGTTTCTAAAGATTCAAATCTTCTCTTTTTCTCAAACTTTCCCTCCAACATGAGTTTCATCATAAGCCACGATTACTCCTCTTCTTTCTCCATGCCATCCTCCACATCATTACATGAAAACAAGAAAAGAGGAATTAATTAGCAAGAAACTTGAACATAAATAAGGAATCATTCAAGGGAATAATTTCAAGCAACTCATCATTAGGGTTCGTGTTTGGAATCAGGTTTAAGGGTTCAGTCATTGTTCAAGCAACATAGCAAGCCTCTTGAAGTCAAATTCAATTATTGGCCAAAACCTTCAATTGTAAATCACAACAACTTTGTTGTTGGTTCACAAAGGGAGGTGCAAAAGGCAACAAGTAAACTCAGTTTTCCATCACAGTTCAACAGCAGCAAGTACAGAAAATCATGTCAGTACAACAAATCAACAAACAAGCAAGTTATGTTTGGTTCACAGTAAAGACCAAAGATAAGTTACTGCAAGTTTATCATCATTCACAGTGCAGTAAAAAACAGAAGTGAAATTCCAGCCCAAACAGATTGTTCTCAAGTAAGGCAACAAAGTTTCAGGCCAACACAAAATCACAAGGCCTGTATATCAGAACTATGCTAAGTCCAACAACAACAACAACAAAACCCTAATGGCTCAACACTATAAAAGAAATGAATGCACAGATTCTAGAAATCATCAACATTGTTCATAACACCCTAACCAGAACCACAGGCAAAAACGGCCAGCAACAACAAGCAACACTTTTCAAATTAGAAAACCCTAAAACGGCCAAACAATATCCAAACCCAGAAATCATAAACAATATTAAAAAATCAGAAGCATAAACAGCAAGAACTGATAACCATAAAACCTATCATTCTCATCATTTTCCTAAAACAACTAACCCTTTAGAGAGAAAAAAGAAGAGGATTAGACAGTAAAGAAGGAACAATCTCACCCAAAAGCAGTGAAGAGACCAAATCGAAACCCTAGGGTTTCGTTCACCCTCTTCAAGATCTGCATCATTCCGGCCAACATCTGCAAAAATTAAACCAAGAATCAAGCGTCAGAAGAGAAAAACGAGCCAGACAATGTAAAAATGTAAGATCGAAGCGATTTAGGGCACCACCGCCGTCACCACACCGTGAAACGATTTCCAGTGCGGAGGAAGCCTCATCTTTTCCAGAAACCATTCATCGTTTTCCACCGCACGTTCAAGCCACAACCATCGCCGACACCATCGTACCAGTTTCACGCAACAGATCGTTTCCGATGAGACAGGGATCCAGATTTTACCGGCCAAACGCGTGAGAATACAGTTTGAGTTCGCTCAGAGATATAGAGATAAAGTATGGATGGAAAGAGGATAAAGACAAAACATGCAAGAGTTCCAGTGAACGAGAGGGTCACGACGGTGATCGAGCAAGAGATTAGAGAGACAGAACGACAAATGAGAACGAGAATACCACTTTGTGGTTTTACTTCTTTTTTTTAATAATATAAATTTTGTTTAATTTTTATTTTTATTGTTGACTTGTGGACTGATACGGCGGTGACACTTGTCACCGTCCAGTTAGTGTGTTTTTTATTTTTGTGCAGGTGGTTCACTGCAGCATGGATGTTTCCTTTCATCACCATCATCAAACCCTCATCATCAGCCATCAGATTTTCACCTGGCCAGATCAGACGCTCCAGAACATGCACGACCATGATACACCCTTTTCTCCGGCCATACTAGATCCAACAGCCAGCTTCATGGGCCTGGTCCCTATTTGCTATTCAACACCACCTGTTTCCTTGCATTTCTGGTCCATTCACTTTTTTTGCTTTGTATTTTGTGATTACTTAATCAATTGTTGTTTTTTTTAATTAAATAAAAATACAAAAATACATTTTTTTGTTTAAATATTTAATTGGGTTGAAAATTAACATTTAATTTAATTAATTATTTCGTTAATTAATTTTATCAAATGGGAGGATTCAATTTAATTAATTATTTAATCATTTCGATTGGGTTGCATTTGTCTGTTTATTTACGCTTTTTATCGCACTTCCCGATTTGGTGTAACCCCCATTCATAAACTTGTACCCTCATCCCCGCATGGTCTGTAATAGATTAGCATTAATTTCTTTGTGTGTTTTAATTACCGTTCAATTACGCGTTTGTCATCAATTAGAACACATAGCCTCCTCTTGGGCTCTTCATCAAGGAACAGGTAAACATACATAGTGCACACTCGCACACATTCATAGTTTGGTCCTGGGCTATTCTACAGTGACAACTATTCGATCGATTGTTCCAATTGGTCGTTTAGAATAGTACTGCTACGCTAGTTCCACTTTCTAGGAGCATACATATGGCCACCTTGTATGGGCTCGCTTGTTTTCCTACTTCACTACTTATTCAATCGGATTTTTAAATCCTCTTGGATCATAAGCCAATTTCCTAAAGGGTCTCATAGTTGGGGATGGGAATGGCCATCCTCACAAGGTTGATTAAAGCCCTTGTTGCTTTAATTAATCATAACCCGAATAAATATTGGTCCATATACCAATTTTCCATGCACAAGGGTCTCATAGTTGGGGATAGGAGCACCTATCCTCACAATATTAATCAAGTCCATATACTTGGTTAATCATAACCCGAATCATTCCTTCTCTTTCGGTCCGTTACCAAACCCCATCTAAAACACTTTCATAATTAACTTACAAACCTCGATTCAACGTCGAGTGCATTTTCAAAACTCTTTCACAATAAAAACCTAAGTATTTAAATCGTTGGTTGCTAGACCAGTTGTTTAAATACTTGTGCAAATAAACTCCTAGTCTTTAAATCGTTGGATGCTAGTCCAATTGTTTAAAGGCTCTTAAATAAACATAAACTTTGTTTCACTTCACTCTTTCATAAGAAAAAACTTTTGGGATGATAGATGACTCGTTGATCATTGAGCTCCTCTTGTTTCTAGTATTTGAATCGTAGGATGCTAGTCCTATTGTTCGGTACATTTCACCCTTAAAAACAAATCAACTCACTCTACTCTTTTCCGCTCATATGCGATCGTCAAACTCTTTTCTGACAAAGAGTGTGCAATATCCATTTCAAACACGAACGAGGACTTAAGCTTTTCAAACAAACTAAACAAGTCCAAGTTCAAGCATTTAAAATATCTAATGCACGATTTTTCTTATAAAATCAACACAACCAACTTAAAACATTTTTGAGAGGAACTACGGAGTTTTGACTTTCCCATTGGTTCTGAAACCGCGGCAAACTCAAAATAATAATAAATAAACCCCGTTTATTTTATTTCTCGATCGTAACTTATGAATTAGCAATTTAACACACACACAAACACTTAGAACTAAACAGGTCCCTTCGAATATGATGGATGTAAGGGGTGCTAACACCTTCCCCTTGCATAACCGGTTTCTGAATTCATATCTTTTGGTCACATAGACCGCCTTATCCATCTCTGTGGGTTTTATCTATATTTCCCCGTTCTTTTTAGAACAAATAAAATTACGTGGCGACTTCATTGTTTTTAAAACAGCCGATGAAAAAACCAGTCATCATAGCTGGAGACTTCACTGGGGATAAGATTTTAAATCTTTTTGACTAAGCGAGTCAACCCTAGTTTATTTCTTCGCATGTTTGTGTGTTTGTTTATTTCTTTCTTCTTAATGTTATTTATTGTTCATTTCCTATTATTTCTTTACGCTTTGTATATTATCCTATTGATATATATTATTGTGTTGGGATTTTGTTGGTTATGAATCATAGATAAGCCCAGTACCCAGGCTTCTAGGTAACGTTAAGTTAGAGTGGTTGCGTAGCTTAGGTCCATTGGACATCCGTGTCCCTTGGATCGACGTGAAGACTACAACTTAGAGTTGGTCGTATTAAGGGGGTTGTTGCACCGTATGCTAGTGCGGGACAACAATTTCTGGATAAATGGCCTATAAATCTAAGTATTAGGATGTCCAAACCAAGACCAACCGCTCAAAGTTTTTGAGCATCCCTTTAAGAGCCGTTTCTTGGAGTATGCTTTGGGAATATTATCGTCACGTAAATCGTTGCGTGATGATAATATTTTACAAAGGGGGTCTGAGTCTCCGAGAAACATTTAGCAAGAAACATTAGAGCCATCCTGTATGGGGAATTGTTGGGTAGACGTCGAAGCCATGTCCGACCGTCCTTTTAAACCCTTGTCTATTTAACTTTGCCTATAATTTTGCACATAACATCAACATGATCGCATCACATTGCATTCTTACTTGCATTACCATTACATTGCATTTGCATTATTTCATGCATCACCATGCGTGTATTTTTTCATCAGAAAAGCTCATATCATCTCTTCTATCCAGAAAAATCAAATTGATTACTCGACACGCGTTCAGATCTTGAAGTATGTCTCATAGGACTATAGACGAGCTTCAATGTGGTCAGGAACTGTTGAAGGCAGAAGTTAATCATTTGAAAAGTCAGATGAGTTTGGTCATGGATCTCTTGCAAGTTGTGTTGAAGAGAGAATGCAACGCTACACCAATTTCCGCAAGCTTGGTTACCACTCTATCGCCAGATGTCTTTGTGGGTCAAAGACATCAACGTATAACGAACTCTCCAATTCAAAATCATCCTACTGAGCATCATCATCGGCCTTCACCTTCAAGATTCCTCGACAACAGCTATTGCTTACTCCCCGGTCAAGGAAGAGGGAACCAAATCAGCATAGTAACCCGCATTACCGTCAATATGCTCGACAGGATATTCAATCAATCCCAATATCATATTCTCAACTATTGCCTTACCTAATTCAAAATGGTTTGTGATACCAAGGGAATTGAAGCTAGTTCCTGGGATTGCTAAAGCTTGGTTTGATGAGAGAGCCAAATGTGATTTTCATGCTGACTCTGTGGGACATGAAACTGAGATTTGTTTCGCCTTCAAATGCAAGGTTCAGGAGCTAATTGATGACAAGATTTTGTCTTTTAAATAGAATGACTCGAGTTTAGACATTTTGGTTTCAAATTCTGATGATAGCAGTCTCGAGGGACTTCCAAAACTCATTGGGACAATTTCTTACCAAGAGGGAGTCGAGACTCTGCAGAATAATGTCTGCAATGAAGTAGATCAAATGTTCACTTCAGAAAAGGTGGTATCCTTCAGCAAAGATGTCTCAAGTTCTAGCAAGGGGAAGTCAGTTGCAACACTGACTCATTATCCTCCATTACCAACTTTCAAGCCTTTGCATCAAAAACCTTTGTCTAGTCTTCCTCAACATTAGAGTCGGAACTCTCAAAATCAAACTGTGCCTCGGAATAATCTGGAAAGAAGGGAGGCTCCTCTTGATTCAATTCTAGTGACCTACAATCAACTTTTGCCATATCTGGTTCAAATTTCATTGGTGGTTCCTAAGTTTCTTAACCCACCAAAGTTATTCCCACCTGGTTATGATCATGATGCGCAATGTGGGTATCACGATGGAACAGTATGCCACTCCACAGAGGAATGCAACGCCTACAAAGCCATGGTTCAACAATTGATCGACCACAAGTACTTGACTCTTCAAGGAGGGAATCTGTTTGTGAATAGAAACCCCATACTCGAGTGAGCCACCAAGACCACTGAAATTCATCTGAATCTACAAGTCAAGACAGAGCTCAAGTCTCCTCAAAAATGACAATCTTTTGTTTCTTCACTGCATTATCATATTTATCTTGTTTAATTGCTTAAGCTTTGTTTGCATGTAGAAACTTGTTTATTTTTTATCTTAATGAAATGAGTATGTTTGTCTTGAAGCAATCCATTCGTTATCACTCTTTATTTGATTTGCGAGCATTTTGATACCAACGTTACCAATCCTTTCGCCTAGGCAAAGATTGGAGGGAGGATGACGATAATTGAAAAACTCCAGGTCTTTATTCATGTGCTTTTGAGTAGAACCCTGCTAACGATGTACAAGCCTTGTTTCAAAAGAGAATTATACCACATTGGTTATCTCTCGCACATCAGAAGGTCAACAGATGACGACACCACAACGGTTACCCACCATCTACCAATGACTCAGACAGTCACAAATACTTCCAAAAAATCGAAGACAGTGTAAAGATCCACGACTTGTTCAAAAAAATGAATAGAAAAAAGGCAAAAAGACCGCTAAGTCGAAACTTAGTGATAAGTCACTTAGGCAAAAGTCAGGCAAATTTAGGCCCCGATTTAATTAATATTATATTATATTAATATTTTTGAGTTACCGTTTGACGATTGTTTTGGCGACGAGAATATTTATATTAATCGATATATCTATTAATATATTTGGCGACGTTTCGATTCGGTCCGATTTTTATTCCGTTCGGTTCGGTAAAATATTATTCGGACTGATATTTAATTCCCCGGAGTTATTTTAATTAATTGAGTTAATAATATTATTAGATATTATTAAGGTGTTAATTAATAAGAATAGATAGGGTGTGAGGATTAATTGAAGAGAATTGGGTATACACCCTTGGTTGCTAGTAGAAATAACATTATAAACCATTTTTCCTCTTTTCTTTCCATTCCTACACCAAAATCCAACTTAGAAGCATAGAGGGTGTTGGGAAGGGGAAGAAGAAGAGCAAGAGCAACAAGAGAGGAAACTATGGTTGGAAGTGGTAGAGAATCAAGAAGCTTTGCAAGAACAAGATGAGGTAAGGGGTTTGAGTTTCCTTTCCATATAGTTAGGGTTTGATAGATATATTTTGGATTTAGGAAAAATTGATAGGTTGATTCATGAGTTTTTGTTGGTTGATTGTTGAAATAACTTAGAAAGGTTGAGTTAGGAGTATGGATTATGGTGTGTTTCATTAATAGCTTGTAGGAACTAGAAGTATAAAAATGGAAATAAAAACTGAAAAAGGAAAACCAGAAAAACTCCACTGCTTTGGACTAACAGGGAAGAAGACGAGTGAATTAATGATGTAGGGATGGGAGGCGCCCACCTCTCCTTGAGGGGCGACCGTCCCATGCCCTAGGCGCCCGCATCACCCCCCTTAGGACTCCCTGGGGCGTCCGCCTCCTGTGGGCAGGGTGGGTGTAAGCAAATGCCACTTTGTGTTTTTCTGTCACTTTGTTTTTCTGTGTTGCATTTTCTTCTGTCTTCTGCATAATTACCAGTAGAACGTAACTTGCTTCTGTTTCTTTATTTTTCCCCAATTTCACATACTAATAGTTAGTATTAATAAAATATAACTAGGACATAACTTAGCCAATTTAATTTGGAACCCGATTATGGCCCGATTATCCAATTTCGGTAATTTCGGCGACGGAGCAAGTTGCTCCGAATTAAACGAAAATTGACGTGCTAGCTAAGTTCGACGTGTAGAACGTAGTGGTGAGGTTAGTTTTTCGAAATTACGAGTTTTTATGAAACGACCCGAAATAGGCCAAATTATGGTTAAATTGAATCGGATTGCGTTTTACTCGATTTAAGTCACGTATGGACAATCCGATTGAGATGTTGACGATTATGATTAATGCCGGTTATTAGGAATGGCTTTCGCGACGATTATTGATGTTTGGCTTGTTTTCCGTATTTGGAATTTGGTGAATAAATTGATAATGATGTGGTGTGATTAAACATGATGTTTGCGACTGTGTATTTATTAACGAATACTTGATGACATGCGATGCAATGGTATGTTTATCTTGATGTGGATGAATATGGCGACGTGGACTTTATGTCAATTTTGATGAGCGATGATGATGTTTTTGTTGTGTTGTTTTTATTGTCGAGTCACATACATTGCATTGGCGATGAGGGCTTTTATGCCAAGCGACGAGGGCTTTTATGCCAAAAGCGACAATGGGCTTTATGCCAAGTGTCCCTAATTATGGACAAAGCGACGGGTACCACATGCATAACATAGTTGTGTCTCATGGAGTCGGTTATGTTTGTGATTGAGTTGTTTGGCGTTGGGTTTTAATTGATGGATTATGTGGGATTGCGATGATATATGATGCTTTGTTTGGTGATGATCTTTATGATGAACATGAAATGAATATGACGTAATAATTTCATGATAACTATGCGATGAATATAAATGATGAGTTTTGCGATGATTTGAATTTGATGAAATGCTTAATGCAAATATGATTATACATGAGGTTTGTGACGATTTGTTCATGATTAAATAACTTTGTTGATAATGATGATTATTTTGATGTTGTTGTTTGATGTTGTTGTTTATGATTGTCGTGTTGATTAGTGACGTATTAACCTATATCCTTTATGATTCCAAAACTATATATATATATACATATATGTTATCATGCCTTTAATTATATGTTTTGGAGTATCTCACCCTTTACTTGTTTCGACGTTACCTTAATACTGGTAACGTGCAGGTTATGAAGACGGAGATTATAGCTGTTATTAGTCGAGTCGGTGTCGCTCTGATACATAGCACTCGGGGGGAATTTTTATGTTGTCTTGTTGTTGTTCTTTTTTTGTTATTTCTTTTGTGAATAAGAATCATACTTTATGAAAATATGATTTGATGAGGAGGTTTAATAAAGAAGGTGTTTTTGATTTCTAAGATTCAATTTATGATTTCCGAGGATGTTATGTATCCGAGATTTATACTTAAAAGCAAACTGTTCAAAATGATTTGGTTTTGAAGGTGTGACGCCTCAGTATAGAATTTATGAAATTTTAAATTACTCTGATTTTACTTATAAAACCTTGGGTAATATTGGGGTGTTAAATTAGTGGTATCAGAGCAGGTCGGTCTGTCGGCTAGGTTATTAATGTGTTTTACCCTGTTGTATGTGACATGTGTGTGAAACACTGTCGTTACTTACTTGTTTCTAACTGTTTGTCTGCAGAGATGAGTGTGAAACAAGTAGGGGAGAAGTTTTACTTCCTGGTGGCGCTTGTGTCTTAAAGATGGAGCCTCAAGCAGTGTTACGCTTTGGTGACTTAAAGTGTAAGTTTGAAGACGCTGTTGTAGTTTGGTAAAGATGGTTTATGTCATCATCATGATTGTCGACTATCTATTGACAAATTGAGGAACTGATCACCCTTAATCTCTTGTTGATAGTATTCGGGATTTGTGTTGGTTGGGATATACTTGTCTTGCCAACTTAATAGTGTATGAAGCGGATGAGTTAGCACAAGGTGGTGCATGGTTACTTGAGTTGTGGGTGAATTTGGATTTTGATGAGAAACAAGATTTTGGCAAGCGAACTTCTTGTTGTGACTTTTCTGAATCATATTATGAAGATGTGAGTGAATTACCTCCGTAGTGCAAAGTGAAGTTTTGATGGATTTAGTTTCTAGAACTAGTTGTGATTCAAAGTATCCTTAAGGGATGTTTATTTTTGAGTTAGAGTTGAAGAGTAAACTTGAGGATTGGTTTGAGCAGAGTTTATTTGTTCGAGCGGGTCGCCATGGAATGCTCCAGTTGTGTTGTTCGAGAAGAACAAAAGTCGCTTAAGTTGGTGTGTCGTTTTCAGACAAAAGAACAAAGTGGATGTTGAGGACAAGTATCTACTTCCAAGGACTGATGTTGGATAAATCAGTCATTTGGAGCTTATGTGTTTAGTGAGATCGATGTGAAGTCTAGCTATCTATGGATTAGTGTGAGAGCTGAAGATGTTTAGACAATGCTTTTCAAGATAGTGTATGGTCCTGGCTAGTATTTGTTGATGTCATTAGTGTGACTAATGCGTCAGGTATGATTTTGGAACGTTCAGACAGTACTCTCATAAGTAGCTGTAAGAGTTATTTTGTGCTCATGGATATTATTTGGTTCACATCAAGTTAAGGAAATAGTAGCAAGCATCCGAGCTTTGCGTTATCAGTAGTAAAGTTAGACCAGTGCACGTCGAGTATTCTAAAGATAGAGTTTTGAACTATTGGACATGAGTGCCTTAAGTAAGCGACTTAGACAGTGATATTTTGGACAGTTCCGCGAAGATTTATTTTGTATCCTATAGAAGACTTCAAGGGGTTATTTCAGAGCTTAGAAGTTCCCTTGTTTTGGATGGTTAGCTTTGTGAGTTTGATGGAAGATCTTTTCATAAGTTGGTATTGATCGTGGGTACCTTGACTGGAGATGGTTGAGTCGCTATTTGGACTTCACAATGGGAAGCGAATTTGTTTGAGCCAGTGAAAAGTTTAGCGAATGCTTTGATTTTGGTCTTGTTTAGTACTGAAGAACCTTGTGCGGTGTATTGTGATATTTCATTTTGGACTTAAGATGTATTTCGACATAGAGTTGTAAAAGTGTATTGCTACCTTGGAACAATTTGATTCATAAGGAAAAATTGTCGGACACGTGAGTTAGAGTTTGATGCGGTTGTGCTCATTTGAAATCTTAAAGGTGCAGATGTTAACGACGAGAAGATTGGAATTGTTGAAGACAATTCAAGTTTGAGTACGATCTATAAAGAGACTTCGTCTGGTGTTGAGTTTAGTATGTTGATATCGCGGATAAGCAAAGAATACCTGATTTGGGATTTATTATTTTGAAGAATGTCGCATGTTTTTTTGAGACACTTGTTGAGATTAAGTTCAGAAGGTTATCGAGGATTTGTTCACTACTATCATATGGATTTTGTTGGATACTAATAGCCGTTGTGGATTATTAGATTACGACTAAGGTAAGTCTTGATGGTAAAGAATTTTGAGATGGTTTGGTAGCCACAGGTACCTTAAGATGATTGATGTTTTATAAAGTAAAGTGTTCTAATTGTGACTGAAGTCGGTCGCGACGTTGTTCATGTTGGATTCCATAAAATTTATGTTATGGTTCTAAGTCCAACCTGTTTTGTAATTACAGTAGTATGAGACGATGTTGATGGGTAGAGTTCTTGAGAGAGTGTTTTGGTTTGAATTACCACTTTGGAAGATTGAAAGTTATGAAAGGTGTTTCAAATGAAAAACCTGTGTATTGATCATTGCAATGGTGCGAGGATGGTGATTACTTAATACAAATTTTGGGAATTGAATTGTTATAAGGGAAGACTTCGTTGAAGTCAAGTGTATACGTCGAAGTTTCACAAGTGAATATTTGGACGTTGATCAATCAAGAATGAAAGAGTAATTTTGTTCGAGTTGATGAGACTGATGTTACGAGGTGTCCTGATGGATGTACGCTTTGAACGTATCCATTTTGAGTAATTGTGAAGTTGAGGATTAACCAAGTTGTTTTACGGTTGGTATCATATGCGTAAAAGTGACGCAGCATGGTTTAGATATCGAGCATTAAATTTTTAGCGAGTATGCGAGATTGTTGGATTTGGACTAGTGAGTTATAGTCGCAAGTCGTCAGTATAAGCCCTAGAATGTGTAGTGTATCACAATTCGGTTATGTTTGAGTAACTTGTTATTGTTCAAGGGTTGTACGTTGGTAATCTACAAGGACGATGTG
This sequence comes from Vicia sativa, assembly GCA_021764765.1. Classification (NCBI taxonomy): domain Eukaryota; kingdom Viridiplantae; phylum Streptophyta; class Magnoliopsida; order Fabales; family Fabaceae; genus Vicia; species Vicia sativa. The sequence goes on from CM038794.1 coordinate 102,011,822, forward strand.
ACCTTGTGATTTTCTAGAATGAAAGCGATAACTGCAAGTGTAATTCTTGAGTTCGTGCTTATGCGTGAATGAAGGCACCTTTTTCGTGTTTGCGTAGCACGCGTGGTACTATCCTACTCTGATTGTTTCAGTTTTGGTTTGTATTCCATTTTAATGTTTTCGTTTTAGCGATGGAGTCGGTGTTGTGTCGTAGGACTTTATGTTCCTATCTTTGTTGACTCGTTTCCGAGGTGTCGGTTCGAGTGTGTGACTAATTTTATGGTTGAGGCGTTAGGATGCTATCGATCTTGTTTGTTTAGTTCTCGAGTGAACCGGTGTGTCTGCGATTTGTTTGGTTGCTGGGTGATTAGTTGGTTTTCGAGTGCATTGTATGGACTTTGCATCTCGGCATGGTTGTTCTTGACTGGACGTTGTGGTTAGGGAGATACCCTTGTTTTTGGTGTCTGTTGTATGTTGTTTAATTGACGCGAGGATTGAGTGGACAAATGCGTAGGCATGTCCCGAATTGTTCGTTTTGGTCGTAATTTCGAGGACGAAAAGTTTATAAGTGGGGGAGAGTTGTAACGCCCCGTTTTAATTAATATTATATTATATTAATATTTTTGAGTTACCGTTTGACGATTGTTTTGGCGACGAGAATATTTATATTAATCGATATATCTATTAGTATATTTGGCGACGTTTCGATTCGGACCGGTTTTTATTCCGTTCGGTTCGGTAAAATATTATTCAGAACGATATTTAATTCCCCAGAGTTATTTTAATTAATTGAGTTAATAATATTATTAGATATTATTAAGGTGTTAATTAATAAGAATAGATAGGGGTGTGAGGAGTAATTGAAGAGAATTGGGTATACACCCTTGGTTGCTAGTAGAAATAACATTATAAACCATTTTTACTCTTTTCTTTCCATTCCTACACCAAAAGCCAACTTAGAAGCATAAAGGGTTTTGGGAAGGGGAAGAAGAAGAGCAAGAGCAACAAGAGAGGAAGCTAAGGTTGGAAGTGGTAGAGAATCAAGAAGCTTTGAAGGAACAAGACGAGGTAAGGGGTTTGATTTTCCTTTCCATATAGTTAGGGTTTGATAGATATATTTTAGATTTAGGAAAAATTGATAGGTTGATTCATGAGTTTTTGTTGGTTCATTGTTGAAATAACTTAGAAAGGTTGAGTTAGGAATATGGATTATGGGGTGTTTCATTACTAGCTTGTAGGAACTAGAAGTATAAAAATGGAAATAGAAAGTGAAAAAGGAAAACCAGAAAAACTCCACTGCTTTGGACTAACAGGGAAGAAGACGAGTGAATTAATGATGTAGGGATGGGAGGCGCCCACCTCTCCTTGAGGGGCGACCGTCCCATGCCCTAGGCGCCCGCCTTACCCCCTTTAGGACTCCCTGGGGCGTCCGCCTCCTGTGGGCAGGGTTGGTGTAAGCAAATGCCACTTTGTGTTTTTCTGTCACTTTGTTTTTCTGTGTTGCATTTTCTTCTGTCTTCTGCATAATTACCAGTAGAATGTAACTTGCTTCTTTTTCTTTATTTTTCCCCAATTTCACATACTACTAGTTAGTATTAATATAATATAATTAGGACATAAGTTAGCCGATTTAATTTGGAACCCGATTATGTCCTGATTTTCCGATTTCGGTACTTTCGGCGATGGAGCAAGTTGCTCCGAATTCAATGAAAATTGACGTGCTAGCTAAGATCGACGTGTAGAACGTAGTGGTGAGGTTAGTTTTTCGAAATTACGATTTTTTACGAAACGGCCCAAAATAGGCCAAATTACGGTTAAATTGAATCGAATTGCGTTTTACTCGATTTAAGTCACGTATGGACAATCCGATTGCGATGTTGACGATTATGATTAATGCCAGTTATTAGGAATGACTTTCGCGACGATTATTGATGTTTGACTATTTTTCCGTATTTGGAATTTGGTGAATAAATTGATAATGATGTGGTGTGATTAAACATGATGTTTGCGACGGTGTACTTATTAACGAATACTTGATGACATGCGATGCGATGATATGTTTATCTTGATGTGGATGAATATGGCGACGTGGACTTTATGTCAATTTTGATGAGCGATGATGATGTTTTTGTTGTGTTGTTTTTATTGTCGAGTCACATACATTGCATTGGCGACGAGCGCTTTTATGCCAAGCGACGAGGGCTTTTATGCCAAAAGCACGATGGGCTTTATGCCAAGTGTCCCTAATTATGGACAAAGCGACGGGTACCACATGCATAACATAGTCGTGTCTCATGGAGTCGGTTATGTTTGTGATTGAGTTGTTTGGCGTTGGGTTTTAGTTGATGGATTGTGTGGAATTGCCATGATATATGATGCTTTGTTTGGTGATGATCTTTATGATGAACATGGAATGAATATGACGTGATAATTTCATGATAACTATGCGATGAATATAAATGATGAGTTTTGCGATGATTTGACTTTGATGAAATGCTTAATGCAAATATGATTATACATGAGGTTTGTGACAATTTATTCATGATTAAATAACTTTGTTGATAATGATGATTATATTGATGTTGTTGTTTATGATTGCCGTGTTGATTAATGACGTATAACCTATATCCTTTATGATTCCAAAACTATATATATATATATATATATATATATATATATGTTATCATGCCTTTAATTATATGTTTTGGAGTATTTCACCCTTTACTTGTTTCGCCGTTACCTTTATACTAGTAACGTGCAGGTTATGAAGACGGAGATTATAGCTGCTATTAGTCGAGTCGGTGTCGCTCTGATACGTAGTACTCGGGGAAAATTTTTATGTTGTCTTGTTGTTGTTCTTTTGTTGTTATTCCTTTTGTGAATAAGAATCATACTTTATGAAAATATGATTTGATGAGGAGGTTTAATAAAGAAGGTGTTTTTGATTTCTATGATTCAATTTATGATTTCCGAGGATGCTATGTATCCGAGATTTATACTTAAAAGCAAACTATTTAAAATGATTTGGTTTTGAAGGTGTGACTCCTCAGTATTGAATTTATGAAATTTTAAATTACTCTGATTTTACTTATAAAACCTTGGGTAATATTGGGGTGTTACAGGCAGCAAATATTTTGAGCCTAAAAATCCCTTTTTCTAAAAAAACGTGAACCAAGCCACGTTACAACCCTCAAATAGTCCCAATTGAAGCATGGCTTAAATCGAACTCATACGACGACAAGATCGCGTTTACCTGACTCCTATGATGCGTGCTAAGTATCTGTGTTGGTATCATATGCTTGTCTTATCTTTCACAAAAAAACATTTTCAGTGTTGCACTCTAAAAGTGTTTCACCCATAAAAAAAGGTCATAATGTTTTTCCTACAAAACTTCAAGGCGCATAAATGTTGCAATATAATTGTCATAATAAACAGTCTTTTACATGTAAAACAACTATTTGACATTAAATAAGTTCTCATAATGAACATCAGTGAAGAGTTTAACTTTGTCCAAAGAAGAGAAACTTGATTATTCTGTTCAATTAGCAGTTATTTGTATCAAGGGGCAGGATGTTTAAGGACTCTGTTGAGCATATCACAAGTTGTTTTCTCAAGATTCTGTTAACTTGGGGGCAATCAAATCAAAATTCAGCTTCTCGAATTTTTGCCAATCTGGGGGCAGGTCCATGAAGAGAAATCAGCAGGTGATTTAGTCCCTCTCAAAGAGCGGTTTGCCTGGGACAACCGTCATTTCGTTTCAGTCATCCTGAAGCAATTACTTCAAGACGTGGAAGTCTCTCTAAGGCTGTATACATTGGGGCATTTCGAACTAATCGTTCAGCTCTAATCAATCTGAGGGATTTACTTTGAGACATTGAAGCAAAAAAGCTCTCATTCCATCAAGTTAGTTGCTCACATGCTGTTGATCCGAAGCAGTTTTCTCGAGATGATAAAGTCTCTCTTATTTGGAATAAGTGTTTGTTTCAAGAATCAATCAGTGTGAAACAATTACTTCAAGACGTGGAATTTTCTCTAAAGCTCATCCTGGGGGCAGGTCTTCCCTATGTTTGCATAGCTCTTTATTCAGATGCAGTCAATCTGAGGAAATTACTTGAGACGTAGAAGTCTCTCCAAGACTCATTCTAAAGCAGGCTTGCTGAAAAGATTCATTTGACCTGAAGCAACTACTTCGAGACGTTGGAGTCTCTCCAATGTTCATCCTGGGGCATGTCGTCCATTTATGCAAAGTCCGTCACTCTGAGATTCAGTAAATCTAAGGGGGTTATTTTGAGATGTAGAAATACCTCCAAAGCTCATATCAAAGCATGATATTCCCATATCAGAATATCCAGTTCCTTTGAAATGCTGACGATCAGTGAAGTATTGCTTCAGAACACAGGATACCTGGGCACTCCTTTTCAGGAAAGATTTATAGAAGGTCTAACAGACCGGCGCATGATAAGACTTTGAAGTTGAGATGTCTCTTGATTGCAAATGCAGCTATATTCCCACGCACGGGACACTCCTCTAATCATCATTATCTTATTAATTCAAAAGTTTGATATTCTTCCTTCTACAAGAATTAGCATTGCAGCCCTTCCAGCGGCAATTCAACATTTGGAGCTTGGTCAATCATCTTATTGTGCCATTTTCTTCTATCCTCCGAACCAGCGTTGTCGAGGATTCAGTTTGATAGCTAATGCATTAACCAGTATATTCATGCATTCATTCATTCATGAATTCATATCATATTCTACATAGCACATTCATTCATAAACCCCAACCAAGACTTGGGATGTTTCAAGATCAGCTAGTTGTTCTCCTCAGCAAAATCAGACTTTGAAGATTATTTCTCGAATGACAGATTTAGTTCTTCCAGTCACAAGTTTGAAGGCTTCGCCATAATTGGTCTACAACAGTGATGATTCTCAAATTGAACCTCTTCCAAGGTGATTGAGCTTCCCCAAGCGAACTCTTGTATCAACGAAATTTCTTACTCGGGTTTTCCCCATTGATTTTTCTTTATAGAGTTTCTTTTGAAGTACCCCAATGCAAGCTTCGAAGACTATTTCTCAAATGAAAATTTAGTTCTTCTCACTAGTGCAATTTGAATGCTTCTTCAAAATAAGTTGGCAGTAGTGTCAACTCTCAAGCTAAGTCTCTTCCCCAAAGAAGTGATTAACCATCCCCAGTGAACTCTTGTGTCAACGGAATTTTCCACTTGGATCTCTCTAGTGTTGTTCCCCATAGAGTTATCTTTAGAAGTTTTTCTCCATAGAAGCTTCATCTGCTCTCCAAGTAAGCCTCCCTCAAAAGGGATTACCGTTGCGGTATCCCCAGTATTCTTATTCTCAACCAAGACCTGTTCAGAGTCTTGCAGATAACAACTTCCTGAGTAAGTCTTAGTGGTGGCAGTCCATTATAGATCCGATTTTCTGAGTTGTTCTCAATTAATCCCTTGTGAATCTCTGGTGTGTTTATTTCCCCAGTGCATTCCTCTCTTATTCAACAGAAGTATGCATCTACCAGGTGAGATGTTTAAAGGTTTTCGGAAGATCTGTTGCAATATCAAATCGTTTAAACATGTCAGTACATGTTATTGCTATGCGTTGGAAGATTTATCCACGGTGGAAGTGTTTATCCTCCTCAGATGGTGTTGAACTTGATTCCTATCTCCCCAATGGATTTATCTCTTGCCCATTGCAACTCACTGCTAGCTCAACAGCTACGAGACAAAATGATGATTTTTCAACGTTAAAATGGTTCAACATATCTGTATATGCTTGTTACATCCTTCTGTCATCAAGGTGTTAGCTTGTTAAATGTTGGGGCATTCATGTCAGGCTTGTGCGCTAAACATAAATTATTTTTATCCCTGCAGAGGTCCACTTTCGATCTTCGAAGTTACCTACCATGTTCTCTTTGGTCCAACTCATCCAACTTGGGGCATTCTGTTAATGCATTTTAGAAATAGCTATCTTTCCTTCTACAAGGATTACCGTGGTGCCTTTCAAGTGGTAGATCGACATTCAGAAACTGGTGCATTATTTGCATGATGCATTTGAATTTTCCTCTTCCAACAGTATCAGGAAATCAATTTTATACTCTTTTGCATTAAAACATTAAAAAAATCACGCATATCATATTCATGCATTGGCTTCGGCTAGTTTCTTTTTGCAGGATTTTTCCACAGCGGAAACTGCAAATATCCTTATAAGGATCAAAATTGAAGGATTAGTTCTCAAACGACATAATTATCCTCTTTTCTCCAGCACAAGTTGTATACTTGTATGGATCTTAACAACTGATGGTTTCTCCAATCGAAATTTCTTCCCCAGCAAAATAGTTGTCTTACAAGGGACTCTAACGTCAACAAAATTATCAACCGGGAATCCCCAGTGAAGTTTTCCACACGGTTTTCTTATGGAGTTTCCCCAGCGAAGCTTAATTTACTCCCAAGTGAGTCTCCTTCAGAAAGGATTACCACAACATTATTCTTGGTATTTTCAAGAATTCTTTCAGACAAGAATCTTCTCAGCAAATTCTAGTGGCAGTGACTTCTACAATTTTGTTTCTCTGAGCTGTTCTCAGGAAACTACATTGAACTTCTGGGTGTGTTTATTTCCCCAGTAAGTCCTTGACTACTCAACAGATAAATATCCACCAAGTAGGATGTTTATTCAATCTCATGACATTTTCCAAACTCAGAAGTTGATCCACATATCCACTTGCTACAACACATTGTCTGTACAATGCCAGCAAATTAAAGCTCATTACCATAGAAGTTATTCAGTCACAGGTGTTGAACTTAATTCTTCTATCCCCGGTAAAGCTATCTGCATACAAAGTGAAGATTTTGTCAACTCAGAAGTTGTTTAACATGTTTGTACGTGTTCATTAAATCTCTCATCAGCAAAAACGTCGGAAACAAGGATTTACCGACTTCATAAACATCTATATCACACCAGTGTGCTGGATATTGATTTGTTTATCCCTAGAGAAGTGTATTCTCGGGTGCGCTACTGAATTTGTTCTGCTGGTAACTCGGAAGACATTCAGCATGCCATGGCTCCTTGGACCTTCGTGCACAATAATTCTGATATTGTTCTAGCCATATATCTTCGTTATAGTCTTCGGGTATTCTTTAACTCTTTGGGATCTTTAGACAGTTTCTCAATTATCTTCTTTGGGATCTTCAGACAATTTCTCAATTATATCTTCGTTAAGGTTTGCGGGTATTCCATAACTCTTCGGGATTTTCTGACAAATTCTCGATCATATCTTCGTTAAAGTTTGCGGGTATTCTTTAACTCTTTGGGATTTTCTGACAAATTCTCAATTATATCTTCATTAAGGTCTGCGGGTATTCCTTAACTCTTCAGGATTTTCTGACAAATTCTCGATCATATCTTCGTAAAAGTTTGCGGGTATTCTTTAACTCTTTGGGATTTTCTGACAAATTCTCAATTATATCTTCGTTAAGGTCTGCGGGTATTCCTTCACTCTCTGGAATTTTTTGATAAATTCTCAATTATATCGAATCTTTAATTTATCTTATTTCTTTTCGCTTAAGAAGTGCAGTTCGCTTCTCAAAGCATTTTCGTTAAGACATCCTATGATGGCTTAATCTATTATATTTCTTTTCTCTTGTGAAGTGTGGTTCGCTTCTCTAAGCATTTTCGTTAAGGCATCGTTGAGATGACTAAATTTATTTTATTTCTTTTCGCTTGAGAAATTTGGTTTCCTTCTCATGGCATTTTCTTTAAGATATTCTGAGATGGCTTAATCTATTATTTTCTTTTTGCTTGAGAAGTTCGGTTTCTTTCTCATAGCATTTTCTTTAAGACGTTCTGAGGTGGCTTAATCTATTGTTTTCTTTTTGCTTGAGAAGTTCGGTTTATTTTTCATAGCATTTTCTTTAACACATTCTGAGATGGCTTAATCTATTGTTTTCTTTTTGCTTGAGAAGTTCGGTTTCTTTCTCATAGCATTTTCTTTAAGACGTCCTAAGATGGCTTAATCTATTGTTGTTCTTTTCGCTTGAGAAGTTCGGTTTCCTTCTCATAGCATTTTCATTAAAACTTATTGTTATTTCTCATTTTGGTTATTTGGTTATCCCCAGTGTTGTTGAGATCTCCTAATTTTTCTCAATTGTTACTAATGTAGTTAAGGAGTTCTGATGATACTTGATAAGTTTATTCTCCTCGAGCGTCTCTTCCCTAACTCTGTAGTCAAGATATGTTACCTGGCTTTAGTATTCGGCGTAGGGCAAATGTTTGGGGTTATTTTGGTATTCAATCCTCTTCCACCTTGAACGTTCGAATACTTCCAATATTTCTCACTTATCAGGTTTAAGATGATTAAATAGGGGCAACTGTCGCACCCCAAAATTTACCCTACCATCATCCAATTTCACCCTCATTTGGCTCGTAGTTTTTTTTTATTCAGGTCAAGATTATATTCGTTAACGTTTTTTAAGCATTCGGGTTCATCTCATAGGATAAGATATCTAGGTGTTTGGTTTGTGGTTTAGGATTTGATCACATGTTTTTACAAGGGTTTCGGTGCTTGCTCCTTCGGAAAGGGAATTTGAAATAAATCATGAATTAGGGTTTGAACTCATTATCGTCATGTTATTAATTTGGGTGCTTAAGTATTTAGGACATTGATATTAAAGTCAAGAGAATCCATGTGCAATTGCATCTTTGTTTTAAAGAGCATGTTATTACCATTATCATTTAAGAACCTTTAAGTTCTTGAGGCAAATGTTGTGAATTGAATGCGATTGGAATTTTCTTCAAGTTTTAATCTGAATGAAGACAATTCAACATATATTCCAAATATAATTGATACATGATATACTTGATTACAAATTGAATTTTAATGTCATTCAAAGTTTCAATATCCTTCCAATACCAATTCTTTTTGGAATCAAGTCCAAATGTGAGGAATTTTCTAGTTGACATTTTAATGTTGAATCTCAAAGGATTGTAAAACTTTAATTTATCTAAAGATTTGTCCATTGTATTACAAAGAGAATTAAAGTTTACATTCGAAATTCCTATGAATGACATACAAATTAGAAAGCTAAGATTACAAGGCAAATTCATTTTTTACAAGAACAATTCAAAGAGGCTTCTAAGATCCTAGGAGTTTCTAAAGATTCAAATCTTCTCTTTTTCTCAAACATTCCCTCCAACATGAGTTTCATCATAAGCCACGATTACTCCTCTTCTTTCTCCTTGCCATCCTCCACATCATTACATGAAAACAAGAAAAGAGGAATTGATTAGCAAGAAACTTGAACATAAATAAGGAATCATTCAAGGGAATAATTTCAAGCAACTCATCATTAGGGTTCGTGTTTGGAATCAGGTTTAAGGGTTCAGTCATTGTTCAAGAAACATAGCAAGCCTCTTGAAGTCAAATTCAATCATTGGCCAAAACCTTCAATTGCAAATCACAACAACTTTGTTGTTGGTTCACAAAGGGAGGTGCAAAAGGCAACAAGTAAACTCAGTTTTCCATCACAGTTCAACAGCAAGTCTGAAAATCATGTCGATCTGACAAATCAACAAACAAGCAAGTTATGTTTGGTTCACAGTAAAGACAAAAGATAAGTTACTGCAAGTTTATCATCATTCACAGTGCAGTAAAAAACAGAAGTGAAATTCCAACCCAAATAGATTGTTCTCAAGCAAGGCAACAAAGATTCATCCAAACACAGAATCAAAAGGCCTGTATATCAGAACTATGCTAAGTCTAACAACAACAGAAACAAAACCCTAATGGCTCAGCAGTATAAAAGAAATGAATGCACAGATTCCAGAAATCATCAACAATGTTCGTAGCACCCTAACCAGAACCACAGGCAAAAATGGCCAGCAACAATAAGCAACACTGTTCAAATCAGAAAACCCTAAAATGGCCAAACAATATCCAAACCCAGAAATCATGAACAATATTCGAAAATCAAAAGCATAAACAACAAGAACCGATAACCACAAAACCTATCATCGTCATCATTTTCCTAAAACAACTAACCCTTCAGAGAGAAAGAAGAAGAGGATAAGACAGTAAAGAAGGAACAATCTCACCCGAAAGCAGTGAAGAGACCAAATCAAAACCCTAGGGTTTCGTTCACCCTCTTCATGATCTGCATCATTCCGGCCAACATCTGCAAAAATTAAACCAAGAATTAAGCGTCGAAGCGATTTAGGGCACCGCCGCCGCCGTCACCACACCGTGAGGCGATTTCCGGCGCGGCGGAAGCCTCATCTTTTTTGGAAACCATTCATCGTTTTCCACCGCACGTTCAAGCCACAACCATCGTCGACACCATCATATCAGTTTCATGCAACAAATCATTTCTGATGAGACAGGGATCCAGATTTTACCGGCCAAACGCGTGAGAACACAGTTTGAGTTCGCTGAGAGATATAGAGATAAAGTATGGATGGCAAGAGGATAAAGACAGAACATGTAACAGTTCCAGTGCACGAGAGGGTCACGACGGTGATCGAGCAAGAGATTAGAGAGATAGAACAACTAATGAGAACGAGAATACCACTATCTGGTTTTACTTTCTTTTTTTTTAATATTATAAATTTTGTTTAATTTTTATTTTTATTGTTGACTTGTGGTCTGATGCGACGGTGACACTTGTCACCGTCCGGTTAGTGTGTTTTTTATTTCTGTGCAGGTGGTTCACTGCAGCATGGATGTTTCCCTTCATCACCATCATCAAACCCTCATCATCAGCCATCAGATTTTCACCTGGCCAGATCAGATGCTCCAGAACATGCACGACCATGATACACCCTTTTCTCCGGCCATACTGGATCCAACAGCCATCTTCATGGGTCTAGGCCCTATTTGCTATTCAGCATCCCCTGTTTACTTGCATTTCTGGCCCATTCACTTCTTTTCCTTTGTATTTTGTGATTACTTAATCAATTGTTTTTTTTTTTAATTAAAGAAAAATACAAAAATACAGTTTTTTTTAGTTTAAATATTTAATTTGGTTGAAAATTAACATTTAATTTAATTAATTATTTAGTTAATTAATTTTATCAAATGGGAGGATTCAATTTAATTAATTATTTAATCATTTAGATTGGGTTGCATTTGTCTGTTTACTTACGCTTTTTATCGCACTTCCCGATTTGATGTATCCCCCATTCATAAACTTGTAGCCTCATCCCCGCATGGTCTGTAATAGTTTAAGATTAATTTCTTTGTGTGTTTTAATTATCGTTCAATTATGCGTTTGTCATCAATTAGAACACATAGCTTCCTCTTGGGCTCTTCATCAAGGAACAGGTAAACATACACAGTGCACACTCGCACACATTCATAGTTTGGTCCTGGGGTATTCTACAGCGACAACTATTCGATCGATTGTTCCAATCGTTCGTTTAGAATACTAATGCCACGCTAGTTCCACTTTCTAGGAGCATACATATGGCCACCTTGTATGGGCTCGCTTGTTTTCCTACTTCACTACTTATTCAATCGGATTCTTATATCCTCTTGGCTCATAAGCCAATTTCCTAAAGGGTCTCATAGTTGAGGATGGGCATGGCCATCCTCACAAGGTTGATTAAAGCCCATGTTGCTTTAATTAATCATAACCCAAATAAATATTGGTCCATATACCAATTTTCCATGCACAAGGGTCTCATAGTTAGTGATAGGAGCACCTATCCTCACAAGATTAATCAAGTCCATATAATTGGTTAATCATAACCCGAATCATTCCTTCTCTTTCGATCTGTTACCAAACCCCATCTAAAACACTTTCATAATTAACTTACAAATCTCGATCCAACGTCGAGTGCATTTTCAAAACTCTTTCACAATAAAAACCCAAGTATTTAAATCGTTGGTTGCTAGACCAATTGTTTAAATACTTCTGCAAATAAACTCCTAGTCTTTAAATCGTTGGATGGTAGTCCAATTGTTTAAAGGCTCTTAAAAAAACATAAACTTTGTTTCACTTCACTCTTTCATAAGAAAAAACTTTTGGGATGATAGATGACTCGTTGAGCATTGAGCTCCTCTTGTCTCTAGTACTTGAATCGTAGGATACTAGTCCTATTGTTCGGTACTTTTCACCCACTTAAAAACAAATCAACTCACTCTACTCTTTTCTGCTCATATGCGATCATCAAACTCTTTTCTGACAAAGAGTGTGCAATATTTATTTCAAACACGAACGAGGACTTAAGCTTTTCAAACAAACTAAACAAGTCCAAGTTCAAGCGTTTGAAATGTCTAATGCACAATTTTTCTTATAAAATCAACACAACCAACTTAAAACATTTTTGAGAGAAACTACGGAGTTTTGACTTTCCCATTGCACGAGAGAATGCATAGGCACAAGGTTCTGAAACCGTGGCACACTCAAAATAATAATAAATAAACCCCGTTTCTTTTATTTCTCGATCGAAACTTATGAATTAGAAATTTAACACACACACAAACACTTAGAACTAAACGGGTCCCATCGAGTACGATGGATGTAAGGGGTGCTAATACCTTCCCCTTGCATAACCGACTCCCGAATTCATATCTTTTGGTCACGTAGACCGCCTTATCCATCTTTGTGGGTTTTATCTATATTTCCCCGTTCTTTTTAGAACAAATAAAATTAGGTGGCGACTTCATTGTTTTTAAAACAACCGATGAAAAAACTAGTCATCACACATGGTTAAAAGAATATTTCATGTGCATTTATGGTAAAAATGTCTTCCTTACCCTTTAAGGCAAGTTGTTAAATTTCAAGCCAATCCTTGTCATTCTTTGCCAAACTTCCTTTCCTATAAATAGAGGTCTCTAATTCACTCTCAAATCACCCCAAAGCATTCCTAAATAAGCTTTCCTTCTTTCTTTCTTGTTTTTCAAGTTTCAAGTTTCTAAGTGGGAGAAATTGCAAAACTCCAAGCCTTGCAATTTTTGAGTAATCTTAGGCTTCAAACACTTTCTAAATATCATTAGAAAGTTGTTGGAATCCTAAAGCTAGCCCAAGAAATATCCAAACTCATAAATCATCTCCAACTTCCTAAACATGTCATTTTGAGCCAAAACTTCCAAATTACCATTTCACTCGTGCTCTTCACTTTACAATCATTCAAACACCTTCTATACACCATATAGAAGTGATCTGTACCATCAAACCACTTCTGTAACTCCAGATTCATCACCTCCATACTCAACTTTCTCGAGATGCAGTTGGACTTGGGTAAGTAGTTCAGAAGGTTTCAATCCAAGCTAAGCACTTCCACACGTTCCTGGAGGTCCAATGGAGTTATAACAATCATCAAAACGCAAAAGGAAACACTTTAAGCAAGGATTCAATTTCTTCTCAAAAGAGGTAAGTTTCTCAAATTTGAAATCTTTAATTTCTAACTTCCAGTTCAAAAATTGCTATGCCATCCTGTTTTTGCACCATCACTGAGTAATAACCCTCCATCAATTGCTTAATTCCATGTCCATACACGATTTCACGATTAATTCTTAGAACTAGGGTTCTTTGTGTTCTTGCAAAAATTACCAGTTCTAAGCTAAAAATAAATGAAATTAATCATCACCATCGTGTTCCTGGGTTTGAAACGAGCAACATTGATGTTTACAACTTTCAAATTCATTGAGAAATGAAGGAGATGAGATTGATTGAAGATTGGAGGAAGATGATCATCATGCGCGCGTTTTTCAGTTTTTGGAAAATTCAAATTCTTGTTTTATAATATAATAACATGGTTTGAGATCAGTACATGGATGTATTGCCACTCCAATGGTAATCAACGTGCTTTTCAAATCCTTGCCATGCCTAAGGCCCAAGGTTCGAATCCCCTTGGGACCTTTTTATTTTTTCAAAACTTCATATTTTCACTTGTTTTCAATTATTTTTCAAACTTGTTTTCAAATATATTTAATTCAAGGTGATTAAATGACAAGCCACACACATGGCTCAGTGGTAAAAATTTTCACTTCTAAGCCAAGGGTCCTGGGTTCAATCCTCCTTAGGACCAAAACCATCTTTTTATTACTAATTTTCTTCACATTTTCAAAAAACTTCAACATTTTCAAAAACTAATCAAAACTTCTCATTTTGAGATGATTTTTTGCACACTTGTCATTTAATATACCTATTTTATGATTATGTTAAAAAAATCCAAAAATATTTTAATTTTGATTATATTTTAATTAGATTTAAATATGAAACGTTTTAAGTATTTTAATACTTTTCAAAAATGTTTTCTTTCCGATTTTCAAACCTAATCATTTTCAAAACTTCTTTTGAATATCCTTCACTTTTCAAAATTATTTTCAAACCTTTCAAAAACATTTCAATAAACTTACACACCTTTTTCCATGATCGATTCGATTTGAAGATAAACCGAACTAGGTTTTTCCTCGAATTTCTTTCAAATTGATCATGGGCCTCCCTTACGGTGTAAGTCTCAACCCTCCTATGTACATATTTATTTCCTTGTACATATTCACCCTTTTATGTACATATTCAATTCCTTATACATATTCAATCATTTTTGTAAATATTCAACTATAACAAACTTCGTTTTGTTTGTTTTCATCCGCTTGTTTATACACTGATTCCATTGGTATTAAGAGGAGCATTATTCCTGGTGAAACTGCACTTAAACCAATAGGCCTCCCTTAAGGTGTAAGTCCCAACTCCTTTATATATATCCAAGTATACCAGCTTATCTCCTTGTTTTAAACACTTGTTTATATTTTCACACATCATTTGTATATATTCAAGTTACACTTGCTTTAATTGCTTGTTTTATACATTTGTTTATATATTTCCTTGATAAACTCTTGTGAATGCACACACACACACACACTTTGTCATATATATACTTGTTCATATACTTGTTCATATACTTGTTCATATACTTGTTCATGTTTATTTATGTCATAACAACTAGTATAACTACTAGGTTCTCCATAGCCTCCTCTTGGGCTTTGTACAAAATAACTCACATGTTGAATCTCCTTTTCAATTATGAGAGTAAAATTTGATTTATATGAGATTCCCTTGAGTGAAATTAGGCTCAAGATTGGGTCCTAATTGCCTTTGTCCACCAAAATTTCTTGAACAGTGCCAAACCTCAAAATCCATGCGAGATTTGGAGTCGGGCCCATCACGAAAAATGTCCGGAACAAAAAATTGCTTGCGAAAGTCAAAACTTAGATGCAATCGAATGAGCGGTTGATGAGATTTGAATTTTTGTAGTTTCAGCACACTTTTCAGGCATCTAACACATGTAGAATTTTATTGCGCCTCTCAGGGAAATCTCCTCAAACGAGGATCTTCTGATTGAAATTCGAACTCGGGATGTTGATAATAATTGAAGCCAATGAGATTTGTGAGCTTTTAAAACAATTCCCACCTCGTTTCAAAAAAAATCGAGCGAGATATTATTTTTTGAACGTTGTGAAATAGATGAAAAATGCTCGGTTCGACTCAAAATCAACTCTAAAGAATAAAATTCTGGTATTGATTGGTAAAGAATCAACTCTCGGTTTAGACACTGGCCCCGCTCAGTTTAAATTTTTCAGCCTGGAGTTATGAATTTTTTAGTGTACCAAGAACACGGTTCAGCCATAAAATTCAGTTTATCCCACTTGAAAGATTGAATTCTTTGGAGACTTTGTTCACAAAATTGGCTTCCGACCTGTGAATGAAAGTTGTAGATAATATTGAGAAGGACTTTCCAATCAAAATTCTCTAGAAAATACCCAACGAGCTAAGAGATATGAACTCCGTTGGGTCCGAAACGCACCAAAAACCCAAAATTTAATTTATTATGAAATGAACTGTAAAAGTTTTTCTTTAAAGAAATGGCTCTCAATTTGGACAAATAAACTGGAGAATATATTGAAATGACTTTGAAGCTTATACCCTTGAATAGTTCTTGAGTATGGAGATGCCTCTTGATCTTGAAAATAGGAGGGAAAATTTCTGGGTATAATAGTTTCCCCTATTTAATCTTATTGTACCTGAGGGGTTAGATTGGTATGCTTGCCTTTCGTGACCTGATGGTAGAAGATGATTGAACACTCGAGTGTCCCTGGAATTTGCACTCACTAGTGTATAGAATGAGACCGTCGGTTGACGATGTACTAGAATAGGATTAAAGATGTCATTTGATGGGGAATGATTCGTGTGTTAGACTTCATGATCGTCTTTGACTGAAGTTATTAGTATGCATTGATTTTTAACCAGATATGCAGCATTCTGCAGGTGGAGAGATAACAACGTGTAGTCGGAGATAGGCTTAAATATGTCATCTAGAGATACTGATGATAGGAGAGTTAGAATAAACCTTCGCATCAGTTTTATTTGGGATAAGCATTCGTTATGATGTTGATTATCGCCCCGTCTTGTTTCGGGAATTGATCTACAGTCTACTTTGTGGATAGGTCAGTCTTGTTCTGGGAATTGATATTTTCTATTCACATGGATAATTTCCATGGCTTGTTTCGGGTATTTATCCATACTCTACCATTTTTTGGTAAACCTGTCAGGTTTCGGGACTTCACACTGTCTGATTACATAGATTAGTCACCCCGTCTTGTTTCGCGAATTGATTGACAAGTTGTTCTGTTTGGTAAAGCCATCTTGTTTCAGGAGTTCATACTGGATTAGTCGTATATATAGTTTTCCCGTCTTGTTTAGGGCATTAATCTTACACCTTTTGCTTTGAATTTTATGGATAACTTTTGCATGTTCATGAATTTAATCCTGAAAGGATAATGTTAGTTTTATGCATGTCATGATGCATGAGAGTATGTGATGATGCACATGTTATGATTTTTATGAATGATGTATGACTATAGATGTTGTGGTATTTTAAAATGTATCCATCTTGAAGAAGATGGGAATGTTCTGCTGGGGATCTTCGACTTCTGCTTAGGGATGAAGAGATAACCATTAAGGATCTGACTGGGAATAAAAGATAGGTAGATTGCTCCGATGCACTATCTGACCATTTTTGGGTCTGGATATTGATGCTGCTGGAGAATGATAACCCTTGTGTGATACTCGGCTAGGGATGGATATCTTTTGTATGGTTTCAAAGAAATAACCCTCGTTGGGGAATGATGTGGTTTTGAATAACCTATTTATGCTCGGAGACTAACGTAATAAGCTGGTTTATGATTTTCTACTTCTCGGGGACCAATGTAACAAAGTTTAGGTTCATTGTGCAGGGACTGACGGGACAATGTAGATGATTACTTCTCGAGAAATAACGTGATGAGTTGAGACGATCACTGCTCGGCGACTAACATGATGAGTTGAAATGATCACTGCTCGGGGACTAACATGATAATGTAGATGATCACTTCTCGGGGACTAACGTGATGATAGTAGATGATCACTGCGTGGGGACTAACATGGTGAATTGTATATGATCACTGTGTAGGGACTGGCGTGACAATGTAAGTGGTCATTGTTCGGGGACTAACGTGATGAATCACTGTGCGGAGAATGATGTGATGATGTTGTAGATGATTACTACTCAGGGACTAACATGATGAGTTGAGACTATCACTATTCGAGGACTAACGTGAAGAGTTGATACGATCACTACTCGGGGACTAACGTGATGAGTTGAGACGATCACTGCTCGGGGACTAACATGATGATTTGAGACTATCACTGCTCGGGGACTAACATGATGAACTGAGAATGATCACTGCATGGGGACTAACATGATGAATTGTAGATGACCACTACACGGGGACTGATGTGATAATTTGATAATGATCGCTGCTCGGTGTAACGCCCGTTTTTAATTAATATTAAATTATATTAATATTTTCGAGTTACCGATCGATGATTATTTTGCGACGAGAATAATTGTGTTAATTAATATATCTATTAATATATTAGGCGACGTTCCGTTCGGTCTGATAAAATATTATTCGGATCCGATATTTAATTCCCCGAAATTATTTTAATTGATTGATGTAATGATATAATTAGATAGGGGTGTGGGGAGCATTTTGTTAGAATTGGGTTTTTCACCCTTGGCTTACTAGTAGGGGAAAATACCATTATAAGAACCATTTCTCCTCACTTTCCTTCCATTCAAATACCAAAGCCAAACAAGAGCAAGAGAGGGAGCTAGTAAGAAAACAAGTTATAAAAACCATTTTTCTTTTCCTTTTTCCTTCCATTGTGAACACAAAACCAAAATAGAAACTTGAGAGGAAAAGAAGGGGTTTAGGAGAAGAAGAACAAGAGGAGAAGAAGAGGAAGATCTTGAGCAAGAGCTTGAGGTTGGGTTGTAGGATCATCAAGAATCATCCAAGCTTCCATGGTAAGGGGTTTGATTTCTCCATCCATTTAATTAGGGTTTTGATGATTATATTTTGGATTTGGGGATAAATTTAATAGTTGGGTTATAGGGTTGGTTGATGGTTGAAACAACTTAGAAAATATTGGGTTAGGAGTATGATTTGTTGGTGTTTTAATTGCTATACTAGTAGAACTAAGTTGCAAAATAGAAATGAAGAAAACTGTAAAACTATAAGCCATGGAAACAGACAGTATGCGAATGAATTTGGAGAAGAAGGAGATGAGTAGCGTGCTAAGGGGAGGCGCCCACCTCCTATGGTGGGGCGACCGTCCCCAAGGGTAGGGAGACCGCCTCCCTTCTCTTTCTTGATCTGGGACGCACGTCCCTTGTAGCATTGGAGGGGAGAACGATTTTCCTGCGTTTTCCAATTTTGCTGTTTTCTCAAATTCTCTGTTTTCTGCAGAATTTCCTCTTCTGCATAATTTCTTTCTATTCCTGTTAGTTTTCCATAATTCATATACTACTAGTTAGTATTAATAAAATATAATTAGGACATAAGTTAGCCGATTAAATTTTGGACCCGATTATGTTCCGATTTTCCGATTCTAGTAAATTCGGCGACGGAGCAAGTTGCTCCAAATTCAACGAAAATTGACGTGCTAGCTAAGTTCGACGTGTAGAACATAGTGGTGAGGTTAGTTTTTAGAAATTACGAGTTTTGCGAGATGACCCGAAATAGGCCAATTTACGGTAAATTGAACCGGATTGTGTTTTAGTGGATTTAAGGCACGTATGGACAATCTGATTTCGACGTTGACGATTATGATCAATGCCGGTTATTAGGAATTACTTTTGCTACGATCATTGACGTTTTGACTATTTTTCCATTTATGGAATTTGGTGAATTAATTGATAATGATGCGGTGTGAATAAACATAATGTTTGCGACGGTGTATTTATTAATGAATACTTGATGATATGCGATGTAATGATATATGTCTTTTGTACATGATGATGTGATGATTAAATTAATGTTGTTAATAAATGCTTCCGATTTGTGAATGCATGACTTTTGATGAATTTATTAGTGATATTTGCATAATGCAATTATGATTCGATGATATATTTATCTTGTTTTGGATAAATTATGGCGATGTGGGGTTTATGCCAATTTGGATGA
The DNA here is from genome assembly GCA_021764765.1 of Vicia sativa. Classification (NCBI taxonomy): domain Eukaryota; kingdom Viridiplantae; phylum Streptophyta; class Magnoliopsida; order Fabales; family Fabaceae; genus Vicia; species Vicia sativa. Next base: position 102,031,316 of record CM038794.1, read on the forward strand.
GCGATGATGATGTTTTTGTGTTATGTTGTTTTATTGTCGAGTCACATACATTTCATAAGAGAAGAGTGCTTTTATGCCAAGCGATGATGGCTTTTATGCCGAGCGAAGATGGGCTTTATGCCAAGTGTCCCTAATTACGGACAAGCGATGGGTACCACATGCATAACATAGTCGTGTCTCATGGAGTCCATTATGTTTATTTTGGAGTCTTTTGGTATTGAGTTTTATTTGATGGCTAATGATGAGTTTTGCGATGATTTAACTTGATGAAGTGCTTAATGCAAATAGGATGTGATGATGTTTGTGATGATGGGCTTTTATGCCAAAAGCGATGATGGGCTTTATGCCAAAAGTGAAGATGGGCTTTAGTCAATTTGTGATGATTTGTTTATGTTGCTTATATTATTAGCATTGTTTAATGTTGTTGGTTGATGTTGTTGTTTAAGACTGCCGTGTTAATTAGTGACGTATTAACTTGTGATGATTTCCTGGTGATGGAAGTTTAAGTGTTGTTGCGATGAAGTATGTCGATGAGGTTATGGCGATGTTGTGTAGATCATACACATTAGAATGACGATCGAAGTAAGTGAGGTTTGGATATGTGTTGGAATGCACTTATTAACTTATACCCTTTATAATTCCAAAACTATATATATATATATATATATATATATATATATATATATTATCATGCCTTTAATTATATGTTTTGGAGTATCTCACCCTTTACTTGTTTCGCCGTTACCTTTATATTGGTAACGTGCAGGTTATGAAGATGGAGTTTATAGTTGCTGTTAGTCGAGTCGTTGTCGCTCGATCGTAGCACTCGGGGGAATATTTATGTTGTCATTGTTGTTGTTCTTTTGTTGTTTTCCTTTTGTAAAGAGGAACCATACTTTCTGAAAACATGAATGGTTAAGGAAGTTTATTAAAGAAGATGTTTTGATGTTTTTGAATCACTTTATGCCTTCCTGCGATGCTATGTATCCGAGACTTATATTTTAAATCAAACTGTTTAAAGTGAATTGATTTTGACGGTGTGATGCCTCAGTATTTAATTTATGAAATTTTTTAATTACTCTGATTTTTGTATATTAAACTTTGGGTAAATTGGGGTGTTACACTCGGGGACTAACGTGATGACTTGAGACGATCACTGCTCGGGGACTAACTCGATGAACTGAGAATGTGCTACTGCTTGGGGACTGATGTAGCGATGATGTGTGTAGATATTGTGAGCAAACCATCCTACTGCAGATGAGATGGTAGTGTAGTATTCTTGAATATGTGATAACTCTGTAGGGTTCGTGAGGGTATTTATGTAATACTAACTCCGTGGGGATGTGTTGGTGACTTGGGTTGTCATCTCAATTCCTAGAGCTTGTAGTAATTTTTGTTTCTGTTTGCTTTTTCATGTATTTGTGAATAGATTTTTATTTCCAGATGCATATAATCATTCAAAGCAATCATTGGACTTATGCACGCAAAACAAATAAAAGTAAAAAATTCGACTTTATAAGAGAATTTGCATTGATTTTGAAAAATGGGCCTATAGACAGGAAATTTGTGTACAAATAGACGAATATCCTAGTAAGAGGAAATCGTCGAAAGCATTGAAAAAGTGATAAAAGCTATGTAGAAACAGTCTTGTCAAGTTTCGACTCTGTTATTGCTCATATATTTTCGACTATCTCATCTCCTTGCTTCCAGAAGAAGGTGATTGAACTGATTTGTGCCATTTGAACTTGATAGTAATGTAGTCTGTAGGTAGATGATCCGTCGAGACATAATCATACGCTTTAATCCCTAACTTTTGCCTAGACCGCCCTTTCAGGTTTTTAATCTACTGGGATACTAATAGTAAAATTTCACCGTATCATATAATTAACTAGTAGTAAAATTTCATTTCATGATTTAAGATTAATTATAGAAACAACCATGAGATACTAATACGTTCTCATTTGCAAAAAGAAAACAATAAAAACCCTAATAAATGAATTTCTAACACAGCAAAGCAAAAACAAACATACATATAGAGATAAACTAAACAACAATATCAATCGGATCAGAAAAATCACCTTCGTCGCCAGAAGAATCGCAAGACAATGGACCGTGGTTGTGACAATCGATGGTGGTGATTGCATTTACGGCACGGTGGTTGTGAAACTCGGTGATTTTGAAATCGATGGTTGTGAAAATTGGTGGTGGTGGTTCTGAAATCGGTGGTGATGGTTTCTAGGTTGCGTTTGTGAAAATTGTTATCGTTTGCATTTGCGTTTGGTTTCTAAGTTGTGAAAATTATAAAGTTTTTGTGTTAGATAAGTAAAAATTTAAATATATAGATTGATTTTGTTTCTGATAAGTAACAACGAAGATGATATGTTAAAATGGTAAATAGTTTCATTAGTGGAGAAAGGTTTGTGGGTTCGATTCCCATCTTAAAATTTTATCATATTATTTAATCTTTTTATACTTTTTTTAATTTAACCTTTACCATTTAATCTTTTTTTTTTAATTTAACCTTTAACATAATTAAATAATTTCCACTTTGACTATATTGTTTAACCGTTATATATATATATTTTTTAATTTAAACTTTATCATAATTAAATAAATATATATTAAAATTAATTAGATTTTATTAATTTACCCTTCATAATTAAATAATCTCAATGTTTAACTATATTATTTAACCTTTTTATAATTTTTTTTAATTTAACCTTTATCATAATTAAATAAATATATATCAAAATTTACATAACATTTATTTTATTAAAATTAAGATTTAAATTAATGTTAAAAATTAATTAGATTTTTTTAATTTACCCTTCATTCATAATTAAACAATCTCAACTTTTAAATTTATTATTTAACTTTTTTATAATTTTTTTAATTTAACCTTTATCATAATTAAATAAATAAGGATTCTAAATAAAAATTTAAAACTAAATATAAAATACCATCAAAATAATTAATAAAATAGAAAAATAAGGATTAATAATTTTTTGTAAAATTTAAACAAAAATAATAATTATTTTTATAAATTATTTAAATCTGAGAAAAAAAGTTTTATTTTATAAAAAATTAAAATATTTAATAATTCACAGCAAAATTCGCTGAAAACGTTTCTGCGAAATTACCTGCGACTTTTTATCGGTAAATAATAATTAAAAATTAGAAATTCGCGGGTATATCTGCAGAATCATTTTTCACAGAAAACTTTAATATTTAATAAATTCGCAAGAAAATCCACAAATATTCCTGCGGATACTTTTTCACAAAAAAATCCTGGTATTTCTAGTAGTGTTTACAGCTTTATTGTTACTTGAGCCTATTTTATTAAGCTACCAACACTACAGACTTCAGAGAGCAATGATGTTTTTGGAACTTTGGAAAAGTTTTGGAGCAGTTCTCCATGTTTACTGTCACACTGGTTTGCTTCTCCCCAAGCCGTGTTAGCATTTGTTAATGTGACCTATGGCTATCTTACTTCCAATAGAGATGATAGGTTGATTAAAGCACACAACCCTTTTGTACTGGATACATTTTTACATGCGTTTGTTATAGGTTTAAAAAATTCCAAATCAACATGTTTTTGGTTGATGTGATCTTTAAACCGGAATTATAATTGATAGTTCTATGGCTAAATTGTGTATTGATGCTACAAAATTAATGGCAATTATTTTACGTGAGGACCCGTTAAATAATAGAAAATGGTAAAGATGGTGAAAAAATCCCATGCATTCAAAATGCATTAATAATACTTTCATGGTTTTTTGCGACATCCCAATCATATTTATACTACAGAGAGTTTTAAATAAGATTACATAAACCTTATTGTTAAGACATAGACTGGGTAGTTGTAATGTTGTTTAAAAAACACTTTCACAAATAATACCTCTGTCAGATAATTAAAAAAGATGCATGTTACCAAAATACATTTAAGTGTAACATGTATTTGATAACATCTCAGTGCTAAATTGTAGGAATTTGAATTTGCATAGACTCATGTAAATGAGCTAAATTACTCTGAAACTATACGATGATACATTATGATTAAACAAACTTTTCCCTGACCAGAACAGTATGAAGAAACAATTTACATTGGTAAACGGGGAAAGTAGGTTAATTTAGTGTTTTAAACAAAACATGCTGGCATATCTCTTTTGTGATTCACTAGTAGCTGGAAAAAAGATGAGAAGCTTATGCAATATGAGAGGATTAGGTTTGTCATTCACTAGTGGCTGGAAAAAAGATGAGAAGCTTATGCAATATGAGAGGATTCGGTTTGTCATTCACTAGTGGCTGTGAGTAATATCAGGCACCAGTGGTCTAGTGGTAGAATAGTACCCTGCCACGGTACAGACCCGGGTTCGATTCCCGGCTGGTGCAAAACGTGTTAGAGCTGTGATGAAAAATATAGTGATGTCCGGTATCATCACTTCTCCTGAAATACTGGAAGAAATATATGCCTCTGAGCTTTATATTTTTGTCAATAATTACTACCTTCTCTTTTCAATGTTGATGCGGTTTTACGAAATTGATTTTGATAGGTTGGCAAATGAATGCCTCAAGTGTCTTCTCCTGAAATACTGGAAGAAATATATGCCTCTGAGCTTTATATTTTTGTCAATAATTACTACCTTCTCTTTTCAATGTTGATGCGGTTTTACGAAATTGATTTTGATAGGTTGGCAAATGAATGCCTCAAGTGTCTTGTGCATTATTTGTATCTAAGCACCACTCTAGGTGGATGAGAATTTTGAAAATACTTTTTGTCTAAATTTTAAAATCTCCAAAATGTGGTGGGAACATCTTTGCCACCTACTTCTTAATTAACATATTTACCATCATTTTTCAATATTCATACTCGAAACTGTTTTCCTTGAATTATCGTGTTAAGAATCGGATCATGATCATGATTACAATATTTCTTTGAATAAACTCAAATGGAGTTTTGAATCAGATCACAAAAATAGAACTAGGAGTCCTTAATTTGTGTTCCATGAACTGATTAAGGGTGTATTTGGATTGGCGGTGGACATAATTGATTCTAGTAGAATTGAGTTTGATATAATTGATTTTAATAGAATTGAGCTTAGTAGAATTGATTTATGTTTGAATTTATTTATGTAAAAGTGAGTTGAATAACAAATTTCAATGTAGAAATCATCCAGAATCAATTCTGGAGGCAGAAGCTACAAATTCTAGCTTCAAGTAGAATCAATTCTGAAACCAGAATCAATTCTACTTTTGATAAAACAGACACCTCAAAATTATTCAGAATCAATTCTACACCTCTAGAATTGAGTCTGAGATTTCTAAAAGCCTATACAAACACACACTAAATCAAATGTGCATATCGATTCCTACCATCAGTCCATTTTGTGAACCGGATCACAAAAACCAAATTTACATAAATTTTGAAAAATCTCATTTGAATCAATTCACAACCTACTTTAAATTGATTCATACAAACAAAATATTTTGAATCGAATGATGAATCTCTTTAACTCGATTCATTTAAGGTTAATTTAACTCAAGCATACATTGTATGCATGAAAACCCCTTTTTACTTTATGTGTGAAGGGATTAATGAGGAAATTCAAAATGAAATAAATTACTAAAGATAAATCATTAAAACACAACACAAATCGATAATGGGCATGTGTAATTTCAATCTTCCTTTTATTTATGCTTGGAAATTTTTGAGTATTTGAGTTACTCATGGAGCTATGTTCCCCCTACATTGAACACTTATTTGTGTGAGCCAATTCAAATTTCATGTGAAATCCTTCTTCTTTTTTCCTCTTTGACAAAATCAAAAGGAAATATGTGCACAAAGAGAGAAAATAAAAAAAGGAAACACAATCAAACACAATCAAACAGCCGTATAAATTATATATTTGTGCAAAATATTAAAACGCTATAAACAAGAGAAACTGATATTATAGATTCTACTCAAGCAGCTAAGGCAATTTAAGTAAAAAGAGATAAATGAAAGATGAATGACAAATAAACGAAGCAGGCCAAAATATCAATATCCAAACATGGATAATCAAAATTATACAATTTTAACCAAAAGCATAATAACCAAAAATAAATAAACAAAAATGTTATGTTATGTTATACATGATGGAAGACTACCGTGGTGGAGGGTCGAATTGATGTAGATTGTCTATTATGAAGTCACCTAGATCACAAAGATTAGGTGCATGCACATAGGAGCTAACACATAAACTTTCAAACTAAAGACAGAAGTGATTAGTGATCCGAATCAGTTTGCATGCGACTTGTGGCCAAAATATGTTCTCTCCGACAAAGGCTCTCGAAGTCTTGGCGAGTACAAATATAATAAAATACTTTTTTCTCATCACTCCAATCTTTTTGCAAACAACCTGATTTTATCATAACATAGATTCTTAAGAGGTTCCTATGGAGTACCATATATGTAATGGGTGTTATTACATTCCAATTGCATAACCAACCCTCGTACCTAGATCTCTCTTTTGTTTTATTTTCGCGTTGGGATTTCTCGAATTTTTTTTCTTTCCTTTGGAAATAATAAATTTCGGAGGCGACTTTTGTCTTCTCAAGTTAGGTTAATCAATAGCTTAATCTCAATTTTTATCTCCCTGACAGACTAGCAACTCTGCTGGGGACAATTCCATTCCTAAGCGGGTTAAGCCTAACTTTTTTAATATGTGTTTATGTTATTTCTTTTTGTTTGTTATTTTGCTTGTTTGTGGGTGTTTGGTGATCTCTGTATGGTGAGAAAAAGTCCTCTACTCGGACTGAGTGCACTTAAGTTAGGATGGTGGCATAATCATGTGGACCTTCTTAGCATAAGCTTCGTTTGTAAAACATGAGACCCCTTCAAGGTACTAATATCTTGTGAGTAATTCATAATAGCGTTATTGCTTTCGACCTTGAAGCCCATGATTTTGAGAGACCTTTATAATATTTTAACCCCTCTTGGTCTTTTAGGATGTAGTGTAGTGACCTTTCTAGCGTATATTTGGTATGGTTAATACACGATACTACACTCAAATGGGGTTCTCTCGAGAATATTATTGGTTTGCGAGCAGTCGTTAAATTGACATTATTTGAGAGATGGATTTATGATTTTGGGAACTTTCTTAGAACTCGTTTATTGTTCAAGAAATCCAAAGTTATAAAAACATACCATGTGGGATGGTTGTTGCCTTGTCCACCTGACTTCATGCTTATGATCATGAACCTATAAACCTACCATGTTTGCGATCGAGGCATTATCATGCACTCATGCATTCATGAACATCTTTTTCACTGGGTTTCAAGGAACTTGGGAACTTTATTTGCAAATGTTTCTATTTTAACCTAAAATACAATTAAATCTCTTTTCACACTCTTACCCCTTCACTCATCTCTACTTTCACCACTTTCCCTTATTTTTTAAATAATTTTAATTTCCGCCCCAATGTAACTATTTCTCTTATCTTGTTATTATTCTATTATTTTAATCGAAAAAAATCTACTAAAGTCCAATAATCCCCCAAAAATCACATAACACATGTTATCACCAAAATAAATAATTAAAGTTATACTAAATCACCCAAATAGTTAAATAAAAGTAATATAAATTCAACTAAGAATTGACCTAATGGAAGCTAATGAGCCCCTGATCATGGAAGTTGTCTTGAGAGGTGTGTCTCAAGGAACCTGATCAAGGAATAACCCAAGGGAAGATTTTTGATATTTATGCTCGGTACACAAATGAAATACCCTCATGAAGGCCCAAGACCCAAGATGAAGCTAAAAGAGAGCAACTTTTAAGTGCTTCAGAATAGATACCTCAAAGTTAGAAAAAAGAAACCAAATCCATGTTCTTGTGAACAAACACTTGTAGAGTGGGATCATACAACTGTCAAAGGAAATTTATATCCTCTTTTCCGACCCCACTAAAAGAATTGCCCATTCTATGGGAACATTATCTACGATTCGAGCGACATCTATGGAAGCCTTCGTGCTCACAACTTTTTCATCCACCAAATTATGCTCCTCTACGTTCGATCGATCTCAAATATTCAAGTAGGACATCACTTCAACGTCGTTGGGCTCACATTTATTGGTCTTTAAGTAAAATGAGTATATTACTTAGCTTATTCTCTCCTTTGTCGGTTGACTTGCACATCCTCATCAATTAAGATGGGATGAGGCATAGGGACCTCGATGCGATTAACTTCTCCGTCAACATTTGGAAAAGGCATATACTGAATTATATGAAGACGTCCCTTCTTCCAGAGAATCCATTGATATCCTTTATGTATCCTAATCATCAGATAAAGATATGAGATATGGGTCAAGATGAACATGATCAATAGGAGAAGAGAATCAGGGGATATCCCCGCTCTCAAAACAGAAGAAGTATCACTCTCAGAATCACTAACCATGCTAACAACACAATCACTGACCATGCTAACAATACAATTACTTATCCTTAATAGAAAATGGGAAATTATGAAGATAAAATTAATTTTATGGAGGTACTTGAGGTGTGAGATTTGAACGTAATGAATGAAGGGAGCATAGATTTTGAGTAAAGAAATGTAATTGTTCGAATTAATGCTAATAAAACTTTAATGTATGAGATTTCAAACTTATTTAATCAAAAGAACATGATTTTCAACTCAAGTGGAACAAAGATTAGAAAGGGATAAGAATAAGTATATTTAATCTTAATGAAAAATTATATTAACTAATTACGCAATTTTAATATCGAATATGGTCCAACTAGGAATAAGGAATTTTTCATTTCATTTTTTACTCAATTTTAGAATGACAAGTCTAAACGAAATGAATTTATTTTATTTGGTAGAACTAGTAGGATACATGTGCGTTTGCACGGGTCTTGATTTGGGTTGAACCATATATACCAGATAGATTTCGTAATTATTTTTAAATTAAAATTTTTTTCATATAAAATCAATAATAAATATAAATATAAGAAACAATGTGTTAAATACCATTTTTATACTACATAAAAAACAATAAATCGAGTAACAGATATATTTGAATAGTTAAATTGAAAAAATAAATATGAATTATATGAAATGGTTGGTTAGTTTATAAAAGAAATAATAAAGAAAATGAATTTATATTATGTTGGCACTAGTAGATTAACTGCTTTGGGAATATGAAGTAGTAGAGAAGAGAAAACTCGTGCGTCCGCTCAGGTTCATTCGGGGGCCGCAGAATTGTCACCAATTTGTTATGGAAATTCAAACAAATTAAAGAATATCAAAATATTTTTTTGAAAAAAAAAAGGACTGGAAGATAATTGTATAAATTTAAAAAAAACTAATATACTTAATAAAAACTATTAAACACATAGTTTGTAAAAACAATTGTGAAAAATAAAAATAAAAATACTGTTTAGAGTTGATAGAGTTGTAATAAAGGGTTTATAAAGTTAAATAAATGAGACAAATAAATATCTAAAATTAGAATGAGTTGAAAATCAATACAAACCTTATTTTACACGACTGGTGTGTTACATGTGTGTTCGCACTGATTTTAGAATGATTACCCGTGCGTTCACACAATACCGGTGTGTTACCTGTTCGTTCACACGCTACTAATATGTTACTCGTGTGTTCACATGATAGTGATGGGTACGCTATAATGTCACCATTTTTCATGATTATTGAAGAAAAAAAAGTTAATAGAATGCATAATTAATGGGTAAATATTTTTATCAATAGCTTCATATTCCTGTTAATATACAATATTTTAAACAGTAACTTTATGTTCTCGTTAATATTTAAAATTTTGATCAAGTGACTTTATGTTCATGTTAATAATCAATATTTAGAAGTTCCAGAATCAATTCTAGAGGTGTAGATTTGATTCTGAATAATTTTGAGGTGTTTGTTTTATCAAAAGTAGAATTGATTCTGGCTCCAGAGTTGATTCTACTTGAAGCTAGAATTTGTAGTTTCTGCCTCCAGAATTGATTCTGGATGATTTTTACACTGAAATTTATTATTCAACTCATTTTTACATAAATGTATCCAAACATAAATCAATTCTACTAAGCTCAATTCTATTAAAATCAATGTTATCAAACTCAATTCTACTAGAATCAATTCTATTCACCGCTAATCGAAACATACCCATAAAACATAATTGTGCCATAATAAAACATAATGACTTGGTTATTTGATATATATATATATATATATATATATATATATATATATATATATATATATATATATATATATATATATATATATATATATATATATAACTTTTAACTAATAGCATGAACATTTTCAATACAAATATCCTAAATCCTATATATAACTTTTTAACTAATGGCATGAACATTTTCATATATATTCTCTTACAGAAATCAAAATTATGAACTTTTTAACTAATAGCATGAACATTTTCAATACAAAGAACAGGGCATCAACATTATATTTCTAATAATATACTTAAATTGAATTATTATTAATTAAAAATAACTTAAATTTATAATAAAAAATTATTAAAGTAAATTTATGATATGAATTTAAATAATGAATGTAATAATTAACTTTTTAATTATAATAGTGAAATATAATATATCTCATAAAAAAATTTAATTATGAAGAAATACAATTGATTTTTTGCTTGATTTACTTGATATGCATTAATTGTATAATATATTTCTAACAATAAAATTAAATTGAATTATTATTAATAAAAAATAACTTAAATTTATAATTAAAAATTATTAAAGTAAATTTATGATGTGAAATTAAACAATGAATGTAATAATTAATTTTTTAATTAAAATAGTGAAATATAATATATCTCATAAGAATAAAAATCAAAATAAATCAAATAAAGTGAATTCGTAAGTGTATTTACGAATTTTGGGTCCCAACAGTTACAAATTCGCCTTGTTTTTTAAAAATAAGGTGAATTCGTAAGTACACTTATGAATTCACCTTGTATTTTTATAAATCTTGGATTATTTCGTAAGTGTATTTACGAATTCACCTTATTTTGAGAATTCGTAAATAAAGTAGTAGGTGTGTGTGTGTTCTCTCACTTATATAGTGTTCAATATTTCATTTTCTAACCAATGTGAGGCTTCTTCCTCAAACTTGATTCTCAACACTCCCCCTCAAGTGTGAGTCACAATACTCCCCTTAATGTGAAAGCTCTATCTTCCACATACACTTGTACCAACGTTGGCACTCTCCAACAGAACACCTTCTACCCACCACGTGTGGGAAGTGTTTCGAAACAAGTTAGTCGGTCCCTATCTCGAAACCATAGGCTCATGATACCACTGTTAGGGGGCGATCCGCTCCCTATCTCGAAACCACAGGCTCATGATACTACTATTCGGGGGAGATTCCTAGGAGGGAGCATACAATTGAGACACACCTTTGTGAGAGGCACACCATATATTCACCTAAAATCTTGAGGTAGTATGTGTGTGAGTTCTCTCACTTATATAGTGTTCAATATTTTCTTTTCTAACCAATGTGAGACTTCTTTCTCACACTTGATTCTCAACAATAACAACGGTTATTCATAATAACCATTGTGATATAGTATATGAATAAATGTCAAATTTTCATATCAGAATAAGCACTAAACCAATTTTTAATTGACAACATAACTTATAAAATTTGAACATCTCAAGATATGCAATCTTTCCAACTTCCAAGAAAAAAGAAAGCGTATAGAATCAAAGAAACAATGATCCTACCACAGTGAAACTTGTAGAAAAACGAAGGGTCAACACATGACATGGTGAAAGGCACAAACATCCCTTGGACAGTAAATCTGTTAATAGAGATAGAGGCAAAGAAAGGTGATGGAGACTGTGAGTGCAAACATTATCTGTCGAATGAATTTGGAATTCTTGGAATATGGGAGAGCTCAAGGGTCTCTGATGACTTCAAAGTCCCATGATGATGGCTTGGAATACTAGTGGCTTAAATAAGCGTGTTAGGCATCTTGAGGTAGCATCCCACCTTAAGAAACATAATATGCCTTGCTATGCTCTTGTAGAAACTAAAGTAAAAAAGAATAATGCTTACAAAGTCAGAACTGTCTTTGGGAATAATTGGTGTTGGTTGGATAATTACAACTAGCACCCAAATGGTAGAATTTGGCTCATGTGGTAAGATGGGAGTATGGACATTCAGTTGGTGAACAACTCTGAAAAACACATTTATTGCAAAGTGCTTGGCAAAACTGGTAGACTAAGAAACTGGTTAATTGTGGTGTATGCTCACAATAAGTTGAACTAGAGGAAGAATATTTGGAATGAGTTAAAGATCTATGCTAACACTATCAAAGATCCCTGGCTGACAATTGGAGATTTCAACAATGTTATCACTACTGCTGACGGAATTGGGGGACTTAGTCCAAGCCTCTGAATTTGTGGACTTAGAAGAGATTGTGGAGGAAGTTGGGTTGTATGAGCATGATACCAAGGGAACCATTTCACCTGGTCAAATCGCCATACATGAGGTATGATTTTTCAAGAATTGACCATGCCCTTTTGTAATATATAGTGGTTTGTTCAATTCCCGAACTACAATATTGAGGTCTTTCCTACGAATATAAATGATCACATCCCCTTGCTAGTCTACATGTTGGGATAGCTTCAGACTAGGACAAAGTCTCCTTTCAAATTCCTTAATTGTGTGGTGGAGAAATAAAACTTTAGTGAGATGGTAGCAAATAGTTGGAATCAAGTGGTAGAAGGGAAAGCCATGTACAGAGTGTGAAGGAATCTTTGGAGACTCCAACCAACCATGAAAGCCCTTGCTAGAGAAAAATTAAGAGTGTCAAGAATATTCAGATCAATAGAGTGCATCTGTATCAAGCTGAGCAAAAACTTGCTAGGGACTTGTTCAATAGAGAATACATGGAAGATGTTAATCATTGAACATCATAAGTGATGAAAAGTGTTGAAACTGAAGCAAAAATCCTGCAACAAAAATCTAAAGTGACTTGGCTCAAACTTGGTGATGGAAATAACTCTTATTTCCATGCCATAGTTAGAGGCAAAAACAAGAAAACAACAATCCATAAATAGAAGACCATCACAGTCAAGAGATCATTGATGATGAGAATATTAAAAAAGAGATCCCGAGATTCTGTGGTGACTTGATTGGAAAGGAGGCAAATAACATGCTTCATGTTGACATTGGGGCCCTTATAACTGGTGCTGAGTTATAGAAAAATCATTGGGAGAGTCTTATTAAACCAATATCTGACAAAGAAATCTGGACTGCTCTCAATAGTATCGGTGAGAACAAAGCCCCATGGTGTGAACAGTTACACCTCTAAATTTTTTAAGTTACCTGGGAGGTGACTAAACATGATGTGAAGCAAGCAATTTATGAGTTTTTTGATCATGACAGGTTATACAAAGCAGTGAATTGCACCTTAGTCACCTTAATTCCTAAGAATGATGAGGCGGTATCTATGAAAGAAATGAGGGGCTTTGGGCTGCACTAATAGTGTAAATAGAGTTCACGGCATATTCAACCATTAAACATAGGCATTGGCATCAAGTGTCAACAAATAGAATATCAATTACCTTCTTGCACAAACAAAAAATCAATATCTCTTTAATTATTGATCTAGTGAAGATGGAAATTTTATAATTCTTGAAGAATTGTCCTTACTGATCCTCTTGTGTTGTATTGACTTCATTATTGATTTTTTCAGCTCCAACACCATTATTGGAAGTGTTGGAGTTGTCTTCATTCTGTGCAAAATCGTCAAAAGTAGCATCATCAACAACCAGAAACAAAAAAGGTTAACACAAATATTAGTTCAATCCTTTGGACAAATGTAAATAATATCATCATATACATAAGTTGGTTACTGAGAATATGAAATAAAGAAGATAAAGGTTAACCTGTTTAGTGAGACCGTGGACGGGAATTACTTTGTAAAGCTTGCACATAATCATCTCTTCTTCCACCTGACAACCAGAACTCCAAAATTTAGGGGATTCAAGTTTTTGTAGATGTCATGTGATTTACTTGTTCAAAATAATAATCACCAAAGAAAATTTTGACTCTAATTTCTTGAATATTGATATACCAGTCCACAAATAAAAGAAAACAAAACTATCATGTACACATTGAAGCCAACAACATGAAAAGGGGAACAAATTATACTAGGTCACAAACAGAGTGCAAAATAACAAGTTTAAGAGTGTGAGTCGGCTTAGAGTTTGAGCTAAAAAATAACCAATTTTTTTAGGTTCTCCACTCAGCATACTTTGAGTAAACATATTAGTAACTATGGCAACTGAAAGATAGCAAATTAAATCATAATCATATGTTAAAATGAGCCGTAAACATATCATACAAAAGATATATCAAACAACTATAGGTTGAATCAAAATGAGTAACTCATTTGCTACAAGCGGCTGTAATGAAATGTTCTAGATTCATTGAATAATCAAATTCACCATGAGCTTAGAATTATATTGCAAATATAAAGGAAACTCCTATATTGTGAGATATAAGCATCTAAATCTTGACCATAAGAAAAATCAGACTGAGCTGATAAATCACAATGTGAAGGTGTATAGTGTTTTAAAAGATTTATATCAAATGATCCAAAATCATGAGATGTTGAATTTTCAATCATGAAATAATATCACATTCTAAAGATTTCATTTTTCTCTATTGAAAGTGTTAGCCCCATTTTCTTGAGGCCATAGTTAGCAGTTTACTAAATTAATAGGAAAATAAAGAGAGTAAAGCAATATATACAAAGCCGATGATTTAATGCTACAAATCCAAATACTTAAGAAAGGGATCATGTATAAATATAACAACCTGAAGTTTTTGCAATTCATGCAACATTGATCTGTATGTTTCCATAAGGACCTCATTCTACTTATCCATATGCTTGTTTAGTAAAAAAAAGCTCAGAGAATAAAAGGCAATCTATAAAATAGCTCACACTCACACCAGATAAATCACATTGTGAAAAATACAAAAATATATAATAGGTGTACTTCAACAACTCTCCCG
Source organism: Vicia sativa (assembly GCA_021764765.1). Lineage (NCBI taxonomy): Eukaryota > Viridiplantae > Streptophyta > Magnoliopsida > Fabales > Fabaceae > Vicia > Vicia sativa. The sequence continues at coordinate 102,046,372 of CM038794.1, forward strand.
AGTATCTTGGGTCAAATTTTCCAGGCTTCATCGATATACAATAATAGAAGACCAAAACCTGGAAATTAGCACATGTGTTAATTTGTAAATCCAAAAGGAAACACTTTGGCTTAACCTGATATCATAATAAAACTGTATGGAATTAATGTGACACCCTAAGAGGCATAGCCATTTTAACCATTATGTAAATTGGAAGGAAAAAAAACTATTTGAATCGCAAAAGTGATCTTAATTCATATTAGAATTATACAAGAACAGATAGTTCTATCTATGTATGTTCAAATCTTGTTTTTAAGTTGACATGTTCTATTCTAGCATAGTGTTGAACAAAGTCATAAAGTAATTTACCATAGGACTAAAACTATTAAGAAAGGACTAAAACTAGTGGCAACAAAACCAAGGGAAACACCAAAATAATACTGCAAATCAAAATCATATAACACGTGTGTTTATTCTCTACATGCATTGGATATTCCACATTTCATTTTTTTTCTATGATACATGCATTGGATATTCCACATTTCATTTTTGTTCTATGATAACCAAATTAACTAAAGAAGAATTCTGAACAAGAGAAAGGAAGAGCAGAACCCATGTAGCTTCCAGCACAACGAGAGAAAGAACACAAAGCATTCATAATAATAAACAGTAATGTTCATCACATTCTTGCAATGTTAAAAAATGACATAATTTAGAAAACTCTGTTTTTCAACGGAGAAATTGAAGCATGGCCACAAATATAATAATCAATATAGATTTTTCTGAACTGAAAAACTATTAAGAGGTATAAAATGACTAAAAACATTGAAAGGTTTCAGGGCCAGAGAGACATGGCTTCATGGTTTCACAATATATTCAGTTACACTCAGCTCACAATATAATAAATTTCACTCAGTTACACTAAGGACAAAATCGAAGCAACACTAGGTATATTCAACGTATTGACAATATATTCAGTTTCAACATATTCGAAATTGAAGTTACACTTACCTGTAACATCCAAACACAACAGGACTTCAGTCGAAGCCAAGCGAGCAGAAGAAACACAAAAGCTAATCACGAACGAATCAAATAGTCACGAATACAGGAGAGTCACACAACCATGAATGCACTAGAATCACGAATCGAAGTCGAAATCATGAACGCAGGAGGCAAAGCGAAATAAATTGATACATTTGTGTGGTTACTGTTTCAATTTCACGTTTTAGGTTTAGTTTAGCCGTGTGGTGTGTGAATATCAATGTGAACAGAACTTTGATACCTTTGGAATGATTAAATTGTTAATTTGAAAATAGTTTATTTCTTCCTTTAAAGTAGGGGACAACTTATTTGATTGGATTTGTGTGTCAATCTAAACATTTATATTGGAATTGCTTAATTTTGATTGGTTGACTTTAATGGTGTCTTTTGACCATCTTGTTTGGTTACTTTTGGGCCAACACCCCTGCTTGTTTAATATAAACCTCTTTGCTTATTAAAAACAAAAAGTCAATACCATATCTCAATGCACTTTTGAGCGGTATTTCAAGAAACTTCAATATGATTTTTTAGTGTGATTTAGTTAAATAAAATTCAATATTAAACATAATTTAAATATAATAATAATAATAATAATAATATATGTATAAACAGTGTCATAATTTGGTAAGAAAACAAAATTTATCATTCATGATACAACTATACAAGAGTTTAGTTAAGGTGTTAATGTACATGATTATCTTCCAAATTTTTATTATTTAGTTTTTAGACTTTTAGTTGGCCAATAATATATAAGATCAAATTAGCAATATTGAAGTTATTTAGAGTTAAAAAGGCTTATATTATTAATTTTATATACAACTATTATAAAATGATTTTGAGACTTTTTGAATATTTTAAAACATCAGAGTGAAAATAAAGTTGGTGAAGCTAAATGAAGTGAAATAAAAGAGTTTTTTTTTTATTTTGTATGAACTTTTTAATTTACTTTTACTCTTATTAAAAAACACATATTATATAGAATTTAAATAAAACAGTTGTAGTTAACAATTTAAAAGACTGAATTTCATGTTGTACACTTTAAATTTTAAGATTGTAAGAAAAAATAAGATTATAGAATATATTATTTTTTATATAATCCTCTTTTCATTTCTTCCATTCATATAAAAGGCAATTTTGCAAACTCTCAAATACATTGCTAACACTAGGACCTCTCTAAATATTTAAATATATTATAAAAATGTAGCTTTCTAAATATTTATACACACTATACAAATAATTAAAAAAATATTGTGCCTCTAAATAGGGATTTGGGCTGCACTAATAGTGTAAATAGAATGCACGACATATTAAACCATTAAACATAGGCATTGGCATCAAGTGTCAACAAATAGAAGATCAATTACCATCTTGCACAAACAAAAAGCCAATATCTTTTTAATTCTTGATCTAGTGAAGATGGAAATTTTATAGTTCTTGCAGAATTGTCCTTACTGATCCTCATGTGTTGTATTGACTTCATTATTGATTTGTTCAGCTCCAGCACCATTATTGGAAGTGTTGGAGTTGTCTTCATTCTGCGCAAAATCGTCAAATGTAACATCATCAATAACCAGAAACAAAAAAGGTTAACACGAATATTAGTTCAATCCTTTGGACAAATGTCAATAATATCATCATATACATAAGTTGGTTACTGAGAATCTGAAATAAAGTAGATAAAGGTTAACCTATTTAGTGAGACCGTGGACGGACTTTACTTTGTAAAGCTTGCGCATAATCATCTCTTCTTCCACCTGATAACCAGAAATCCAAAATTTAGGGGATTCAATTTTTTGTAGATGTCATGTGATTTACTTGTTCAAAATAATAATCACCAAAGAAAATTTTGACTCTTATTTCTTGAATATTAATATACCAGTCCACAAATTAAAAAAAAAACAAAACTATCTTGTACACATTGTAGCCAGCAACATAAAAAGGGGAACAAATTATACTTGGTCACAAACAGAGTGCAAAATAACAAGTTTAAAAGTATGAGCCGACTTAGAGTTGGAGCTATACAAAACCAATTTTTTAGGTTCTCCACTCAACATACTTTGAGTAAACATATTAGTAATTATGGAAACTGAAAGATAGTAAATGAAATCATAATCATAAGTTAAAATGAGCCATAAACATATCATACAGAAGATATATCAGACAACTATAGGTTGAATCAAAATGAGAAACTCATTTGCTGCAAGCGGCTATAACGAAATGGTCTAGATTCATGGAATAACCAAATTCACCATGAGCTTAGAATTATATTGCCAAGATAAAGGAAACGCCTATATTGTGAGATATAAGCATCTCAACTTGACAATAAGAAAAATCAGACTGAGCTGATAAATCACAATGTGCAGGAGTATAGTGTTTCAAAAGATTTATATCAAATGATCCCAAATCATGAGATGTTGAATTTTCAATCATGAGAAAATATCACATTCTAAAGATTTTATTTTTCTCTCATGAAAGTGTTAGCCCCATTTTCTTGAGGCCAAAGTTAGCAATTTACTAAATTAATTGGAAAATAAAGAGAGTAAAGCAATATATACAAAGCCGATGATTTAATGCTACAAATCTAAATACTTAAGAAAGGGATCGTGTATAAATATAACAACCTGAAGTTTTTGCAATTCATGCAACATTGATCTGTATGTTTATATGATAACCAAGTTAACTAAAGAAAAATCGAAAAAAAGATTGGAAGAGCAGAACCCATGTAGCTTCCAGCACAACGAGAGAAAGAACACAAAGCATTCATAATAATATACAGTATTGTTCATCACATTCTTGAAATGTTAAAAAAATGACACAATTTAGAAAACTCTGTTATTCAACGAAGACACTGAAGCATGGCCACAAATATGATAATCAATATAGATTTTTCTGAACTGAAAAACTATTAAGAGGTATAAAATGACAAAAAACATTGAAAGGTTGCAGGGTCAGAGAGACATGGCTTCATGGTTTCATAATATATTGAGTTACACTCATTTCACAATATAATAAATTTCACTCAGTTACACTAAGGACAAAATCGAAGCTACACTAGGTATATTCAACGTATTGACAATATATTCAATTTCAACATATTCGAAATCGAAGTTACGATAGAACAACGAAGTCACAAAATCGAAGTTACACTTACCATAATGACCAAACACGACTTGATTGAAGCCTAGCGAGCAGGAGAAACACAAAATTGAATCACGAACGAATCGAATAGTCAAGAACGCAGGAGAGTCACACAGCCACGAACGCACTAGAATCACGAATCGAAATAAATTGAAACATTTGTGTGGTTACTGTTTCAATTTCATGTTTTAGGTTTTGTTTAGCCGTGTGGTGTGTGAATATCAATGTGAACGGGACTTTGATACCTTTGGAATGATTAAATTGTTAATTTGAAAATAGTTTATTTCTTCCTTGAAAGTAGGGGACAATGTTGTTTGATTGGATTTGTGTGTCAGTCTGAACATTTATATTGAAATTGCTTAATTTTGATTGGTTGACTTTAATGGTGTCTTTTGACCATCTTGTTTGGTTACTTTTGGGCCAATACCCCCGCTTGTTTAATATAAACCTCTTTGGTTATTAAAAACAAAAAGTCAATACCATATCTCAATGGACTTTTGAACGATATTTCAAGAAACTTCAATATGGTTTTTTAGTGTAATTTTGTTAAATAAAACTCAATATTAAAAATAATTTAAATATAATAATAATATATATATTAATAGTGTCATAATTTTGTATGAAAACAAAATTTGTCATACATGATACAACTATACTAGAGTTTAGTTAAGGTGTCAATGTACATGATTCTCTTCCAAATTTTTATTATTTAGTTTTTAGACTTTTAGTTGGCCAATAATATATAAGATCAAATTATCAATATTGAAGTTATTTAGAATAAAAAAGGCTTATATTATTAATTTTATATACAGCTATAATAATATTGATTTTGAGACTTTTTGAATATTTTAAAACATCTGAGTGAAAATAAAGTTGGTGGAGTTAAATGGAGTGAAATAAAAGAGTTTTTTATATTGTATTAAAAAACACATATTATATAGAATGTAAGTAAAACAGTTGTAGTTAACAATTTAAAAGACTGAATTTCATGTTGTACACTTTAAATTTTAAGATTGTAAGAAAAAAAATAAGAATATAGAATATATTCTTTTTTATATAATCCTTTTTTCATTTCTTCCATTTATATAAAAGGCACTCTTGCAAACTCTCAAATACATTGCTAATACTAGGACCTCTCTAAATACTTAAATATATTATAAAAATATATCTTTCTAAATATTTATACACACTATACAAATAACTAAAAAAAAATATATATCTTTCTAAATATTTATACACACTATACAAATAACTAAAAAAATACAGTGCCTCTAAAATAGTGGGCTTTGGGTTGCACTAATACTGTAAATAGAGTGCACGACATATGCAACCATTAAACATAGGAATTGGCATCAAGTGTCAACAAATAGAAGATCAATTATCTTCTTGCACAAACAAAAAGCCAATATCTTTTTAATTATTGATCTAGTGAAGATGGAAATTTTATAAATCTTGCAGAATTGTCCTTACTGATCCTCATGTGTGTTGTACCCTAAAATTCGCCATCTTCATTTTTAATTAATAGTTGGCTTACACTTGATCAATAGGTGCATTGCATACAAATCATTCATGCATTAACCATGGGATCTTATTTTTTGATTATGAGAGAGTATACAATTCTGAAGAAGAGGTTTGGTTCTCCAAAGCTGGATATCTGAAGTTTTGTTATTTCAAGCGTCACATCAATACGCAAGATATGTGTGTCCAGGAGCTTCTGATTATCTATCGAGGATTGGAGTTTTGAGGTTCTGATTACCTATCATTTGGATATTGATTACAGTTTCGAGCTGCGATGTGTTGTGGTCGAATATTTGAGCCCGAATTGATTCTATGGCATTTTGTGAGTCTTGAAGTATCTGCGTACGACTTATCGATCCACGCGATTCATCAGATAATCAAGAACAATTGGATAAAAATATATTTGAGTGCGTGTATTGAAAAGTCAGCAAAAGTCAAAGTTTGACCGGGTGGAATTTTTGGTCAAAATTATGGTCAAGTCAAGATTTGAGAAAATGTGATCATTCGTTGAGAAAAGTCGGAAGAATCAGAGGAAAATGAGGTTTCTTGCATTTTAAGTAATCTTGGACTTAGAAAAATTTTCTAAGTTTTAAGCGTTTTGTGTTCACGGAGCCATGTTGTCGATTCCGTATCTTGCTCGTCTGTGTTCGAAATTTCACGAATGAGTAGTCGTTGGAAAGAGCACATTTCGTACTTCGAATTTGTGCTTGTGAAGATTTTTCCAGAAATGCCCGGATTTCGAGTTATAAGATTCTGAAGTTTAATGTTCACAACTTTTGAAATTTACACTTACTGAAATTTTAAGAGTTTTTCAACATGTTCAAGTGCTCGACATCCGAGACATTTTATACATGTTTCAAGACGTCGATTCGAGTTAAGTTCAAAATCAAGATTGTTCATTTAGCGGCAATCTACAACTTTGCTGAAGAAATCGAAACCATTTGGGAATCGGATCAAAAATTACGGAGCTCGGAAGTAACGAGTTATCATTTCTCAAAAATTCACTTAAGAAATATTTTGAAGTGTTTGTTTCTATGCTCAAGCTGAAAGTTTCAGATTCGATTTTATCATAGTTCGTGGCTCCGATTTTAAAAATGTTCAACTGCAAAGTTATTCATCTCATGGAAATCTATAACTTTGTTGAAGGAGTCGAATTCATTCGGGATTCGGATCGAAAATTACAAAGCCTGGAAAATAAGGATTCATTATGTTTGCAATATTCGAATAGTCGTTGTGCACATGTTCAGGGCTGTTTTTGTCATCGATTCGATCGCCGCACGGAAAAACTCCAAACATGAAAGTTGGATATTGTCATTTCCTCTAAAAGTTTCGTTCACAAACTTTTTTGTTTCGGACGTCGGAGCGGAAGATACAGAGCGTCGTAGTTGCGGTTTAAGCCAAAACACAAACAAAGATATGCATTTTGCCATGGTTACGAGAACTTTTCATCAAACAGTTGGTGTACGTATGTTTGGGGATGTTTTTATCATCGATTCAATCGCCGCACGGAAAAACTCCGAACACAAAAGTTGGAGTTTGTCATGAACTCTACAAGTTTCGTTTAGAAACTTTTTCGTTTCGGACGTCGGAGCGGAAAATATGGAGCGCCGTAATTGATGGTTTGAAGTTGGAAAATTGCTACAAGTCATGCTTGGAACATGCCCAACTAGGTATGGACTTTTATCGAACACTTGTGTGGCAAAGTTCAAACACTTTTTATTCGGTGATTAAAGCTCCGTTTGGATTTTTGTCGAACTATAAAGTTGTTATATCACACGTGCTCTTTCCGATGGTGTCAAGCTTGAGTCGTTTGGTCGAGTAATGGAAAAGTTATGGATCCGTAAAGTGGTGCACATGGATTAATTTAAGAATATGACACTTAGAATTTCTCAAATATCCAGTCGACGACGTCATGACTTGAAGCTAAATCGGCGAGCTTACGATCGATTTCTCATCGGGTGTTCAACATCAATATTGCTCTATCAAGTGTGCTCTTCGAGTCGACGCTCTCGTTATATTGATTGAGTTACTACACACCAATATAGGAGCATACAAAGTAGTGGGCATGGTTTTTTTCGTTTAGAAAAAGTGTTGGCAGTAGAGGTATTCATAACAGTAATAAACAAACTAACAGAATCCATTATTTATTTTTCACACATTAATAACTATCTTGGTTTTCTTTCTCTCCATCAGTAACAACCATAACCAAAAAAACATTCTTTCTTCTTCCATTTTTTCCTCACACCATTCTGTTACAAAGAAATTCCCTCATTCATTTGCTCACTATAACAACCATATCTTGATTTCTCTCACCACCTCTCTCTTGTCTTGGCCACTCAACACTATAGCTTCACCTCCCTCATCCATAACAGAATTATCTTAACCCCACGAGTCGTCACCACTCTTTTTTGGATGGAACTATAACAAACTTAAAAAAAAAAGCAGTTACAAAAAGAAAGGGGACTCTCTCGAACCTCCATTGCTATCTTCAACAAACTCCTTTCCATTTTCCTTTTTTTCTTCCACCATCTCTAACAAACTTCCATTCCTCACACCATTTTGTTACAAACCACAACCAGAATCTCCTCTCACTCTTATTTCTTCAATGGAAGGTCACCTCGTTCTCCCATAAAAACCCCACTCGGCCTCTATCATTCTCACCGTGAGTTTTCCCTTTTCTCACCATACCAGCAAAAGAAATGCAATAAAAGCTCCATTTCCGTGCTGGGATTCAGTGGAAGAACGTCGTCGCGGTTCATGAACTCTCTCCAAATTTGCGAGTATAATGTTGAGTTTATTTCTCAATGTGTCGAAGATTCCCATAGTTCATTTTCTTCATCAAGATCTTGAGTAGAAGCAGTGAAGTTTTCCGAAGATTTTCTCGCGCTCGCCGCCAATTTACTTGAAGTTTTCCGGAGTATTTCTTAGCTCGCAGTGCTCTTCGGATCTTTATCCGTTTGGTATTTATTTTATTTTGTTTACCGCATTCTTTTATCGCTTTTCTAGAGAGCATGAGAAGTAGGGTTTTACCGCTTTCCTTGCCATGAGAAGTAGGAATAGAGATGTATGAAGGGGCTTCGTAGTTGGAGAATGTTCGGGAACCCTCGGTTTATTTAAAGACCCGTTTAGGCGCACATTTGCTAATTGTGTTTGGTTTGTTTAAAATCCTCCATCTGCATAGGGAGGTAATTCTGAGTAAGTGTTTATATTTGTGCTTGCATAGGTCAACAGTGGTTAGGACACCCGACGTGGCACCACCAAGCAAAGTCCCGCTTTTTATATTTCTTGCTATCGAGTCATGATGATATGATGGGCAAGCAGAAAGGGTCCGTAATCGACCCCCGCACAGTTCTAGTGCGTGTCAGCTCAGCACACGTGAATTGTGTTGCTTCCTTTATCGAGTCAATAATGATAAAGTGGCAAGAGTTCCTTATTCTGACTCTCCACACTTTCCTGGGGTTCGCATTTATTGCAGAGCTCGCATCATTTGCTCTTCACACTTGACAATTCATGTCATGCGGTGATACTATTCACAGGAATCAGATGTGTCGGCTCCTGGTTGACTCACGGTATGCTCGTTACTGTTTGAGGCTATGGGACTTCCTCCTTTTCATGCGCTTGTGTGCCATTTGTTTGCTTTCATTGCATTGTGTGTGTGCTTCTGCCAAAGAACTTGCTTGCTTCATCCCTTTTTGTCATCTTTGATTCTACTTTAGGTAGCGGATCGAGGTAGACATAGACTTAGGATTGCAAACCTTTTCCATTCCTTTTTGTCGTCTTTGATTCTACTTCAGGTAGCGAATCGAGATAGACATAAATTTAGGTTGTAAACCTTTGGCATGTTCCCTTAGGATTCTCTTGAATCTACTTTAGATAGTAATTCGAGTTAGACCTTAGGTTGTAATCCATGCATGATAACATTAGGGATAGAGTTAGATAGTTTCCCTTGTTTGTTTTCTAGTTTCTTTTGCATCCTTGCATGTAATAAAACTAAAACTTGTTTTCTTTTTTCTTTACAAATCAAAACACTTAATAATGGTGCAAACTCCTTTTTTAAGGTAAAAACAACCAACCAATACAAACTCTTTTTTTGCCTACGGGTTTTCTTTTTGTGTTTAAAATTCTTTTGTATAAGTAAAAAACATATAACCCGCCAAAACATGTGAGCCGAACTATGGCGCTCTGACTTTCCCATTGCACGCGGGAATACGTAGGCATCTTGTCACGGGGCTCGATCGAGCAAAATTTGTAAATACTTCCTTCTTTTCCCCGTGTTTTCTTTATTTTCTTTTATTTCACATGCATACTCTTTAGCATACAGATATAGCATTTTAGCAGTAAATAGATATAAACACACTCATTAGATAGAAAATAGAAGTGGATACCGTAGAGTACTACGGACGTGTGGGGTTCTAATACCTTCCCTTCACGTAATAGATTCCCTTACCCTACCTCTCGGTCGCAATACCGTGTCTTATCCCTTTCAGGTTTTCGCGATGCGTTCACCTTACTCCTTTTGTGAGATAAAAAACGTTTGATGGCAACTTCATTGATATAGTTATCGGATGATGTTCAGCCGATTGTTTCAGCTGGCGACTTCACTGGGGATCGTACAGACCTCTTGCTGGTCCGATCAAGAGTCGATCCTAGCTTTTATTTTCATGTCTATTGGGTGCTTATTTATTTTTTATTTATTTACTCTCTTTATCGCATCATCCTTTGTATGCTTGCATTGCATTCTATGTGGCATTTTACCGCTTTTATATATCCTATACACTGTGTACTGCTGGACTGGTTGTTCTCTTGATTGGGTGGGTGTTATCATGAGGTAAAAGGCCCAATACACGGGCTATGAGTGACATATAGGAACACATAGGAATAGAGTAGACACATGATTGCTATGAGACGTGAGGTCCAAAATAGCGTATTCATGTGGTTTCGCGCTCAGACGAGGTTCGAACGCGGTATTATCATCATCACGTAGGTGTTACGATGATATTACTTAGCGGGAGACTTTTGACTCTGAGTCACCCCTTTGACCTTACCCTGGCCTAGATTACACCTATGAGTGGGGCGGGAATATTTCAAACAGGTACTGATGGTGACTATGTTCTGATGGTGACTTTATTCTATTGGTGACTCGGTATTTTCTGATGGTGATTTGGTATTTTCTATTGGTGACTTGATATCAACGACAGTTACACAGTTTGATGATGTTTGTTCTGACATGGCCAAAGTTATAGCCGTGATTTTGTGTGCAATTGTCCAGTAGTGCTCAGTGATACGGAATTCATATTATGGCATATTCGCATCATGGCATATTTAATTTTTCAAAAAAAATGCATACAAAATAAAAGTTAACTATCATTTGCATGTCATTTTCCAGGTTCATTTCTAGAGTTTATCTCCATCAATCATGGCAAACAACATTGATTTCCTCAGAGAGCCAACCAGGCACACCTCTTCCTATGGCATTCCATCCCTAGATTTTGCTCAATTGAGAAGTTTAAGTGCTCAAGTGGTTAAGAACAGTTTTAAGGACTTCTCGGACAGTTACGGGAATATTTTGTCCCTCTTGGATGTATCTGTGGATCCATATGCTATCTGAGCTCTTTGCGGTTTATGATCCTCCTTTGAGATGCTTCACATTCGAGATTATCGATTACTCCTACACTTGAAGAGTATGCGGTATTCTTGATATAAAGATACTTAATCAGGTCCCTTTTGTTCAGATACCTGTTACTGTGAATTTTGAGGCTATCATGAGGGCTCTTTATTTGATTCACAACGATTTCAAAGTGTTCTGGAAGCCGAACGAAGATACTTTTGGTTTTTATTCAAAGTTCCTGGTAAGGAAGGCACGAGAGTTTGAAGCCAAGGGCGAGTGGTTGGCCTTTAATTCGATCGTGGCTGTTTTGGTGTATGGTTTAGTGCTCTTCCCAAATATTCCAAACTTTGTTGATGTTGATGCCGTTCATCTATTCATGAGTGGAAATCCGGTACCAACTGTACTTGCCGACACTTACTATATCATTCACTCTAAGCATGGAAGCAAAGGGAGTATTAATTGTTGTTTACCATTGTTATACAAATGGTTTTTGTCACATCTACCAAATAGTGGACCGTTTGTAGAGACTAGCGGTACAAGTAAGTGGGGACAGAGAATCATGGGGCTCACTTCACATGATCTAAGATGGCATAATCTCCGAATGGATACTTCGAGAGTCATTGTTGAATGTGGCTCTTTCCATAATGTTTCGTTGATTGGTAGAATGGGTTGTATCAACTATAATCCTCGACTTGCCTTACGTCAGTTAGGATATGCATTAGATGACAAGCCTAATGACAAGTATGTGGAACAATCTGTGTACTTTGAGAAAGCGAAAAATCTGGGATTGTTGAGAGACGTACAGCTGGCATGGGGGAATATTCACAGAAGAGATAGGCTCACTTTTGGTGCGAAGAATGCTATTTCTAGGCCTCCCTATGATGTGTGGGTGAAACATAGAGCGGAAACAATATTGTTGCCTTTTAAAAGAGAGAATCAGTTGTATGAACAACCTCCTGTAATCCTACCTGACACCGTACCTGCAGAAGAGTATACCAAGATCCGTGTTGAAAACATCAGGCTTCGCGAACAAGACCGAGCTTTGAATTTGAAACTTTATGAAGTAAGGGATGAAAAGTTAGAATTGGTACATAAGCTCAAGGAAGTTGGTGCAGAAACTTCGACGGCTCGGAAAATAAGACTTGGGAGAGAAGAAGATGTTTCTATTGAAGAATACCAGAAAGCACTCGAGCAGGCCGAAAATAAACACCAAGACTGTCTGAAGTTGCAAGCATCCCAACATAAGCTGAAGGGACAGGTGAAAGATCTCGGACAACAACTCAAGGATACTAAGTTGCTAGAAAAGAGAATCACGACCATGCGAAATTGAAGAAGCTAAAGGAAGCACCGGTCCCGGTCCCTTTACCAGAATGTCAAGAATGTAGCCAACTAATTGACCAATGTCAATATCTCCGAGAGAATTTGCTCAAGAAGGATGTTGTCATTGATAGCTTCGCAAAAGGACGAGACCGTGAGAGGATTAAAAAGTTGTTTCAAGAGACCAAGGAGTGGAGTGCTAGGTGCTTTCAACAAGATTGGCCGTTATTCTACACAGATTTGGAAGACTTTACTCATTGATTGCATTTTGTTGCTTTGCCTTTTTATGTAAAAGACCACCACCGAGATTGTTGGTTGGGGTCCGTTGATTTTATGGTTTCATGTATGGATTGTTTGTATGAACTTGACGTTTTAAGACTTCTATTATTGAATGAAAGTGGTTATTGCTTCCAAAATATCTCCTATATTATTGGCTATATCTATGTGTCATGTTGTTTTGCTATGTCTAAGGTTTGATAAAGCTCTTGAAAGAACCCCGAAATATGACTAACATTTCATGCATCATACATTACATCCACACATATATATATATGCATACAGTGGTTCATGCCGTTTTTCTTATCTGCATACGGTACTTTTCGAAATTGCTTCTTCAACTTCTTACCGATACAACACTAGGGAATTCAAAGAGACAAATGGAGCGGTCTGGTGATATGGCGGATCTAAACACCAGGATGGATATAAGGGTTAACTAATTGCTCGAAGTCATTGAATATGCTGCTCCAAAAGTTGAGGGCTATATAGTTTTGAAAATGCTACAAAACAATTAAAAGCCAACTGCAATGTCTCCATCAACAACGGCCACAACAACGTCGATAATCAAGTTAACGGGGGTTTGTGAATCGAAACAATGGGCTAAATGGGTCCAACTAATAGTCTGCTACTCGGGTTTAGCAAATCATATGATGAACAGGCTGCTCATGTAAGAATGGAAATGGGTGGTACCCGCCCATGATGAATCATCAAGTTGAACAAGTTGTAATCTGATACAATTATGGCGGTCGATCCCTATTCCTCAACGAAGGAAGACTATATAAATATTCTAATATGAACAACCCGTCATGAAAAAATTGCGTATGCGAGGCGTATCTGCTCAACAGTTGTGGGTTTTGATATGATCACGGGACTTGTGCGAGGAGAAATCCCTCCCAAATTCAATGCAACTAAATACAAGGGAATAGTTGTCCCAAAACTCATATAAGGTCCCTAAAGAAAGATGTATTCTAAATGACTCTAATGAACTTCTTTAAAAATAGCTTGGTTGGTGGTCCTTTGGATGGTACATGGTCAAAATTTCACATTCAAAGATTTGGTCCAAGCTTTTGTCTTTACAATACCAACGCCGCTCCAACTAGAACTCGATTACAAAATCTATCTCGAAAGCTAATGAACCATTCAAAAATGCGCGTGCATGGCGCCGCGAAAAAAAGTCCCGATTCCGTGGTGAAATCATGGATTTGTTCTTTGGCACTCTATGGAAATACTATGCAAGGCTGCGGTATGTTTGGATCCTGACATAATGTTGGCAAAGTTAGGTTGGTCAAATAAAATCAAGACGTGTTGAAAGGAGGCGAAACGGGCAAAATTTTGGAGGTTACGAAGAAGGAGGAGTTAGTTCTACTCCAAGAAAGGTAAGGGAAAGTATCAAAATATGATCACCAAATTCTTCCGTGATGATTCACCTACTCGACACCTCGACAAGCCTATGTCCCGGCAAGGAATGGATTTACACACGCGAAAAGTTCGATACTTTGCCCGTCATCTTCGATATTACGAGTTATTTATGAAATTCACGGCAGCGGATCGTGATGTCACAGAGAAATAACCCGAACACCTCTATCAACACTACATAAATTCACACAACCAATGCAAAACACGATAAATTGTTGCAGGCGTAATACACCACCTACGCGGGGGCTACCAACCGAGGAAGAAATTCACCGTAAAATTAGAGAATAAACCCAACAGTTTATCTCCTTCACCGCACCCGATACAACTTCAATCTAAGTCCTACTTAGACACGAGTTCTACACTCCCCCATCAGCGGTGATATCGACCTAATTAATTGAATTGTGAGAACACACTTCAATAAACTATCTTGATCTTGCTTCAACTTTATCAAAAACAACAAGTGCTTACGACTTTGAATAAACTACCACCCACCAAATCCTAGTCCCGATAATTGCTTCGGAAACTAAATTACACAAATAACAACACCTAAATCTTGATAAATCCGGAAACGCGGTGCCGGTTGTATTCCTTTTATAAAAATCACAAACTTGATTTTGGGCTTCCAAAAAGATAGCTAGTTCATAATTTAATCCTAAAAATCTTTCTTTTAACAACCCCGTTTAACTAAGATTAACCTAGCAACCGTGAGCATGCATTCTAATAAATGTAAAACATAAAATAGCATTTAACAAACTTCACGAAAGTCTCGGGAAAAGCAGTTCTGCGAGCGAGAATGTCACCCGAATGTCATAACATACATTATGACATCGGACTATTCTGCGAAATTCCGGCCGACTTTATCTTCGATTACGGTATGTACTTTAAACATCCTTGTCGAAGTAGGATTTATCTTGATCGAATGTCATGACATTTATCAAGACATTGTCATAACCTAGTTTACCAAAAGTAATGCCAACCTAAAACACTAACAAACTCCCCTTTGGCACATTTTGGCTAAAACTACTTATGAATCGAGAGAACTGTCTGTTGAGAGAAGAAAAACTAGTTCTAAGCTTACAGAAACTAGAACCTAGAGATAAGATAAATTCTACCCATACAAAATTCCCACAATTGCCCACATACAAATTTAAATTGCCATATAGTTTCCCAATTTCCCAATACAATTTCCCACAATAGTTCTTCTCCCCCTTTTTAGCCACAAAGGGGCCAAAAAAAATAGTACAAGTGCCCCAATCATTCAAACTATAATTAAGTACCAGCATTGTTAAGTGTTACATCTCTGTCAAAGGATTACAATTCTGTCAACAAAATGATTACAATCTTCGAATCAAAGCCGGAAAAAATAAATGGCAAGCAGGTTTAAACAACAAGGCAATAGAAACATGATGGGCGAGCTTCCATCTCAAGTGCTTTCTTCTCGGAAGGAACACTATGAAAACATCTTACGAACTCCCCACTCCGGCCATCGAACATCCTCATTTCGGCATCACCATGACCTCGTCCGGCAACTATCCCTTCATCCTCGACTTACGCATCCTGCTTTCTGGTTGAAGATCGGCTCTTGAGCTTTGCTTCCTTGGCTACTGCGGGTAGCTTTTAACACGGTAGGGTATTGCCTTTTGAGAAGTTGCCTTGACATTGGATGTCTCACGGATGTCATGACAATGTCGGAACATGTCTTCCTTAAAAAGTTTGTAGTGGAATCGAAGCGAGGGCTCTTTACGGTGCATCTCTTTTAGCTAAAATATCGAGTGGTGGGTGATAATTCCCACACGGCGGGGAGGAAAGGCTATGGGTCCTTTGATAGCGTAGCTTTCGGCATGCTTGAGAATGCCCTTATATATATAGGATCCATAGTCGAAATTTAGCCTTAGTGCCCTACTGCATATATGAATCTTCCATCCAATAGAGATGGTGGATTTGTGATTGGTTGGGACCAGTTAGCACCAATCTTATGCGGGATGGCAAATTTGACACTCGACTTGCTTGCGAGGATTTTCCTTGACCATTGCCTTACTTGTTTGGCGGTGATGGTTTGGCGGATCTTGTTGTCGGTTTCCTCCGGCTCTGTGAGCATCATCGAATCTACCAGGAATACAGTGATCACACAGAAAACGACTTTCCTCCCTAAATGCTCTGATCTTATAGTTAGCAGACCTCCATCCCCACCCATAACGGATTGACTATAAACTCTTTCACCAAAACTTCATAGCAGTTTGAGAAACTCACAGTTATTTTCATCGAACCGACCTCTTTAATCAAATCAACAATTTCCCTTGCACTCGAGTACACTTTTATTCACTCTCTTTCCGAGCCACCCTCTTTAGGCAAACATACTTCCATCTTCCAGCATTCTCGGGATGATGGAATGAAATATTATCAATGATAGCCGCCGAGGCACCTTAGGCGGTTGCCAAGTTTGCTTCTTTACGGGATGAATGTGCGACATTCTCCTCGACATCAAAATCGAGTCTTGATTTGACTCACGAGTTAGATTCCTTCCTCTTTTCCACATTGGTGTTCTCTTTGGTCTAGAGTCACCACCAACAATTTTACTCATCTCTTTGTAGAGTCCAATGGGATACTTCGACCTTGCCCACATCTTAACACCACCTTCTTTGGCGGGGCTGCGAAGAATGACTTTTTTTCCACTTCCTTTTCATCATCCTCTGCAATGCTTGGATTGACCTTGTGAATGGTATTGTCGAGAATACTTCATCAAGTCGATGGTGGAGGTTCGATTAAATGATCGGACTCTTGAACTTGAGACTTTTCGGTTATCACCACTTGGTTTTAAGAGTCTCTTCAAGATACGTAAATGTAGTCGATGGGGATTTATCGAGCACACTTTGCGGGATTCCTCGAAATACCGGAAATCACATCTTCCTTATCGGTTTCATTACAAACATCATCAATACTTGCGGAATCTTTAAGCGAAGGATCGACACCATTCTTGGCGAGGAAACATCGTGATCACCGGATGTCGACATTCGGTGACATGGATGGCGCTAAACTAGGGCTAGCGAGACTTATAGTTTAGAGGGATTGAAACCAGTGCAGTTTTGTTCTTCGTTTAGAATCACAGGTTACTAATCTAGCAATGGCTGGCGGGACCTAGACCATCTATGTTCACTATTTACGGAGGCGAGATGATGATGCGAGAAGTCTTACGGAAGGAGATGCTTGTGACCTTCTTGCATTCCTTGTCGTAATTTCTTGACTTTTACGGGTGGAGTGGCCATTGCAGCGGGTAACCCTCGGGCTTGACTGGGCTTCACCATTTGCCCAACTTGACCATGGAGGAGATGAAGAGCACGATTCTTGAGATGATGAAGATGATGAAGACATATTTGCTTATGGATTTTGAGAGAATGAGGCCTTGAATGGCGAGAGGGTTTCAAGGTTTCTTTTGGATGAAGAAAATGTGATACTACTTTCAAATGAAGAAACTATTATATGTGGGAGTCTCTTCCTATTCTTGGACCTTTTAAAATAAGATAAAAATAATTAAATATCCCTTATAAATAATTGAAGTAAAGGTCTTTTCATCCCTTGTTGTAGAGTGCAGATTAATTTTACACTCATTATATTGACAAATACCCAATTTGCCCTTTAAAGACTTAAAGCCCGACCTCGAAACTTGATAAAAATGTCACGGTCGATGTCATGCATCACCTGTATGACATTTGCTCGATCTGCATCGCTTCATCCGAGCATCTTGAAGCAATTGCAACCGGTACATGTATTCGGACTCAACATTATATAGGAACACACGGTTTTGCTTCTTGAACCAAGAACCAAGATTGTTTCTCGAGAAAACATCCATCAAAGAGCTTTTACAAGCTTTGATCGACACTTTCTCCCCTTGTTTTCTTGGACAACTTTAAATGTGCATGAAGCGGAGTCCTATTATGGCTGACCATTCTTCATTCCAAATTTCTTGACAAAATTCCTTGCAAACTTGCTCTGTGGAAGGAATGTTGAGTTTCCATCTGTGAGACTTGCGGTCTAAGAAAACAAATCAACTCTCCAGGGCTGCTTTCAGTTCATTAGCATTTGGTTGCTAAAATGTCTCACCATTTTGTCGACATTCCACCAAATACTATGTCATTAACATAAATGTAGTCACCATGATCTTTTCTCCTTCATTCTTGACAAGGGTTTATCAAGGCTCGCTCTCCATATCCTTTGGCGGTAAGGATCTTGGTTAGCCTTTCATACGGGATCCTAGTAACTTGTGATTACTTTAGAAGTGATCGGATGTCTAGACATTGAGTGTGACATTACGGTTTCTATCCGATACCCATTTACAAAGTTCTCCCTTTATCAATGTGAAATCTTGGTATCCTACTCCACTCTATGGAACTGATCCTTTTCCTTCCTACGAGGTGTAAGTGGCCAGTTCTTGGTCCCACAATTTTACTTCCTCTTCATCTTTATGCAGCAGAACACAAAGGAAGGCAGTGGTGTTCTCGGGTTCCCACGTGTGCTTGTCCTTTGATCGGCTCTCTCAAATCACTTCTTGTTCGTCATTGATTACAAGACATTCGAGACTTAGTAAGTATTTGTGAATCCCGTATCACATGCTTATCTTTGATGAGATTGGCGATCGACCCTTTTACCATGACACCACGTTTAGGTTTGGAACTCGGACCGGTTTGAGTTTCAACACCTTTGATTTCTCCTTTAGCTCCGTCTCAAAGTAACAAAGCTATTAGAATGATTTAACATCATTAAGAAAATTTATGTCTCGGTCATATGCTTAGAACACCTTTGTCAATGCCACTCTTCCTTGGCGAGACACTCTGAAGAGTGTGAGCTACGAGCTCTGATCTTCTTCTTCCATTGTTGAGTGTATGATACCTTGTTGGTCTTAGGCTTCATATAAGTTAGGATTAGGGTATCCATGTAGCCTAAAGCAAAAGATTTTATGTGACCAAACCTTGACAATAATGACATCTCCATCTTTGAAACTTTTTGTTCATGTTTCTTTGATCTTAATGTTAGACAATGTTGTGACATCTGTTTTGACATTGGTTTATTAAGTCTGTTCTTCTTTTTTGTTGTCGATAAATTTCTTAGTCTCCATATCACAGGCGGACCTATTTCTGTCTTGTGGTGTGACATCTTCTTTTCCATTGACTTGCAGGTTGTTCTTCTCCTTGTTATTAGCAAATCTCTTTGCCACATACTACAGGCGGACACATTTCTGTTTTATGTTGTGACAATTTGTTTTGACATTGGTTTCCATTGTCTCTTCTTCATGTCACCGGGTTTCTTTTGATCCATATCCTAGACCATGCTTATTTCACGCATTTTGTCAAGTGAAGGATTTCTTCGACTTATCGATGCGGATATCAACATTTTGTGATTTGGACATCGATCAGTTTGAGTTCAACATTATAATATCATTGTTGGGTGATTTATAGTGGGTGTGTTTTCCTTTTTCTCGACCTCGACTTCACGTTCGACTTCGACTTCTCTGATCGACTTTTTACATTTCTCATTTTCTTTGACATACTTCCACTCCTTACAACTTCTTGTAGGTCTCTATGACTCTTCAAATATCACTTCCTCGTCACTAGAGTCCATATCGAGTTACACACTCGGAGGAAGCGTTGACAAGTTGGCTTCTTCCTTTCTCGTTCACTTCCAGATCACCATCGGACAGTTAGCGGTTGTGATCTGATTGGTGACTTTGTAGGATTTTGTATCAAATGTGCGGATAGCAAAATCGCCACCGAGCTTTTATTTTTATCAATTAAGGGAAGGTAAAAGTAGCAGAAAAAAGACCTTCGTTAGATTGATTTGGGAGAATGGTTATGAAAAGGAAAGGTATTAGCACCACTTTCCATCAGTAGTTATCTACGGCTCTTGAATTACTCTAGATCACTTTTAAAATTGCTACATGTGTTTGACAAAAAGTTTTGAAAAGAGGCATTTCGCTTTGACTTTGTAATGACTCATGTAGTGTATACAAAGTGTTAGAAAATATTTTGTTTTGAAAAGAATTTGAACTTGAAAAAAGAGTGTGTGGTGTGAAAAGCATTTGGTAGAAATGACAACTAAAGACTTATTTACCCACTCGAAATTGGTCGTTTGCTTCTACGTTCCTTTAGAATAAGCTAGCCATACCATTAGTTAGTAGGTAGCTCCATTCGTTGGATATAGCGGGACATTCGAAGGGACATCGGATGGTCGTAGAAAGCAACTTGTAGGAAGTATCTGGCATTCGAAGGTATCATCATTTTCGTGGCGACAATCGGTCAGATCATGTATTGGGGCGACATACATTGGGTCTTATGATCTTTGTATCGAAGGGACTATGATGATTTGTTTGGAAAACAGCGGTGCTAGAATACCTCTACGTTAGGGCATGATTATTTGAATTCGCAAAACGAGAAGAATTACCTAAAGTGCGTGTGTGAAAAGAAGTGTGTTGATTTGAATATGTTATCTTGAAAATTAGTGGGCTATGTTCAATTTTAGTCTTGCCATACACACCTAATTACTAGCAATTATAAGAGTCGAAATTAAAATGCGGAATGTAAAGTGGAAAGGTAAATATCTCGCTATTACATGGCTTTAGAAGCGGATACATAATTTAAAACTTACGGAAAATAAAATCCTAAATTAAACTATTACATCCATATCTGAGTTACATTATTGGAAAATAAAATGAAAATAGTAAAAAGCATCGAATTGGAAGAACACATGGCTTGAAGAATGAAATCGGAAAATATGATGAAATCGAAATAAAGAAAATGTTAGAAAAATGCAAATTTAAATTGGAAAAAATATGACATCTTTGAAAATAATGTAAATATACTAAGATAATTTTTGGGATTTTTTTATTGCAATTTAATAATAAAAATAATTAAAAGTGATTTAAATGCAAAATTATAAATAAAAATAAATATGCATGCAAAAAATATATTTTAATTTATTAAATTAAATAAAGATTTTATGAAAATAAATGCAAAAGGAAAAAATATTTTGATGATTTTAAATCACGAAGTAAAATTGTGAAAAGAAATTAAATAATATGCAAAATATTAAATAATTAGAAAATAGAAAAATAGTTGAAAAGTTGCAAGTTTGAGAAAAAAAAACCAAAAGCAAGTGCCGTGGGAATCGACACAGAGACATGGGAAGTATCTTTACAGGAGGCATATAACAACTTTGGACACTTGGCTCTGTGTTGGAAAAACAAAATCATTTGAATATGATATGGCAGCGTCTGAGTTTGAAAATCGAGTCGTACGTGTGGGCCCATTGACTTATAATGACGAATCGAACCATTTGTCTTGCCACGTTGACTTCCTCGCGTCAACCCAGTCGGCGACGCGGAGCCTAGCTCAAATTAAATCTTCTCCATTGCCAAATTCTCTAACACCAAAAACGTAGAAAATTTGGGATTAAGGCTACCCCCTAAATAAAATTCTGCGATCTGATGATGGTCTCGATTTTCTAAAAGTTCCTCTAATGCCGATTCAAACTCAATGACTCGAAACCACATGGCATATTTTGGACGTTAACCTTGCTAGCGATTGCCAGATCGTGTATATAGGGTCATGAACACAAAAAAGCGTTAGAATCAATTGAAATAAGTAGAATATTAGAATGCAAAAATCAAACAAAATTGAAGAATAAGGAGGATATGCCGATTACGGATGATTTAATCGGTAATGATGCATTCTTTCAGTCTCCTGAGCACGAATGGTTTGTTTGGTACGAAAAGTGGAAACAACGATTTTCACAACTTTGAGAAATTTCTTGACAAAATAAGGGCTCTTTCTTGGGCTAGGGTTTACGATACATTCTTTGTGATCTTTGAGTATTTATAGAGGAAAATTGGATGTGAAAGGAATGAAAATTGCTCCATCAATGTGCAAATATTTTCCATTTAAAAACAAATCAAATTTTCTTAAAACTTGATTTTCCTTTCCATATGCATGAATCACGAATTTGGCAAAGTCTTAGGCTTTCTTGGACATTAAGGAAGATATAAAATCGACCACTTTGGAAAAATACTTAATTTTCATGTTTTATATAATTTATTTTGAATTAAATGTTATAAAATTCAAATATAAATCATAAAATAGAAAATTACCAAGGCCAAGCATTTATGGGTCAAAATAATGTCATGAACAAGTTTGGATCAAAATTATAGGCAATTTGGAAAATTTTGCATTTGACAAAATGTCCTTTAATAAATTGTCCAAAATTGCCCAACTTCCCGAATAGTGTATCTTGCTCAATTTTCCATTTTTAGTGTTCTTGGACTTTTGGAAATATCTAGTCCTCTAACCAACCTTTTGGTCTCATTCAATTGGGTTACCATGCTCGATATATCTTCAAAACAAAAAGTTGACTTTTTGTTGACTTTGAAAATGACTTTTTATAATGTTTCTGAAATGAAGCATTTTTGAGACATGAAGTTGTGAGAAATTGAGTTTCCTTCAAAACAAGAGGTGGTGGAAAATTTTGAGAAAGTATGAGAAATTATGATCGGTCAAGTTGATTGACTTTTCACTAGAAACCACAATTTGAAAGTTTGACTTTGAGCAAATCTTGAGTTTTCTTGATGAATCATGATCAACCCTTGACCAAATGATGAATATAACAAAATGAGGATGTTGACCAAAATTATGAAGTTTGATGTATATTGACCACGATTGACTTTTGTCAATCTGTTGATTTTCGACCATAAAGCGATTATAAAGAGCACGACATGAGGCTTGAAACTTGACATGGAGAATCTTTGAAGCATATGAGGAGGCATGAAGGCCATTGGAGATGTTTGAAGTTCATCTTGACTTGAGAGATACCAACTAGGTTGGGTTGATTATCTAGGAGAGAGTTTGTCGATCGACTCTTGAGGAATCCTTGAGCATAGATGTATGAAATCTCTTGAGTAGATGGAGGGCAAATTTTGGGGTATGACAACAATCATCCCTTTCCTTTTACTTCTTTAGAAAGGTGGGACATTCAGCTACAATATGCCCGTATCCTACAACCTGGTTTCTAGCTTTGACTTCCTTTTCTTAGACTTGGATCTTCTTTAGTCATAAGATGCATAATGTCGGATGAAATATCCTTGACATTGGACCTTGACTTTGGATCAACCCTCTTGATGAGTCTATTGGTGCCTTCCAAGCATAGTTATAGCTTGGATATCTTCTCTTCATCATCCACCTTGCATCCTCTTTAGTATTGGACCTGAAGTCTTGCTATACATTCTTGTCGAAGTTTTCACGTTCCGTCTCAAAGTCATAAGAGATCGATAAGTTCTTCAACCTTCAAAGATGCTGATGTCTGAGCCTCCTCTGTGTAGTCACTTTCATTGCAAATCTTTTAGGCAAGGATAGAATCTTTCTCACCAATTTTTCTTCGACATCTTTTCACAGTGCTCACGAGGTGTTGGCAATTTCAAGATATTCATGTGAAACTCATGAATAGTATCATCTTCTTTCATCTTCAAATTCTCAAATTTGGTAGTGAGCATAAAGTCTTGACATCTTCACCTTGGATGTACCTAATGAGTAGTTTTGAAATTATCCCCGAACATCCTTGGCGGCTCGCATTGATGAACTAGTGCGAAGATATTTACATCAATACCATTGAATAGGGCATTCAATGCTTTAAATTCCACAGCAAGCTCCTCTTCTCTTTGCTCCTCTTCCTCCTTGCTCCATTCTTCCTCGGTTTCAAGGCGGTAGTCCCATCTTTCTCGAAGCTTGGTGGGATGTTTCCTCCTTTGTCGTGACTCTCGAGCTTTAATATCCTTGATCTTAAAAGGTTACCATCACGGGTTTCAGTAATCATAATTAGACCCATCAAAATAGGTGGTCTACCTCCAAATCCTCCTTCCTTATCCATTCGCCGAAACTATTATCTAGATCTCACCCAAAATAACGAGGCGGGGTGCACCTTTCTGATGCCAATTGAAATTCACAGCGGCGGTCGTGATATCCTGAGAGAATGTTATGACACCTTTATCGACACTCATTAACAATTCACAATAAATTTAAGCAGCGAGTAAAGAACACAATAAATTGTTTACCAGTTCGGTGTCTAACTACACACTACATAAGGGCTACGAGCGAGGAGGAAATTCACTATTAGTAGAATTAATTGGGGAATAAACCAACGATTTATCTCAGAACTTAAAACACAATGCAACTTGATCTAAGTCCTACTTAGACACGAGTTCTACTCCTCTCCCTCAATCTGGCGATGATAACAACCTATGATTAATTGAATTGTGAAGAACCACTTGATAAACTATCTTGATCTTGCTTAAGCTTGATCAAGAGACAAACACTCGTGCTTCTGACTTTGAGTGATAAACTACCCACAAACAAATCCTAGTCGGGGCACTTATCGATTGATAATTACTTGGCTCCTGAAGAAACTAAATTACACAAATATGACACCTTTAAATCTTCAATAAATTCAGGCCTGTGGCATGTAAGGTTGTATTCCTTTTATAAAGCGATCCACGAAACTTGATTTTGGGCTTCCATAAAGATAACTAGGGTTCATTAATTTAATCCTAAAAACATGGTCTTTTCAACAGCGATTTAGGTTTAGCTAAGATTAACCTAGCACCACATGGCATTCTAATAACGGAAAAACATAAAATAGCATTCGACAAACTTCACGAAAGTCTCGGGAAAAGCAGTTAGAGCGAGAATGTCACCTTTGAATGTGCCAACATACTGTTATGACATCGAGACTATTTCTGCGAGAATTTGACCGATTTTATCTTCAGGTTACGAGGTGTACTTTAAACATCCTTGTCGAGTAGGATTTATCTTGATCTCTAAATGTCATGAAATTTATCAAGACATTGTCATAACCTAGTTTTACCAAAAAGTAATGCCAACCTAAAACACTAACAATTTGTTAAAGTTAAAGATGGTTGAGTTGCACACTTGGAAAGTTGATTCGAACAAGCTGCCAAAATATTTTGATGCCAATGCTAGATCGCCTTCCACTACGATGGGCGAGGGCACTTATTGAGAAAGTGTATTATGACAAAGTTCAAGACTTGCTTGATTGAGGCATCAATTTTGGCCGCCAGCAAACACGAAAATGTCATTCGACAACCATTTCCTTCTCATGGTGGCGCCTTGCGTAATGGAATTTATGATGATAGGGGTCGACCTAGTTATGAATGTTGATATTTGATCGTTCCTCGATGTGGGTGAAAAGAACAATTGTTGATGCAGAACTCCTCGGTGTAGCCATGATTGTAAAAATTGTTTAGTGCTGACATGATGGTTGCGAATCTTTGAGGAAGGAAATCGAAATCGATTGAAGAAAGACCTTGCAATTTCAAGCAGTGTTTGCTCAATTACTACGAGATGAGGTTGATGTTAACCATTGGTTTCCCCAAGAAAGTTCCAATAACTTGATTTGGTACACCGCTAAGAAATCCTCGATTACCATCACTTTGCGGAGTCATCCCATATTCTAATGAGAAAGCTATCCGCATTGGCACTATGGTGCTCAATTTTACCATAATGGGAAGAGCTGAATGTTGATTCTCCATCGATAAAAGAAAGACAAGCACGAGGTTGATGATATTGTGGGTGAAAGCGGAATGACCGTGGCGGATTTATCCTTCCCGAAGCAATCTTGAAGCCAGACTAGGCGACAAAGGAAAAAGGATTTATAGTAAGGTGTAATGAGTCGGCCCAGAAAACTCAAGCACCTATTTTGAATCGGATCTAGATAAAGATGTGGTGAGCTCATGAGGTACATTCGGAAGAGTGATTATAAATCATTATCAGTTGGTGGGAGCCTTTTACCAAAGATTTCCATCTTGCCCTGATGAGATATTGAGCCCCATAGGGCAGCCTTGATGAATCTGTATGCACCTCTTTTGTGCCCGAAGTCTCAGTTAATCGATTCGGTATTGTGAAGCAGTTCTCTGCGAACAACAGTTGGGCTTCGATTATGATTTTCCCTCACGAAGGAAGACCATAATAAAGCTCTCCATCTCTATCGAAGTTAATATCTGACTACTGTCCGTGTGTTGGTTGACACGGGATCATCTCTTAATATGCTCCAAAGTACCTTTGATGAAGCTCGATTATGATGGAGTCGGTGCTCGGGCAGTGATTTGATTATCGAGGCTTTTGATGGAGTACAGAAGTGCATGTTTGGAGAAGTGGACTTGCGGTGAAAATAGGTCATGAGCGTTCAAAACAACTTTCTTTGTTATGGATATTAATACATCTTCTGCTTTATTTGCTTGGTGGCCCTTGGATTAATAGGGCAAGCGCGATCGCCTGACCTTGCACCAAAATGAAGTTCTAGTTATGTGGTTAGTTGTTTGAGCTCTTCCATAGCGTGGAAGTTGAGAGAAATTCATGAGACTCCTTTTCGGCGTTGAAATTATTCAAGTTATCAAATCCTAATCTTTGAGGTTAAGCATGAGGTCTCTATGACATCCTACCCGTGAAGCTTCGTATATTGTTGAATGGACACCGTGAAGGTTGGGGTAGAGTTTTGGAGCTCGACTTAGAAGGAACAAGAAAGGTTTGGGTTATGTGCACAGGAAAAAGAGCGTTAGCTATTCCGTATCCAAGATTCCTCCTTAATCCAGTTTGTCAAAGGTATCGGTTTGAAGATGTTAATATTGTGGAGATAGGCCGAATGATATATGCTATATGGATCAATGGATTAAGTCCCTCTTACTCAGGAAAAAACCCGACTAACGGTTTTACGAAGATATCATATGCATCACTTTCGTCCTCAAAAGTAATTTTCTTTTGTTTGCATCATAATAATTCCTACACTCTTGCCCAGTGTAGTGAATCATGTTGTAGAAGCCACCAATGTTTTGAACTTTCAAAGTTTATCATCATAAGGGCGTTTTGCATTCAAATATTTTGCTCATTTCTTTCTTTTGCGTTTTACAAATTTAACATTGGCAATGTGATCTTTATTTTATTTTTTAATCTAAAACTAAAATAAGGAAATAAAATCAATCATGCGGAATCTAGTTCCCCAGTCGAGATTTCAAGTAGCC
>CM038794.1:102073830-102137787 GCA_021764765.1 Vicia sativa
TCTTGAACTGAGACTTTTCAAGGTTATCACCCTTGGTTTTTTCAAGGTCTCTTCACGATCTTGTCGATGTAGTCGATGAGGATTTATCGAGCACACTTTTGGGATTCCTCGAATACTATCGAAATCACATCTTCCTTATCAGCGGGGTTTCATTACAAACATCATCAATACTTACTTGAGAATCTTTAAGCGAAGGATCCATTCTTGGCGGAAACATCATGATCACGGATGTCTCGACATTCGGTGACATCTGGATCAGCTGCTAAACTAGGGCTAGCGGACTTATAGTTTAGAGGGTTGAAACCAGGTACAGATTGTTCTCGTTTAGAATCACGGTTACTAATCTAGCAATGGCTATATGCGCAGACCTAGACCCTACATGTTCACTATTTACGGAGGGCGAGATGATGGTGCAAAGTCTTACGGAAGGAGATGCTTGTGACCTTCTTGCATTCCTTGTGCGTAATTTCTTGACTTTTACGGGTCGGTGGCCATTGCCTTGCGGAGTAACCCTCGAGCTTGACTTGCATGGCTTCACCATTGCTAACTTGGCCATGGAGGAGATGAAGAGCCTGATTCTTGAGATGATGAAGATGATGAAGACATATTTTGCTTATGGATTTTGAGAGAATGAGAGCGCGAATGGCAGAGGGTTTCAAGGTTTCTTTTGGATGAAGAAAATGTGATACTACTTTCAAATGAAGAAACTATTATATGTGGGAGTCTCTTCCTATTCTTGGACCTTTTAAAAATAAGATAAAAATAATTAAATATCCCACTTATAAATAATTGAAGTAAAAGGTCTTTTTCATCCCTTGTTGTAGGTACAGTTAATTGCTACAACTCATTATATTGACAAATACCCAATTTGCCCTTTAAAGACTTAAACTGACCAGCCTCAAGAACTTCAGTAAAAATGTCACAGTCCAATGTCATGACATCCTGTATGACATTTTGCTCAGTCTGCATCTGCTTCATCCAGAGCATCTTAGAGCAATTGCAACCAGCTGCTATGTATTCAGACTCAACATTATATAGGAACACACAGTTTTGCTTCTTGCTGAACCAAGAACCAAGATTGTTTCTCAAGAAAAACATCCATCAAAACTTTACACAAGCTTTGATCAACACTTTCTCCCTTGTTTTCTTGGACAACTTTAAATGTGCATGGCGGAGAGTCTATTATGGCAGCCATTCTTCATTCAAATTTCTTGACAAAATTCCTTGCAAACTTGCTACGTGGAAGGAATGTTGAGTCTTCCATCTGTGAGACTTGCGGTCTAAGAAAACAATCAACTCTCCCATGAGGCTCTTTCAGATTGACTAGCATTTGGTTGCTAAAATGTCTCACCATTTTGTCGACATTCCACCAAATACTATGTCATTAACATAAATGTGAGTCACCATGATCTTTCTCCTTCATTCTTGACAAAGGGGTTTATCCAAGGCTCCTCTCATATCCTTTGTGATGGGATCTTGGTTAGCCTTTCATACGAGATCCTAGTAACTTGCTTGATGCTTTAGAAGTGATCGGATGTCTAGACATTGAGTGTGACATTCGGTTTCTGTCCGACCTTACATTTACATTCTCCCTTTATCAATGTGAAATCTTGGTATCCTTCCCTCCCTCTATGGGCCTGTCCTTTTCATTCCTACGAGGTGTAGTGGCCAAGTTCTTGGTCCCACAATTTTACTTCCTCTTCATCTTTGTCAGTAGAACACAGGAAAAGCGGTGGTCTCAGGGTTCCCACATGTAGCGGTTGTCCTTTGATCGGCTCCTCTCTTCACTTCTTGTTCATCATTGATTACAAGACATTCGAGACTTAGTGAAATTGTTGTGAATCCCATATCACATAGCTTCTTATGCGATGAGATTGGCGATCAACCCTTTGCAATGACACCCATTTAGGTTTGGAACTCGGACCGGTTTGAGTTTCAACACCTTTGATTTCTCCTTTAGCTCCATCAAAAGTAACAAAAGCTTAGAATGATTTAACATCATTAAGAAAATTTATGTCTCCGGTCATATGCTTAGAACACCTTGTCAATACCACTCTTCCTTGGCGAGACACTCTAAAGTGTGAGCTACGAGCTGGATCTTCTTCTTCCATTGTTGAGTGTATGATACCTTGTTGGTCTTAGGCTTCACATAGGAAGTCGATTAGGGTATCCATAGCCTAAAGCAAAAGATTTTATGTGACCAAACCTTCAACAATAATGACATCTCCATCTTTGAAACTTTTTTGTTCATGTTTCTTTGATCTTAATGTTGAACCCAATGTTGTGACATCTGTTTTGACATTGGTTTATTAGGTCTGTTCTTCTTTTTGTTGTCAACAAATTTCTTAGTCTCCACGTATCTGAGCAGACCTATTTCTGTCTTGTGGTGTGACATCTTCTTTTCCATTGACTTGCGAGTTTGTTCTTCTCCTTGTTATTAAATCTCTTTGCGCCACATACACAGGCGGACACATTTCTGTTTTATGTTGTGACAATGTTTTGACATTGGTTCCCATGTCTCTTCTTCTTCATGTCACCAGCAGGTTCTTTTCGATCCACATATCCTAGACCATGCTTATTTCACGCATTTTGTCCAAAATGAAGGATTTCTTCCAACTTATCGTGCAGTGTCAACATTTTGTAATGATTGGACATCGATCAAGTTGGAGTTCAACATATAATATCATTGTTGAGGTGATTTATAGTGTTTGTGTTTTCTTTCGGCCTCGACTTCACATTCTCAGCTTCAACTATAATCTCGGCTACATTTTCTCATTTTCTTGATATGCCACCTCACCACCGCGACTTCTTGGGTCTCGCAAGCTCTTCAATGATCACTTCACATCACTAAGTCCGCTCCCAGTGCACACTCGAGAGAAGCGGTTGACAAGTTTGGCTTCTTCTTCCTCTCATTCACTTCTGAATCACCATCGGACAAGTGGCGGTTGTGATACGGTGAAGAGGCCGACTTTGTAGTTTTGTATCCAAATGTGCGGATAGCAAGAGTCGCCCCAGACTTTTATTTTTATCCAATTAAGGAAGGTAAAGTATGAGAAAAAGACCCGTTAGATTCGATTTTAGGGAGAATGGTTATGAAAGGGAAGGTATTAGCACCCTTTCCATCCGTAGTTATCTACAGGCTCTTAGTTGCTCTAGATCACTTTTAAAATTGCTTTACGTGTTTGACAAAAAGTTTTGAAAAGGCATTTCGCTTTGACTTTGTAATGACTCATGTAGGAGTGTATACAAAGTGTTGAAAATGTTTTGTTTTGAAAGAATTTGAACTTTGAAAAAAGAGTGTGGTGTGAAAAGCATTTGGTAGAGCAAGCAACTAAAGACTTATTACCCACTCGAATTGGTCGTTTTGTTGTACTTCTACGTTCCTTTAGAATAGCGCTAGCCATACCATTAGTTAGTAGGTAGCTCCATTCGTTGGATGTAAGCGGGACATTCGAAGGACATCGGATGGTCATAGAAAGCAACTTGTAGGAAGTATCCTAGCACATTCGAAGGGCTATCATCATTTTCGTAGGCGACAATCGAGTCAGATCATGTATTCGGGCGACATCGTGGGTCTTATGATCTTTGTATCGAAGGACTATGATGATTTGTTTGGAAACAGCGGTGCTAGAATACCTCTACGTTCGAGGACATGACCATTTTGAATTCGCAAAACGCGAGAGAATTACCCTAAGGGTGCGTGTGTGAAAGAAGTGTGTTGATTTGAATATGTTATCTTGAAAATTAGTGGGCTATGTTCAATTTAGTCTTGCCATACACGCCTAATTACTAGCAATTTATAGGGTGCGAAATTAAAATGCGGAATGTAAAGTGCGGAAAGGTAAATGTCCTCGCTATTACATGGCTTTAGGCGAGATACATAATTTAAAATGGAAAATAAAATCCTAAATTAAACTATTACATCCCATATCTGATTACATTATTGGAAAATAAAATGAAAATAGTAAAACGTCAAATTGGAAGAACACAGTGAAGCGAATGAAATCGGAAAATATGATGAAATCGAAATAAGAGAAAATGTTAGAAAAAATGCAAATTTTAAATTGGAAAAAATATGACATGCTGGAAATAATGTAAATATACTAAGATAATTTTTTGGGATTTTTTAGCTGCAATTTAATAATTAAAAATGAATTAAAAGTGATTTAAATGCAAAATTATAAATAAAAATAAATATGCATGCAAAAATATGTTTTTTAATTTATTAAATTAAATAAAGATTTTATGAAAATAAATGCAAAAGGAAAAAATATTTTTGATGATTTTTAAATGCAGAAGTAAAATTGTGAAAAGAAATTAAATAATATGCAAAATATTAAATAATTAGAAAATAGAAAAATAGTTGAAAAGTTGCAAGTTTGAGAAAAAGAAACCAAAACCGGTGCCAGTGGGAATCGACCTGGAGACATGGGAGAGTATCTTTGCAGGGGCGCCTAACCATGGGACACTTGGCTCTTTGTGTTGGAAAAACAAAATCATTTGAATATGAATGATGGCGGCGTCTGATGAGTTTGAAAATCGAGTCAGCGTGTGGGCCCATGACTTATAGCGAGCGAATCGAAACGCTGTCTTGCCACGCCCGACTTCCTCTTCGACAGTCGACCGGAGCCTAGCTCATTCGTCTTCTCCATGCCCGATTCTCCTAACACCAAAACACGTAAATTGAAAGCGGGATTAAGGCTACCCCCTAAATAAATCTGCGATCACGATGGTGGTCTCGATTTTTCTAAAAGTTCCTCTAAATGCCGATTCGAAACTCAGACTCGAAACCTAAACATGGCATCATGGGTTTTGGACGTTCAACCTTGCTAGCGATTGCCGAGATCGTTATATGGGGTCTCATGAACACAAAAAAGGCGTTAGAATCAATTGAAATAAGTAGAATATTAGAATGCAAAAATCAAACAAAATTGAATATGTAGGGATGTATATGCATCGATTCTGGATGATTTAATCAATGGTAATGATGCATTCTTACTCAAACCTACCTCCTGAGCACGATGGAATGGTTTGTTTGGACTGAAAAGGGCTGGAAACAAGAACACGATTTTCACAACTTTGAGAAATTTCTTGACAAAATAAGGGCTCTTTCTTGGGCTAGGGTTTCGTCTCTGTTGCTGGCTGTGATGCTGAGTATTTATAGAGGAAAATTGGATGGCAAAAGGAATGAAAAAAGATTGCTCCATCAATGTGCAAATATTTTCCATTTAAAACAAATCAAATTTTCTTAAAAACTTGATTTTTCCTTTCCATATGCATGAATCACAATTTGGCAAGAGTCTTAGGCTTTCTTGGACATTAAGGAAGATATAAAATCATACTTTTGGAAAAAATACTTAATTTTCATATTTTATATAATTTATTTTTGAATTAAATGTTATAAAATTCAAATATAAATCATAAAATAGAAAATTACCAAGGCCAACATTTATGGGTCAAGAATAATGTCATGAACAAGTTTGGATCAAAGATTATAGCCCGTTTGGAAAATTTTGCATTTTGACCAAAATGTCCTTTTGCAATTGTCCAAAATTGCCCAACTTGAATAGTGTATCTTGCTCAATTTTCCACATTTTTAGTGTTCTTGGACTTTTGGAAATATCTAAAGTCCTCTAACCAACCTTTTGGTCTCATCTCAATTGAGTTACCATGCTCAATATATCTTCAAAACAAAAGTTGACTTTTTGTTGACTTTGAAAATGACTTTGTAATGTTTTGAGCTATACCTCTCAAATGAAGCATTTTTGGACATTCTTGTGAGACATGAAGTTGTAGAAATTGAATTTCCTTCAAAACAAGAGGTGGTGGAAAAATTTTTGAAAGTATGAAAAGTTATGATCGGTCAAAGTTGATTGACTTTTCACTAGAAACCACTAATTTAGAAAGTTTGACTTTTGAGCAAATCTTGAGTTTTCTTGATGAATCATGATCAACCCTTGATCAAATGATGAATATAACTTCAAAATGAGGATGTTGACCAAAAATTATGAAGTTTGACTGTGTTGACCACGATTGACTTTTGTCAATCTGTTGATTTTCAACCATCGAGCAATTATGCGAGAAACGACTTGTGAGGCTTGAAACTTGACATGGAGAATCTTTGAAGCATATGAGGAGGCATGAAGGCCATTGGAGATGTTTGAAGTTCATCTTGACTTGAGAGATACCAAACCCTAGGTTGGGTTGATTGTCTAGGAGAGAGTTTGTCTGATCAACTCTTGAGGAATCCTTGAGCATAGATGTATGAAATCTCTTGAGTAGATGGAGGGCAAATTTTGGGGTATGACAACAGTCATCCCTTTCCTTTGCTTCTTTAGAAAGGTGGGACATTCAGCTCTAATATGCCCATATCCTTCACAACCATGACACTGGATTTCTCTGCTTTGACTTCCTTTTCTTGACTTGGATCTTCTGGAGTCATAAGATGCGCCAATGTCAGATGAAATGTCCTTGACATTGGACCTTGACTTTGGATCAACCCTCTTGATGAGTCTATTGAACTGCCTTCCAAGCATAGTTATAGCTTCAGATATCTTCTCTTCATCATCCACCTTGCATCCCTCTTTAGTATTGGACACAAGTGCTATGCTCTTGTTCTTCCTGTCAAGAGTTTCACCGATTCCCATCTCAAAAGTCATAAGAGATCCAATAAGTTCTTCAACCTTCAAGGTGCTGATGTCCTGAGCCTCCTCTATTGTAGTCACTTTCATTGCAAATCTTTTAGGCAAGGATCAGAGAATCTTTCTCACCAATTTTCTTGACATCTTTTCACCAAGTGCTCACGAGGTGTTGGCAATTTCCAAGATATTCATGTGAAACTCATGAATAGTATCATCTTCTTTCATCTTCAAATTCTCAAATTTGGTAGTGAGCATCTGAAGTCTTGACATCTTCACCTTGGATGTACCCTCATGAGTAGTTTTGAGAGTGTCCCAAACATCCTTGGCCAGCTCACATTGATGAACTAGTCTGAAGATATTTCTGTCAATACCATTGAATAGGGCATTCAATGCTTTAGAGTTTCCCTGTGCAAGCTCCTCTTCCTCTTTGCTCCTCTTCCTCCTTGCTCCATTCTTCCTCAGGTTTCAAGACAGTAGTCCCATCTTTCTCAAGCTTGGTGGGATGTTTCACTCCTTTGTCAGCAGCTCTCCAAGCTTTAATATCCACTGATCTTAAAAAGGTTACCATACGGGGTTTCCAGTAATCATAATTAGACCCATCCAAAATAGGTGGTCTACCTCCAAATCCTCCTTCCTTATCCATTACGCCAGAAACTATTATCCCTAGATCTCACCCAAAAATAACAGGCGGGTGCTGCTCGATGCCAATTGAAATTCACAGCGGCGGATCGTGATATCACAGAGAATGTTATGACACCTATCGACACTCATTAACAATTCACACAATAAATTTAAGCGATAAGAACACAATAAATTGTTTACCGGTTCGGTGTCTAACTACACCTACATGCAGGGGCTACCAAGCCGGGAGGAAATTCACTATTAGTAGAATTAATTGGAATAAACCAACAGTTTATCTCCGAACTTAAAACTCCAATGCAACTTCAATCTAAGTCCTACTTAGACACGAGTTCCTACTCTCTCCCTCAATCCTTGTGATAACAACCTATTGATTAATTGAATTGTGAAGACACACTTCAATAAACTATCTTGATCTTGCTTCAAAGCTTCAATCAAGAGACAAACACTCGTGCTTCCACACTTTGAGTGATAAACTACCCTTACAAACAAATCTAGTCCGGGCACTTATCAATTGATAATTGCTTGGCTCACAGAAACTAGAATTACACAAATAACAACACTAAATCTTCAATAAATTCGAGGCCTTGATGTAAGGTTGTATTCCTTTTATAGAAGCGATCCACGAAACTTGGTTTTGGGCTTCCATAAAGATAGCTAGGGTTCACTTAATTTAATCCTAAAAACATGGTCTTTTCAACAAATTTAGGTTTAGCTAAGATTAACCTAGCATGCGTGAGCATGCATTCTAATAACGAAAAACATAAAATAGCACTCAACAAACTTCACGAAAAGTCTCGGGAAAAGCAGTTGCGAGCAGAGAATGTCACCTTGAATGTCATAACATCTGTTATGACATCGGACTATTCTGAAATTCCGGCCAATTTTATCTTCGAGTTCGATTTGTACTTTAAACATCCTTGTCAGTAGGATTTATCTTCAATCTCTAAATGTCATGAAATTTATCAAGACATTGTCATAACCTAGTTTTACCAAAAAGTAATGCCAACCTAAAACACTAACAATTTGTTAAAGTTAAAGATGGTTGAGTTGCACACTTGGAAAGTTGATTCGAACAAGCTGCCAAAATATTTTGATGCCAATGCTAGATGCGCCTTCCACTCTGATGGACAGGGGCACGCTGTTGAAAATTGTATTGCCTTCAAGCACAAAGTTCAAGACTTGCTTGATTCTGAGGCCATCAATTTTGGCCCTTCGCCGACACCAAATGTCATTCAGCAACCATTTCCTTCTCATGGTGGCGCCGCCGCTAATGGAATTTATGATGATGAGGGTCTCGACCTAGTTATGAATGTTGATCAGCTGATCGTTCCTCTGATGTGGGTGAAAGAACAATTGTTGGTACAGGGAGAACTCCTCGGGTGTGGCCATGATTGTAAAAATTGTTTAGTGCAGCATGATGGTTGAATCTTTGAGGAAGGAAATCCAAAGTCGATTGAAAGACCTTGCAATTTCAACAGTGTTTGCTCAAATTACTACGAGATGAGGTTGATGTTGTAACCATTACGGTTCCCCAAGAAAGTTCCAATAACGATTTGGTTGCTAAGAAATCCTCGATTACCATCACTTTGCGGGTCTATCCATATTCTAATGAAAAGCTATCACATTGGCACTATGGTGCTCAATTTTACCATAATGGGGCGAATGTTGATTCTCCATCGATAAAGAAGAACAAGCACGAGGTTGATGATATTGTGGGTGAAAGCGGAATGACCCGTGGCGGCGGTTTATCCTTCCCGAAGCAAGTCTTTGAAGCCAGAGCTAGGGAAAGCAAAGGAAAAGGATTTGTAACAGAGTGTAATGAGTCGGCGAAGGCTCCACACCTATTTTGAATCGGATCTAGATAAAGATGTGGTGAGCTCATGAGGTACATTCGGAAGAGTGATTATAAGATCATTGATCAGTTAATTGGGGCACGCAAAGATTTCCATCTTGGCCCTATTGAGATATTCTGAGCCCCATAGGAACGCCTTGATGAATCTGCTATGCACCTCTTTTGTGCCCCAGGAAATCTCCGTTAATCAGTTCGAAGGTATTGTGAACAGTTTCTCTGCGAGCAACGGATTGGGCTTCACTGATTATGATTTTCCTCCTGAAGGAAGAAACCATAATAAAGCTCTCCACATCTCTATCGAAGTTAGCCATACAACTCTGTCTCGTGTGTTGGTTGACACGGGATCATCTCTTAATGTGCTCCCGAAGTCTGCTTTGATGAAGCTCGATTATGATGGAGTCGTGCTCAGGCCAAGTGATTTGATTGTCAAGGCTTTTGATGGGTCTAGAAGGTCTGTGTTTGGAGAAGTGGACTTGCCAGTGAAAATAGGTCCGCAGACGTTCAAAACAACTTTCTTTGTTATGGATATTAATACATCTTACTGCTGCTTACTTGGTCGCCCTTGGATTCATAGGGCAGGCGCGGTCACCTCGACCTTGCACCAAAAGCTGAAGTTCCTAGTTATGTGGTTAGTTGTTTGAGCTCTTTCCGCAACGTGGAAGTTGAGGGAGAAATTCATGAGACTCCTTTTCAGGCGTTTGAAATTGTTCAAGTTATCAAGAATCCTCGTGCTGAGGTTAAAACGCAAGAGGTCTCTATGACATCCTACCGTGAAGCTCGTGCTATTGTTGAATCTGGACACCATGAAGG
This sequence comes from Vicia sativa, assembly GCA_021764765.1. Lineage (NCBI taxonomy): Eukaryota > Viridiplantae > Streptophyta > Magnoliopsida > Fabales > Fabaceae > Vicia > Vicia sativa. The sequence continues at coordinate 102,083,776 of CM038794.1, forward strand.
TTGGGGTAGAGTTTTGGAGCTCCCAACTTAGAAGGACAAGAAAGGTTTGGGTTATGTGCCTGGAAAAGAGCCGTTGGCTATTCCCGTGCATCCAAAGATTCCTCCGCCAATCCAGTTTGTCAAAGGAGGTATCCAGTTTGAAGATGTTAATGTTATTGGAGATGAGACCGACAATGTATGCTATATGGATCAATGGATTCGTCCTACTACTCCGGGGAAAGAGCCAGCTAACTGGTTTTCTGAAGATATCATCGCCATCACTCGTCCTCAAGAGTAATTTTCTTTTGTTTGCATCATGTAATAATTCCTACACTCTGCCCAAGGTGTAGTGAATCATGTTGTAGGGCCACCAATGTTTTGAACTTTCAAAGTTTATCATCAATAAAGGACGTTTTTTTTTGCATTCAAATATTTTGCTCATTTTCTTTCTTTTTGCGTTTTTACAAATTTAACATTGGCAATGTGATCTTTATTTTTATTTTTTTTAATCTAAAACTAAAATAAGGAAATAAAATCAATCATGCAGATCTAGTTCCCCATTATTCCGAGATTTCAACGGTAATGACTTTGCTATGGCTACTTATGACTTCAAAAATCCAATCTATCAAGTTGATGAAGAAGCTGAAGAAGATTGTGAAGTTCCTGAAGAGTTAGCCAGATTGTTGAGGCAAGAAGAAAAATCCATTCAATCGCATGAAGAGACTTTAGAAGTGATCAACTTGGATACCAAGGAGGTCAAGAGAGAAGTCAAGATTGGGGTCGCCTTAGGAGAGAGTGTCAAGCAGAGTTTGATTGAGATGCTCCGAGAATATGCTGATGTCTTTGCTTGGTCTTATAAGGACATGCCTGCGTTAGATATTGACATTGTTATGCACGAGCTTCCCTTGAAGCAGATTGTTCGCCTGTGAAACAGAAGCTTCGTCGAACTCATCCTGAGATGTCGAAGAAGATTAAATAGGAAGTTCAAAAGCAGTTTGATGCTGGTTTTCTGAAAGTCGTTTCTTATCCTCCATGGATTGCAAATATTGTACCAGTACCAAAGAAAGATGGTAAGGTTAGGATGTGTGTCGATTCTGAGAGACTTGAGCGAGCAAACCTAAACACGATTTCCGCTCCATATCGACATATTGGTTGACAATCTGCTCGGGGCTAAAGTATTTTCTTTCATGGATGATTTTGCATTCAAGATGTCACGGATGATATGGAGAAGACTACATCATTACACATTGGAATATTTTGTTACAAAGTGATGCCTTTGGTTTAAAGAATGTTGAAACATATCAGCAGGCGATGGTCACTCTTTTCATGATATGATGCACAAAGAGATTGAAGTTTATGTTGATGATATGATTGCGAAATCCCGAGACGGAAGGAACACCTTGTTCATCTTATAAAGTTGTTTAAAATTCACGAAAATTTAGGCGAGGTTGAATCTAATAAATGCACCTTGGTGAGGTCGGGGAAGCTGTTGGGTTTTATTGTGAGTGAAAAAAGTCGAGGTTGATCACCAAAGTGGCTATACAAGAAATGCGTGCGAAAAAGAGGTTCGTGGTTTCTTAGGGAGGTTGAACTACATTGCTAGATTCATCTCTCATCTTACAGCCACGTGTGAGCCTATATTCAAGTTGTTAAGAAAAGATCAGACAGACAAGTGGAATGATAATTGTCAATTGGCTTTTGACAAAATCAAAGAGTACTTGCAGGAACCTCCGATCCTTTCGCCTCCAATTGAAGGTAGACCTTTGATCATGTATCGTGCGTGCAGCTCAATGGGGTGCGTCACAGGGCAACAAGGCAGTGCAGTCGAAAAGAGCATGCCATATACTACCTTAGCAAAAAGTTTACCGACCGTGAAACAAAATACTCACTGCTCGAGAAAACTTTTTGTGCTTTGGCTTGGGCTGCTCGCCGACTGAGGCAATACATGTTGACCCATACCACTTTGTTGATATCCAAAATGGATCCAATTAAGTACATCTTCGAAAAGCCATCTCTCACAGGAAGAGTGGCTCATTGGCAAATGATTCTCACGGAATACAATATCCAGTATACTACTCAAAAAGCTATCAAGGGTAGTGTATTGGCGGATTACCTTGCTCATCAGCCTATGGATGGTGATTATCAACCGATGAAGTTCGAATTTCCGAACGAGGATATTATGTTTATCAGGGATTGTAATATTCCAGGCCCAGATGAAGGACCCGACCAAGATCGCGATGGACGATGGTGTTCGATGGTGCCTTTAATGCCTTGGGTAACGGTGTTGGTGCTGTTATTACTTCGCCAATAGGGTTTCACATCTCTTTCACTGCCAGGATTTGTTTTAAATGTACGAATAATATGACCGAGTACGAAGCTTGTATCTTTGGGATCGAAGTAGCCATTGATTTGAGAATCAAGATATTGGAAGTATATGGAGATTCAGCTCTAGTAATTAGCCAAATCAATGGAGATTGGGAGACTCGTCATCCTAATCTGATTCCGTATAAAGAGCATGTCTTGAAACTAATCTCGTACTTTGATGAGATTACTTTCAATCATATTCTGAGAGAAGAGAATAACATGGCAGACGCATTGGCTACTTTGTCGTCCATGTTTAAGTTAAATGGGCTAGAAGCCCTTTATCACCATCATGAGGTTAGATGAGCGGTTTTGTTATAAGATGGAAGAAGTTGGCGAAAATCCTTGGTTTTATGATATCAAAAGGTATCCACGAGACTAAAGAATATCCGGAGGATGCTTTGATCGATAAAAGACTCTCGAAATACTCCGCCAAGTTCTTCTGAATAATGGCGTGTTGTATAAGAAATTATTATTACGTGTTGCTCGGATGCATTGGATAAACACGAGGCAAGCAAAATTATAGAGGAAATTCATGAAGGTTCCTTGGGACACATTCTAGTGGGCATACTATGGCCAAGAAAATCTTGAGTGGGTTACTATTGGTCCGATGGAAGCAGTTATTATAATCATTCCGAATATATTACAAGTGCGGATCTATCTTTGATAAGATGCACGTGGCTCCTTCTCCTTTGAATGTCTTGACTTCTCCTTGGCCATTCGCAATGTGGGGCATCAATATGATCGGAAGGATAGAACCAACCGCTTCCAATGGCCTTCGTTTCATTTTGGTAGCCATTGATTACTTCACTAAGTGGGTTGAAGCGGCGTCTTATGCCAACGTGACCAAGCAAGTGGTTACGCGTTTCATTAAGAACAATATCATTTGTCGGTATGGAGTTCCTGATAAGATCATCACGGATAACAGTTCCAATATCAACAACAACAAGATGATGAAGGAATTATGCGATAGCTTCAAGATTAAGCATCATAACTCTTCACCTTATCGCCCAAAGATGAATGGGGTTGTGGAGGCAGCAAATAAAAACATTAAGAAGATCGTGCAGAAGATGGTTGTCACCTATAGAGATTGGCATGAGATGTTACCCTTTGCTTTGCATGGTTATCGCGCCGGTGCGTCGTCAACCGAAACCCCCGCTTTTCTTTAGTATACGGTATGGAAGTTGTCCTACCTGTGGAGGTTGAAATCCCTTCCTTGAGAATTATGACAGATGTTCAGTTAGATGAAGCTAAATGGGTCCAGAATAGTTTAGATCAGTCGAATCTCATTGACGAGAAGAGGCTGGAGGTAATTTGCCATGGACAAGTGTACCAGAGGAGGATGAAAGTTGCTTTCGATAAGAAAATACGTCCCGTAATTTTGTTTGGCGATCTCGTGTTGAAGAGAATCTTGCCTCCAAGAAATACAGATGCCCGGGGCAAATGGGCTCCGAATTATGAAGGACCATATGTTGTAAAGAAGGTTTTCTCCAGAGGATCCATGATGCTTACAACTAGGGATGGAGAGGATTTTCCTCACCCCGTCAATGTAGACATAGTCAAAAAATACTTCGCATAAAATAGACCCGTGAGTCGGTGGCTCGAGGAGAAAAAGGCGATCCGCGAACACGGTGAGAGGTTCGGGCAAAATTTAGGGACAAGAAAGAGTGGTAGAGTGAAAAATAAGTACACCCGCTAAGTTGAGCCCGTCAAGGGTCAATTTAGGCAAAAAAAAAAAGAGTATCCCGGTGGATCGAAAACCGGCGATCCGAACAAAAGCAGTTTAAAGCGAATGACTATAGTGCATATTGCATCATGTTGCTTCACTTCATTATAATGGGTAACTGGAAGGGTATGGAAGCGACCAATCGGTTTGTCCGAAGCCAAGATAGCTAGGTGCTTTGAAGACATGGAGGGTTATAGCGAATCGGATCCGTTGAAATCGTTACATTGCCATTTATGTTTCTCCATTATTTTGTAGTGTATGCAATTACCTCTTTTTAGAAATTGCTTCTTGATGTAAACGCCTATTCACGGGCTATGAAATCAATAAAATTTCAAATTTTTATCCAAATTATGCTTCTTTTTGTTTTTATTTTTATTTTACTGGTTTGTTCGCAAAAAATACATCCAATATTTTGATAAAAGTTGCATTTTTAACATATTGATGTTTCTACGATGCATGATGTAAATTGTTGAAACTACTTAAGATTTTGGGTGTTAATGACGGTATCCGAAGTTCGTCACTCTGTGCTTGGAGATATTGTTATGACTTGCAATTTGCAGGTACGTGATGGGTTATCAGTATGAGGTCCCTTTTCCCCAATGAAGAGTACATCTTAATCCAGGATCATCCCCTGTAAGGTTGATTCTCAAGTAGAATTCATTTCTGAAAGGTCTTGGTGGACTGATTTTGTTACTGGTGATTCGTGCTTTGACATATTGATATTGTCATACTCCCCAGTATAAGTCTCAATGTTGGTTGAGGCTTATCCCCAGTGAGGTCGATTCTCAAGCAGAATTCATCATCAGAAGAGTCTGTTAGGTTGATTAGTCCCCTAATGATACACACTTCAACGTATCGACATTATCATAATCCCCAGCTTAAGTTATGGGTACCAATCTCAGGTAACTCCCCAGTGAGTTTGTTGATACCTATTCCAGGATAAATTCCTCAATGAATGCTTGTCGAATTCTCAAATCATCCTCAATAGAAGGTTCTAGCCTTTATTCTCGGTGAAGATGGTGTTTGAACCGTTGCCTTAGGGTTGATATCCCCAGTGAGTATGCTTGACAGATGAATTGTTATTGTACTCTCCAATGAATAGCGCATTGCCACATCAAAGTTCCCATTGTGAATCGCGCCCCGATCAATTTATTCCATTCCCCAGTGTAAGTCGCATTCTTCCATATGAAGTTATTCTGAGCACCTTCAAGAGTTTCGTTTTAAAACCAGCCTTGTTGGGACAAGAATATTTGTTTCCCCAGTGGAGTTGGATATCTGAATGTATTCCCCAATGGAGATTTCGATCCGAATCAAATTTCTCTTCCCCGATGAAGATTAATAGTTCATCTATTTCAACGTTTTTACACAGATGTGTATTCCCCAGTCGAAGTCTCCCCAGTGTGGTCTTGACATTGAGATCTTTATTCTTGGAGACGAAAGTTGTTATGTTCTCACCGGTGGATTCTTGGTTTAAAAGATTCATATCCCCACGAGAGGGTTGATTCCCCGAAGAAGTCTAATGTCATTTGATTTATTCAAGATGCTAATGGTTACTCGTAGATATTTATGGATTTCCCCATGAAGTTGTGTTCCCCAGCGAAGTTTCTTTCGGAATTCCTCATGAATTCTTCCAAATTCCACAGTGAAAGTAGGAGAATTCCCTAGAAAAGTTTTATGTATCCTCAGTGAAGAGTAATGACTCTCTCCCCAGGAACTCAAGATTTGGTTGAAGTCCAATTCGATTCTCCCCAAGTGAAGAACGCTTCCCATATTGGAATTGCAATTAATTTTTGCAAGTGTTCTCCAAAATCCACTCCCCAATGGTACCTCTCTCTTGGATGTTAATGGCTTATCAATAGCCGATCATTAATATTACTACTTCTCATTTAATCATTCAAGCATGCATTCATTACATTGCATCTCTCTAAACGCGTAGCATTCCACTGATTGGGAGCATTACGCCATAAAAATTCAAACATGCATATTAAGTGTTTGCCAATTATGTGTATCCAGAAGAAATAAACAATCTCTGTGGTTTACCCTCAAGATTTTTCTCAACGGATTTCTGCTTCCCTAATCGTCACTTCAAATTGAGTGTCTTATGGGAACTCATTCTCTCTCCAGTGGAGTTTTCTGTGATTTTCTTTATCTCAGTCACGTCGGGTTGTGTTACCCTTTCCCCAGCAAGTCGTAGACTTTCCTTGCGTAGCAAGCCTTCGGTTATGTTGCCCGTATTTGTATCGTTGTTAGAGTGCGAGTAAGAGTTGGTGTACAACCTTTCTTACTTTTCAAGTATTTGAGTATCCATACTTGGTGTGTGGTAATTCAGATAACTGCCACTCTTGAAGAATTATACCCCGCCTTTGGCCTGAGGGATATTATAGTTCTTGTGCTTTTGCAAGTATCTTCTGTTAGAGTCTGCTTCAGTCGGTCTCTTTCTTTTGTAAGTGCATCTTTGTACAGATGTCTCCTTTTTCCCCAGTAAGTCGTAGACTTTCCTTGCTTATGCAAGTCGTTGGTTATGTTACCCGTGTTTGCCTCGCCGTTAGAGTGTGAGTAAGAGTCGGTATTCAACCTTTCTTACTTTTCAAGTATTTGAGTCTCCATACTTGGTGTGTGGTAATTTAGATAATTGCCACTCTTCAAGGACTATACCCCGCCTTTGGCCCGAGGGATATTATAGTTCTTGTGCTTTTGCAAGCACCTTCTTAAAGTTCCAACTTGTTTTGGAGAATTCTGTTAGAGTCTGTTTCAGTCGGTCTCTTTCTCATATCTAAGTTCTGCGTCGGTCAGTTCTTTTCTTCCCGGTTTACCTGTTGGTTGGGTATTCCTTCTATTAGTTTGGCTAACATTGTTTTCTAGAGTCCCTTTAGTTGGTCTCCTTCCATGTAAATTCGCTTTCAATCTATGATTTGATCATTCCATATATCTTCTCCCTAGTGAGTCTATCGTTGATTATCGTTTTCGGTTCACCTGTATCTTAGATCGGGTATTCTTTCTGTTAGCTTAGCTAAGATAGAGATATGTTTTGATCAGTCTCTTCTTTCTTGGTTTACCTGTATCTTAGATCGGGTATTTCCTTCCGTTAGCTTAGCTAAAATAGAGATCTGTATTGATCAGTCTCTCCCTTCCGGGTTACTTGTATCTTAGATCGGGTATCGCCTTCCGTTAGCTTAGCTAACACTGCAATTTAAAGGTCTTGTTTGGATCAATTCCTTTTGGTCGATTTACCTGTATCTTAGATCGGGTTTTCCATCTATTAGCTTAGCTAACTTTGCAGTTTAGAGCTCGACCAGTCTCTCCCTTTTGGGTTACCTGTATCTTAGATCGGGTATCACCTTCCGTTAGCTTAGCTAGCATTGCAATTTAAAGGTATTGTTTGGATCAATTCCTTTTGGTTGGTTTGTCCGTATCTTAGATCGGGTTTCCCATCTGTTAGCTTAGCTAACTTTGCAGTTTAGAGGTCTGTGTTGATCAGTCTCTTCTTTCTAGTTTACCTGTATCTTTGATCGGGTATTTCCTTTCGTTAGCTTAGCTAACATTGCAATTTAAAGGTCTTGTTTGGATCAATTCCTTTTTGGTTGGCATCTGTACCTTAGGTCAGGCATTCCTTCCGTTAGCTTAGCAAACATTGCAATCTAGAGCCCTTTAGTGCCTCTTTGAAATCCAGTTGTCTGGTATCCTTGGTCGGACAAATGCATCCTTCCTTTTAGAGCCCTTTAGTGCCTCTTTGAAATCTAGTGGTCAGTGAGTCGCTCTTTCATGGGTGTCTTCTGTATCATCCCTAGAGGGTCATTTTAATATTTTTGTTCTCGTGTGCGGAATGCCCAAGTTCGCGTGTATACATTTTCCCTCTTCATATCCCTATGCATCATCCTGGATGGGTCATTTCAATACAATTGTTCTCGTGAGCGAAATGCCCGAGTTCGTTCGTATGAATTTGTCTCCTTCATTTCCCGTCCATACTGAATCGCTCTTTCATGGGTGTCCTCTCTTCATTATTTCTGGTGGGTCGCTTCAATACAAGTATTCTCGTGAGCGGAATGCCTGAGCTCGTTGGTAAAAGTGTGTCCTACTTATGTCTCTCCAATGTATATCTTCAAACAAAAATCCAAAATATAATAATTCTCCGCTCACATTCAGAGCACGAATTTTACGGTTCATTTAAGTATCCAATCATCTTCTACTTTGAATGCTTGAAAAGTTTGCGCCAATCTCACCATCTGGTCGAAGAAGATTGAATAGGGGCAGATGTTGTACCCCAAAATTCGCCCTCTTCATTGTTAATTAATAGTTGGCTTACACTTGATCAATAGGTGCATTACATACAAATCATTCATGCATTAACCATGGGATCTAATTTTTCAATTATGAGAGAGTATACAATTCTGAAGAAGAGTATACAATTCATGCTGGATATCTGAAGTTCTGTTATTTCAAGCGTCACATCAATACGCAAGATATGTGTGTCCAGGAGCTTCTGATTATCTATCGAGGATTGGAGTTTTGAGGTTCTGATTGCCTATCATGTGGATATTGATTACAGTTTTGAGCTGCGATGTGTTATGGTCGAATATTTAAGCCCGAATTGATTCTATGGCATTCTTTGAGTCTTGAAGTATCTGTGTACGACTTATCGATCCACGTGATTCATCAGAAAATCAAGAATAGTTGGATAAAAATATATTTGAGTGCGTGTATTGAAAAGTCAGCAAAAGTCAAAGTTTGACCGGGTGTAATTTCTGGTCAAAATTATGGTCAAGTCAAGATTCGAGAAAATGTGATCATTCGTTGAGAAAGTCGGAAGAATCAGAGGAAAATGAGGTTTCTTGCATTTTAAGTAATCTTGGACTTAGAAAAAATTTCTAAGTTTTAAGCGCTTTGTGTTCACGGAGCCATGTTGTTGATTCCGTATCTTGCTCGTCTGTGTTCGAAATTTCACGAAGGAGTAGTCGTTGGAAAGAGCACATTTCGGACTTCGAATTTGTCCTTGTGAAGATTTTTCCAGAAATGCCTGAATTTCGAGTTATGAGATTCCGAAGTTTAATGTTCAAGTGCTCGACTTCTGAGACATTTTATACATGTTTCGAGGCGTCGATTCGAGTTGAGTTCAAAATCAAGGTTGTTCATTTAGCGGCAATCTACAACTTTGCTGAAGAAATCGAATCCATTTGGGAATCGGATCAAAATTACAGACTCGGAGATTACGGGTTATCATTTCTCAAAATTCAACACTTAGAAATATTTTGAAGTGTTTGTTTCTATGCTCAAGCTGACAGTTTCGGGTTCGATTTTATCATAGTTCGTGGCTTCGATTTTAAAAATGTTCAACTGCAAAGTTGTTCATCTTACGGCAATCTATAACTTTGTTGAAGAAGTCGAATTCATTCGGGACTCGGATCGAAAATTACAAAGCCTGGAAAATAAGGATTCATTATGTTTGCAATATTCGAATAGTCGTTGTGCACATGTTCAGGGCTGTTTTTGTCATCGATTCGATCGCCTCACGGAAAAACTCCGAACACGAAAGTTGGAGATTGTCATTTCCTCTAAAAGTTTTGTTCACAAACTTTTTTGTTTCGGACGTCGGAGCGGAAGATACGGAGTGTCGTAGTTTGCAGTTTGAAGCTGCCAAAACACAAGACAGCATATGCATTTTTGCCATGGCTACGAGAACTTTTCATCAAACAGTTGGTGTACGTATGTTCGGGGCTATTTTTGTCATCGATTCAATCCCCGCACGGAAAAACTCCAAACACGAAAGTTGGAGTTTGTCATACTCTACAAGTTTCGTTTAGAAACTTTTTCGTTTCGGACGTCGGAGCGGAAAATATGGAACGCCGTAATTGATGGTTTGAAGTTGGAAAATTGTTGCAAGTCATGCTTTGAACTTGCCCAGCTAGGTCTGGACTTTTATCGAACACTTGTGTGGCGAAGTTCAAACACTTTTTATTCGGTGATTAAAGCTCCGTTTGGATTTTTTTCGAACTATAAAGTTGTTATATCACACGTGGTCTTTCCGATGGTGTCAAGCTTGAGTCGTTTGGTCGAGTAATGGAAAAGTTATGGATCCGTAAAGTGGTGCACATGGATTAATTTAAGAATATGACACTTAGAATTTCTCAAATGTCAGAGACTTGTGACGTCATGACTTCATCTGAGAGAGCTTACGATCGATTTCTCATCGGGTGTTCAACATCAATATTGCTTTATCAAGTGTGCTCTTCGAGTCGACGCTCTCGTTATATTGATTGAGTTACTACACACCAAGATAGAAGCATACAAAGTAGCGGGCATGGTTTTTTTCGTTTAGAAAAAGTGTTGGCAGTAGAGGTATTCATAACAGTAATAAACAAACTAACAGAATCCATTATTTTTTTTCACACATTAATAACTATCTTGGTTTTCTTTCTCTCCATCAGTAACAACCATAAACAAAAAACCATTCTTTCTTCTTCCATTTTTTCCTCACACCATTCTGTTACAAAGAAATTCCCCCATTCATTTACTCACTGTAACAACCATATCTTGATTTCTCTCACCACCTCTCTCTTGTCTTGGCCACTCAACACTATAGCTTCACCTCCCTCATCCATAACTGAATTCTCTTAACTTACGTCGTCACACTTTTTGGAACTATAACAAACTTTAAAAAAAGCAGTTACAAAAAGAAAGAGGACTCTTTCGAACCTCCATTGCTATCTTCAACAAACTCCTTTCCATTTTCCTTTTTTTCTTCCACCATCTCTAACAAACTTCCATTCCTCACACCATTTTGTTACAAACCACAACCAGAATCTCCTCTCACTCTTATTTCTTCAATGGAAGGTCACCTCGTTCTCCCATAACAACCTCACTCGGCCTCTATCATTCTCACCATGAGTTTTCCCTTTTCTCACGATACCAGCAAAAGAAACGCAATAAAAGCTCCATTTTCGTGTCGCGATTCAGTGGAAGAACGTCATCGCGGTTCATGAACTCTCTCCAAATTTGCGAGTATAATGTTGAGTTTATTTCTCAATGTGTCGAAGATTCCCATAGTTCGTTTTCTTCATCAAGATCTTGAGTAGAAGCGGTGAAGTTTTTCGAAGATTTTCTCGCGCTCGCCGCCAATTTACTTGAAGTTTTCTGGAGTATTTCTTAGCTCATGATTGCTCTTGGATCTTTATCCGTTTGGTATTTATTTTATTTTTGAAATTCCTGGCAGCAGATACTTGATGTCACAGAGAATGTTATGACACAGTATCTGACACTATGTTAATAATTCACCGGAAATCTGACGGTAAATAACACAATAAGTTATTCACCGATTCGGTTCAACAAACCTACATCAGGGGCTACCAAGCGGGGAGGAAATTCACTATTAGTAGAATTAATTCGGGAATAAACCACCGGTTTATCTCCTTCACTTAAAACCTACCAATGCAACTTCAACTAAGTCCTACTTAGATCGAGTACCCACTCACTCCCCTCAATTACATCGGTGATATCAACCTATTGACTAATTGAATTGTGAAGACACACTTCAATAAAATATCTTGATCTTGCTTCAAAGCTTTCAATCAAGAGACAAACACTCGTGCTTTAAAGCTTTGGTGATAAACTACCCTTACAAATCCTAGTCCATGCACTTATCAATTGATAGTTGCTTGGCTCACAAACTAGAATTACACAATACCAAGTTACAAATCCTAACGATTACACAAACCAAGTGCTATCTCTTCAATACATTCAAAGGCGTTGCAGCAGTATAAGGGTTCTTTTCCTTTTATAGAAGCGATCCACGAAACTTGGTTTGGGCTTCCATAAAGATAGCTAGGTTCACTTAATTTAATCCTAAAAACATGGTCTTTTCAACAACCAATTTAGGTTTAATTAAGATTAACCTAGCAACCACGTGAAACATGCTTTCTAATAATAGAAAAACAATATTTAGCACTCAACAAACTTCGAAAATCTCGGGAACAAAGCATTCGAGCGAATGTCACCTTGAATGTCATAACATTTGTTATGACATCGAAATTTTAAATTTCGGCTTTAGCTTCATTACGGTGTCTTTTAACATCCTTAGCGGTAGGATTTATCTTCAATCTCGAATGTCATAACATCTATCATGACATTGCTAAATCCTAGTTTTACCAAAATTAATGCCAACCTAAAAACACTGACAAACTCCCCCTTTGGCACATTTTTGGCTAAAACTACTTAACACATCAGAGTACCTATGCAGTAGAAGACAAAAAACTAGTTCTAAGCTTTCCTAAGCTTTCCTAAGCTTCAAGTAACTAGAACTTAGAGAAGATAAATTCTACCCATACAAAAATCCCACAATTCCCACAATTGCCCCATATACAAAATTTTAAACAGGCATACAATTCCCCAAAGTTCCATACTACTGTCACACAGTAGTTCTTCTCCCCCTTTTTAGCCATAAAGGGCCAAAGGAAACCATACAATTTCCCCAAACAAACAACATATAATTAAGTACCAGCATTGTTTAGAGGTACATTTTTGTTCAGGCCTTACACATCTGTCAATAAAGGATTACAAACATCCAAACAAACTTGGGAAAAAACAAGAGCAGAAAAAAATAACAAGAACAAACATAACAAGCAAGGAAACACAGCAGCAGATCATTTGTCCTCCTTTCATGATGAAGCACTGGAAGCATTGTCATTGTCATCATCAGCTACCTCTTCAGCCTGAATCTTGAAGCCAGTACCTTGATCAGACTTTGCAGATTCAGAAGCCTTTCTCTTCTTGGTAATTTGTGTCCTCTTGGGTTTTGTATTACCAACAGATTTAACTCTATACTTCTTAGAGACAGTTCCAGTTCTGGTTACTTTCTCATCTTGAGAACCAGAAATGCCACCCTTTGCTTTGATAGGGAAATCAGCAAGAATATCAGAGTCCTCATGAGTTGCCTGGACGTGATCATCAGATGTCATAACATCCCTTGTGACATCTAGATCAGCTGCTAAACAAGGGCTAGCAGGCTTTTGATTAAAGGGAACAGAAACTCCAGGTACAAGGTGATTTTCGTCTAGGATTCTGGTAACTATCCTAGCAATGGCTTCTTCTACATACATGGTACCTTCCTATTTCTTATCTCGAGACAGGATGAGGATGAAATCTTACCGATGGAAGCTGGTGAGTCTTGAAAACATGCATCTTGATTACGAGTCAGTTGCCATTGAACGTTGAGGAGAGGCCTTCATAGGTTCAACATTCAAAGCTGCAGCGATTGCCCTAATCTTGGCCATGGTGGGAGATGAACAGTCAGAGTCTTGGGATGAAGAGGATGAAGAAGACATATTTCTCTGAGATATATTGAGGAACTGACAGAGAATTTGAAAGTATTTTGTGGATGGAGAGAAAATGATACTTTCAATAAGAGAGGTTATTATATGGAGGTGTCTCTTGATATTCTTGAAACCTTTAAAATAAGAGAAATAAAGAAATGACCCATTCATATTTATTTGAAATACGGTTTCTTCTCCTCTTTGTAGCAGTTTTAATTGCTACAATTCCTCATATTGACAAATGCCCGTTTGCTCTTAAATTCTCAAATTGACTAGCATCAAGAGCTTTAGTAAAATGTCGACCGATTGCGATTCGGTGACTACATGGTCGGTTTAATCACTTTCTCCTCCACAAGGTCTCGATGAAGTGATGTCTTATGTCAATGTGCTTAGTCCTCTTGTATAGGATTCTTTGAAATATTAATAGCTTTTCAGTTGTCACGGTACAATGTCATGACATCTGTGTGACATTATACTCGACGACATCGCTTCATCCGACCATTTGAGAACAACGCTACCGCTATGTATTCACTTGTGGACAAGGACACAGTTTGCTTCTTCTGAACCAAGAAACAAGATTGTTTCCCAAGAAGCATCCTCGAGTACTTTTACATCATCTCTACCGATCGGCATCACAATAACCGGACAAAATGGGTTCACAACCATGGGAATAGGATACCATAACTACGGTTCCACTCACATACTTCAAAATTCTTTTCACCGTTAATGTGACTCACTTTAGGTTCGACAGTATCTTGCACATACCCCAACAAATGCAATGTCGGTCTGGTACATTAGATACAACAAGCTCCCTATCATGCTTTTATACAAACTTTGGTCTACCTTTTCACCATTTGTGTCCTTGGACAACTTCACGTGTGGGAGCGAGGAGTCCTTTTATGGTGGCATTCTCCATTCCAAACTTTTGACAATATTCCTTGCATATTTGCTCTGTGAAAGGAATGTTGAGTCTTCCATCTTTGTGACTTGCGGTCCAAGAGTAGGTCAACTCTCCCATAAGACTCATTTCAAACTCAGCTTGCATTTGATTGGCAAAATGTTTCACCATTGAGTCTGACATTCCACCAAATACTATGTCATCCACATAAATTTGAGCAACCATTATCTTTCCTCCTTCTTTCTTGACAAAGAGTTTTATCCAAGCCTCCCTTTACGTAGCCTTTATGCAAGGAACTTGGTTAGCCTTTCATACCAGGCCCTAGGAGCTTGCTTTAGTCCATATAGGGCTTTCCTTAATTTGTAGACATGATCAGGGAAACTTGGATCCACAAATCCTTTAGGTTGTTCTACATATACTTCCTCATTTAAGTAACCATTTAGGAAGGCACTTTTCACATCCATCTAAAATAGTTTGAATTTCAGAATGCAAGCAACCCCTAGAAGAAGCCTAATTGATTCCAGTCTAGCCACTGGTGCAAAAGTCTCATCAAAGTCAATCCCTTCAACCTGAGTGTAACCCTGAGCAACAAGTCTAGCTTTATTCACGGACGGTCCATACGCATCAGACTTGTTCTTGTAGATCCATTTTGTGCCAATGATGTTTGTTCCTTCTGGTCTAGGAACTAATTCCCATACTTCATGTTGCTTGAATTGGTTCAATTCATCTTGCATTGCTCCAATCAAGAATTCATCACTTAGAGCTTCTTTGACATTTTTTGGCTCTATCTTTGACACAAAGCAAGAGTTTGAGACAGTTTCTCTGGATCTTGTAACGACACCTTTGGTTGGGTCCCCAATGATGAGATCCTTTGGATGATCTTTACGAATTCTGATGGAAGGATCTTTGTTGACTTCCTCTGGTTCAGATTTTGGAGGAGAAGGATCAGGTACATCTTCCTTATCAGGTGCTTGAGGTGATGTCTCAACATCATATGGGACATTGTGTTCCTGATGATGATCATCAACAATGACATTAATAGACTCCATCATAACCGGGTTACGGGTTGAATACCCTATATGCTCTGCTTTAGTGGAGTATCCGGAAAAATGCCTTCATCACTCTTGGAATCCATTTTCTCCTTTGATCACGATCGTCGAGAATATAACATTCTTGCCAAATACATGGAAATATTTCACAGTTGGTTTTCTTCCCTTCCATAGTTCATACAGGGTGGAGGAAGATCCCTTTCTTAGGGTGACCATGTTGTGAACATAGCAAGTTGTATTCATAGCTTCATCCCAAAAGTGAATAGGAAGTTTCTTAGCATGAATCATTGCTCGCGATTCTGTATAGTCCTATTCTTTCTTTCCACCACCCCATTTGTTGAGGTGTTATAGGAGAAAACTCATGATTAATTCCCTCGAGGGCGAAATTCATCAAATTTGCTGTTCTCAAACTCCTTTCCATGATCACTTCTTATTCGACAATACGACTTTCCTTCTCTCTTTGAAGTCTTTGCATAGCTCATTAAAGACATCAAACACATCGATTTTTCCTTGATGAAGTTTATCGGTAAATCGGAAGTCATCCACAACAACATAGGCATATCTTTTCCACCAAGGCTTTCAACTGCATAGGCCCCATCAAATCCATATGTAGCAGCTCCAGCACTCTAGAAGTGGTCAGATGTCTAGACATTGGGTGTGACATTCTGGTTTGCTTTCCAACTTGACATTCATCACAGACTCTTCCTTCATCAATATGGAGTTTTGGTATCCCTCTGAAAGCCTCCATGGTGATGATCTTTTTCATCCCTCTGAGATGCAGATGTCCAAGTTTTTTATGCCATAGTTTTACCTCATTTTCATCCTTGTCTATAGAGCACACAGAAGAGAGGTTGGTGTTCTCAGATTCCCACATGTAGCAGTTGTCCTTTGATCTGACTCCTCTCATAACCACTTCTTGTTTATCATTGATTACAAGAAATTTAGACCTGGTGAAGTTTACTTTAAATCCCATATCACATAGCTGACTTATGCTTATGAGGTTAGCAGTCAAGCCTTTTACCAGCAACACTCCATTTAGATTTGGAACTCGGAGGTCAAGTTTCCAACACCTTTGATTTCTCCTTTAGCTCCATCTCCAAAAGTAACAAAGGTAGAGTGAGGTTTGACATTATTGAAGATTTTTATACCGTCATATGCTTGGAACACCTTGTCAAAGTACCAATCTTCCTTGGCGGACACTCGAGAGAGGTATGTCTATCAATCTTTGCGATCCTCTTCTTCCACTTTTGAGTGTAGGGTACTTTGATGTTCTTAGGCTTAACATAGTGAGTCGATTAGGGTACCCATGTAACCTATAGCGAAGGGTTTTATGTGTCCAAACCTTCCACAATGGTGACATCTCCATCTTTGAAACTTCTTATTCATGTTTCTCGATCCGATGTTGGCTCGATGTTGTGACATCTGCTTTGACATTGGCCTATTAGGTGCAGTCTTCTTCTGTTATCGGCAAATTTCTTTGCATCTACATGCCGAGCCAGGAACCTTTCTGTTTTACTGTTGTGGCATCTTGCGGCTTTGGTTTCCATGCCTCTTCTTTTCTTGTCACTAACGGTTCCTTTTCGATACATATCCTAGACCACGCTTATTTCCGATTTTTGTCAGTGAAGAATTTCTTCCGACTTATCGGTCCCATTGTCAACATCGTGACGGACTTAGTCATATGATCAAGCTTGGAATTCAACACTATAATCTCCTTGTTGAGATGACTTATAGTGATTGTATTTTCCTTCTTCTCGACTTCGACTTCACATTTTCTACCTCGACTTCTCGATCGACTTTTCATTTTTCATTTTGCGACATACTTCACCACCGATACGGTTTCTTGTAAGTATCAGCAAGTTCTTCAAAGGTCACTTCCTCATAACTAGAGTCATTATCAGGATTGCCACTTTCAGAAGATGCAATGACAAGTTTGGCTGATTCCTCTTCAGAATCATTACTTGATTCACCATCAGACCAAGTAACATTCATTCCTCTCTTTTGTTTCTTAAGAAAGGTAGGACATTCAGCTTCAATATGTCCAAATCCTTCACATCCATGACATTGGATTCTACTGCCTTGACTTCCTTTTTCTTCTGACTTGGATCTTCTGCTGGAATCATAAGATCTGCTGATGTCAGATGCAATGTCCTTGACATGTGACCTTGACTTTGGATCAATTCTCTGATCGGTTTGTTGAGCTGTCTTCCAAGCATAGCTATAGCTTGGATATCTTCTCCTCATCTTCCTCCTTGCATCCCTCTTGATTGGATACAAGTGCTATGCTCTTGTTCTTCTTGTCAAGATGTCTGATTCCCATCTCAAAGTCATAAGAGATCCTATCGGTTCTTCAAACTTCAAGGTCTTGATGTCTGAGCCTCCTCTATTGCGGTGACTTTCATTGCAAATCTCTTAGGCAAGGATCGAGAATCTTTCTCACCGACTTCTCTTCGACATCTTTTCACCAAGTGCTCTGAGGCATTGGCAATTTCAAAATATTCATGTGAAATTCATGAATATTCTCATCTTCCTTCATCTTCAAATTCTCAAATTTGGTAGTGAGCATCTGAAGTCTTGACATCTTCACCTTGGATGTTCCTCATGAGTAGTTTTGAGTGTCCCAAACATCCTTGGCCAGCTCACATTGATGAACCCGAAAGATATTCCTGTCAATACCATTGAGCAGGCATTCAATGCTTTAGAGTTCCCTAGAGCTATCTCTTCTTCCTCTTTGCTCCATTCCTCCTCGGGTTTCAAGGCGGTAGTCCCATCTTTCTCAAGCTTGGTGGGATGTTTCCATCCTTTATCGGACTCTCCAAGCTTTAATGTCCTTTGATCTTAAGAAGGCAACCATACGAGGTTTCCGGTGGTCATAGTTGGATCCATCGATAGGTGGTCTTCCTCCAAATCCTCCTTCTTTATCCATTCACGCGAAACTATTATCCTAGATCTCACCCGAAATAACAAGCGGGGTGCGCTCGATGCCAATTGAAATTCACGGCAGCGGATACTTGATGTCACGAGAATGTTATGACACGATGTCGACACTATGTTAACAATTCACACGATAAATCTGTAGTAAATAACACAATAAGTTGTTCACCCGTTCGGTTCAACAAACCTACATCAGGGGCTACCAAGCCAGGAGGAAATTCACTATTAGTAGAATTAATTGGGGAATAAACCACGGTTTATCTCTTTCACTTAAAACCTACCCAATGCAACTTCACCTAAGTCCTACTTAGATCGAGTACCCACTCCTCCTCGATCACGGTGATATCAACCTATTGACTAATTGAATTGTGAAGACACACTTCAATAAAATATCTTGATCTTGCTTCAAAGCTTTCAATCAAGAGACAAACACTCGTGCTTTAAAGCTTTGAGTGATAAACTACCCTTACAGCAAATCCTAGTCCAATGCACTTATCAATTGATAGTTGCTTGGCTCACGAGAAACTAGAATTACACAATACCAACTGTTACAAATCCTAACAGTACACAAACACAAGTTGCTATCTCTTCAATACATTCAAAGGGCATTGCAGCAGTATAAGGGTTCTTTTTCTTTTATAGAAGCAGTCCTCAAACTTCAGTTTTGGGCTTCCATAAAGATAGCTAGGGTTCACTTAATTTAATCCTAAAAACATGGTCTTTTCAACAACCAATTTAGGTTTAATTAAGATTAACCTAGCAGCCACATGAGCATGCTTTCTAATAACGGAAAAACAATATTTAGCAGCTCAACAAACTTCACGAAAAATCTCGGGAACAAGCAGTTCTGCGAGAATGTCTGCAGAATCATCATCATTACATGACATCGACTATTCTATGAATTTCCACTGACTTTAGCTTCGGTTAAATGTCTTTTAACATCCTTAGCGGTAGGATTTATCTTCAATCTCGAATGTCATAACATCTATCATGACATTGCTAAATCCTAGTTTTACCAAAATTAATGCCAACCTAAAACACTAACAATTTTGTTTACCGCATTCTTTACCGCTTTTCTAGAGCATGAGTAGGGTTTTACCGTTTTCCTTGCCATGAGTAGGAATAGAGATGTATGAAGGGGCTTAGTAGTTGGAGCATGTTCGGGAACCCCTCGGTTTATTTAAAGACCCGTTTAGGGAGCTTACATTTGCTAATTGTGTTTGGTTTGTTTAAATCCTCCATCTGCATAGGGAGGTAATTCTCGATGAAGTGTTTATATTTGTGCTTGCATAGGTCAAGAGTGGTTAGGACACGTGGCACCACCAAGCAAAGTCCTACTTTTTATATTTCCTGCTATCGAGTCATGATGATATGATGGGCAAGCGGAAAGGGTTCGCAATCGACCCCCGCACAGTTCTAGTCAGTGTCAGCTCAGCACATGCGAATCGTGTTGCTTCATTTATCGAGTCAATAATGATAAAGTGGCAAGAGTTCCTTATTCTGACTCTCCACACTTTCCTGGGGTTCGCATTTATTGCAGAGCTCGCATCATTTTCTCTTCACACTTGACAATTCATGTCATGCGGTGATACTATTCACAGGAATCGGATGTGTCGGCTCCTGGTTGACTCACGGTATGCTCGTTACTGTTCGAGGCTATGGGACTTCCTCCTTTTCATGCGCTTGTGTGCCATTTGTTTGTTTTCATTACATTGTCTGTGTGCTTCTGCCAAAGCACTTGCTTGCTTCATCCCTTTTTGTCATCTTTGATTCTACTTTAGGTAGCGGATCGAGGTAGACATAGACTTAGGATTGCAGACCTTTTCCATTCCTTTTTGTCGTCTTTGATTCTACTTCAAGTAGCGAATCGAGATAGACATAGATTTAGGTTGAAAACCTTTGGCATGTTCCCTTAGGATTCTCTTGAATCTACTTTAGATAGTAATTCGAGTTAGACCTTAGGTTGTAATCCGTGCATGATAACATTAGGGATAGAGTTAGATAGTTTCCCTTGTTTGTTTTCTAGTTTCTTTTGCATCCTTGCATGTAATAAAACTAAAACTTGTTTTCTTTTTCCTTTACAAATCAAAACACTTAATAATGGTGCAAACTCCTTTTTTAAGGTAAAAACAACCAACCAATACAAACTCTTTTTTTGCCTACGGGTTTTCTTTTTGTGTTTAAAATTCTTTTGTATAAGTAAAAAACATAACATACAACCCGCCAAAACATGTGAGCCGAACTATGGCGCTCTGACTTTCCCATTGCACGCGGGAATACGTAGGCATCTTGTCACGGGGCTCGATCGAGCAAAATTTGTAAATACTTCCTTCTTTTCCCCGTGTTTTCTTTATTTTCTTTTCTTTCACATGCATACTCTTTAGCATACAGATATAGCATTTTAGCAGTAAATAGATATAAACACACCCATTAGATAGAAAATAGAAGTGGATACCGTAGAGTACTACGGACGTGTGGGGTTCTAATACCTTCCCTTCACGTAATAGATTCCCTTACCCTACCTCTCGGTCGCAAGACCGTGTCTTATCCCTTTCAGGTTTTCGCGATGCGTTCACCTTACTCCTTTTGTGAGATAAAAAACGTTTGATGGCGACTTCATTGATATAGTTATCGGATGATGTTCAGCCGATTGTTTCAGCTGGAGACTTCACTGGGGATCGTACAGACCTCTTGCTGGTCCGATCAAGAGTCGATCCTAGCTTTTATTTTCATGTCTATTGGGTGCTTATTTTTTTTTGTTTATTTACTCTCTTTATCGCATCATCCTTTGTATGCTTGCATTGCATTCTATGTGGCATTTTACTGCTTTCATATATCCTATACACTGTGTACTGCTGGACTGGTTGTTCTCTTGATTGGGTGGGTGTTATCATGAGGTAAAATGTCAATAATATCATCATATACATAAGTTGGTTACTGAGAATCTGAAATAAAGAAGATAAAGGTTAACCAGTTTAGTGAGACCGTGGACGGGCATTACTTTGTAAAGCTTACGCATAATCATCTTTTCTTCCACCTGACAACCAGAACTCCAAAATTTAGGAGATTCAAGTTTTTGTAGATGTCATGTGATTTACTTGTTCAAAATAATAATCACCAAAGAAAATTTTGACTCTAATTTCATGAATATTGATATATCAGCCCACAAATAAAAGAAAACAAAACTATCTTGTACACATTGTAGTCAGGAACATAAAAAGGGGAACAAATTATACTAGGTCACAAACAAAGTGCCAAATAACAAGTTTAAGAGTGTGAGCCAGCTTAGAGTTGGAGCTAAAAGACAACCAATTTTTTAAGGTTCTCCACTCAACATCCTTTAAGTAAACATATTAGTAACTATGGCAACTGAAAGATAGCAAATTAAATCGTAATCATATGTTAAAATGAGCCGTAAACATATCATACAGAAGATATATCAGACAACTATAGGTTAAATCAAAATGAAAAACTCATTTGCTACAAAGATAAAGGAAACTCCTATATTGTGAGATATAAGCATCTCAATCTTGACCATAAGAAAAATCAGACTGAGTTGATAAATCACAATGTGCAGGAGTATAGTGTTTCAAAAGATTTATATCAAATGATCCAAAATCATGAGATGTTGAATTTTCAATCATGAAATAATATCACATTCTAAATATATCATTTTTCTCTCCTGAAAGTGTTAACCCCATTTTCTTGAAGCCATAGTTAGCAGTTTACTAAATTAATAGGAAAATAAAGAGAGTAAAGCAAAATACACAAAGCCGATGATTTAATGCTACAAATTCAAATACTTAAGAAATGGATTGTGTATAAATATAACAACCTGAAGTTTTTGCAATTCATGCAACATTGATCTGTATGTTTCCATAAGGACCTCGTTCTGCTTATCCATATGCTTGTTTAGTAAAAAAAAAGCTCTGAGAATAGAAGGCAATCTATAAAATAGCTCACACTCACAGCAGATAAATCACATTGTGAAAAATACTAAAATATATAATAGGTACAATAATAGAAGACCAAAACCTAAAAATTAGCATACATGTTAATTTGTAAATCCAAAAGGAAACACTTTAGCTTAACCTGATATCATGCTAAAACTGTATGTAATTAATGTGACACCTTAAGAGGCATTTCCATTTTAAGCATTATGTAAATTGGAAAGAAAAAAATGAACTATTTGAATCGCAAAAGTGATCTTAATTCATATCAGAATTATACAAGAACAGAGAGTTTTATCTATGTATGTTATAATCTTGTTTTTAAGTTGACATGTTCTATTCTAGCATAGTGTTGAACAAAATCATAAATTCATTTACCATAGGACTAAAACTATTAATAAAGGACTAAAACTAGTGGCAATAAAACCAAGGGAAACGCCAAAATAATATTGCAAATCAAAATCATATAACACGTGTTGTTCAATCTCTACATGCATTGGATATTCCACATTTCATTTTTTGTTCTATGATACATGCATTGGATATTCCACATTGCATTTTTTGTTCTATGATAACCAAGTTAACTAAAGAATAATTCTGAACAAAAGAAAGGAAGAGCAGAACCCATGTAGCTTCCAGCACAGTGAGAGAAAGAACACAAAGCATTCATAATAATAAACAATATTGTTCATCACATTCTTGCAATGTTAAAAAAATGTCACAATTTAGAAAACTCTGTGTTCAATGAAGACACTGAAGCATGGACACAAATATAATAATCAATATAGTATTTTCTGAACTAAAAAATTATTAAGAGGTATAAAAAGACAAAAAAGATTGAAAGGTTGCAGGGTCAGAGAGACATGGCTTCATGGTTTCATAATATATTCAGTTTCACTCAGTTCACAATATAATAAATTTCACTCAGTTACACTATGGACAAAATCTAAGCAACACTAGGTATATTCAACGTATTGACAATATATTCAGTTTCAACATATTCGAAATCGAAGTTACGATAGAACAGCGGAGTCACAAAATCGAAGTTACACTTACCTACAACAGCTGAACACAACAGGACTTCAGTCGAATTCAAGTGAGAAGTAGAAACATAAAGTGAATCACGAACGAATCGAATAGTCACAAATGTAGGAGAGTCACACAGCTAAGAACGCACTAGAATCACTAATCGAAGTTGAAATCACGAAAGCAGGAGGCAAAGCGAAACAAATTGATACAGTTGTGTGGTTACTATTTCAATTTCACGTTTTAGGTTTAGTTTAGTCGTGTGGTGTGTGAATATGAATATGAATAGAACTAAATCGATTTTATTGAGTTGGCTTGGCTGAGTAATTGGGTTGGCCCAATTAAATGTTTTTTTTTTGTTATAAAGGGAGAATTTCTAACTATATTAAAAAATTTAATTATTTTTCAGAATGGCGGGCTACCCATAATCCATCCGAATTAGCCTACATTTTTGGGATTTTTTGGGCCGGATTAGAAAAGGTCCAGAAGTAAATAGACTCAAAAAGTAAGATTCACGTCCTAATTTTTTCCAAGTCTTATGGGTCGGTCCATGGGCTTCGGTCAATTTTGACCGCTCTAGTTATGGGCACACATACGGACAATTAACCATAGTTACTTTATCAGGTTCTACCATAACCATACTAATTTGCATTTCACTGAATAAAGCTAATGGCTCCTTACTATGCATGGCATGAACACATCCACCCGTGAAGGAATTCTACAGTGCAACACTCTTTTCTGGAATTGTATATACAAAATCTCCTGAGCAAAATCTAGGAAACTGAATCCGGCACATCCCAAAACCATTGTAGTCCATGACACAGCGCTCTTATTTACCATAGAGCTTGCACAGCTAACAATTCTCCACACTTCACATACATGTCCATAAGTGCATTAGTGGGTGGAATTTTCAACTACAGATAGTGTTCATCGATGTAACAGTGTAACTCTTTGTCGATATTCAAATTCTATAACTGAGAACAAGAAAAAATCATCCCAATCATTGTAATCTCATTTGGTTTCTCTATATTTTCTTCTATTTCCTAATATATTTCTATAGCCTCATTAGCCAATCCCCTATTAACACATCCAATAATCATGGAATTCTTGGTTACTAGGTCTCCCACACAAATTTTACTAAACACGTCATACGCTGGACTCAACTCTCTAGACGAGAGAAGAGTATTCGTTCCCAAGTAGCAGTGCGAAGCGGCTGACCCCAAAAGTGGGATAGCGGGATTGTGTATAGCCGGATTATAGCTGATACCTAAATTTTGGGCTGTTGGAATCAAACTCGAAGTATACCTACACCTATACTTGAATTTGCTAACAAATAGAACGATCATGGCATAATTGGGATAGTATAAAATTTGTATTGCTTGTTCACAAACTACACCATAATCTTTGGAATCAAACATGAAAAAATAACAAAATTAAACTATAGAGAAACATACCAAATATTTAGAATCAAACATGACAATATAACAAAATTAAATCATAGAGACACACATAAGAAAATAAAGTAATTATCGTGGATGAAGCAGAAAATGAGAGAGAGATTTTGGGAATATAGAGATGGATTGAGTTAAGAGTGGTGTAACTCTGAATTAGATGGCAGATTTGTGCTGAGCTGAACTTCGGTATCAG
This sequence comes from Vicia sativa, assembly GCA_021764765.1. NCBI lineage: Eukaryota > Viridiplantae > Streptophyta > Magnoliopsida > Fabales > Fabaceae > Vicia > Vicia sativa. The sequence goes on from CM038794.1 coordinate 102,108,648, forward strand.
CAAAAAAGGGGGCTTTGTATCATTTGCACGTTTTTTCGTTCCCTGTTTTCTTTTAATTGATTTTATAACGCTATAAAATAAACATTAAAATAAAAAATTGGTTTATTTAATTTTAATGTATTTCATCCTTTTATACTAACCAACTTGTTTTTATATCAAAATTAAAAAAAAAACAAATTATTTAAAATTAGATATATTTTAAATAACTTTTTATATAAATGATTTACTATTTTAAAAAGATAACAAAAATTAAAAAATATAAAATATAAAAATAGATTTACTTCTTTTAAATAATCACTCTCACATGTTTAATTTTATATAGACTTAGATTTTTATAAATAAAAAAATATCGCTCATAGACTTCAGATTCATCAATATAAAGAAGTCACATTCACTTATCAAGTAAGTGAGGTAAGAAATACTCGAAAGATTCAACATAGGCAATACAAAGGTCATCTCCATTCTGATGAGTACTTCATGTAGCTTGGACAAAGACGGAGGAGGAAAGTTAGTCGAAGAAAATAAATATCGAGGTATGATTGATTCGCTCATTTATCTCACTACATCTCGTCATGATATGCTTATTGTGTGTCTAAAGAACCACACATCATTACAATAAAACACATCATGAAATATCTCACTAGCACACCACTAATATGAATATAAACATTATCTTCTACATATTGTCGAATAAAATCACATATATGTTGATGTTCAAACTCTCATTCTTCATCAGACATGGAATCTGACTTTACTGAACTATAAATCGGTAAATAAAATTTCTTCACAAATAACGTCTTTCATCTTGCCCTTCAATAAATGGTAATTTGAACCATTCAACTATATCGTCTTCATCTTTGTATTTGACTCCATCATTCGAACAAGTAAAATAGCCCTTAACCAAGAGCTTTGATGTCACTCTGATGAGAAATTAAGACACAATAATAGACTAATACACAACGGATATAATAATTTCCAAACTTGTAAGAACCTTGAGGATCAACGACAAATATAAGACGACAACCGAACAATAAAAGCACAAAAGAACACGAGATTTTTAACGTGGAAAATCCCTCAATATGAGAGTAAAAACCACAAGTCATCTAAATCAAAGAAAATAGCTCCACTATAATCAATTGAGGTTACAAGAGAGTCTTTAAAGTGATTCACAAAATAGTGATAACAACCGCAAAATTACAAAGTAAACGTACTTACAAATAAGAATAAAAAAGCTAAAAAAATTTCTCAAATCTGCGGCTTCAGTGCGAAGCAGATATCACTCAACTCAAACCTTATTTTGAAGATCCCAACTTTCAAAAGTTAGATATAGGTGTTGCGAACCTACCCTCTAAATTTGAGCTCAATATGATGGCTAACAAATCAGGGATCGTCAATTTAGTGAGTTTGGTGCCGAAAATGAGAACGAGTTTCTCTCGTATTTTCTCTCTTTTTGAAACCTTATTCTCTCTCTCTCTCTCTCTCTCTCTCTCTCAACCCTAAATTGACATTCTCCACTTAAATAAGTCAGACAAATGAACTATTCATATTTGGGTCTTTCTCCACATAGAAAGGGAACTTAATCCCAACAGTTGATAGTCAATTTTATTTGTTTACACTCAAAGCATCTTTAATCGTCTTAAGGCTTTAGAAGTATCTTGTAAATATTTTTTTGTGGTGAATACCATGTGGCTTTTTGAGTTGGCTTTTTGTTGGAGTACTTGGTGTTGTAGGAATGATATTCTCTTTAATTGTGGTATTTTGGCCAATTTGATACTTTTGGGATGATTAAATTATTAGTTTGGAAATGATTTATTTCTTCTTTTAAAGTAGGGGACAATCTTGTTTGATTGGATTAGTGTGTCAATCTAAACATTTATATTGGAGTTGCTTAGTTTTAGTTGGTTGACTCTGATGGTATATTATGACCCTCTTGTTTGGTTACTTTTGGGCCAGCACCCTGTTGTTTGATACAACCCTCTTTGCTTATTAAATAAAAAAGTCAATACCATATCTCAATGCATATAGTTTTTGTATGTGATTTGGTTAGATAAAACTCAATATTAAACACAATTTAAATATAGTAATAATGTATATATCAAGTGTCATAATTTGGTAAGAAAACAAAATTTATCATACATGATACAACTATACAAGAGTTTAAATTTTTAGTTGGCCAATAATATAGAAGATCAAATTATCAATATTAGAATTATTTAGAGTAAAAACAGGCTTATATTGTCTATTTTACACACAGTTATTATAATATTGATTTTGAGGTTTTTTTGAATATTTTAAAACATTAGAGTGAAAATATAGTTGGTGAAGCTAAATGGAGTGAAATAAAAGAGTTTTTATTTTATTGTATGAGTTTTTTAATTTACTCTTACTTTTATTTAAAAAATACATAATTTTATAAAATTTAAATAAAATAGTTGTAGTTAACAATTTAAAAGGATGAATTTCATGTTGTACACTTTAAATTTTAAGATTGAAAGAAAATATAGGATTATAGAATGTATTTTTTTTATATAATCCTTTTTTCATTTCTTCCATTTATATAAAAGGCATTTTTGCAAACTCTCAAATATATTGCTAATACTAGGACCTCTCTAAATATTTAATTATATTATAAAAATGTATCTTTCTAAATATTTATACACACTATACAAATATCTAAAAAATATATATAGTGCCTCTAAAATGGGGGCTTTGGGCTGCACTAATAGTGTAAATAGAGTGCACTGCATATTCAACCATTAAACATAGGCATTGGCTTCAAGTTTCAACAAGTAGAAGATCAATGACCTTCTTGCACAAACAAAAAGCCAATATTTCTTTAATTTTTTTTTTGCAAAGCCAAATAAAAGGATATATTAAAAAGCCATAAGAGATGCCATAAGCTACAAAATGCAGTATAGAACTGCAACAGACCCTGAAACCACAATATTACACAGCAAAACCTGCTAGTTAAGTATTGCAGAAATCAAAAAGGTTAACAAGCATATTAGAAAGGAGAACATTCTGACAAGGTTAAGAAAGGAGAACCGTTGCATCGCCGTCTCACCTGTAGACAAAGAAGGAGGAGATTAGAACCAATAGATCGGAGATTCGTTGCCGGAAAGGTACAACCCAGAAATACTTAGCTTGCCAGGATTCTAGGTTGGGAGTTTGTGATCATGCACAAGCTTTACGAAGTACTGTTCGTCCACGGTCTCATGAAACAGGTTAACCTTTATCTGCTTTATTTCAGATTCTCAGTAACCAACTTATGTATATGATGATATTATTGACATTTGTCCAAAGGATTGAACTAATATTCTTGTTAACCTTTTTTGTTTCTGGTTATTGATGATGCTACTTTTGATGATTTTGCACAAAATGAAGACAATTCCAACACTTCCAATAATGGTGCTGGAGCTGAACAAATCAATAATGAAGTCAATACAACAAATGAGGATCAGTATGGACAATTCTGCAAGAATTATAAAATTTCCATCTTCACTAGATCAATAATTAAAGAGATATTGGCTTTTTGTTTGTGCAAGAAGGTAATTGATCTTCTATTTGTTGACACTTGATGTCAATGCCTATGTTTAATGGTTGAATATGTCGTGCACTCTAGTTACACTATTATTAGTGCATCCCAAAGCCCCTATTTTAGAGGCACTGTATTTTTTTTAATTATTTGTATAGTGTGTATAAATATTAAGAATGATACATTTTTATAATATATTTAAATATTTAGAGAGGTCCTAGTATTAGCAATGTATTTGAGAGTTTGCAAAAGTGCCTTTTATATAAATGGAAGAAATGAAAAGAGGATTATATAAAAAAGAATATATTCTATAATCTTATCTTTATCTTTTCTTACAATCTTAAAATTTAGTGTACAACATGAAATTCAGTCTTTTAAATTGTTGACTACAACTATTTTATTTAAATTCTATATAATTATGTGTTTTTTTAATAAGAGTAAAAGTAAATTAAAAAAGTTCATACAATATAAAAACTCTTTTATTTCACTCCATTTAGCTTCACCAACTTAATTTTCACTCTGATGTTTTAAAATATTCAAAAAGCCTCAAAATCAATATTAATATAGCTGTATATAAAATTAAAATTAATAATATAAGCCTTTTTTACTCTAAATAACTTCAATATTGATAATTGTATCTTATATATTAATGGCCAACTAAAAGTCTAAAAACTAAATAATAAAATTTAGGAAGAGAATCATATACATTGACGTCTTAACTAAACTCTTGTATAGTTGTATCATATATGATAAATTTTGTTTTCTTACCAAATTATGACACTATTAATATATACATTATTATTATTATATTTAAAATGTGTTTAATATTGAGTTTTATTCAACTAAATCACATCAAAAAACCATATTGAAGTTTCTTGAAATACCGTTCAAAAGTGTATTGAGATATGGTATTGACTTTTTGTTTTTAATAAGCAAAGAGGTTTATATTAAACAAGCAGAGGTGTTGGTCCAAAAGTAACCAAACAAGAAGGTCAAAAGACACTATAAAAGTCAACCAATCAAAACTAATCAATTCCAATATAAATGTTCGGATTGACACACAAATCCAATCAAACAAGATTGTCCTTTACTTTAAAGGAAGAAATAAACTATTTCTAAATTAACAATTTAATCATTCCAAATGTATCAAAGTTACATTCACATTGATATTCACACACCACTTAAACTAAACCTAAAATGTGAAATTGAAACAGTAACCACACAATTGTATCAATTTGTTTCGCTTTGCCTCTTGCATTCATGATTTCGACATCGATTTGTGATTATAGTGCGTTCGTGGTTGTGTGACTCTCCTGCATTCGTGACTATTCGATTCGTTCGTGATTCGTGTTTCTCCGCTTGGCTTCAACAAGTTCTATTGTGTTGGTACAAGTAAGTGTAACTTGATTTTATGACTCGTTGTTCTATTGTAACCGATTTGAATATGTTGAAACCGAATATATTGTCAATACGTTGAATATACCTAGTGTTGCTTGATTTTGTCCTTAGTGTGGCGAGTGAAATTTATTATATTGTGAAGAGTGTAATCGAATATATTGTGAAACCATGAAGCCATGTCTCTCGACAACCTTTCAATCTTTTTGTCTTTTATACCTCTTAATAGTTTTCAATTCGAAAAATCTATATTGATTATTATATTTGTGGCCATGCTTGATGTCTTCGTTGAAAAGCGAGTTTTCTAAATTGTGTCATTTTTTAACATTGCAAGAATGTTATGAACAATCTGTTTATTATTATGAATGCTTTGTGTTCTTTCTCTCGTTGTGTTGGAAGCTACATGGTTTCTACTCTTCCTTTCTTTTGTTCAGAGTTCTTCTTTAGTTAACTTGGTTATCATAGAACAAAAAATGAAATGTGGAATATCCAATGCATGTATCATAGAACAAAAAATGAAATGTGGAATATCCAATGCATGTAGAGATTAAACAGCACGTGTTATATGATTTTAATTTGCAGGATTATTTTGGCTTTTCCCTTGGTTTTATTGCCACTAGTTTTAGTCCTTTCTTAATAGTTTTAGTCCTATGATAAATGACTTTATGACTTTGCTCAACACTATACTAGAATAGAACATGTCAACTTAAAAACAAGATTTGAACATACATAGATAGAACTCTTTGTTCTTGTATAATTCTAATATGAATTAAGATCATTTTTGCGATTCAAATAGTTCATTTTTTTCCTTCCAATTTACATAATGCTTAAAATGGCAATGCCTTTTAGGGTGTCACATAATTACATACAGTTTTGGCATGATATCAGGTTAAGCCAAAGTGTTTCCTTTTGGATTTACAAATTAACACGTGTGCTAATTTTCAAGTTTTGGTCTTCTATTATTGAATAACGATGGAGCCTAGAATATTGGATCCAATATTGTTTGGAGAGTTGTTGAAGTACACCTATTATATATTTTTGTGTTTTTCATAACGTGATTTATCTGTTGTGAGTGTGAGCTATTTTATAGATTGCCTTCTATTCTCTGAGCTTTTTTTACTAAACAGGCATATGGATAAGCAGAATGGGGTCCTTATGGAAACATACAGATCAATGTTGCATGAATTGTAAAAACTTCAGGTTGTTAAATTTATACACAATCCCTTTCTTAAGTATTTATATTTGTAGCATTAAACCATCGGCTTTGTATATTTGGCTTTACTCTCTTTATTATCCTATTAATTTAGTAAACTGCTAACTATGGCCTCAAGAAAATGGGGCAAACACTTTCAAGAGAAAAATTGAAATCTTTAGAATGTGATATTATTTCATGATTGAAAATTCAACATCTCATGATTTTGGCTCATTTGATATAAATCTTTTGAAACACTATACTCCTGCACATTGTGATTTATCAGCTCAGTCTGATTTTTCTTATGAATGTCATACCCCAAAATTGGCTTATGGTGTCTACGTTTAATTTATTATTTAAAATACTACAATTTTTTTAATAATTAATTTTTTAAGGGGTTTCAAGTTATAAAGGGGGTGTATTTATTTTAAAGAAAAAATCAATGGGCTTAATACTTCAAAATTACTAAGCCCATTTTTTTGGGTCCATTTTCACTCTTTCTAAAAAGTCTTATACAAAACTAATTATTAAATTTTATTATTATTTTATCTCTATTAAAATTATTAATTTAAAACCTTTGTTACTACCATTTCTAAACCTAAACCATATATATATATATATATATATATATATATATATATATATATATATATATATATATATATATATATATATATATATATATATATATATATATATATATATATATATATATATATATATATATATATATATATTATATTATTATTATTATAATTTAGTAATATTATTATTTATTATCTTTAAACTATACTATTATTATTTTTATAATTATTAATTATTATTGTTATTATTAAATATTATTTTTAAATTTTAAAATTATTGATGAAAGTCAAAATCGGAGTAGTTTTGTTTTGACTTAGTCAAAATCAAATTAGGTTTTCAACCTAATATGACCAATTGGCCGCTCTACGTAGGTGTCGTTTCGTTTTGTGGTTTTGGTCAAAATTTATACGAACCGATGATATTTCTATCGGTTTGGCTTGGTTTGGTTTTAATGTTTTTTAAAAATGGAACCAAATCAAACTAATCGGTTTGGCTCGGTTTGATTTGATTTGGTTTGGTTGGTCGGTTTTCAACACTCTTTTTTTAAATATTATATTCATAAGTGTATTATTTGTTATCATGTTTTTTGTTATATTGTAGATTTTTTTCAAATAATATATTTCATATAATATATTTCACACTATACTTTTCAAACAACTTATAAATTGTTCTTCATCCATATGAAATATTGTCATAATTTTCATACGTCATGAAATAAGTTAACTATCAAATATAAAAGTTGGAACTTGACATAAAAAAATTGGGAAGAAAATTGAAAACATAACAAATAAAGGACAACAATAAAACAAATGGTTTTAATACACTTAATTAACATGTCTCACACATCAAACACACATAAAAATTATTTTGTAACAAGAGTAGAAAAAAATTGTTGAAGAAACATAAAAAGGTAATAAAAAGAAAAAAATTAACGAAGAGAACTTGAACACAAATAAGGAAACCATATTCTATAAGAATGATGATGACGAGAGAAATAGTGTTGGCGGACAACCATATTAACAGTTTGGCGAGAGTAAGTTTTTATGGTTTATGATTTCTATTTATTTATTTATGGAGTTTGGTTTTGTCTACCTATTTTGTTCAAAGAAAGAAAGTGTAAAAAAAAAAAAATGTTGAACCAATACAAATTTTGGACTTAATAAAAGATTAAGCAGAGATTTATAGTCATTGGTTCGGTTCATCGATTTGACGGTTCCTAAAAACTAAAACCGAGAACCAAACCAAACTACCTCGATTTAAATTGGTTTAGTTCGGTTTATGAATCGAACAAAAAATATTCGGTTTTTCTTCTATTTAATTTGGTTTGAATTGTCGATTTAATTGGTTTTTTCTTATCCGCTTACACCCCTAAATTTATGTCTATTCCAGTTTAATATTTGGTCCAGTACTTTTAATTACTTTACTGTGACTATTTTACAACTTATGTATTATTATTTTGAGACAATAGTATTTTATTTCATTTAATATTCAATCAATAACATCCGATACAATATGTCACCGCCCTAATTACATCAAATTTAACTAAAATAAATATATAATTATTTAAACTTAATAATTTTGGTTTACAAAGTTATTGAATAAACCGAAACAATATGTGAAATTCATGTCCTGAAACAGTTATTATTCTTTTTCACAATCCACAAAGAGAAAATTGGAATACTATTTAATAAATGGAAATTGGAATATACAATATAATAATTTTTAAATTTAAATGCTCTTAAATTAAGTTGAATAAGTATCCATCATCTAATCAAACAATATTAAATTATATTTTATATTATTTTATTTTTAAATAAATAAAAATTTAAATTATTTTTTGCTAAAAAATTTTGAAGATTATATATTTTAATTAAATATTATTTTATTTTTTAATTAATTAATTAATTTCCGCTGCCCTTTAGCTATTTATTTTTAAATTAAAAATGTTTTTATATAATTTTTAAATTAAGTCACTTCTGCTAAGTGAATATTAATCAATAGTGATATAATTATAAAGGTTATTTTATCTATTTAATTATTATTTTAATAATATTAAAAAAAATTATTTATATAAAATTAAAAATATATAATAATAATTAAAAAATTATTTGAAATATTGCATATCAAATAACTCATAGATAAGTTATCCGATGAACAAACTGATAACTATCTGAATTACTATCTGTGTTCCTTTTTATATGAGACAAACTACTTTTTAGGTTTATTAAATAATCCATATATCTAATTTATAAATAGATCAAGACAACCTATTTTTTAAGTTCATTGAATAAACCATATATCTAGCTTATAAATAGATCAAATACATTAGTTATTGGTTATTCAATAAACAAAAAAAGTGATTCATCTCTTATAAAAAAAGAACGGAGATAGTACTAATATCTAATAAAGATTGTTACACAATATTTTATTATAAATATCATTGTGCATATATAATCTTACCAAAAAAACTGATTGAAAGTTATTCCGTGATGAGAAGTAACGATTCCAAATCATCTCCATTTCTTAAGGAAATTGAGATCAACATTTCTTTGACTAATTTAATGACATCTGACTTATAATAAAATTAATGGCTAAGATTATTTGTTTAAATAAATATAAATTTTCAATTAAAAAAAATAGAAAGAGAAGGTAACATTACACATTCAATCCCTAATTTCCTTGTTGAATTCGCCACTCCATTTTTTTCTGGTTCCTCACTTCGTTACCTCCGCCCTTCCATTGTTACTCTTTGAATTGATTGGTTTTGTTTATCAACTCCATATTTTCCGTCTGGTCGTCGCCATAAATTTTTTAATGCTTGTGTCTTCTTGTCGCCGTTGTCACAGTAGTATTTTGATGTTGGTGTCATTTTTCCATCACCGTAGTTTTCTAATGTTGGTGTTCTCTTCTCGTCGGTTAACAAGGTATTGTTTGAACCGAGTGCCTTTCATTTTTGTTTCTGTCAAAAAAAACTATTTTTTGCATATGATATTTGAATTAATTGATGATACATATTTAATTCATGCTTAATTCTTTTGGATAATTGAGATAGTGATGGGATTTTAGTTTTGTAATTCATATGGGTAATAGAGATTGTAAAATTGATTTTAGTTTTCTGCCATTATACATTGTCAAGAATATTGAACTACTCTGATATGTGTTATACAGGTAATTCACCAAAAAAGTTGTTATATAAATTGTCGTTGATGCACTAAATTTTAGTTGTTAGTTTGAGTTTTTTTTTGTGTATAAATTGTCATAAAAATTATTGATTGTTATATTGTGCAGGTAATTTACCAAACTTTATGTGTGATAGAAATTGAATTAGAAGCAAAAAAGGAGCACACATTAAAAAGCAGTCAGAGAATGAAGAAAGATGAAGAAATAAAGCTAAAGAGATAGTTAATACTCCTTGTTATCTGAAATCTGAAAGTTATTTTTTTTGTATTACAAATGGTTCAATGTAAATATCTATTGAATTTTAATGAAATGGTAATGAGATTCAATTGTTCATTAAGTTTATTATTGATCTCATTGTCTAATTGTGCAATTTCATTGGTATGAAATAGAGGTATAAAACAAAAATATCTGCAACATTGGATAAGTATGAAACTAAAATAAAATTAAAATAAGAGGACCAACAATTACCATTCTTTTACATCCAATTATCAAATTACACACTTCAAAAAAATCATCATTCAAAAATACACATCGGTTTAACAACAAAGACTAAAATTACGTGTATAATAATTTTGTGAGGACCATTATTCGACTAAAATTGCAGCGTTTTTAACCCTTTTTTGTTTGATGTTATTAGCATTTCTCTTCATTGAAATAAGTTTGAAGATTTGTAGGTAGATTTACACTAGATGTTTATTATTTATAGGGCAATTGAGAATTTGTCATATAAATGGATTGAAATACATATTTTAGGATCTCACTGTGAATGGGTTTGAGTATATTTGTTGCTACATAACAAAAGAAAAACCCATGAAATTAGTATGTGATGAAGAAATTGTATTTTTTTTTTTTATATAGTTTGGAATTAGAGATGATTAATGGAATAGAGATCCCAACCAAAAAATCATTTATTTTGTAGGTTTTTTTAAGTTTGTTGAAAAGATCTCAACCACAAAGGAATGATGATTCAAATCGGTCTGTCTATATCGTAAAGTGACAACAAATGCAGGGTTAAGGGAGGAGGGGGGTCATGTCTTTAACACCATTCACAACATATAGAGAATCAAACCGCGTTAAATAAACACAAACATGAAACTTCTATGAGGTAGAACTATCTGACATGCGTTTCAGATCCATCTCAACTTGGTCTATTGTCCATTGCATGTTTTCCAATTTCTGCACATTTTCTCATAAATGTAAGAATCTTTATAAAACCAAAACATTGTTTCTATAGGAAATTGAAATGATATTAAAACATGGCATGTATTTAGTTAACCATTGTTACCTTTACAATGTCGTGGTACTGGCTCGCAATGTCGTCAAAGTGAGGATCAACACCCTGATACTCACGCAGTCGAGTAACCTGATACAAAAGTTAATATTAACACATATAACCAACACATCCATGGTGACCTCTAAATCATCCAAATGAGAAAATATGTAAATGGAAACGTACCGCTTTATTATATGCAATAGAAGCCTCTTCAGTAGCCTCGACGAGATACTTCCTAAAATTTAAAGGAAATGGTTGATTAAAATTAAATCAGGAACAGCATACAGAGTTACAAAGGTTTCATCGTTCATACCTTATCTTATGAAGGGCGGGTATAGACTCCTTAGTGTAAGTTCCTAGGAGAAGAACATTTTCTAGAACGCTGACATGAAATTGCAGATATCAAAAATGAATCCCTTCTTTAGTTCGAAAACATGGCAGTATTTTGATATCAAGGAGCAATAACAAGATATACAATAACAGATGGCAAACAAACCTCAATTTTGCGCTCATGGTCTGACATCTTTTACAGAGCCATGTTTTCTGCATCTCATCCTACAAACATATTTGGAAGTCAAGATGTGTCTTTAGTTATCAAAATAGTCGACTATGGTGAATAATAAAAACTCACATATTTATGTTGATGGTCCAACTTCAAATCTTTGACAAGTGTATTGAGCACCGCAAGTATCTGTTCCAGTACCTGATTAAGAAATGACGTCAACTATCTACATTATATCACCATATACACGAGGCCGAAAAAAGAAATGCAATGTATAAGCATAACAAACCACACATGCAATCTCTCTCTCTCTCTCTCTCTCACTCACACACAGTGTAGATTCAATGTGGAAATTTTGAGAATTATTTGTCAGCAAGAGAGAAATGCTTATGCACGTACATAATAATATTCAGCAAATTTTCTATCAGCAGAATAAAGGTCATCCCTCAGTGCTGCTTCTTCTCTTTCGATTTCCTCAATCAACAACTTCACTCTGGTAAGATAAAAGATATTAGAGAAAGAAACTTCTGTAAACAGATATATTTCTAGTATCAGCATACAAGTGCCAAAGCATGCACTTCACACATTATTGCTCTCCTACTTCATTAAAGAAGACCTTTGCCATATCAAATGTTTATGGGTAGCATAAGACAAAAGCAATGGCAAATATAAGCCAGATCCGTACTAGAAATATGATTTGACCTAGATAGTAGTCTCTTAAGCCTTAAATATATGCAATTCTCGTGTAGAAGCCCTAGGTTACATACTTCTCTATCCAACCAAAATAATGTGAACTCTCTATGTTCCAAATTGCAAGTGTTCCAAATTGCAAGTGAATAAGAATTTCATAAACATTATATGCCTAAAAAAAGAAAAGTTTCATAAATGTTAAAAAATTAGGCTACTTGAATAAGCTAAAACCTTTCGGGAAGCCGTGAAGTTGAACTTTGACTTCCAAATGATGATGAATCTGAATCAAGTAACAAGATACAAGATATCAGCAAGCAAAACCAAACTATAAATCAGAGGAAATCGCAGAAATCTGCAATTCACACTTACCGTTGTCTTCCAATACAAACGCATCTGATAACTTATCACATTTCATTTTCAAGCGAGCATCTACCTCCCGTGAGAGAGACATACGATATTCTGTCATATCCTAAAGATATTGTTTGAGCCAACAATAAAAAAACATAACCAAGCTAGTTAATCACTTCAAAATAATAACTGCCATATAAAATACTAAATCTGACTTTCATATACTGTGATTCACATATTATACCACAGATAATGGCGTTTTCAGATGCTGTGTCTGCCACAAATAAGCCGGTGTAATTCCAAGAAAACGATTGGGAACACCACCAACTACAGGATCTACTTGATCCATAGAAGCAAGAGAATAATTAACCCCACTAACAGAGCTGTTTGGAGTGGCATAATTAGAAGAACTCAAGCTCGAGTTGTTCACAGCACTGGTGCTATTACTGTCAAGGGAGCTTCGAGACACTACACTTAGCTTTTCAATTTCTTCATCATGAACTTCTCCATCTTTGGTAATAAGAGGTAGTCTCAGTCGCTGAGCCGCTTCAGCAACAATCATTTGATGTTCTAATGTCTGATAAACCTGACAGTATATAGACATGTTCATTTGAATCAATAAAGACCGCTGCCCTAAAAACACATTTAAGCACATAATTCACAAAGTATTAATATGAAAGCATGAAATATCAAGAATCAAATCGGTAAAAGAAAGAGACAGCAGAACATATTCTAACAAAATTTACAGAAAATGAAATATGTAATTCTATAAGAAATACATTCACAGTCCTCTCTAAGGCAAACTACCTAAGAACAGATCTTTTGCGATATTGAGCGTAATTTCAAGAAGCACTCAATAGATTAAACTTTCTGCTTGGCAACTCCGTAACATCTAAATAAAATCCCTTCACAATTCGCAGTTCAAACATCACTTCCCTCCATGTAACTTATCATGTAAGGTATGAAGTGAAGAGATGATCTGTATCATATGACATTCCCACAAAGAGCATTTTGTAAGGAGTATAACTGTTCTCTCCATGTTCATGACTCATTTTTTAGAAGGAACAATCAACATGACTCTCATACAGGTAACCTATGATGTAATCAATTCTTCTTTGAGAAACCAATATCTTCAGTATTACGATGTTTAAATATCAATTCTATCCATGTAACCGGTGATTAAAGGAACGACGTGAAAAGAGATGATCCATATAATACTCCACTCCCACAAATAGCATTTACTAAAGAGTTTAAATGTTATCTTTATGTTGATAACTCAAATTTTCAAGTACCAAAACCAACAACATTCGCACACAGGTTTCTAAATCAAACTAAATTTTCAGTAATAATATTTCAAGAACCTGAGGAGAGTTCCTCAATCCGAACTGCGGATAAAGACCTCCAGTATCTCTCATTCCACCGATGCTAGACACAGAAATGGCTTGATGATACTCTTCCACCATTGCAATAGCCTCAGAATATATAGCCTGCAACCAAATCCACCACACCAAAAGTATAAATAACTAAAATAAGAATCCCATACACACTACACCTAACAGTTTAGTCCTGTATACAATGTTTCTAAAATTAAGCAAGCCATAAAATGTTTCTAAAATTAAATTAAGTGTAATTGAAACGTTATCATGTGATTCCTTCAAATAAATTGAAATCTCAAATATATACCAAGATATAGACTTATCTTTCCAAAGTCCTTCCCTCCAAAACTCTCCATCCAAACACCTCATAAGAGTTTAATTAGCATATCTTGCGGTATAAATTAGTTTTACCCAAACATTCAGTGGGACTCCTTCAATTTTTATTGTCAAATTATCAATTCTAAAATACAGTTATAAAGGTGGGTATACTGTGCCAAAAAAAAAATATAGTTTCAATCATAGTTTTAAATTGCAAGCCGCAACCTTAATTGTGTCTGCAATATTGCTGATGCAGTAGCCTCCGCAACTGCATCTGACCACAATTGCGGTGACAATTACAAACATTGCTTCCAACCGCCATTAGAAATCGTATCAAACAATTTCGCCCATTTTTCTCCATGTATTTTCATCAAAATTCAAAATTTCATAACAACCACAATATTGCTTATGCAGTAGCCTTCACAATTGCATCTGGCCACAATTGCAGTGTGAATTAAAAACATGCATCCAACCGCCATCAAACAATTTCGCCCATTTTTATTCATGTATTTTCATCAAAACTCAAAACTTTAAAACCCAAAACCCAAAACATCAATTTACTTAAAATCTTAACATCAAAGTATTTTTTTAACAGTATACTTCAAATACCTCCCAATTAAAATGCACGCCGCAACAACCGAAACGCGCATCACAACAACCGCATTCGCAACACCCGCAACCACAACCGCAATTTAAAACAATGGTTTCTATAAATGTAAGTATACAATTGATTTACATCACAGTGACAGTGCATATGGTTAAATCCAATCTGTAACCCAAAAAAACAATAACACATACCATGGCTTCGAGATATCGAAGTCTCTCCCTGCACATTTCCTCTCTAGCCTGCAAACCAAACAGAAAATTTCAATACCCACCAAACTTTAATTCAATTTTTTAAACATTCAACAAAACGGGTCGAGATTTTAATGATAAAAAATGAAGCACCCATTTTTCAATTCTACGGGGAAATTCAACAAACACATAGAGAGCATTGTTTGGAGTGAGAGAGAATTACGAGTTGGAGATCGTTGTAAAGAGGCTTGGAGATGAGAGATCCATCGGGAGCCAAGCAGTGGCGCTCTAGCTGATCGACAACGTGTGCTACATCGGCGGGGAGGTTTTGGCTGTGCAAACCCTTAACCATTGATCGAAACTGTCGTTTTGGTGATGCTTTCAGTGTTGGTAGGTGTCTTCAAGTTGGATCATCAAAAGTTTGAAAATTTTAGAATCGATTAAAAAATTAATTTTAACTTTAAAACAACTAAACATATGAAATACATATTGAGAACTTTGAAAAAAATTAAAGGTTGAATAACAACAATGGAGAAATTTAGCTAAAAAATGGACTCTTAAAAGATTTTCATTTTTAGTTTTATTTTGTTGAGTCTTACCACACAACTGTAGTATCTTTATTTCCCATACATTTATTTTATTCTCGTGTTGTTTCTTAATAACCTAACATTTTGTCTCGTACAAAATTATAGGTTTTATTATAGTTCATTTCTCTTTACCTGAGTGGTATATTTGCATTACATTAAACGCATGATGTTTTTCTCCATTTCAACAAGTGGGCTTAAATTTGATGGTTTACATCCCCTTCTATTGCTTAATTATTTTGTATTACAGACTCAATATATTTAAACGGTGTGAATTGAGGAATAATATGGTCGATATATTTCACCTTTAAGTTAAAAACAATTCTTCTTTTGTCGAACTTACATTTCATATACTTCATCTTACTCCTGGTTAGGTGAAAATCATGTGTTACTAAAGCTCGTTTTCGAGTTCTCAAGCTTCATTTTAAATTCTCCTTCGACTCTCCAAGAATAAATATATCATCTGCGAAAAGCATGCATTTCGGTTTTAGCTCTTGGATGTGTTTCGTGAATGCATCTAAAATTAAGTTAAAAAGGTAGAGTTTAGGATTGAACCTTGATGCAAATCAATTGTAATGAAAAAATTGTCTATCTCTCCACCTTGTGTCTGAACCTCTTTCATACATATCTTGAATAATTTGAATATATACAATTCTAACTCTTTTCTTCTCTAAAACTTTTTAGAAAATCTCTCTAAGCACTCTATTTATCATATGTCTTCTCTAAGCCAATAAAAAAAATCCATTGATAATACTCCATCACACGCTGTAATAGATGAATCGCTTCTATAATCAACCTTATCCGCATAAAACTGAATTGATTATCGATAATTTTAGTCTCTTTTCTCAATCTTTATCCTTATAATTTGCACAATTTTATATATTTCCCTTGTTCTTATAAATTGAAACTAAAATATTTCTTCTCCATACAACATGCATTTTAACCTCGTAATTTTATTAGAGTTTGGTTAGAGATTTGTACAATGCATTGTATTTTTTTTTTAATAATAGACCTTTCTAAACAAAACAAAACAAAAACATTCATACTTCATTTAAAATAAAATATCAAAAATAATTTATCTAACACATTTTATTTTTGCAATCTATTAAATAAATTAAGCTTCAGAAAATAGTTAAGAAATTTAACTCAAGTGATCGAAATTTCATAATTGTGTGGCCAATATAGTCAATCATGTATTTAGTAATTTTATCATTATCAATCTAAAAGTTTGCTAAGAAGAATAAAGTAATCAAATAATAAATATATAAAAATGAAACTAGAAAACGTGAAAATTAAAGTCGAATTTACTTTATATTTTTATATTAATTTTATTTGTTAATTGCAAACAAAGAGATTGTATACTTTTAAAGTGAACAATTATCAGTTTTTAGAGTGAACACTATTTTATAAAGTAAAATCAAAAAAAGTTTTCCCACAATTACAGTCCTAAACGTGCCCCTAAACAAACAATCATTACACGTTCCACTTTATTATGATAGGACAGTGACCTAATTAGTTAAATTTTTCATATTACAACTAAGAAAGCAAATTAGTAGTATTAATTAGAGTTAAAATCCTATTATATAAATCATGAATTAAATTACACTCTTTTGTCCATCATATAAAGAATTTTCTACTGTTATCAGAAACCATGAACAAGAAGGATCCACTGACTTCATAGATGTGTGTTTCCTCTTTTCTTCATATAAAAATGAGACAAGTTTCCATATACAGACAGCACAGTAACACACTGACTAGGTAAGAAAGACTAAGAAAAATAGGAAAATGAACAGAGCCAACAAGCCCAATATCATCATGATCTGTCCCTTTGCACTAGCCTTCTTCATAACCATTGCCACTTTTTTCTGCAACCAGAGCATCATTATATTTACATCTTCACAAGAGTAACTGCGTAGTCTCAAAAATGAAAACAAGATAGAGAAACTCACTTGGACAAAATCTAGACGATTTGATGTACTATCCATCTCATTACCGAGTTCATCTAAAATCTTTTCCTGAAGCAATAAGATTTTGATAAATTTTGAATGAGAAATTCTGACAGCGATAAAATTTCATTTCGAATTCAAACCATTACCTGTGCCATGAGTTCTTCATGGATAGTGAGTCCAACGCCACCAATTCTTTGCACGCTTAAACTAAGTTCATCTAACTCATCATCCTGTTGCCTATCATTCCGAATAGATGTAAAATAAATAAAAACTAAAATAGCAACCAAAGTCTAATTGTTTATTCTGAAATCATAAGCATGCCCAGACAAATTCTAAGCTGCGAGCAGTATATTTCATGTTTTTTATGTTATAGTTACCTAATCATTGCTTTATATTTTTCTCCAAAATAGAATATTTTTAACTATTTTAATAATAAAGGGATAAGTGAATGTCAAATACTATCATAGGTAGCAATGTCATTGTCTGTGTGGTGTATCATCTGTATTTCATAGGTTATGATTCTCAACTCTTGATGAATAATGAGAGTAGATCCAAACATCAATTAAATATTCTAATGAGACTTTTATTGGACATATGAAATAAAAAATTAATGAAATTTTTAAAGAAGACAATTTTATGCAGTCACACATGCAAACAAGGTGAAATCAATTCAACTTAAAATCACAGTTTAGTAAACAAAAAGAAGCTTAAGAAATGTATACTTCTGCAAAAGTTAATGCAAATGGAAGGATCACATTTCTTGCCTGAAAAAGAACAAGGATTGAATTTGGGCATTATAATTTAAAACATTGGAGGTCACAACACAAACAATCAAAACATTGTTTTTGACCTAATAAATAAGTGACCATGCTTAGTGCTTAATCTCATGCAGATGAACAAAAGTCACTTTAAATGAGGAATGTTATGCC
This sequence comes from Vicia sativa, assembly GCA_021764765.1. Lineage (NCBI taxonomy): Eukaryota > Viridiplantae > Streptophyta > Magnoliopsida > Fabales > Fabaceae > Vicia > Vicia sativa. The sequence goes on from CM038794.1 coordinate 102,127,299, forward strand.
AAATGAGGAATGTAATACATATGATTTAGAGAGAGGGAGGAAATGAGTACCTTATAAGAAGCATCTGTCTATCTGATTCTGATTCTATGAAATCATCATTGTCATTGGCAGCATTATGGTTGGATGTTTGAGTTTGGTAGGAATCTGGTAGCCTCATTAGTTCTCGATGCATCCCATTAATGCTTGTGGTGCTAGAGCTCTTTCCGGCATCCATTGTTTTCTTCATTGTGACAACCTAAATAAGCAAGAAAGGAACCTTTAATATTTATGAATGATACAAGTACAAAAATAAATAAATATACAACTATACAGATAGTTGAAAAAAATTGATTGCATCTTCCCAACTAACTCAAATTGGGCATACATTTTGGATACCTGAGTGCGGGCACTGTTTGTCCATCTCCTCCGATTTTCAATCTCCACATCATCAATGCCATACCAAGAAGGTTCCTTAGCAGCAACAGCAATGGCTTTTTCCAATTCATCTACCTTTCTATCAAAACAAAATACTTCAGCATCTGTTTATAGGTTAGGTTGCAAAGTTAAAGATTGAGTAGGACAAAGAAAGGAATCCAAGCAAATATTATCCCTGTTTTATGTGTATGAATCTAGCCCTAAGTGGAAAATAGAGTTTGTTCATGTTTGTTGGACTAAACGTAGCAAGCAAGTGGAAAAATTGAATAGAAAGACTAGCTTATAACGATGATATTTATTAAATAAAAGTGAAATGCAATTTACTTTCACTCCACCCACATTTTTGAGACTCTTGAGTAGCATAAAAATAAGCAGAAAGTGACATTCTACACATTTTCAACGCTTTACCAAATAAATATGAATGAAAATCAATTTTAATCTTTCAATATTCTATTTAACTCTATGTCATGTTTTTGCGCCTTTCCAGCAAGCACGCCTGGGGCATCCACAGGATCTGGATGTGAAAGCAAAGGAAGAGAAAATAAGAGGATAGACTCTATTTCAAAATTCACGCTGCAACGGCCACAGTTCAATCACAATGACTGCAATCACAACACCACCAACCGCATCAGCAATTTAAAATCATGAAAGTGATCATTGAAATATTTTAAACTTTGAAGTGCAAATCATTCCAATTTCTTCCCAACAGAGTTCCTCAAAAAAAAAATATCACACAAAATCGTGCAAATGAATGCAAGTACACTACGAAACAAAATCAAACCCAATTTAAGATAAGCCATTTTTTCAAGAATTAAGCATATTATGCATCCAATGAATCTACCTGCCACTCTATACTCTCACATCCAGCAAGAACCTCCTTCGCAACACGCGCTCGCTCTACACCATCAGAAGCACGTTTCCATTGCTCAAAACTAGATTGCAAATTATCAATCTGAAATCAACAAACAATCAAACAATCAAACACATATCCTACAACAACAATAACAAAAACTAACTAATCCCACCAAGAACAAAACCTCATCAACTAAACATTCAACACTTCTTTTAGCAATATCCCTTTTTGTTTAGTTTCAGATCGCACTTCAATTTTAACTCAAAACCCTAAATGTGAATTTTAGGTATACGAATTTGGGTGAAAGTGAAACATTAGGTGATTCGAAGAGAATACTTACAGATTCTTGAATCTCGGACTTGACAACGTAGAATGGATCCTGAGCTGAGGGCATGTTATGTTATGGATCGGAGAAAAGAGGAACTGAATTGTTGTGAACACTGAGAACTCAGAACTCTGCTGTTGTGGTTTCTCTCTTCTCTTTTTTTATTGGGTATTTTCAATTTAATGGTATAATAAATATTTCATGGCAAGAACATAATTTTTTTAATTTTATTAAATTAGTTAAATAAATTATTTAATCACCTCATACTATGGATGTTGAATTGAGCAATATTAATGGTTCAATTCAGTTATTAAAAATCATTTAAAAAAAAGTAGTTAATTTGTTAAACCAGTTATAATTTAGTTAATAAATAGTTCAAATTAATTTATAGTAAAAAACCAATTTAATATAATTTAACTAGTTTCAAACTTACTTTGATGGCTTAGAGAGAGAAAGAGCATCTTCTCTCTTCTTTTCCCCCTTCTTTGGTACATCACTAGTCTCCATCTTCGCTTTCTTATTGCCTTCCTTCTTTACTGGTTCCATGAACTTTCAGGACCACTTCCCAAAGGCAGCCACCCATTTCAGTGGGATGAAAACAAACATTCCACCTCTAAATGGATGTCAAAGTCCCCCAAAAACTAAAAAAAGTCTTTTGTTGAAGTTGTAGGTAATGTTTGCAACATCCCTACTAGTCAACTACCCATTCCTTGTGTCAAATGAGACAGATTATCCATCCTCATTCCTGAAGAAGAATATCAGATTGGTCTAGAAACTTGTAAACATAACCTCCATGGAAGGATCCTTTGGCCAAAAAGAGTCACTCCCCTCACAATACAACAACTCAAAATAAAACTTCAAGATTTATGGACCTCTCTTCCGAAATGGGCTTTAACCTCATTGGGAAAGGGATTTTTTGAGTTCTCTTTCTCCAGTATTGAAGATGTTCGGAGAGTTCGAGCTAATCCGTCCTGGAATCTCAACCTTGGATTACTCAAACTGTTCTCATGGACAAAAGACTTTGTCCCAGCTAATATGAATCAGACCTCGGCGCAGATTTGGGTGCGAACCCATGGGCTGGCCCAAGAATATTGGAGACCCAAAATCATCTTCTCAATTGCAAGTAGCCTAGGAACCCCTATATGCATTGATTCTTCTTCAAACAAACCAATGGTAGATCGCCCATTTGGGTATTTCGTGAGAGTCCTCATTGATGTAGATCTCCTTAATGAGCTTCAGGATAAGATACTTGTTGAAAGAGTTGGCTTCGCGTTCTTTGTTGATATTGAATACGAGTGTATCCCAGATTTTTGCAGCCACTGCAAATGCCTTGGCCATCTTGCTCTCGCTTGCAGACGTAAACAACACACAGAAAGTTCCTCCACATCATCGACCATTCGACCACCAACCACCAAAGCCAAAGCATAACCTCCTTACATTAATCAAAACCCATAATTGCATACACACATCCTGTCCTAGAGCATATCACAGTGGTAGCAAACCACAGCAGAGCCTCGACCATCGGATCGAATCTAGATCGAGTCCTCGATTCGTAGTCGTTCGACTTTGTAGAAGAATCCACTACCACTTGATCTAGCAATAACAAAAGCCTTGGGCTAACATGGAAGATAAAGAGAGCGAAAGAAATTTCGATCTTGATGACATGCGAACTTCGAAGTTAAAAGCAAAACTCGGGAAAAGATTAAGAAAATCCAAGAGAAAGAGGGCTCACTCACGGACTCAAAGTTGGTTCTTTGATCCTCCCGATGAAGTGCCTATATTAGAATATTTGGGAATCGCCACTCCCCTCAAAGTTGGTGCTTAAAGAGATTATTAAAACACATAAACGACTTACGTATTATCGTCGAGCCATGGATATCTCACAACTCTTTTCTCCTACTTTGGAATAGATTACAAATGAAGCTTTTTTGTTAACGAGTTGTTAACGAAGTCTCGTGCCTAATATTTGGTGCATCTGCAACAACAACATAAATCACTATTCATAGTATTTTTGCTCGATGTTGCTTTCAATTTCATTGTTGATGGTATCACGTTAGGGATTACGACAATTTATGTCTCCACCGCCACATTTGCGAGCGAGACCTTTGGGAGCTTTCCATAATCAACAACAACAATCCTTGGTGTTTCATGGAGACTTCACGCCATTCGCGGTGCTTCATGAGCATAGAGGATCCGTCACCAATCGGATTCCTATATTGGAATTTCAAAATTGACGAATACTAATGGTGCGATTAAGCCTTCAAAGGACTTTTCACTTGGTACAATGGCGGTGGTTGTGCTTGATGGAGTGGAGCTTGATCAAACTCTCTACAATTTCGCTTGGTATCATCGTCATAACACATTACAGTCCGTCGTCCTTCCTCGAAACCAATCATACCACCATCCTATTTTATTAGATTGTGCCTCCAACAATAACAACCAAAAGTCAACCTTCAAGGTTTTTAATATGTGGACTCTACATCCTTCGTGCAAAGACGTGATTCTCAGTAGCTGGGCCACTCCGGTTGTGGGCTGCTCCATGTGGAAACTTACAAAAAAATTGCAAATCCTTAAAGCCAACCTCAAACACTGGAACCGGGATACTTTTGGGAACATCAATGATAGAGTGCGGTAGCAAAAGAACATGTTGGAAAACATTCAAGAGAATATCTATGGAAGGTGAACACAAACCTTAGAGATCTTGAGAAGAAGGCCTGGCCGTCTGGACTTAATCACGAGCGGGAAGAAGCTTTTGGGAAGAGAAGGCTAATCTTAATTGGCAAATACATGGAGACAAAAACACTTATTTTCACATGGCCAAAATCGAAATTCTAATAATTATCTCTTATCTGCTGGATGGGCGTTGTTTACAACGATAGGAGAGACATTGCGATATAGCGATAAATTATTACACTAACCTTTTTGTGATGTAGGTACCTCCATCCAAGATGATCTTATTCGAAATTCATCAATCCTTTGGTCATGATGACTTGAAGGATGTTAACCACTCTCTCGTTGATGGACGAAATTCAAAATGCAGTTTTAGTCTTAATCGAACAACGCTTGGTCCCGCGATTTTGGTGGAGTTTTCTATCACACTTATTAGGACATTATTAAAGATGATGTTTGTGCGTAATCATTCAATTTTTCAATCAAAGTGGATTATAGCCGTTTTAATTAATATTATATTATATTAATATTTTGATTCGATCGATATTTATTTTGACGAGAATATTTATATTAATCAATATATTTGATAATATATTTGCGACGTTTCAATTGATGCGGTTTTATTCCGATTCGATTCGGTAAAATATTATTGAACGATATTTAATTCTCGGGATTAGTTTAATTAATTGAGTTAATAATATTATTAAATATTATTAAGGTATTAATTAATAAGAATAGATAGGTTGAGGATTAATTGAGGAGGATTGGGTTTACACCTTAGCTTGCTAGTAAGAACACATTATAAACACTTTTTCTCATTTTCCTTCCATAACACACAAAGACTTAGAAACTTGGAGAAAAAGAGGGTTTTGGGAAGAAGAAGAAGAAGAAGAAGCAAGAACAAGCAAGTTGGGATTTTGTTAGAGCATCTTGCAATCATCCAGCACTAGAGGTAAGGTTTGATTCTCCATCTCACATAGTTAGGGTTTGATAGATATATTTTGGATTTGGGAAAAATTGATAGGTTGATTTATGAGTTTGGTTGGTTGATTATTGAAATGACTTAGAAAGGTTGGATTAGGAGTATGGATTGGTAGTGTTTTATTTGCTAAGCTAGTAAGGATAAGTTGCTATAATGAAGAAAAATATAGAAAACTAGAAGCGTGAAAAGAAACCGGAAAAATAGCACAAACGATATAATAGGGAAAATGATGGAGCGAGGAGGAAGATGGACTTGGGGGCGCCTTTGACTCAAGGCGACCGTCCCAAGCCATAAGCATCCGCCCTTCCTTAAATCACCATGGGACATTCGTCACATAGGAGTAGGAAGCGGCGATGGAAAATGGATTTTCTGCGTTTTTGTTGTTGTTTTCTTTGTTGCATATTATTTTACACATAATTTCATAATATGCTTCTGTTTCTTTTACTTTGCCTAATTCCATACACCACTAGTTAGTGCTAATAAAATATAATTAGGACATAAGTTAGCCGATTTAATTTGGAACCCGATTATGTTCGATTTGATGAATTCGACAGACAAGTTGCTCAGATTCAACAATTGACGTGCTAGCTAAGTTCGACGTGTAGAACGTAGTGGTGAGGTTAGTTTTTCGAAATTACGATTTTTTACAAAACGACCCGAAATAGGCCAAATTACGGTTAGATTGAATCGGATTGCGTTTTAGTAGATTTAAGATACATATGGACAATCCGATTGCGATGTTGACGTTTATGATTAATGTCGGTTATTAGGAATGGCTTTCGCGACGATTATAGGTTTTTGACTATTTTTCCGTATTTGGAATTTAGTGAATGAATTGATAATGATGTGGTGTGATTAAACATGATGTTTGCGACGGTGTATTTATTAACGAATACTTGATGATATGCGATGCGATGATATGTTTATCTTGAGGTGGATGAATATGACGACGTGGACTTTATGTCAATTTTGATGAGCGATGATGATGTTTTGTTATGTTGTTTTTATTGTCAAGTCACATACATTGCATTGGCGACGAAGGCTTTTATGCCAAGCGACTAGGGCTTTTATGCCAAGCGGCGATGGGCTTTATGCCAAGTGTCGTACAATTTTGACCTAATATACCACCTTACATTTGCATCATCGCATAACTAATTCAACGACGTTGATCGGTGTAGCATTCACGGTCAAAATTAGGGTTTCATCGATTTTCATCGATTCAAGTGCTAACCAATTAGGGTTTGAGATTTTCTCACTCCATTTGATCTATCTTGATCAAATCATCGACCCTTCAATCCTCGGATATCCATTTTCTCATAGATCGATCGAGGATCGACCATTAGGGCTTTGGTGAGCATAGGCATTCTCGATTTTTGAGCGGTAATTGACTTTTTGGATGAGATTGGTCATTATATCTTAGATATAACATCTTGACCTAATTCGGATTCAAAACATCACAGTTCGGATTCATCGATCGATTTCGAAGCGTCGATGAAATTTCATCTGCGAGAAAAGTCAAACTTTGACTTTTGGTCAAAATTTTCAAAACAAAACCTTTTCCATCATCAAAATACTTCAAATGATCCATCATGATCATAAAAATCAAAGAATTTGGAAAAGTCAACAAAAGTCAAAATTTCTATAACTTAGAAAAATTTCTAAGTGTTGAAATTTCATATTTTCCAACTTCAAGCCATTTTCACCTAGTTCCAATTTGAATTTGAAAAAACTCAAAACATGAAAGTTGTAGATCATGGAAAAATATTTCCAAAATGTCCAAGAACTTCAAAATCCATGGAGTCTAGCTATGTCTTTGAAATTGAAACACAAGGCTCCATGACACTTGATTTTCAAAGATCAAAACATCAAATTATAGGTCATTTTGCATTTTCTTGTTCTAGAAGCATGCCACCTTGCCAAAATGACTCATCAAACTGATAAACATCAGTGAGAAGTAATAATTGAAAGATTGGATCAAGTTGGATAATTTCTCACATGGTAAAAAGAGGAAGCTTCCTTTTCAAAAGCCAAATGCCTTTCTTACCCCTTAAGCAATCCATGATTTATCCAATTGCCATGTCCTTGTGCCTAACATTTAGACCTCTTGCCTATAAAAGGATGACCAATTCAAGAGAATGCACACCAAAGCATTGCAAGAATCATGCTTTCTCTTTCTTTCTTCAAAATCGAAACATGATGAACTTTTGAAAACTTGCAATTTATAAAATCAATGAAAATCATGAAGTTCTTTGGTGTCTAACATGTTCTAATACTAACATGTAGTTGAGTTGAAACTTAAAATCAACATAAAATCAAGCCAAAATAAGTTTGCACTTTCCATGTTCATAAACTTGCAAAAGCGCAATCGAATTTGGAGTTGAGCTTGATCAAGCTGTGACCTAATCATTCAAACATCATCGGTATGCATCATAGGAATGATCGAACCATTAAACTGAGCGTAACACCATTAACCTCGATTTGAGTTTTGTTTTAAGTGACTGTAGGTTGACTTGAGTGGAGAGATTGGAGCAAGTTCGAGCAAGCGGTATCCATAAAGCTTCCATACATGCAGATGAAGGTGTAGCGATCAAGAAATCCGATGCGGAAGCGCGTTTTGAGCTCCTTGATTCTCACTTTTCTAGGTTAGAACACGCTGTGATATCATGATTCCTTGCACCATTTGAAAAAAACTCACGGCCATCTCTTTACGCACCTAACGAACATTAACCCTCAAAAATCCAAGAATCATTGAGCGAACATCATTTAATTTGGATTTTTAGGTTCAGGGTTCTTCGTATTTTAAATCAAAACATGATAGGCTAAATATAAATGAAATTAACAAGCACCATGTTCGTGATGAAAAATCGAGCAACTTTGATGTTTACATCATTGAATTTGGTTGAGAAATGAAGATTTTGGATTGAATCGAAAGCGAAAATCAAACACAAACCCGAAAATTGTGGCGTGTTCTTCATTGTTCTTCATTTCAAAAATTCAAATAATCAACATGATATCAACGCGTGTCATTTTCCACTAACACTCGGTGCGTTTGGCTCGGTTGGTTGCTTGCTTGCTCTTAAGGCTTTATGCCAGCGTCCCACTCAAGGTCATGGGTTCAAAACCAATGAAGACCATTTTTCATTCATTTTCACAAAACTTCAATATTTTCATGTTTTTTATCAAACTTCAACAATTTTTTAACCAATCAAAACTTCTCATTTTGAGATGATTTTTGCACCTTGTCATTTAATATATATATTTTATGATTATGTCAAAAAATCCAAAATATTTTCATCGATTAAATTTTAATCGGGCAGCGATGTTACGAACACTTTTTCAAACCTCCTAAAGGTGAATTTTTCAAGTTTTCGACTTCGATTTTTTCAAAACTTCTCATAAATGAACTTAACATTTCAAAACATTTTCAAAACATTTTCAAATCATTCTTCAAAACTTTTTCATCAACTTGCATCTTTTACCATAATCGATCAATTCAAGCGATAAAAGCGAATTCGTTTCTTCTCGAATTTCTCGATCGATCATGGGCCTCCTTATGGTGTAAGTCCGACCCTTTATGTACATACTTAGCTATTTGTACATATTCAAAACATCTTTGTCAATATTCAAACATAAACAAATTTCTTTCATTTGTTTTCATTCGTTTTATCTATCGCAGAATCCATTGGTTTTAAAGGAAGAATTCTCTGGTAAAACTTCTTTCAAACCAATGGGCCTCCATCACGTGTAAGTCCCATAACATTCTTTTATGTACATAATATTTCCTTGTACATATCAAACTTTTGTCAAACATTTTTAAACAAACTTTTATCTGTACATAACACGGATACTTCTTTTCAAAAACTTTTATCTGCATGCCACAGATACTTCTTTTTCAAAATCTTTATCATGCATGTCTGAGGATACTCTCTTTTAAATACTTTTCTGAATAAACTTTGATCAATCATTTGTTTCATACGTACATTTGCGAATACCATTGGTATTGAAAGACATTATTCCACAATGAAGCGCTTTCAAATCGATGGGCCTCTCTTCTGATGTAAGTCCGACCCTCACATGTACATCCATCTTTGTGCGTACATAAATACTGGTTCGTGTACATATTCATTTCCTTGTACGAGTTCAACTGTGAATAATCAAGTTCACGCTCGTTTTAAGCGTTCGTTTCTGAGAACTTGTTTATATTTCATAAAGCTGCGTAAATAAACATCATGCATTGTTTATATTTCCTTCATAAACTCCTATGAATACATATCACACACTGTTTGTTGTTGTCTAATAATAACATAACAATTAGACTAATCAATAGGTTCCCAGCGGTATAGCCTCGCTTGGGCTCCGTACAAAACGATTCATCATCGGCATGAGTTAGCCTCACTTGGGCTTCATACAAGACAACTCATTACCCGTTGAGTTTAGCTTCAGCGGGCTTCGTACAAGATAACTTATCCATGGGTTAGCCTTCTCTTGGGCTTCATACAAAGAAACTCTCCCCGAGAGTTAGCCTCAAGCAGGCCGTGTAAGGCAACCTTCCACAGTTGAGTTAGCCTCCTCTTGGGCTTGTTCAAAAGAACTCTCATTGAGTTTAGCCTTCTGCTTGGGCATCATCACGATGAAAGAGCAGAAATATCTTAACGACCTCCTCTTGGGTTTCCATACAAAGAATCACCCGGCTAAGATAGAACCACAGAAAGGGATGATTTCCGGTGAAATCACTTTAGTTACTGATGAGTAAAATTTCAAAGTGCTCTTATTAGGAAAGGATGATTTCTCGGTGAAATCCGCTGAAGCGAACAACCGTACCACATAGCTTCCTCTTGAGCTTCATACAAGGACCCTCGATGACCTCGGATACTCCTCTTGGGCTAATGTCTGAGGACCCATGAAGCTTCTTAAAAGCATCCTAATCCCGTCAATTTCTCCTTGAGATTTAGACATCTATCATCTCATGGAAGAAGTATCTCAAATCCATTACATCACATCTGATAAAAACTTTTCAAACTTTCAAAGCGTTTTCAAACAAAAACATCATTAATTGTAAGTGGTGCGCTTGTACACTCAAGCAAACACTTGATACTAGGTTAAAGATTCAATCATCTTTTTCAAACATCTTTCTTAAACATGTAAGTGGTAACGGCACACTCAATGAAAACACCTAATACTTACGATGAAGATTTTAATCAATCAAACTTTTCAAAAATGTATGTGATGAAATAGATTAGATACA
>CM038794.1:102137887-102326953 GCA_021764765.1 Vicia sativa
TTCAAATTTCATTAGATTTTCTAAGACTTATATTCACTTCTAATGTTAGACTCTTTTCCCTACTTATATTCACTTCAACTTCATCTAATTTTTGAAGACTTATATTCACTTCAAATTTCACAAGATTTTCCGAAGACTTATATTCACTTCAAATTACATCGTATTTCTCAAGACTTATATATTCACTTCAAATTTAACTTATTTTCTCAAGACTTATATTCACTTCAAATTTCATTAGATTTTCAAGACTATTATTCACTTAAATTCATCGATTTTCAAGACTTATATTCACTTCAAATTTCATCGATTTTTGAGACTTATATTCATTTAAAATACATAATTATTTTAAGATTTATGTTCAATTTAATTTTCACCGATTTTCTAAAGACTTATATTCACTTAAATTTCATCGATTTTCAAGACTTATATTCACTTCAAATTTCTGCATTTTTTGAAAACTTATATTCACTTTTTACCTCATCGAGCAATTCTTAAAATTTATTACCATAATTTTCATCAGATTTTCAAGACTTATATTCACTAAATTTCATTGGATTTTCTCAAGACTTATATTCACTTCAAGTTTCACTGCATTTTCCGAAGAGTTATATTCACTTCAAATTTCATAGATTATCTTAAGATTTATATTCACTTAATTTTCATCGCATTTTCAAGACTTATATTCACTTCAAATTTCAACAGATTTTCCGAAGACTTATATTCACTTCAAATTTCATCGATTTCAAGACTTATATTCACTCAAATGTTAGATAGTTTTACAAGACTTATATTCTTTCAAACTTCATCTAATTCTTTTGAAGACTTAACCACTCAAATTTCATTCATTTTTCGAAGACTTATATTCATTCTAAATTTCATCGATTTTCCAAGACTTATATTCACTTCCAACTCATTAGATTTTCTAAAGACTTTATTCACTTAATCAATTTCATCCAATTTTTGTAAAGACTTATATTCACTTCAAATTCATCATTTTCCAAGACTTATATTCACTTCAAATTTCATTAGATTTTTTAAGACTTATATTCACTTCAAATTCCAAATTTTCTAAAGATTTCATTCATTTCAATTTTCATCCGATTTTTCAAGACTTATATTCACTTCACCATCTAATTTTCTCAAGACTTATATTCACTTAAATTTCATGAAATTTTCTGAAGTTATATTCACTTCAAATTTCATCGATTTTCTAAGACTTATATTCACTTCAAATTTCATTGATTTTCCAAGACTTATATTCACTTAATTTCACCGCATAAGACTTATATTCACTTAAATTTTCATCAGTTTTCTCAAGACTTATATTCACTTCAATTTAGATGATTTTTTGAAGACTTATATTCACCTCTTAAATTTCACGATTTTTTCAAGACTTATATTCACTTCAAATTCATCAAAGGATTTTTGAAGACTTATTTCATCAAATTTCACAATTCTTTTATCGTACACTTTATTCAATTCCATTTTAAAATGATTTTCCAAGACTTATATTCACTCTAAATTCATCTAATTTTCTAAAGACTTATACTACTTAAGTTTCACCAGATTTTAGAAGACTTATATTCTTTTCAAATTTCACGATTTTCTTAAGACTTATATTCACTTCAAATTTCATCATGATTTTCTCAAGACTTATATTCACTTAAATTTCATTATATTTTTGAAGACTTATATTCACTTCAATTTTCACCGTATTTTCTAAGACTTATATTCACTTAAATTTTCATGATTTTTCAAGACTTATATTCACTTCAATTTTCATCGTTTTTCCTAAGACTTATATTCACTTCAAATTTCATCTAATTTTTGAAGACTTATATTCACTTCAAATTTCACTAGATTTTCAAGACTTATATTCACTTCAAATTTCCAAATTTTAAGAAGACTTATATTCACTCAAATTTCATCCGATTTCTTCGAAGACTTATATTCACTTCAAATTTCACTGATTTTCAGACTTATATTCACTCAATTTCATAGATTTTCCTAAGACTTATATTCACTTCAAATTTCATCGATTTTCTGAAGACTTATATTCACTTAAAATTCTACTGATTTTCAAGACTTATATTCACTTCAATTTCAGATAGTTTTCCAAGACTTATATTCTCACTTCAAATTTCATCATTTTCTGAAGACTTATATTCACTTCAAATTTCATCATATTTTCTCAAGACTTATATTCACTTCCATTTCATCGTATTTTTCAAGACTATATTCATTTCAAATTTCATCGTATTTTCTGAGACTTTTTATATTCACTTCAAATTTCATCAATTTTCTTAAGACTTATATTCACTTCAAATTTCAATGTATTTTCAAGACTTATATTCACTTCAATTTCATTATTTTCGAAGACTTATTTCACTTCAAATTTCATCAAATTTTCTTAAGACTTATATTCATTCAATTTCACCAGATTTTCGAAGATACATATTCACTTCAATTTCATTAATTTTCCGAAGACTTATATTCACTTAAATTTCACTTAGATTTTCAAGACTTATATTCACTTCAAATTTCATCGATTTCGGAAGACTTATATTCACTTCTCTAATTTCATAGATTTTCAGTAAAGACTTATATTCACTTCAATTTTCACTAGATTTTCGAAGACTTATATTCACTTCAAATTTTATCCTTTTTTCTCAAGACTTGTATTCATTTCAACAAAGATGCTTTTTTTTGAAGACTTATATTCACTTCAAATTTCATCTAATTTTTTCAAGACTTATATTCACTTCATAATTTCATCATAGATTTTCTAAAGACTTATATTCACTTCAAATTTCATCGTATTTTCCGAAGACTTATATTCACTTCAAATTTCATTCATTTTTCAGAGACTTATATTCACTTCAAATTTCATAAGATTTTTTGAGAAATATATTCACTTCAAATTTACAGATTTTCTCAAGATTATATTCACTTCAATTTTCAACCATTTTTGAAGACTTATATTCACTTCAAATTTCATCGATTTTAAGACTTATATTCACTTCTAATTTAGATGCCTTTTTTGGAATTTTATATTCACTTCAAATTTCACATATTTTCTCAAGACTTATATTCACTTCAAATTTCAGATTTTCAAGACTTATATTCACTTAAATTTCATCGATGAAGATTATATTCACTTCAAATTTCATCCGATTTTCAAGATTTATTCACTTCAAATTTCATCGATTTAAGATTGTATTCACTTCAATTTTATGCTTTTTCTGAAGACTTATATTCACTTCAAACTCATCGAATTTCAAGACTTATATTCATTTCAAATTTCATTGATTTTCGAAGATATATTCACTAAATTTCATCATATTTTCTTCAAGACTTCTATTCACTTCAATTTTAAACTTTTATTTTCCAAGATTTATATTCACTTCAAATTTCATCTAATTTTTCTCAAGATTATATTCACTTAATTTTCACAAGATTTTCGAAGACTTATATTCACTTCAAATTTCATCGATTTTAGTAAGACTTATATTCTTTCAAATTTCACTCAGATTTTTAGAAGACTTATATTCACTTCAAATTTCATCGATTTTCCTAAGACTTATATTCACTTTAAACAATGATTTTCCAAGACTTATATTTATTTTAATTTTCACTGCATTTTTTTGGAAGACTTATATTCACTCAAATTCCACTTTATTTTTGAAGACTTATATTCACTTCAGATTTTCTCGAAGACTTATATTCACTTCAAATTTCATTAGATTTTTCAAGACTTATATTCCTTCAATGTTTCATATTTTAGAAGACTTATATTCACTTCAAATTTCATCTAATTTTGAAGACTTATATTCACTTCAAATTTCATCAGATTTTCCTAAGACTTATATTCACTTCAAATTTCATCGCATTTTCAAGACTTATATTCACTCTAAATTTAATCGCATTTTCCAAGACTTATATTCACTTCAAATTTCATTAGATTTTCTAAATACCATCACAATTATCTAAAAGACTTATATTCACTTCAAATTTCATCGATTTTCCGAAGACTTATATTCACTCAAATTTCATCGATTATTTTTAAGACTTATATTCAATTCAATTTTCACCAGATTTAAAGACTTATATTCACTTAAATTTCATCGTTTTTCAAGAATTATATTCACTTCAAATTTCCCTGATTTTTTGAAAGACTTATATTCACTTAAATTTCATCGTGAAATCTTAAAATTTATATTCACTCTCAATTTTCACCGATTTTCAAGACTTATATTCACTTCAAATTTCATTGGATTTTTAAAGACTTATATTCACTTCAAATTTCCAGATTTTACTAAGACTTATATTCACTTCAAATTTCATCGTATTTTCAAGAGACTTATATTCACTTCAAATTTCATCGATCAAGACTTATATTCATTTCAAATTTGATTTTCAACTTATTTTACTTAAATTTCATCAAATTTTGAAGACTTATATTCACTTCAATTTTCCATCCGTATTTTCGAAGACATATCACTTCAAATTTCATCTAATTTTCTGAGACTTATATCTTCAAATTTCATAAATTTTCTCAAGACTTATATTCACTTAAATTTCATCAGATTTTCTAAGACTTATATTCACTTAAATTTCATTAGATTTTTCGAAGACTTATATTCACTTGGTTTCACCGTATTTTCGAAGACTTATATTCACTTAAATTTCATCATTTTTTCTCAAGACTTATATTCACTTCAATTTAGACGATTTTTTGAAGACTTATATTCACTTCAAATTTCATCAGATCAAGACTTATATTCATTTCAAATTTCATCAGATTTTGAAGACTTATATTCACTTCAAATTTCATCGGATTTTCTCAAGACTTATATTCACTTCAATTTTACAGATCAAGACTTATATTCACTTCAAATTTCATTAATTTTCTAAAGACTTATATTCACTTAAATTTCATCAGATTAAGACTTATATTCACTTCAAATTTCATCGCATTTTGAAGACTTATATTCACTTCAATTCTTTCACGATTTTCTGAAGACTTATATTCACTTCCAATTTCATTAGATTTTCCAAGACTATATTCACTTCAATTTTCACCAGATCAAGACTTATATTCACTTCAAATTTTCATGATTTTTCCAGACTATATTCATTCAATTTACAGCTTTTTTCCTAAGACTTATATTCACTTCAAATCATCTAATTTTGAAGACTTATATTCATCATTTCACTTGATTTTCCAAGACTTATTCACTCAAATTTCACAAGTTTTTGAAGACTTATATTCACTTCAAATTTCATCGATTTTTAAAGACTTTATTCACTTCAAATTTCACTGATTAGACTTATATTCACTTCATTTCATCAGATTTTTCCGAAGACTTATATTTCACTTTAAATTTCATCAGATTTTCAAGACTTATATTCACTCTTTAAATTTCACTCGTATCAAGACTTATATTCACTTCAATTTAGATAGATTTTCCTCAAGACTTATATTCACTTCAAATTTCATCTAATTTTTAGAAGACTTATATTCACTTCAATTTCACCATATTTTCTCAAGACTTATATCACTTCAAATTTTATCATTTTCAAGACTTATATTCACTTCAAATTTCATTGATTTCTTAAAGACTTTATTCACTTCAAATTTCACCAATTTTCAAGACTTATATTCACCAAATTTCATCGATTTTCAAGACTTATATTCACTTCAAATTTCATTAGATTTTCTGAAGACATATTTCACTTCCAAATTTCAAGATTTATTCATTTCAATTTTAAATCCATTTCTCTCAAGACTTATATTCACTTCAAATTTCATCCAATTTTCTTAAGACTTATATTCACTTAAATTTCATGAAATTTTCTCAAGACTTATATTCACTTCAAATTTCATCTAATTTTCAAGACTTATATTAATTAAATTCTCATAGATTTTCAAAGACTTATATTCATCAAATTTTCACCAGATTTTTAAAGACTTATATATTCACTTAAATTTCATCATTTTTCTCAAGACTTATATTCACTTCAATGTTAGATATTTTAAGACTTAAATTCACTTCAAATTTCATCTAATTTTTGAAGACTTATATTCACTTCAAATTTCATTTTAATTTTCAGAAGACTTATATTCACTTCAATTTTACTCATTTTCGAACTTATATTCACTTCAAATTTCATCAGTTTTCTTAAGACTATATTCATTTACTACCTTATTTTGAAGACTTATATTCACTTCAAATTTCATCAGATTTTTTTGAAGACTTTGTCTTCAATTTCACCGATTTTTCTCAAGACTTATATTTAATTAAAATTTCATCAGATTTTTCTAAGACTTATATTCATTAATTTACATGATTTTCAAGATATATATTCACTTCAAATCATCTAATTTTTAAGACTTATATTCACTTCAAGTTTCACCTTATATTTTTCGAAGACTTATATTCACTTCAAATTTCATCGTAATTTCAAGACTTATATTCACTTCAAATTTCATCTTTTTTTCAAGACTTATATTCACTTCAATTTTCATATTTTGAAGACTTTTATTCACTTCAAATTTCATCGCATTTTTTGAAGACTTATATTCACTTCAAATTTCATCGCATTTTCTTAAAGACTTATATTCACTTCAAATTTCTACTCATTTTAAGACTTATTTATTCAATTTATGCTTTTTCTCAAGACTTATATTCACTTCAAATTTCATCTAATTTTTGAAGAATTATATTCACTTCAAGTTTCAAAGATTTTGAGACTTATATTCACTTAAATTTCATCGGATTTTCTCAAGACTTATATTCACTTCAAATTTCATTAGATTTTCAAAGACTATATTCACTTAAATTTCATCCGATTTTGAAGATTTATATTCACTTCAAATTTCATGTGATTTTTTAAGACTTATATTCATTTCAAATTTCATCGATTATCTTTAAGATTTACGTTCACTTTAATTTTCACGATTAAGACTTATATTCACTTCAAATTTCATCGATTTTAAAGACTTATATTCACTTCAATTTCATCCATTTTCTAAAGACTTATATTCACTCAAATTTACTGATTTTCAGATTTATATTCACCTCAATTTCACAAGACTTTCAAGACTTGAGTTCACTTCAAATTATCCAGATTTTCCAAGACTTTATTCTAATCCAATTTAACCTACTTCATCCGGGTTAAGGCTTATATTCACTTCTAAATTTCATCAACTTTTTGAAGACTTTATTCACTTAAATTTCAATCTGATTTTCGAAGACTTCATATTCACTTCAAATTTAATCGATTTCTCCTCAAGACATATATCTTCAATTTCCTATCTTTGAAGAATTTATATTCACTTCAAATTTCATCAGATTTTCGAAGACTTACCACTAATTTAAATGTTTTTCAAGACTTATATTCACTTCAATTTCATCTGATTTTTGAAGACTTATATTCATTTAATTTCACAAGATTTTTGAAGATTTATGTCACTTAAAATTTTTCATACCGGAATTTATATTTGGTTCAATTTTAACCGCATTTTCTTAAACTTATATTCACTTCAAATTTCACCATCTTTCTCAAGACTTATATTCATTTCAAATTTACCATCTTTTCCTACCTCATATATTAAAATTTCACCAGTTTCATAAGACTTATATTCACTTCAAATTTAATGCATTTTCTAAAGACTTATATTCACTTCAAATTTCATCAAATTTTGAAGACTTATATTCACTTCAAATTTCACGATTTTCTTAAGACTTATATTAACTTTAGTTTTACCAGATTTTATGGAGATCATATTAAGTTCAAATTTTGCTGTGATCATTTGAAGACTTATATTCACTTTCTAATTTTTCACGACTTTCTGAAGACTATATTCACTTAAATTTCATCCATTTTTAAAGACTTATATTCACTTCAATTTTCATCGGATTTTCTTTAAACTTATTCACTTCAAATTCTCATTTTCTGAAGTCTTATATTTACTTCAAATTTTCAATGATTTTTAAAGACTTGTATTCACTTCAATTTTCACTAGATTTTCTCAAGACTTGTCACTGTTAAATTTCACTGTTTTAAGACATATTCACTTCAAATTTCACAAATTTTCTAAGACTTATATTCCTTCAATTTTAACCGATTTTCTAAAGACTTATATATTAATCTCAAATTTAATTTAATTCCTCAAGACTTATATTCAATTTAAATTTCACCGCATTTTTGGACTTTATGGTTCTCAATTTCAAAGTATTTTCTGAAGACTATATTACTTCAAATTTCATCGCATTTTCAAGACTTATATCAATTTCAAATTTCATAGATTTTCTGAAGACTTATTCACTTCTAAATTTCACGATTTTCGAAGACTTATATTCACTTAAATTTTCATCATTTTTTAAAGACTTATTTCACTTCAATTTTAGATGCTTTTTGAAAACTTATATTCACTTCAAATTTCACTGGATTTTCCAAGACTTATATTTCATCAAACACACATTTTTTAAGATATATTCACTAAATTTTCACAAATTTTCTTGAAGACTTCTATTCAATTCCATTTTAAACAGATTTTCCGAAGACCTATATTCACTTCAAATTTAATCTAATTTTCTGAGACTTAACTCATTAAAGTGTCACAGATTTTCGAAGACCTTATATTCTTTCAATTTCATCGAGAAGACTTATATTCACTTCAAATTTCATCATTTTCAAAGAGTTATATTCACTTCAAATTTCATTAGATTTTCTGCACTTGGCTCACTTCATTTTCGCCATTACCAAGACTTATATTCACTTTGGAATTTCAAAGAGATTTTTTCCAAGAAGACTATATTCACTTCAATGTTAGATGATTTTCTGAAGACTTATATTCTTCAAACTTCATCTAATTTTTAAAGACTTATGTTCACTTCAATTTCACTGATTTTCTAAGACTTATATTCACTTCCAAATTTCATTAAATTTTTGAAGATTATATTCACTTCAAATTCATCGTATTTCCTGAAGACTTATATTCACTTCAAATTTCATCGATTTTCTAAAGACTTATATTCACTTCAAATTTCATCAGATTTTCCAAGACTTATATTCACTTCAAATTTCATCGATTTTCAAGACTTATATTCAACAAATTTCACCCATTATCTACGATTTGTTCATTTAGTTTTCACTAGATTTCTAACAGATTTATATTCACTTCAAATTTCATCGCCTTTTCTAAGAATTATATTCACTAAATTTCATTTTGAAGACTTATATTCAATTAAATTTTCACCGATGAATTCCAAATCTCACTCAATTTTCACCTTGCATTTTCCTCAAGATCTATATTTACTTCAATTTACCGATTTTCTCAAGACTTATATTCACTTCAATTTTCACGATTTTCGGTCAGCTTATATTCACTTCAAATTTATCAAATTATCTTAAGATTAAATTCACTCAACTTACCAGATTTTTTCCAAGACTTATATTCACCTAAATTCATCATATTTTCTAAGACTTATATTCATCTAAATTTCACTGCATTTTCTTAAGATTTATATTCTTTTCAAATTTCACCATATTTTCGAAGACTTATATTCACCTAAATTTCATCATATTTTCCGAAGAACTTATATCTACTCAAATTCTACCGGATTTTCGAAGAGTTATATTCACTTCAAATTTCAATTACATTTTTGAAGACTTATATTCCTTCAAATATCATCATATTTAAATTTTGCCAAATTATCTCACATTTATATTCAATTTCACACCTTTCAAGACTTATGATTCACTTAAAATTTAATCGATTTTCAAAACTTATATTCACCTTAAGTCACATATTGACTAAGACTTTATATCTGATATTCCTTAATAGATTTTGAAAACTTATATTCACTTCATAAGTTTCACCCTGTGAGATTTTTTCAAGACTTTATATTCCACTTCAAATTTCATCAGATTTTCTAAAGACTTATATTCACTTCAAATTTCAACGATTAAGATTCTATATTCACTTCAATTTTAACCAGATTTTCGTGAAGACTTATATTCACTTCAATTTTCACCGATTAAAAGACTTATATTCACTTGAATTTCATCGATTTTTAAAGACTTATATTCACTTCAAATTTCATCTATTTTTTGAAGATTTATATTCACTTCAAATTTTATCGATTTTTCAAGACTTATATTCACTTAAATTTCCTACAATTTTTGAAGAGTATATTAACTTCAAATTTTGCCATGATTTTTGAAGACTTATATTCACTCTTCAATTTCATTAGATTCTCTCAAGACTATTCATCTTCAAATTTCATCCTAGTTTCAAGGCCATATTCACTTCAATTTTAGAATCAGATTTTCTTTTAAACTTATACTCACTCCCCCAATTTCACCAGATTTTCTGAAGACTTATTCACTCTCAAATTTCATCGATTTCGAAGACTTATATTCACTTAAATTTCATCAAATTTTCAAGATTATATTACTTCAATTTTCACCAGATTTTCCGAAGACTTATATTCACTTCAACTTCATCGCATTTTGAAGACTTATATTCACTTAAATTCTCATCCGTTAAGACTTATATTAACTTCAAATTTCACTGCATTTTAAACACTTATGCTCATTTCAAATTTCACTGCATTTTTCAAGACTTATATTCACTTCAATTTTAACCGTATCAAGACTTATATTCACTTCAAATTTCACCTGGATTTTCGAAGACTTATATTCACTTCAAATTTCAATGATTTTCGAAGATTCTATATTCATTTCAAATTTCATCGTATTTTCTCGAAGACTTATATTCACTAAATTTCATCGGATTTCTTTTCCAAGACTTATATTCACTCAAATTTCACTTTCAAGACATATTTACTCAAATTTCATTAAATTTTCTCAAGACTTCTATTCAATTCAATTTAAACTTATTTTCTAAAGAACTTTTATTCACTCCAATTTCATCTAATTTTACGAAGACTTATATTCAATTAAAGTTCATGCATTTTCTAAGACTTATATATTCTTTCTCGAATTTCACCCATTTTCTCCGAAGACTTATATTCACTTCAAATTTCACCGGATTTTCGAAGACTTATTGACTTCAAATTTCATCAGATTTCTTCAAGACTTTATTCACCAATTTTCACCAGATTTTCTAAAGACTTATATTCATTTACCCTTACCATTTCTTCAAGATTTGTTTCACTTCAAATGTTGTGATGCTTTTTGAAAACTTATATTCACCTCAAATTTCTCATCGTATTTCAAGACTTATATTCACTTCAAATTTCATCGATTTTTGAAGAGATATTTCACTTCAAATTAACCAAATTTTCAAGACTTATATTCAATTCCATTTTAAATGTATTTTCCAATCTATATTCACTTCAAATTTAATCTAATTTTCTAAAGACTTATATTCACCAAATGTCACCCGCATTTCAGACTTATATTCTCTTCAAATTTCATCGATTTTCCAAGACTTATATTCAGTAAATTTCATCGCATTTTCAAGAGTTATATTGACTTCAAATTTATTAAATTTTCCAAGAAGGAGATTCACCTTAATTTTCACCTGTGTTTCAAGACTTATATTCACTCTGGAAATTTTCAGCCGATTTTTCCTCAAGACTTGTATTCACTCTAATTTAAGATTTCAAGACTTATCTTCTTAAACACATTTAATTTTTTGAAGACTATATTCACCTAATTTCACTAGATTTTCTCAAGACTTATATTCACTTCAAATTTCACAAATTTTTTGAAGACTTATATTCACTTCAAATTTAATCGCATTTTCAAGACTTATATTCACTTCAAATTTCATCGCATTTAAAGACTTATATTCACTTACATTTCATCCTATTTTCCTAAGACTTACAATTCACTAAAATTCATCGATTTTCAAGACTTATATTCAGTTCAAATGTCACTTCCATTATCTTACCATTTATGTTCTATTTAGTTTTCACTAGATTTTCTAAGACTGATATTCACTTCAAATTTCATCGTACTTTTCAAGAATTATATTCACTTCAAATTTCCAGCATTTTAGACTTATATTCAATTAAATTTCATCGATATTCAAAATTTATTTTCACTACAATTTTCACCGTGATTTTCTCAAGACTTATATTCACTTCAAATTTACCGATTTTCAAGACTTATATTCACTCTAAGTTTCATCAGACGGTCAGTTATATTCACTTCAAATTTATCAAATTATCTTAAGATTTATGTTCACTTCAATTTTCACCCGTATTTTTCTGAAGACTTGTATTCGGGGCCCAATTTCATCATATTTTCTAAGACTTATATTCACTCCAAATTTCATCAGATTGTCTTAAGATTTATATTCTTTCAAATTTCACCATGTTTTCAAGACTTCTATTCACTTCAAATTTCATCCTATTTTCTCAAGACTTATATTCACTTCAAATTTCATAGCATTTTCCAAGACTTATTCACTAAATTTCATCAAATTTTTGAAGACTGGTATTCTTTTCAGATATAATCATATTTAAATTTTGCCAAATTATCCAAGATTCTTATTCAATTTCCCCCATCGCCTTTTCCAAGACTATGATTCACTTAAAATTTCCAAGTAGGCAAGAGTAAGTCGGACGGATGTCCATGACAAAGAAAGTGGAGTCAAAAGTCTGGGAACCGACTTTAACAGCAGAGTGAGCTCTCCAAGCACCGCTGTTTAGAACCATCAAAAGCTCACAATAATGTCACTGGGTCTCAGAACCAACCCTTCAACATCAAGTCGATCAAAAGCACTCTTCGGAAGGATATTCAGAGCAGAACCGGTATCCACCAAAACATAAGATAATGTAACACCCTTGCATTCAACAGAGATGTGCAAGGCCTTGTTGTGTTTCTTTCCGGCAGGAGTCAAATCAGCATCAGAGAAACCTAGGCCATTGTTGGCAGCCAGGCTAGCAATACAAACTTCAAACCGGTCGGTAGTGTTCGTGGTACGTGAGCATTCCTTAGAAACTTCACCAAGGCGTTAGCATGAGCCTCGGAGCACAAGAGCAGAGCAAGCATGGATATTTTGGACGGAGTCTGTCCCAATTGTTCCACAACATTGTAGTCACTCTTCTTGATAATCTTCAGAATTTCCTCCATTTCTTGTTTGGAGGTGTCTTCAAAGAACTTCCTTGGTACCGGTTGAGCAGGATGAGTCACTGGTTCTTTCCCTCTAGCTTGGGGGATGGATTGAGTAGCTGGAATGCGAGCTGGAGTCGCAGTGTCCTTTGGAGAAGAGATTTCTGGAGAGAATACTCTTCCGGTTCTGGTCACCTTACTTGATCCGGTGATGTTGTCAATGTCAGGAATGGGAGCTTCAACTGTAAGATCTTCCATGGTCAGAGGGTCTTGCTTGACGCCATGATAGTAAACATCAGCTCCATAATTCCAAGGGATAGCCTTGTCAGAAGAATATGGAACTGGTCTGGGAGAAGTAATGATGAGAGGTGTCACCCTAGGCACAGTGTCGCACCCCAAAATTTACCCTCCTTATCATATCTTTTCAAGGAACATAAGTGATACAAGTCCACCCAAACCCCGATTTACAAAGTTGTAAATTTCTCAAGCCCAAAAGGAAAGTCGAAGATTCCAAGGCAAATTGTTGTTTTACTTTAAATTAACAAGGCGGTCATAAGTTTGAGTTCAAAGGAAATTTTGAATTCAATGCAAGGAGGCATCGTTGGTCTTTTGTTAACATCTTAATAGCCGCTCAAACGCCAAGGATAGATTCAAACTCAAGCCCTGAAGTTGTTGGATTTACTTGGCACAAAGTGATTTCTTAATAACTCAAGATTATTTCTTAAAACTCTAAACGGTTTATAGGACTTTGCAAGTTTTTCATGTTCACATTCAGCGCGTTCCTCAAAGCGCTCGGAAGAGTATCCAAGGAATGTATAGAATTTTAATCACAACTTCTTCACAAAAAGAAAAGAGGGAAAATTTCAACATTGGCAATTTGAATTTAAACTTTCATTCATTTATGTCATGAAGATTACAAGATTGCTACAAGTTTGCTTTTAGATTACAGTTTGTTACAAAAGCTACTCTAAATCCTACAGTTCTAAATTCTACAAGTTTCTAAAAGTTCCCTAATCTAATGCTACGATCTCTAAAGTTGGTTCAAACAGTTTGTCGTTCTCCAAAGCTTTCTTCATGTATGGTTGTTCCTCTTCATCTCCATGCCGTGCCATCCAATCGTTGCCATCGTTCATGAAAAACAAGAAACAAATGAGCAAGTTAGAAGCAATGTATAAAAATGAAACAAAATGCGAAATTGTAAATTTGTTTGTCAAGGATCATCATTAGGCGTTGGCGGGAATCAGGTTTTAAACGACAAGCCTCATAATCTTGAAGATTAATCATCGGCGAAAAACACTTGCTCGCAAATCACGGGCTAGCCCGGTTCACGAACAAGTAAATCGAAGCGACAATGTTAATTCCGGGCAGCAAACAATACAACAGCGACAGATTAATATTCCGGAGAACGAGCAAGTATTATATCAGTTCACAGTCTAACATCTAAAGCAGCAGGGACAATTGAGAAAGTAAGAAGCAAAAGAGGCAAAAGCACAGCCAGCAAGCAACTCATAATGAACAAGGCAGCATTATCAAGTAGCATTGAGCCCAGCATTACAAGCCACAAAGTCAACAAAGTAACAAATATAATGAGACAGCAGCAAGCAATGTACAACAGCCAGCATTGCGCCCAACACATTAAGCCACAAAAGTCAATATTCAGAGCAGAGCAGGGACTGGTTAAGAAAGCAGAAAGTAAGCTACAAGCACTCATTGCAAAAAGGGCAGAGCAGTTCAAAATAAGCCCAAAAAGTCAAAAAGTTCAGAGCAGAAAGCAGAGGACAGTTTGAGAAATGCAGAGCAGAGCAGGGCATGGTGTTAAACTACCAATACAAGCAACTGAGACATGCTAAGGAAGGGAACCAGTTCATTTTCGAAACAGAAAAGAGAGGAAAAAGGAAGTTTTGTTTCAAAACTAGAAAAAACATAACACCAATCCAAAACCCAAGCGTAGAATTTGTTCTTATCATTCAGAATCAAAAACAAAGCAACACATAGCAAACATCATCATCATTTTCTCAACAACCAACGCCTTCAGATATTGCTTTTCAGAAATTCATTCGGTATCGAGAAAGAAGAAGAAGAAAAAGAACGGTCTCACCCGGAACGAAGTCGGAAAGCAGGCCGTCGTTGTTGACGCGTCTCCAAGGCTGAGGTATTTCACCATCGCCGAATCGCTTCAAGCTAGGGTTTCGTGACCCTTTTCAATTTTCCAACAATCTCTCAAAACAAACCGAAAACGAAATCAGAAATCACAATCAGAAATCACAATCAGAAATCAACATGCAAACCATCGCGGCCGTGAGAGAGAGAGACGGTGAGAATCGCGAGCGAGAGAGAGTCCCGGTCATGGTGAGAACGCAAAACCCAGAATGATGAGAGCCGGCGAGGAAGACGATGGCGACGGGAGAGAGACACAGAATCACGCCGGTGAGTTTCGGAGTAGGAGAGAGCGGCGAGGGTTTGAAAGAGAGTGAGAAGGAGAAAACACGATGAAGACAAAACTTGAGTTTTGCTTTTCTAAAATTTCCCTTTTCATTTTTTTTTTCTTTTTTTCAAAATAAAACAAAAATAATTAAATTTATTTTTATAAAATCATGTGGCTGGTGGTGACAAGTGTCACCACCTTGTGTTTTTTTAGAAAATGATAAATCTCTCTTATTTCTTTTTTATTTCATTGTAATTTAAATTTAAGAAAAAGAGAGAAAGTTTTGGTTAATTAGAAGATTTGTAAGTGGTGCGATGATGTGTCATTTGGGCCATTGGGATATTTTCGAAGAAGAAAGATCCGACGCACCCAGATCGCCGGCAATATGATGAAGTTTTGCGGAATATTCGAGTTCAGATGGATTCCTCTTCGCACCGTCCAAAATCACTGCAATCCAGGCTATTTCTGAACTTATTCTATTTCGATTAATTTATTCATGGCAAATAATTCTTGTTGCGATGTACTAAATAGTTATTGGATTTGATAGTTTTTATTTGATGATTTATCGATTAAACTATTAGCCGATCAAATGTAAAAATCATCTCTAATATATTATTTAAATTGTATTGCATGGTATTTTGCCTGTTTATTTACTTATTCAGTATTTATTCAGCAATGTACACTGTGCACACAACTAAAATTAAAATCAATTCGATTTCATCCTGATTGGCTCATACGCCGATTTTAAAGGGTCTCATGGTTGGAGATGGCACCATCCTCACGAGATTGGTTAAAGCCCTTGTTGCTTTGATCGATCATAACTAAAATAACATTGGTCTACACCAATTACCATGCACAGGGTCTCATGGTTGGGATAGGAGCACCTATCCTCACGAGGTTAATTAAGTCCATATACTTGATTAATCATAACCCGCTTCCATTTCATCTCAAAGACGCGATCAATGCTTTCATAATTTAAAATTCTAAACCTCGATCCAACGCGAGTTTCTTTTCAAATCAATTTCATAAATACTCTTTCTTCCTCCTCCCAAACATATGGTAGTCAGTCCAGTATCGACCCTCGACCGTATGTTTGGTGTCTTAATTGAATTAATCAACGTGAACCATGTTTCACCTCACCTTTTCTTAACAAAAGCTTTGGGTAGAAAAAGATGATTCGGATGTTTCTGTCCACTCATCCGAGTAATTGGGGCGTTAGCCGTTGAACTCTTAGGGTCCAATACTTGTCTCCCACATAAAACAACTCAACTCACTCAAACTCCTTTTATCGCCTTCGCCGATCATCGACTCTTTCAGATAAATACAGTAATAGTCGTTTCAAATACGAGCGAGGACTTAAGCTTTTCAAACAAACAAAACAAGTCCTAGCTCAAAGCATTTGAAACGTCTAAACGCACGATTTTTCAGATAAAATCAATACAACCAATTAAAGCCTTTTTAAGAGGAACTACAGAGTTTTGACTTTCCCATTGCACAAGGGAATATTCAAAAACCGTGCCAAACTCAAAATAATAATAAACAAATTCTGTTTCTTTTATAACTTAGAGATTAGCGAATATACGCACACACTTAGAACTAAACGGGTCCCATCGAGTACGATGGATGTAAGGGGTGCTAACACCTTCCCCTTACATAACCGACTCCCAATTCTAATTTTTTGGTCGTAGACCGCCTTATCCGCTTTCTATCTTTTTATCTATTTCCTTTTAGGACAAATAAAATTAGGTGGCGATTTCACCGTTTTCGAGAATTTAAAAGATTTTTGAAAATCGAGTTGCTTCAGTTGGCGACTTCACTGGGGAAGATTGACTAAGCGTGTCAACCCTAGTTTGGTTCTTCGGATGTGTGTTTATTTTCGCTTTCTTTTTTCACTCTATTTGTGTGTTTAATTTGGTCGTTTATTTCCTATCGCTTTAATTATTACCTTGTTGATATATTATTGTTGTGTGGGAGTAATGGATGGGAGTATAGGAAAAGCCCACTACCAAGGCTATAGAACACATAAATTAGAGTGGTTGCGTAGTATTGATTTGCTAGACAAATGTCTTGTGTTGGTGCCAAGACCACACCTAGGGGAGGTTCTTTCGAAGACATTATCGCCGATTGCAAGTTATTTTTGCATTGACGATGGTGTTGTTAGAAGGGATTTTTCCCCTAGTTTTGACCTTTAAGGAAAACCTAACCTGTAGGTTTTAAGAATGCTCAAATGAGACGTTCTTGGATATATCATCTAATCACAAATTTATTTGCGGTGAAATTGATATATCCAAGTTGGGATCAATGATTTTGAGCACCCCGTTCAGATCCCGGTATTGAGGGTTACGTTTGTTATATCGTTAGACCTGCTTTGTCTATTCGGTTAATATGTAACTATCCCTCAAACCAAATTCTCTTGAAAAAAAAGCTTTGTAGCGTTGCAAGTATCTTTGCGATGCACGAGAATTTGTATTTGTTGTATCAAAAACCCTAAGAGCCATCCAAGGGAGAATTGTTGGGTGGACGTTGAAACCATATCCGACCGTCCTTTTAAACCCTTGTCTGTTCAACTTTACATGTGATTTTGCGCATAACATCAATATGTATCGCATCACATTGCATTCTTACATGCACTACCATTACATCGCATTCTTACATGCGTTACTATTACATTACATCGCATTCTGACATGCGTTACCATTATATTACATTGCATTCTTACATGCATTACCAGTACATCGCATTCTTACATGCGTTACTATTACATTACATCGCATTCTGACATGCGTTACCATTATATTACATTGCATTCTTACATGCATTACCATTATATCGCATTCTTAGATGCGTTACTATTACATTACATCGCATTCTGACATGCGTTACCATTATATTACATTGCATTCTTACATGCATTACCATTATATCGCATTCTTACATGCGTTACTATTATATTACATCGCATTCTGACATGCGTTACCATTATATTACATTGCATTCTTACATGCATTACCATTACATCGCATTCTTACATGCGTTACTATTACATTACATCGCATTCTGACATGTGTTACCATTATATTACATTGCATTCTTACATGCATTACCAATATATCGCATTCTTACATGCGTTACTATTACACTACATCGCATTCTACACGCGTTACCATTATATTACATTGCATTCTTACATGCATTACCATTACATCGCATTCTTACATGCTATTATTATATTACATCGCATCTCGACATGCGTTACCATTATATTACATTGCATTCACATGCATTACCATTATATCGCATTCTTACATGCTACTATTACATTACATCATTACATCGCATTCTGACATGCGTTACCATTATATTACATTGCATTCTGACATCTCAGGACGCATACGACGAACCTTCTGTTTCACTAGGAGAAAACCTTCTTTTGTTGGCAATCGTGTACCACAATATCAATGTCTAAACCTGGCATGTCTTCGTATGACCAAGCAAAACCTCAATATAGTCTCGTAAAGATCCGAACCAACCTTTCTTTGACACTGCTCTCAAGACCCGCTCCTATCTTGATCTCTTTTCGCTCTTCATCAGAAGTACCCAAATTCACAACCTCAACTTGCTCTTCTGGTGGCTGTATAACTCGCTTTTCTTGTCAGTAGGCAATGACAAGTTCTCCTCGCACTTCACAATCTTCCTCACTTTCGCCTTCGGCTTGGTAGATCGGATTATCAAGTCATATTTAGCAATAGCATAGCAAGTTATCAACGATTCGAGTGATTCAGTGTATCACGTGGGTGTGTGCAAGAAACACATAGCTTTTTGAAGGGGTAATAAAGTAACAGAAAGAAAACAACAATTGAATGCAAAAGTCCAACGATTTTATTGAATGAAAATATGCAAATGACAGATAATAACCCTCACAAATGAGCCATGATGCCCCGGGCAAGGCATTAAGCTTTAGAGTTTATTGTTCAAAAAATATAAAATACGAAAAGCAAACAAAACAAGAGTAATTACTCCTGGCTAAAGGAGATTGGTATGACGTCTTCAGTCTTCCAATTGCTGAGCCCACTGTCTGGAGTTGGGAAGATCCACTTGCTGATGTCGAAGTCATTGTTGTCGTCTTCTATGGCATGGATTCCACTCTGACTGATGCGGAAAGGGTAGTTGGCCGGCACGTTCGCGGCGTATCATCTTCTGACCCTTGATGGTGAAGCCTAAACCAGTCTTGTTAGATTTGAAAGGAAGATCGGGGAGCTGACCCCAAATAGTACTGCCTCCTTCTTCAACTGCAGCTTGAGCATCTTTCAGCGAGGCCATCCTAGGCGGAGCTTGTGTAACTTTAGGAGTAACAGGAGAGTCAACAGGCATGACTCTCTGGGTATTGTTTCAAAAGCTTGACAGGGAGTCTCGAAGAATTCACCCTCCATCTTGAGATATCGGAATGACTATAGATGATTAACCATATACTCTTCTTCACCATATACTGTGTCAACCTTCCCTTTCATCGGGTACTTCAGTTTCTGATGCAAGGTAGAGGTAACAGCGCCTGCCCCATGTATCCAAGGGCGTCCAAGTAGGCAAGAGTAAGCTGGACGGATGTCCATGACAAAGAAAGTGGAGTCAAAAGTCTGGGAACCGACTTTAACAGGCAGAGTGAGCTCTCCAAGTACTGTTCGTTTAGAACCATCAAAAGCTCTCACAATAATGTCACTTGGTCTCAGAACCAACCCTTCAACATCAAGTCGATCAAAAGCAGTCTTCGGAAGGATATTCAGAGCAGAACCGGTATCCACCAAAACATAAGATAATGTAACACCCTTGCATTCAACAGAGATGTGCAAGGCCTTGTTGTGTTTCTTTCCGGCAGGAGTCAAATCAGCATCAGAGAAACCTAGGCCATTGTTGGCAGCCAGGCTAGCAATACAAACTTCAAACTGGTCAGTGGTAGTGTCTTGTGGTACGTGAGCATTCCTTAGAAACTTCACCAAGGCGTTAGCATGAGCCTCGGAGCACAAGAGCAGAGCAAGCATGGATATTTTGGACGGAGTCTGTCCCAATTGTTCCACAACATTGTAGTCACTCTTCTTGATAATCTTCAGAATTTCCTCCATTTCTTGTTTGGAGGTGTCTTCAGCAACTTCCTTTGGTACTTCGTTGAGCAGATGAGTCACCGTTCTTTCCTCTAGCTTGGGGATGGATTGAGTAGCTGGAATGCGATTGTTCAAATGTCCTTTGAGAAGAGATTTCGGAGAATACTCGGTTCTGGTCACCTTACTTGATCCGGTGATGTTGTCAATGTCAGGAATGGGAGCTTCAACTGTAAGATCTTCCATGGTCAGAAGGTCTTGCTTGACGCCATGATAGTAAACATCAGCTCCATAATTCCAAGGGATAGCCTTGTCAGAAGAATATGGAACTGGTCTGGGAGAAGTAATGATGAGAGGTGTCACCCTAGGCACAGTGTCGCACCGCAAAATTTACCCTCCTTATCATATCTTTTCAAGGAACATAAGTGATACAAGTCCACCCAAACCCCGATTTACAAAGTTGTAAATTTCTCAAGCCCAAAAGGAAAGTCGAAGATTCCAAGGCAAATTGTTGTTTTACTTTAAATTAACAAGGCGGTCATAAGTTTGAGTTCAAAGGAAATTTTGAATTCAATGCAAGGAGGCATCGTTGGTCTTTTGTTAACATCTTAATAGCCGCTCAAACGCTCAAGGGATAGATTCAAACTCAAGCCCTGAAGTTGTTGGATTTACTTGGCACAAAGTGATTTCTTAATAACTCAAGATTATTTCTTAAAACTCTAAACGGTTTATAGGACTTTGCAAGTTTTTCATGTTCACATTCAACGCGTTCCTCAAAGCGCTCGGAAGAGTATCCAAGGAATGTATAGAATTTTAATCACAACTTCTTCACAAAAAGAAAAGAGGGAAAATTTCAACATTGGCAATTTGAATTTAAACTTTCATTCATTTATGTCATGAAGATTACAAGATTGCTACAAGTTTGCTTTTAGATTACAGTTTGTTACAAAAGCTATTCTAAATCCTACAGTTCTAAATTCTACAAGTTTCTAAAAGTTCCCTAATCTAATGCTACGATCTCTAAAGTTGGTTCAAACAGTTTGTCGTTCTCCAAAGCTTTCTTCATGTATGGTTGTTCCTCTTCATCTCCATGCCGTGCCATCCAATCGTTGCCATCGTTCATGAAAAACAAGAAACAAAAGAGCAAGTTAGAAGCAATGTATAAAAATGAAACAAAATGCGAAATTTTAAATTTGTTTGTCATGGATCATCATTAGGCGTTGGCGGGAATCATGTTTTAAACGACAAGCCTCATAATCTTGAAGATTAATCATCGGCGAAAAACACTTGCTCGCAAATCACGGGCTAGCCCGGTTCACGAACAAGTAAATCGAAGCGACAATGTTAATTCGGCAAGAAACAACAACAAATGGCAGATTAATATTCCGGAGAACGAGCAAGTATTATATCAGTTCACAGTCTAACATCTAAAGCAGCAGGGACAATTGAGAAAGTAAGAAGCAAAAGAGGCAAAAGCACAGCCAGCAAGCAACTCATAATGAACAAGGCAGCATTATCAAGTAGCATTGAGCCCAGCATTACAAGCCACAAAGTCAACAAAGTAACAAATATAATGAGACAGCAGCAAGCAATGTACAACAGCCAGCATTGAGCCCAACACATTAAGCCACAAAAGTCAATATTCAGAGCAGAGCAGGGACTGGTTAAGAAAGCAGAAAGTAAGCTACAAGCACTCATTGCAAAAAGGGCAGAGCAGTTCAAAATAAGCCCAAAAAGTCAAAAAGTTCAGAGCGTGAGGATGGCTTGAGAAATGCAAGAAAGAGGCATGAAACTACCAATACAAGCTCGAGACATGCTAAGGAAGGGAACCAGTTCATTTTCGAAACAGAAAAGAGAGGAAAAAGGAAGTTTTGTTTCAAAACTAGAAAAAACATAACACCAATCCAAAACCCAAGCGTAGAATTTGTTCTTATCATTCAGAATCAAAAACAAAGCAACACATAGCAAACATCATCATCATTTTCTCAACAACCAACGCCTTCAGATATTGCTTTTCAGAAATTCATTCGGTATCGAGAAAGAAGAAGAAGAAAAAGAACGGTCTCACCCGGAACGAAGTCAGAAAGCAGGCCGTCGCTGTTGACGCGTCTCCAAGGCTGAGGTATTTCACCATCGCCGGAATCGCTTCAAGCTAGGGTTTCGTGACCCTTTTCAATTTTCCAACAATCTCTCAAAACAAACCGAAAACGAAATCAGAAATCACAATCAGAAATCACAATCAGAAATCAACATGCAAACCATCGCGGCCGTGAGAGAGAGAGACGGTGAGAATCGCGAGCGAGAGAGAGTCCCGGTCATGGTGAGAACGCAAAACCCAGAATGATGAGAGAGCCATGAGGAAGACGATTTACGGGAGAGACATGTAATCACGCCGTGAGTTTCGGAGTGGAGAGAGCGGCGAGGGTTTGAAAGAGAGTGAGAAGGAGAAACACGATGAAGACAAAACTTGAGTTTTGCTTTTCTAAAATTTCCTTTTCATTTTTTTTTTTCAAAAAAAAAAAATAATTAAATTTATTTTTATAAAATCATGTGGCTGGTGGTGACAAGTGTCACCACCTTGTGTTTTTTTAGAAAATGATAAATCTCTCTTATTTCTTTTTTATTTCATTGTAATTTAAATTTAAGAAAAAGAGAGAAAGTTTTGGTTAATTAGAAGATTTGTAAGTGGTGCGATGATGTGTCATTTGGGCCATTGGGATATTTTCGAAGAAGAAAGATCCGACGCACCCAGATCGCCGGCAATATGATGAAGTTTTGCGGAATATTCGAGTTCAGATGGATTCCTCTTCGCACCGTCCAAAATCACTGCAATCCAGGCTATTTCTGAACTTATTCTATTTCGATTAATTTATTCATGGCAAATAATTCTTGTTGCGATGTACTAAATAGTTATTGGATTTGATAGTTTTTATTTGATGATTTATCGATTAAACTATTAGCCGATTTTTCATCAAACAGAAAAAATCATCTCTAATAATTATTTAAATTTCCGATTGTATTGCATGGTATTTTGCCTGTTTATTTACTTATTCAGTATTTATTCAGCAATGTACACTGTGCACACAACTAAAATTAAAATCAATTCGATTTCATCCTGATTGGCTCATACGCCGATTTTTTAAAGGGTCTCATGGTTGGAGATGGGCATGGCCATCCTCACGAGATTGGTTAAAGCCCTTGTTGCTTTGATCGATCATAACCCGAAAATAACATTGGTCTACACCAATTACCATGCACCAGGGTCTCATGGTTGGGGATAGGAGCACCTATCCTCACGAGGTTAATTAAGTCCATATACTTGATTAATCATAACCCGCTTCCATTTCATCTCAGCACGCGCATCAGAATGCTTTCATAATTTAAAATTCTAAACCTCGATCCAACGTCGAGTTTCTTTTCAAATCAATTTCATAAATACTCTACTTCTCCCTCCTCCCAAACATATGGTAGTCAGTCCAGTATCGACCCTCGACCGTATGTTTGGTGTCTTAATTGAATTAATCAACGTGAACCATGTTTCACCTCACCTTTTCTTAACAAAAGCTTTGGGTAGAAAAAGATGATTCGGATGTTTCTGTCCACTCATCCGAGTAATTGGGGCGTTAGCCGTTGAACTCTTAGGGTCCAATACTTGTCTCCCACATAAAAACAACTCAACTCACTCAAACTCCTTTTATCGCTCATACGCGATCATCAGACTCTTTTCAGATAAACAGTGTGCAATAGTCGTTTCAAATACGAGCGAGGACTTAAGCTTTTCAAACAAACAAAACAAGTCCTAGCTCAAAGCATTTGAAACGTCTAAACGCACGATTTTTCAGATAAAATCAATACAACCAATTAAAGCCTTTTTAAGAGGAACTACAGAGTTTTGACTTTCCCATTGCACAAGGGAATATTCAAAAACCGTGCCAAACTCAAAATAATAATAAACAAATTCTGTTTCTTTTATAATTTAGATGAATATACGCATTACCTTAGAATAAACGGGTCCCATCGAGTACGATGGATGTAAGGGGTGCTAACACCTTCCCCTTACATAACCGACTCCCAATTCTAATTTTTTGGTCGTAGACCGCCTTATCCGTTTCTATGGGGTTTTATCTATATTTTCCCGTTCCTTTTAGGACAAATAAAATTAGGTGGCGATTTCACCGTTTTCGAGAATTTAAAAGATTTTTGAAAATCGAGTTGCTTCAGTTGGCGACTTCACTGGGGAAGATTGACTAAGCGTGTCAACCCTAGTTTGGTTCTTCGGATGTGTGTTTATTTTCGCTTTCTTTTTTCACTCTATTTGTGTGTTTAATTTGGTCGTTTATTTCCTATCGCTTTAATTATTACCTTGTTGATATATTATTGTTGTGTGGGAGTAATGGATGGGAGTATAGGAAAAGCCCACTACCAAGGCTATAGAACACATAAATTAGAGTGGTTGCGTAGTATTGATTTGCTAGACAGAAATGTCTTGTAAGTTGGTGCGAAGACCACACCTAGGGGAGGTTCTTTCGAAGACATTATCGCCGATTGCAAGTTATTTTTGCATTGACGATGGTGTTGTTAGAAGGGATTTTTCCCCTAGTTTTGACCTTTAAGGAAAACCTAACCTGTAGGTTTTAAGAATGCTCAAATGAGACGTTCTTGGATATATCATCTAATCACAAATTTATTTGCGGTGAAATTGATATATCCAAGTTGGGATCAATGATTTTGAGCACCCCGTTCAGATCCCGGTATTGAGGGTTACGTTTGTTATATCGTTAGACCTGCTTTGTCTATTCGGTTAATATGTAACTATCCCTCAAACCAAATTCTCTTGAAAAAAAAGCTTTGTAGCGTTACAAGTATCTTTGCGATGCACGAGAATTTGTATTTGTTGTATCAAAAACCCTAAGAGCCATCCAAGGAGAATTGTTGTGGATTGAAACCATATCCACCGTCTTTTAAACCCCTTGTCTGTTCAACTTACATGTGATTTGCGTGCATAACATCAATATGTAGCATCACATTGCATTCTTACATGCACTACCATTACATCGCATTCTTATGCGCATTATTACATTACATCGCATTCGACATGCTACCATTATATTACATTGCATTCTTACATGCATTACCAGTACATCGCATTCTTACATGCGTTACTATTACATTACATCGCATTCTGACATGCGTTACCATTATATTACATTGCATTCTTACATGCATTACCATTATATCGCATTCTTAGATGCGTTACTATTACATTACATCGCATTCGATATGCTACCATTATATTACATTGCATTTTACATGCATTACTATATCGCATTCTTACATGCGTTACTATTATATTACATCGCATTTCGACATGCGTTACCATTATATTACATTGCATTCTTACATGCATTACCATTACATCGCATTCTTACGCGTTACTATTATTACATCGCACTGACATGTGTGTTACCATTATATTACATTGCATTCTTACATGCATTACCAATATATCGCATTCTTACATGTACATTATTACACTACATCGCATTCGACATGCGTTACCATTATATTACATTGCATTCTTACATGCATTACCATTACATCGCATTCTTGCTGCTATTATTATTACATCGCATTCGACATGCTACCATTATATTACATTGCATTCTTACATGCATTACCATTATATCGCATTCTTACATGCGTTACTATTACATTACATCATTACATCGCATTCTGACATGCGTTACCATTATATTACATTGCATTCTTACATGCATTACCATTACATCTCATTCTTACATGCGTTACTATTACATTACATCACATTCTCGATACGCGCTACTATTATATTACATTGCATTCTTACATGCATTACCATTATATCGCATTTCACATGCGCTATTACATTACATCATTACATCGCATTCTGACATGCGTTACCATTATATTACATTACATTCTTACATGCATTACCATTACATCGCATTCTTACATGCGCTACTATTACATTACATCGCATTGTGACATGCTACTATTATATTACATTGCATTCTTACATGCATTACCATTATATCGCATTCTTACATGCGTTACTATTACATTATATCGCATTCTATTACGCGTTACCATTATATTACATCGCATTCGACATGCATTACCATTATTATATCGCATTCTTACATGCGTTATTATTACATTACATCGCATTTCGACATGTTACCATTATATTACATTGCATTTTATATGTTACCATTACATCGCATTCTTACATGTACTATTACATTACATCGCATTCTGACATGTTACCATTATATTACATTGCATTCTTACATGCATTACCATTAGATCGCATTCTTACATGCGCTACTATTACAATACATCGCATTCTTACATGCGTTACTATTACATTACATCGCATTCTTACATGCATCACCATCATCGCATTCTTACATGCATCACCATCATTGCATTCTTACATGCATCACTATCATATGACATTCTTATATGCATTACCATTACATCGCATTCTTCATATACTACTATATTACATCGCATTCTTACATGCGTTGCCATTATATTACATTTGCATTCTTTAATGCATTACCATGCATTTCACTTCATCAGAAAGCTCATTTCATTTCTTCTGTCCAGAAATATCAAACTGTCTACTCAACACACGTTCAAAACTCCAAAGATGTCTCAGAGGACTATAGACGAGCTTCAGCGTGGTCAGGAACTTTTGAAGGCAGAAGTTAAGCACTTGAAGGGTCAGATGAGTCTGGTCATGGATCTCTTGCAAGTTGTGTTGAAGAGAGAATGCAACACCACACCAATCTCCGCAAGTTTGGTTGTTGCTCTATCATCTGATGTCTCCATGAGTCAAGGACATCCACATGTAGCGAACTCTCCAGTTCGAAATTTTTCTACTGAGTATCATCCCCGGCCTTCACCTTCGAAGATTCCTCGACAACAGCAATTGCCATCTCCCCGATCGAAGAAGAAGGAACCAAATCAGCGTATTAATCTGCATTATCGCCGATATGCTCAACAGGATATTCAGCCAATCCCGATATCATATTCTCGACTTTTGCCTTGCCTGATTCAGAGCGGTGTGGTGATACCAAGGGAATTGAAGCCAGTACCAGGGGTTGCTAAAGCTTGGTTTGATGAGAAAGCCAGATGTGCTTTTCATGCTGACTCTGCAGGACACGAAACTGAGAATTGTTCGGCCTTCAAATGCACAGTTCAAGAGCTAATTGATGATAAGATTCTGTTTTTCAAACATAATGGATCGAGCTTAGACATTTTGCTTGCAATGTCTAATCATAGAAATTTTGAGGAACTTCCAAAACTCATTGGGACAATTGCTTACCAAGAGGGAGTTGAGACTTTGAAGAGTAGTGATGAGGTAGACCAGATGTTCACTTCAAAAAAGGTGGAAACCTTCAGCAAAGATATCTCAAGTTCTAGCAAAGGGAAGTCGGTTGCAACACCAACTCATTATCCTCCATTACCATCTTTCAAATCTTTGCATCAATAACTTTTGTCTGATCTTCCTCAACTTCAGAGTCAGAACTCTCAAAATCAAACTATGCCTCGGAATAATCTGAAAAGAAGGGAGGCTCCTCTTGATCCAATTCCAGTGACCTACAGTCAACTCCTGCCACATCTGGTTCAAAGCTCATTGGTGGTTCCTAAATTTCTTAACCCACCAAGGGTATTCCCGCTTGGTTATGATCATAACGCGCGATGTGGATACCATGATGGAACAGTAGGCCACTCAACAGAGGATTGCAACGCCTACAAATCCAAAGTTCAACAGTTGATTGACCAGAAGTACTTGACTCTTCAAGGAGGAAATTTGTTTCTGAATGGCAACCCCGTACTCAAGTGAACGCCAAGACTACTGAAAGTCATCTGAATCAACAAGTCAAGGCAGAGCTCAAGTCTCCTCAACAACGACAATCTTGTATTTCTTTACTGCATTTTCATGTGTACCTTGTTTAATTGTTTAAACTTCGTTTGCATGTAGAAACTTGTTTGTTTTTATCTTAATGCAATAAATATGTTTGTCTTGAAGCAATCCATTCGTTATCACTCTTTAAATGATTTGCGAGCGTTTTTATACCAACATTACCAATCCTTTCGCCTAGGCAAAGATTGGAGGGAGGATGACGATGATTAAAAAATGCCAGGTCTCTAGTCATGTGCTTTTGAGTAGAACCCTGCTAATGATGTACAGGCCTTGTTTCAAATCCCCAAACACCGGAGTTATAAGGGAGATAAACCATCGTTAACCCCCTCGAGCCTTGAAGTAGGAGTTTCTTTTTTGTTCAGAAAAAACCCTCATCATTTTTACCCTGTGGGAGGGTAGTGTTCAGTTATTCTGATCGAGCGTTTAGAGCTCATCAAGAGAGTAAGCATCAAAGGATACAACAATGGCTATCCTTCAAAAGGTTGAGAAAGGTCAAAACCACAGTAGTCGACCTCCATCTATCAATAGTGTGCATCAAAGGACAATGATACCGTGTTGGGTATCTCTCGCACATCAGAAAGGTCAACAGATGACGACACCATAACGGTTATCCCTCATCTACCCAAGGACTCAGACAGTCACCATCACTTTAACAAATCAATGATTGTGTAAAGATCCATGACTTGTTCAAAAAAAAGATGAATAGAAAAAGACAAAAAGCCCGCTAAGTCGAAACTTAGTAATAAGTCGCTTAGGCAAAAGTCAGGCAAAAGTCAAGAAAAGAAAAAGAAAAGAAAATCTTGAAATGCATTTTCAAAAAAAAAAACTCTCAGCAAAGAACAAGTCGTATGGTCAAGTACCAAAAGACAAAATGTGAGTGACTGTCGTGTCCAAGAAACCTCGTATTGGTTCCTCAACCATCGCAAACTCCTCTCGAGAGATGAGTGCTTGTATCAGGATAGTTGAACTTAGGACTGAAGAACATCATGGAGAATGGGCGGGCACCAAATATTTTGAGCCTAAAAATCCTTCTTTTCTAAAAACCCGTGAACCAG
Organism: Vicia sativa; assembly: GCA_021764765.1. Lineage (NCBI taxonomy): Eukaryota > Viridiplantae > Streptophyta > Magnoliopsida > Fabales > Fabaceae > Vicia > Vicia sativa. The sequence continues at coordinate 102,167,528 of CM038794.1, forward strand.
ACCACATTACAACCCTCAAAAGTCCTAATTGAAGCATGGGTTAATTCAAAAACATATAACGAAGAGATCGCATTTACCTGACTCCTACAGTGTGTGCTAAGTATCCGTGTTGGTATCATATGCTCGTCTTATCTTTCAAAAAGAAAGTTTTCAGTGGTGCACTCTAAAGGTGTTTCACTCACAAAAAGTCATGTTTTTCATACAAAACTTCAAGACGCATAAATGTTGCATTATAATTGTCACAATAAACATTCTTCTACATGTAGACAATTGTTTGACATTGAAGGAGTTCTCATATTGAACATCAGTGAAGAGTTTAGCTTTGTCCAAAGAAGAGAAACTTGATTATTCTGCTGAGTTAGCAACTTATTTGTAGCAAGGGGAAGGACATCTAAGGACTCCTTTGAGCATATCACAAGTTGTCTTCTCAAGATTCTGTTAATTTGGGGGCAATCAAATCGAAATTCAGCCCCTCGAATTTCTGCCAATCCGGGGGCAAATCCTTAAAGAGCAATCAGCAGTTGATTTAGTCTTTCCCAAAAGAGCAGTTAGCCTGGGACAACTGTCGCTCCATGTTTCAGTCAACTTGAAGCAATCACCTCGAGACGTGGGAGTCTCTCTAAGGCTGTTTACATTGGGACATTTCGAACTGATCGTTCGGTTCCAATTAATATGAGACAATTACTTCGAGACGTAGGAGTCTCTCTAAAGCTCGTCCTGGAGCAGGTCTTCCCTATGATTGCATAGCCAATTATTCAGATGCAGTCAATCTGAGGAAACAACTTGAGACGTAGAAGTCTTTCCAGGATTCATTCTAAAGCAAGCTTGCTGAAAGGATTCATCTGAAACAACTACTTCGAGACGTTGGAGTCTCTCCAATGTTCATCCTGGGGCATGTCGTCCATCTACGCAAAGTCCGTCACTCTGAGATTCGGTAAATCTAAGGAGGTTATTTTGAGATGCGGAAGTACCTCCGAAGCTCCTATCGAGGCATGATATTCCCATATCAGAATATCCAGTTCCTTTGAAATACTGACGATCAGTAAAGTATTGCTATGAATCACAGGATGGCACTCCTTTTCGGGAAAGATTTTTAGAAGGTCTACCAGGCCGGGGCATATTGAGATTCTGAAGTGCAAAATCTAATGCAGCTGCATTCCCACGCATGGGGCACGCCTCTCATCTTTATCTAATCAATTCAAAAGTTTGCTATTCTTCTTTCTACAAGAATTAGCATTGCAGCCCTTCCAGCGGCAATTCAACCTTTTGGAGCTTGGTCAATCATCTTGTTGTGCCATGTTCTTTTATCCTCCGGACTAACGGTGTTGAGGATTCAGTTTGATAGCCAGTGCATTAACTAGTATATTCATGCATTCATTCATTCATGCATTCATATCATATACTACATAGCACATTCATAAACCTCAGCCAAGACTCGGGTTATTCCAAGATCGGTTATTGATTGTTCTCAGCAGAATCATAATTTGAAGACTATTTTGAATGACAAATTTAGTTCTTCCGATCACAAGTTTGAAGGCTCAACCATGATCGGTCTACAACGGTGATGATTCTCAAATTGAATCTATTCCAGAGTGATTGGGGTTCCCCAAGCGAACTCTTGTATCAATAGAACTTCTTTAGAGTTTCTTTTAAGGTACCCCATTAAAAGCAGGAGACTTTTCTCAAATGACAATCTAGCTTTTCTCCCCAGTGCCAGGAAAATGCTTGTGTGAAAGACAATCGACAATAGTGTCAACTCCCCAATGAAGTCTCTTCCCCATAGAATCGATTGATCATCCCTAGTGAACTCTTATGACAATGAGATCGTTCAAATTGGATTCCCTAGTGAACTCTTATGACAACAAGATCGTTCAATTGGTTTCCCCAGTGATATCTTCCTTCTCTCAACAGTATCAGGAAATCATACACCATTTGCATTAGAAGAAAAAAATCATATCATGCATATCATACTCATGCATATCATACTCATGCATTATCTTCGGCTATCTGTTTTGCAGGTTTTTCAACTGAAACCGTAGATATCCTCGTAAGAATCAAAATTGAAGGATTAGTTCTCAGACGATAAATTATCCTCTATTCTCCGACAAGTTATATACTTGTATGGATCTCAACGATTTGGTTTCTCCAATCGAGATTTCTTCCCTAGCGAAATAGTTGTCTCTTTCAGTTGGACTCAAATGTCAACAAAATTATTCAACCGGGAATCTCTAGTGATTTTTCCACATGGTTTTCTTACGAAGTTTCCCCAGCGAAGCTTATTTCTCTCCCCAAGTGAGTCTCCTTCAGAAAGGATTACTACAACACTATTCTTGGTATTTTCAAAGATTTCTTTCAGACAAGAATCTTCTCAGCAAGTACTATTGGCGGTGGCTTCCACAATTTACTCCTCTGAGCTGTTCTCAGAAAATTACGTCAAACTTCTGGTGCGTTTATTTCCCCAGTAAGTTATCAACTACTCAACAAATAAATATCCACACGGCGGGATGTTTATTCAAATCTCAGGGTATTTCTCCAACTCAGAAGTTGATCCACATATCCACTTGCTGCAACGCATTGTCCATACAATGTCAGCAAATTGAAGCTCATTACCCTAGAAGTTTTTCAGTCACGCGCTGAATCTGATTCTTCTATCAACGGTAAAGCTATTCTCATACAATTGAAGATCTTGTCAACTCGTGTTGTTCAACATGTCTGTACATGTTCAGTAAGATCTCTCATCAGCAGAAATGTCGGAAATAAGATTTACCGACTTCATAAACATCTATATCACGCCGGTGTGCTAGATATTGTTTTGTTTATCCCCAGAGATTTGTGCCTCGTGCACTCGATTTTGTTCCCGGGTAACCTGTGGTTACACGGTCAAAGACATTCAGCATGCCATGGCTCCTCGCACTTTCGTGCACCAACAATTCCGATATTGTTCTAGCCATATATTCAGAGAACTCTTTGTTAAGTTCTCAATCATGTCAATCAGGGAACTCTTTGTTAAGTTCTCAATCATGTCAATCAGGGAACTCTTTGTTAAGTTCTCAATCATGTCAATCAGGGAACTCTTTGTTAAGTTCTCAATCATGTCAATCAGGGAACTCTTTGTTAAGTTCTCAATCATGTCAATCAGGGAACTCTTTGTTAAGTTCTCAATCGTGTCAATTTTTCAGTTTTGTTTAAGGTCTCTAGGTATTCCTTAGTTATCAGAGAACTCTTTGTTAAGTTCTTAGTCATGTCAATTTTTCAATTTTGTTTAAGGTCTCCAGGTATTCCTTAGTTCAGGGAACTCTTTGTTAAGTTCTCAATCATGTCAATCAGGGAACTCTTTGTTAAGTTCTCAATCATGTCAATCAGGGAACTCTTTGTTAAGTTCTCAATCATGTCAATCAGAGAACTCTTTGTTAAGTTCTCAATCGTGTCATTTTTCAATTTTGTTTAAGGTCTCCAGGTATTCCTTAGTCATCAGAGAACTCTTTGTTAAGTTCTCAATCGTGTCGTTTTTCAATTCTGTTTAAGGTCTCCAGGTATTCCTTAGTTATCAGAGAACTCTTTGATAAGTTCTCAATCGTGTCGTTTTTCAATTCTGTTTAAGGTCTCCAGGTATTCCTTAATTATCAGAGAACTCTTTGTTAAGTTCTCAATCGTGTCAGGCAGAGAACTCTTTGTTAAGTTCTCAATCGTGTCATTTTTCAATTTTGTTTAAGGTCTCCAGGTATTCCTTAGTTCAGAGAACTCTTTGTTAAGTTCTCAATCATGTCAATCAGGGAACTCTTTGTTAAGTTCCCAATCGTGTCGTTTTTCAATTTTGTTTAAGGTCTCCAGGTATTCCTTAGTTCAGAGAACTCTTTATTAAGTTCTCAATCGTGTCGTTTTTTAATTTTGTTTAAGGTCTCCAGGTATTCCTTAATTATCAGGGAACTCTTTGTTAAGTTTCCAAGCATGTCAAATTCTTAATATGTTGTTTTTCTTTTCGCTTGAGAAGTTCGTTTCTCTTCTCTTAGCATTTTTTTTAAAATTGTTGTCAAAGTCATTTCGGTTACACGGTTATCCCCAGTGTTGTCGAAGTCTCCTAACTATTTCTCACTGTGCACTGTTGTGTTAAAGCATTCCGTTAATGCTTAGCAAGTTTTCTCTTCAAGCGTTTTTTCTTGGCTCTGTAGTCAAGATATATTATCTGTTTTCTTTTGTGGCATTGATTTCCCGCGTCGGGCAAATTTTCGGGGTTCTCTAGTATTCAATCCTCTTCCACCTTGAATGTTCGAAAGTTGTCAATCTTTCTCACTTACCAGGTCTAAGATGATTGAATAGGGGCAACTGTCGCACCCCAAAATTTACCCTCCTTATCATATCTTTTCAAGGAACATAAGTGATACAAGTCCACCCAAACCCCGATTTACAAAGTTGTAAATTTCTCAAGCCCAAAAGGAAAGTCGAAGATTCCAAGGCAAATTGCTGTTTTACTTTAAATTAACAAGGCGGTCATAAGTTTGAGTTCAAAGGAAATTTTGAATTCAATGCAAGGAGGCATCGTTGGTCTTTTGTTAACATCTTAATAGCCGCTCAAACGCTTAAGGGATAGATTCAAACTCAAGCCCTGAAGTTGTTGGATTTACTTGGCACAAAGTGATTTCTTAATAACTCAAGATTATTTCTTAAAACTCTAAACGGTTTATAGGACTTTGCAAGTTTTTCATGTTCACATTCAGCGCGTTCCTCAAAGCGCTCGGAAGAGTATCCAAGGAATGTATAGAATTTTAATCACAACTTCTTCACAAAAAGAAAAGAGGGAAAATTTCAACATTGGCAATTTGAATTTAAACTTTCATTCATTTATGTCATGAAGATTACAAGATTGCTACAAGTTTGCTTTTAGATTACAGTTTGTTACAAAAGCTACTCTAAATCCTACAGTTCTAAATTCTACAAGTTTCTAAAAGTTCCCTAATCTAATGCTACGATCTCTGAAGTTGGTTCAAACAGTTTGTCGTTCTCCGAAGCTTTCTTCATGTATGGTTGTTCCTCTTCATCTCCATGCCGTGCCATCCAATCGTTGCCATCGTTCATGAAAAACAAGAAACAAATGAGCAAGTTAGAAGCAATGTATAAAAATGAAACAAAATGCGAAATTGTAAATTTGTTTGTCAAGGATCATCATTAGGCGTTGGCGGGAATCAGGTTTTAAACGACAAGCCTCATAATCTTGAAGATTAATCATCGGCGAAAAACACTTGCTCGCAAATCACGGGCTAGCCCGGTTCACGAACAAGTAAATCGAAGCGACAATGTTAATTCCGGGCAGCAAACAATACAACAACGACAGATTAATATTCCGGACAGCGAGCAAGTATTATATCAGTTCACAGTCTAACATCTAAAGAAGTAGGGACAATTGAGAAAGTAAGAGGCAAAAGAGGCAAAAGCACAGCGAGCAAGCAACTCATAATGAACAAGGCAGCATTATCAAGTAGCATTGAGCCCAGCATTACAAGCCACAAAGTCAACAAAGTAACAAATATAATGAGACAACAGCCAGCATTGAGCCCAACACATTAAGCCACAAAAGTCAATATTCAGAAAGCAAGAGTGGACTGGCAGCAGGTAAGCTACAAGCACTCATTGCAAAAGGCGAAGGGGCTTCAAAATAAGCCCAAAAGTCAAAAGTTCAGAGCAGAAAGCAGAGGACATTTGAGAAATGCAGAGCAGAGGCAGCATGGTGTTAAACTACCAATACAAGCAATCGACATGCTAAGGAAGGAACCAATATTTTCAAACAGAAGAGAGGAAAAAGGAAGTTTTGTTTCAAAACCAGAAAAAACATAACACCAATCCAAAACCCAAGCGCAGAATCTGTTCTTATCATTCAGAATCAAAAACAAAGCAACACATAGCAAACATCATCATCATTTTCTCAACAACCAACGCCTTCAGATATTGCTTTTCAGAAATTCATTCGGTATCGAGAAAGAAGAAGAAGAAAAAGAACGGTCTCACCCGGAACGAAGTCGGAAAGCAGGCCGTCGCTGTTGACACGTCTCCAAGGTTGAGGTATTTCACCATCGCCGGAATCGCTTCAAGCTAGGGTTTCGTGACCCTTTTCAATTTTCCAACAATCTGTCAAAACAAACTGAAAATGAAATCAGAAATCACAATCAGAAATCAACATGCAAACCATCGCGGCCGTGAGAGAGAGAGACGGTGAGAATCGCGAGCCAGAGAGAGTCCCGGTCATGGTGAGAACGCAAAACCCAGAACGATGAGAGCCGGCGAGGAAGACGATGGCGACGGGAGAGAGACACAGAATCACGCCGGTGAGTTTCGGAGAAGGAGAGAGCGACGAGGGTTTGAAAGAGAGTGAGAAGGAGAAAACACGATGAAGACAAAACATGAGTTTTGCTTTTCTAAAATTTCCCTTTTCATTTTTTTTATTTTTTTCAAAATAAAACAAAAATAATTAAATTTATTTTTATAAAATGATGTGGCTGGTGGTGACAAGTGTCACCACCTTGTGTTTTTTTAGAAGATTTGTAAGTGGTGCGATGATGTGTCATTTGGGCCATTGGGATATTTTCGAAGAAGAAAGATCCGACGCACCCAGATCGCCGGCAATATGATGAAGTTTTGCGGAATATTCGAGTTCAGATGGATTCGTCTTCGCACCGTCCAGAATCACTGCAATCCAGGCTATTTCTGAACTTATTTTATTTCGATTAATTTATTCATGGCAAATAATTCTTGTTGCGATGTACTAAATAGTTATTGGATTTGATAGTTTTTATTTGATGATTTATCGATTAAACTATTAGCTGATTTTTCATCAAACAGAAAAAATCATCTCTAATAATTATTTAAATTTCCGATTGTATTGCATGGTATTTTGCCTGTTTATTTACTTATTCAGTATTTATTCACCAATGTACACTGTGCACACAACTAAAATTAAAATCAATTCAATTTCATCCTGATTGGCTCATACGCCGATTTCTTAAAGGGTCTCATGGTTGGAGATGGGCATGGCCATCCTCACGAGATTGGTTAAAGCCCTTGTTGCTTTGATCGATCATAACCCGAAAATAACATTGGTCTACACCAATTACCATGAACCAGGGTCTCATGGTTGGGGATAGGAGCACCTATCCTCACGAGGTTAATTAAGTTCATATACTTGATTAATCATAACCCGCTTCCATTTCATCTCAGCACGCGCATCAGAATGCTTTCATAATTTAAAATTCTAAACCTCGATCCAACGTCGAGTTTCTTTTCAAAACAATTTCATAAATACTCTTTTCTCCTCCCAAACATATGTAGTCATCCAAAGACGACTGACCGTATGTTTGGTGTCTTAATTGAATTAATCAACGTGAACTACATGTTTCACCTCACCTTTTCTTAACAAAAGCTTTGGGTAGAAAAAGATGATTCGGATGTTTCGTCCACTCATCCGAGTAATTGGGCGTTAGTCATGAACTTAGGGTCCAATACTTGTCTCCCACATAAAAACAACTCAACTCACTCAAACTCCTTTTATCGCTCATACGCGATCATCAGACTCTTTTCAGATAAAGAGTGTGCAATAGTCGTTTCAAATACGAGCGAGGACTTAAGCTTTTCAAACAAACAAAACAAGTCCTAGCTCAAAGCATTTGAAACGTCTAAACGCACGATTTTTCAGATAAAATCAATACAACCAATTAAAGCCTTTTTAAGAGGAACTACAGAGTTTTGACTTTTCCATTGCACAAGGGAATATGTAGGCACACGGTTCAAAAACCACGCCAAACTCAAAATAATAATAAACAAATTCTGTTTCTTTTATGACTTAGAGATTAGCGAATATACACACACACTTAGAAATAAACGGGTCCCATCGAGTACGATGGATGTAAGGGGTGCTAACACCTTCCCCTTACATAACCGACTCCCGATTCTAATCTTTTGGTCGTAGACCGCCTTATCCGTTTCTATGGGGTTTTATCTATATTTTCCTTCCTTTTAGGACAAATAAAATTAGTGGCGATTTCACCGTTTTAGAATTTAAAAGATTTTGAAAATCGAGTTGACTTCCTACGGGATCAATAGAAATCCTTATTGTGTTAACATCGACATAGTCTTACGAAATCATCACCCCATCCGGTTACCTTAACATCTTCAATAGGAATCTTGTAGCTCTCGGGAACGTTGTACTTCACCATGTAATCATACTTTCCTTGGCTGCCCTAAGGTATCCACACGGATGGTGCGGTTTCATCACATCGTCGATCTTCAATTTAGACATATCTTCACACGGCTTGCACGGTGGTTTCGAAATAGTATTTCACGGTTATCCATCATGCCTGGACCGTCTTCTCAACCAAGCACAACCATCGGTACCGATGGGCTGCGACAATTCGGGCATCACTGGATTGACACCGGCTTGCAACAAATTCTTCTTAACAATCATCAGAGGAATGGTCAAGTCATCTATGTTGAAAACATAAGTATCGTCTCCAACAGCATTGGAACTCTTGTCATGGTTAGGCATAGGCGCGTTGATCACATTCGGAGTCTCAACAGGAGGATCAAACTCAATCTGCTTAGCTTCAATCATGTCTTGAATTTTGTTCTTCAGAGCCCAACAATCATCAGTGTTGTGTCCAGGGCTGTTGGAGTGGTAAGCATACTTAGCATTAGTATTGTACCTCGGAGAGGAAGTATTGACGTTTTGAGGAGGATCCCTCAAGGTAATCAGCTCTGCTTTCAACATGTGTTGCAAGGCTTGCGACAATGGCATGTTGATCTTCGTAACTTGTCTTCGTGGCTACTGCCACGCTGCTGTCTCGTTGAGGTTGTGTTGATGTAGGATTGGAGATCACAACTGCCCCCTACGATTGAGCACGGTCGGTCTTGGCTCGGCTTTTCGACCATACGGCATTGGCTTCTTTCTTACCACCAAAGATCTCTTTGCGACTTGAAGGCGATTCTACATGAATCTTCCCACTTGATACCAAACAATACTCGCTCATAATATCATTTCGGTGAACCGGTCAAGAGTTTCCAATCAAATGATTGAAGAATGGGCCTGTCAGTGTTCCCATAAACACATCAACCAACTCCCTACTGGACAAGGGTGGTTGAACTCTGCCTGCTAAGTCTCTCCACTTCTGAGCATACTCCTTGAATTTCTCGTCACGACCCATAGACATGCTCTGTAGTTGCATGCGAGTGGGTGTCAATTCAGAATTGTACTCATATTGTCTGTAGAAAGCATCTGCCAAGTCATTCCAAGTACGGACACGGTCATTCTCTAGCTGATAATACCACTCCAATTGGGTACCGGACAAACTCTCTTGAAAATAATGCATCCACAACTTTCTGTCATCAGTGTGGGGGTTGATCTTCTGAACATAAGACTTCGGATGCAGCTTTGGGCAAGAAATACCATCATTCTTGACACTTCCTTCAGAGAGTTCTATTCGGCTGACCCTTTTAGGACCACCTTTGTAGCGTCTGCCCATGTTGAGGAGACCAACAACCTTCTTCTTTCTGTTGATGAGCTTCTTCAGATCTTTTTGGCCTTGGACCAAGCTGGTGAACATCTGCTGAAACTAAGCATTCTGAACTTGGAGATCTTTGACAGACTGTTCAAGAGCCATTTCTTCTAAAATAAATAGCGAGCAAATGAGAAAACCAATCTTCAATGTACCTGTGATGCAATGTTATGTTATGATATGCAATGTTTATGCGAATGCGATGCAATGTTTTCAAGGACCTTAGAGATTTAAATTTGTTAAACAAGCAATGAACAAACATTTATTATTACTCCTTATTATTCTTTTTTCTTTTTTAAGTACAAAAGATAGTTCAAAACAATAAAAGAAAAGCATAAAAATCCTAAAGCTCTAAGTCTCCCATGGGCGCTTCCTCTTGGTGCCGATGTAGGCGTTGATGCTTCGCTCCTCCTCGTGAAGTAGCTTGGTCAGCTCTAGTACCTTCTTCTCGCTTGCATAGCACTGAGCTTCAAAGGTATCCCTTTCTTCTTTAAGCTGAACCCAGGATCTCTACAAGTCTTCAAAATCGGTAGGCATGTCAGGATGGTGAACAGTATAGGATTCGTCACCTATAGCAACAGGTTCCATAATTACTGGTAGAACAGGCGTGAATGGCATCATGAGGTTTTGAGCTCGAGCTCGCACCCATTTGAGGTAAGGTTCCCAAGGAATGGAGTTTTGGTGCCCCAAAGTCTTGGTATCGGTCTTCTTTACCATGCCCCAAGCGTGTATGAACCTTCGTCGGTAATTCTGGAGATCGTGATTGTAGTCGAACACAATATCTTGGAGAAGCATATCATGTGGGCCATCTCTTCGAGCAAAACCAAACTGATGTAGAGCAAGAGAAGGGTTGTAAGTAATACCTCCCCTTATACCAAGTAGCGGTACATTAGGGAATTCTCCCACAACGCTCAATGAAGGTGAAGTCCTTTTGAGAGAAAAGGCTCCAACGGATATCTAAATGAGAGAGTGACATTAGCCTTTGAGACCATCTCAACCTTTGTTCGTTCTTCAAAACTGATGGGGGAAGGTGCGAAATAAACCACCTGGAAAGTAACGGTATGCAACACATGAGAGTTCCTTGTCTTTTAGTAGTACGAGTATGGAGAGAATGTAAAACATCTCCAAGTAAAGTGGGCACTGGATTACGAGTGAGGAATATTTTGATGGCGTTGACATCTATGAATTGATCTGAGTTAGGAAATAGAACCAAACCATAGATTAGCAGGGCCACAATGTCTTCAAATGCATGGAAACTCATAACTTTGAGGAATTCTCGGGCTTTCTTAATTAAGAACTTGGCAAGTAAACCCTTAACTTCGCTTCTTGTTTCCCAATTGGCTTCAATGTCTGAGCGCTTTAGGTGTAAGGCTGATGCAATGTCTTTGTACTTAGGAACCTTTTCTAAATCGATGAATGGCATTTGGTCAAGAATAGGTATCCCAAGTAGCTTAGAGAACTCTTCCAAGGTAGGAACCAATTGATAATCTGGGAATGTAAAGCAATGGTGTTTCGGATCAAAGAACTGGAATAGGACATGCATCATATCTTCTTCAAAACCGGAGATAACCAAATCAAGTAGATAACCATGTCTTTTGATGAACTGAGCATGGTCGGGAATCTCTGAAACCAATTCTCTGAGCTGAGAAGGTATACCCATGAAGTTGATTCGGATAGTCTTTCTAGAAGCCATAATACCCTACAAAACAGAGCAAAGATAAATCCCCTAGGTCCTTGAAATAGTTAGAAATGATATGCAATGTGAATGATGTCATGATGTCATGTTTAGCACACACAAACAATTCACACAATGAGCCTATGTTTAAGGCCGACAAGAGGTATAGGTGATTACCCCACCAAAAGTTTGAGTTGGTTCATCCTGTCCTATAATAGTAACCGGGTTCTAGGAATCTCATATCATTGATCTTTCTCGTAGGCGTTTATGTCAATACGACTACCAAGTGGTCGATCGAAAATATCCCAAAAGTCTGATCTCAATGAGCGTAGTATCGAGTATCAACCAACCTTAGTCTGCACCAAAGCCGGCCATGTCACTACCTTCTAATGGCTAAGATGGGTCAATTAGGGTTCTAAAAGTTTAGTTAGCGCTTGATGAAACCACGCAGAAGCCAAATACTATCCTCAACTTGGGAATGAAGAGTATCAGGACATCCAAAGTGTCACGCTAACGTAGCCATCATGTTGACCGTTTCGATATACGTCTAACGGTCGCGACGATTTATTGCTACTTACCTAAAAGGAAGCCCGGATCCGGGTGTAGGATCCCCCACAAATATAATACCCAAGCAGCCCTTAAAGATAAAGCAAGCAAGTCAAACAGAAAGCAGTAAAGGTGATCTAGAAATCCCTAACGCATTCTCTCTTTAGGGTGTCTCCCCGGCAGAGTCGTCAGTTCTGTAATACGGTGAACTGACTTTGTAGATTTTTGTATCGCAAATGTGCGGATAGCAAGAGTCGCCACCGACTTTTCTTTTATCCAATTAAGGGAAGGTGAAAAGAACAGGAAAAGACCTTCGTTAGATTCTGAGTAAGGGAGAAAGTTATGAAAAGGGAAGGTATTAGCACCCCCTTTCATCCGTAGTTATCTACGGGCTCTTAGTTGCTTCTAGCTCATTTTTAAAAGAGTGCTTTCTGTGTGTTTGACAAAAATGTTTTAAATAGGCATTTCTCTTTGACTTTGTAATGATTCATGTAGGAATGTATACAAAGTGTTCGGAAATGTTTCATTTTTTAAAAGAGTTTGAACTTTGATAAAATTGTGAGGTGTGAAAAGTATTTTGATAGAGCAAGCAACTAAAAGTCTTATTACCTACTCAGAATGGTCGTTTTCATGTTATTTTACTTTCCTTTAGAATAGTGCTATCCATACCATTAGTTGGTAGGTAACCCTAGTCGTTGGATGTAGAAGGGACATTCGAAGGGACATCGGATGGTCATAGAAGGCAACTTGTAGGAAGTATCCTAGCACATTCGAAGGGACTATCATCATTTTTTCATAGGCGACAATCGAGGGTCAAGATCATGTATTCGTAGGCAACATTGTGGGTCTATGATCTTTGTATCGAAGGGACTATGATGATTTGTTTTGAAGGCAACGGTGCTAGAATACCTCTACGTTCGAGGGACTTGACCATTTGAATTCGTAAAGGCAACGAGAGAGAATTACCCTAAGGGGTGCATGTGTGAAAAGAATGTGTCAAATTCAGATATGTTATCTTGAAATTATAAGTGATCTATGTCCAATTTTATCTTGCCATACACGCCTAATTACTAGCAGTTTATAGGGTGCAGAAATTAAAATGCGGAAATGTAAAGTGCGGAAAGATAAATCCTACGCTATTACATGGCTTTGGGGCAGATACATAATTTAAAATGCGGAAAATAAAAGCCCTAATTAGAACTATTACATCCCATAAGCAGTTACATTATTGGAAAAAAGAAAACGATAAAAAAGAAATCGTCCGAAACGGGATAACCTGTGAAAAGATAAGAACTCGAAAAAAATATGAGGAAATCGATCAAGAGAAAAATGTTAGTAAAAATTCAAATTTTTAAATGAGAAAAATATTTCATGCTGGAAATAACATTAATATGCTAAAATAATTTTTTGGGATTTTTTGGAGGTAATTTAATAATTAAAAACTAATTAAAAGTGATTTAAATGGTAAATTAGAAATAAAATTAAATATGCAAGCAAAATAATATTTTTTAATTTTATAAATTAAATAAACATTTTCTGGAAATAATTCAAAAAGAAAAATATTTTTTTGGTATTCTAAAATGCATGATAGAAATTGTTGAAATAAATTAAAATGCATGTAAAATATTAAAGAAATAAGAAAAATATGAAAAAAATAGAAAATATGAATGAAAATCAAACTTTGTAAAAAGAATGGTCCTGGCATGGTTCGAACAGGGGACCTGGAGGAGCATCTCTGAACAGTGAGCGCTTTTACCACTATGCCATCTTGCATCGGATGTCATGGATTGGAAACACGTGATCATGAGCGTACACGCGTCGTTGCTTGGTGTAGTCAAAACACAGTCAGCTGGTGGACCCCGGGTAATTCAAATGAGCGAATCAGAGAGAGAGATCGTGCCACGCATGCAGTCAAGGAGTCCACGCCGGAGTCAGCCACCGGAACCCTAACGCCGGTCATCTTCTCCGGCGAGTTGATTTTTCAACCTGCAAAAAATACACGAAATAAACAAGAAAGGAGGACCCTACCCCCCTAAATCGAGCATTCTGGATTCAATGGTGGGGTTATTTTTGACTGAATCGTCTTGTACAGGCCGGTTCGAAGAAGACAGTTCAAAAACCCTAACTATGGCAAATCCTTATTTTCACGTGCAAGCTTCAAAGCGACGGCCCAGATCAACCATATGGAGTCTCATGAACACAATAAAAGTATTAGATTCAATTGAAACACGCAGAATAGTAAAATGCAAAATCAAGAAACATTTGAATATGTATGCATGTATATGGCTCAATTTAGCTTGCTTTGATCAATAGCAATGATGCATTCTTACTCAATCTTACCCCCTGAGCACGTTTGGATGGTTGAAAGAGGCTGGAAAATAAAATTCGATTTTCACCAATTCTTGAAAAAATTTGACAAAGTTTTGGTTGTTGTAAGGGCTAGGGTTTCGTGTCCTTTGTTGTGTGTAATGCTGGCTATTTATAGAGTGAATTGAGAGAGGAAAAACAAGGAAAAAAGATTTGGTTTTGAATGCATTGAATGATTTTCAAATAAAATCAAATTTTTGAAAGATATTTGATTTTCTCTTAAATGAATGATCATGCACGAAATTGGTAAGTATTTTGGGCTTCCTTGGACCTCAAGCATGATATAAAATCACTCTCCTTGAAAAAATATCTTTTTTTCATATTTTATATAATTTAATTTTGAATTAAATGGTTTAAAATTCAAAAATAAATCAATAAAATAGAAAATTGCCATGGCCAAGCATTTATGAGTCACAAATAATGTCATGAACAAGTTTGGATCAAAAGATTATAGGCCCATTTGGAAAAATTTGCATTTTGACCAAAATCTCCTTTTGTGCAACTGTCCAAAATTGCCCAACTTTTGAATGGTGTATCTTGTTCATTTTTCCACATTTTTTAGTGTTCTTGGACTTTTTGGAAAGCTTTAAGAGTCCTATAACCAACCTCTTTGGTTTCATCTCAATTGGAGTTTCCATGCTCAATATATCTTCAAAACAAAATGTTGACTTTTTGTTGACTTTGAAAAGGACCTGTAATGTTTTGATCCATACTTTCCAAATGAAGCATTTTTTGAACATTCTTGTGAGACATGAAGTTGTAGAGAATTGAATTTCCTTCAAAACAAGAGGTTGTGGAAAAATTTCTGAGAAATTATGAAAAAGTTATGATTAGTCAAAGTTTGGTTGACTTTTCCTCAAGAAACCCTAATTTGGAAAGTTGACTTTTGAGCAAATCTTGAGTTTTCTTGATGAATCATGATCAACCCTTGATCAAATGATGAATGTATCTTCAAAATGAGGATGTTGACCAAGAATTATGAAGTTTGACTGTATGTTGACCACAGTTGACTTTTTGTCCAATACAACTGATTTTCAACCATCTGAGCAATTGTCTGAGGAAACTTGACTTGTGAGGCTTGAAACTTGACATGGAGAATCTTTGAAGCATATGAGGAGGCATGATGACCATTGGAGATGTTGGAAGTCCATATTGATCTGAGAATGCCAAACCCTAGTTTGGGTTGATTGTCTAGGAGAGGGTTTGTCTGATCAACCTTTGAGGAATCCTTGAGCATGGATGTATGAAATATCTTGAGAAGTTGGAGGGCAAATTTTGGGTTATGATGTAACACCCCATCTAGATACCCCGAATATATTAATTAAATTAATATCTAAATCATCTTTAATCAGAGTTAACACGGTATAACACGGGATGTCACAATTAATAATTAAAACAACTTCATCAAGCAGTAGCCATGCTACACTGAGGATCATCATCCAACAATTCAAATCATCATAAGACCATGTCTTACACAGCGGAAATACCAAAATCAATCAACATAAATAAAACATCATAGTTCTCAAGGAATTCAAATCCAAACTATTAAACAATACGATTCTCTTAACTAAAGCGTTCCTAGTGTTACAATCTAATCGAGCATGACAACGACACACGGACTAAAAGATAAGCTCAGAGCCATCCTCACCGACTCCTCACCGCTAACTCAATCAAATGGTAAAGTAAGGGTGAGACTTCTCATAATTAAAGCACATTATAAGTCTTTCAATCAATAATATAATACAAGCATATTATTCCACCACTTAACACCATTCAAGATCCAACGCACATCCATAATCATGTAATTCATCATGCATAATCAATAAACAATAAAGAATTGCAACGGAAAACATCCTAACATGTTACAATTCCATACAAACACAAATGGACTCAATGCATGCGGTGCCGACTTCGTGACCAAGTCACCCAACGATCCATTATCAACCGGATAAGTACCATCGATTCGCCCATAACCACTCGGACACGAATCCATTTAACCACCCATCCTCACTCGGGTATCGGTTATTGGCAATCCAAGTCAAATTCCGCACAATGGGAATTAACTTCACCAAAACAATGCATATGCACACATCAATAGCATGCAACATTAATCACCTATGTAATACATCAATTCAACATAACGAAACAACCATCCAACATGATATCTCATCCAATCATGCATACAATCAACATCAGCATAAACATGCAAACCAATCAACATGATACATCAACCAATCATGCATACATCTAACCTCGCATAAATATGCAATTACACCTACACATTACCGTGTCCTCATCACAAGGTTCCTCTACTACACATACATTCTTATGTGGGTTAAAAATCACTTATTTCGAAATCAACCCCTTTCCAAAATAATTTCAAGTTTTCTAAAAGTTTTCATTTCATAAGGTAGAGCATAAAATTTAGAGAATAACGTCCAAGCGGTAGCAAAAGGACTTACGGTTTGAAAGTTATGAATTTTGAAGTTTTGTAAATTTTCAAAAATGAGCAGTGGAACCTTCCTCCTGAGTAAGGTTCCCAATTTCAAAATCAAGCCTGGAAAATGTATGGGAACCGGTTCCTCGGAGTAGGGAACGGTTCGAAAAAATATTCGGTTTTAAAAGTAACGTGGAACCGGTTCCTCCCACGAGGAACCGGTTCACAGGTTCAAAAATACCATTTTTATCAGTTTGAAAAGCTGGAACCCGGGTTCTCCCACTGGGGAACGGTTCCCACGACCATCAGACCCAAAAATCTAGTTTTTGACAGCTTATTTTCCCAAAGTCATTTCTCATTCATTCCAAAACGTACCCATGTATTCCAACACCATAAAATCACTCATTCATCATCAATAACACACAATATAACATGTTTTACTCAAAGAATGATCCTACATCATGCGGATCCATTAATCTATACATTGACACAATCGACACCTATAGGGACATTCATGGAACCCTATAAATTCACAAACACAATTCTCTAACATGCTATACTCTATATCATCAACATCAAAACCTATAATAAGCAATAATCAATCGAAATCACCCTCACCTTGTGGGTTCTTGAGATTCTACACTTCTAGGTTTTTCTTCTTTTCCTCTTCTCACTTCTACGTAGTCTTGTTTTCTCCAAATGAATCTATTTTTCCTCTTTCCTTTATTTAATTCCTTTTAACATAAATAAAATAATTATTTATTTCCCATTCTCCAATTAATTCCATAATTAATCTCAATAATTCAATATATTAAATAAACTATGCTCTCAATTAATTTAATAATTAAAATCATAACTATTTAATTACCGAATTATTTTCGGGGTGTCACATATGACACACATGTTAGGACATCTGCTACTTCAGTAAACTTCAAGGTATTTTTGAGCATAATGTTTTACAAAAATTTCTTCCAATCAATAGAACCAACAATGAGGATGAATTATGATGTTTGATCTTGAAGGATCCACAAAGCTCCTTCATCATCTTGTTATTGAGATTCGGTCCATTATCGGTAATGATCTTATCGGGAATCCTATAATGATAAATGATGTTATGCTTGATAAAACTTGAAACCACCGGCTTGATGACATTTTGTTATACCCCAAAATTTGCCCTCCTATTTCTCAAGACAATCCACTTCTCCATACTCAAGAATTTCTCAAGGGTTGGCTAGATGAACCCTCTCCTAAGCAATCAACCCACAACTAGGGTTTTGCTTCTCTTAAGACAAAATCATGTTCTAGTACATCAAGTGGTCATCATACCTCCTCATGTGTCTCAAGGGATCACCATGTCATGTTTCAAGCCTCACAGCTTAAGTTTACTCAGTCAAATGCTTAGATGGTTGAAAAAGCAATTGTATTGGACAAAAAGTCAATTATGGTCAACATACAGTTAAACTACATCACTTTTGGTCAAAATCAATATTTGTAAGTCACATTAATCATATGATCAAGGTTTGATCATGATTCATAAAGAAAAGTCAAGATTTGATCAAAAGTCAAGGTTTCCAAATTAGGGTTTTTGGTAAAAAAGTCAACAGAACTTTGACCAGGCATAACTTTCACATACTTCATCAGAAATTTTACCACCCAAAGCTCATTTTAAAGGTAATTCAATTCTCTAAAACTTCATGTCTCACAAGATTTGGCTAAAAAGGCATCATTTGAGAGTTATGGATCAAAACATTATAGGTCCTTCTAAAAGTCAACAAAAAGTAATCTTTTTGCAAAAAAGTGTACATGAACATGGAAACTTCAATGAATATGAAACCAATATATGTGTTTATAGGACATATTGAGATTTCTAAAAAGTCTAGGAACTCTTAAAAATGTTGAAAATTGAGCAAGATACAAGTTGTACAAGTTTGACATTTTTGAAGAGGTCCATCAAGAAAAATACTTAGCAAATTCAAGTTTTTTCCAAATGGGCTTAAGATTTTATGGTCCAAACTTGATGTTGACATTATCCATGACCTACAAACTCAAGGACACTCCCTTTTGTCATTTATTTATTTATTTTTGAATTATTCCATTAATATTCAAAATTAATTAAAATAAAATGCAAGTAGTGAGGTCATGACATGTTGGGCTTATTTTCCAAGTACATTGAGGACCAAGGAAGCTCAAGAAAGCTACCAAATTCGTGCAAGACTTGATAGGAAATATTAGAGGCCCAAAAAGACAATATTTGGTTTTTATTTTCAAGGAAATTAATCTTAATCAATGCGAGATATTTTCTTATTTTGTTGACCTAATCCTACTCTCCCATAGAAGGAGACACATGCTGCCTCCAAGAACAAACCTTAGAATTCTCAAAAATTTAAGAAACTAGTGCAAAACCAAACACCATTCTGCAGCCGTTCTCAAGGTGATTCAAGTATTCCATCACCTTCTTGAGGCTTCCAGGAACCGATCGAAGCCTTTACATCATTCCAAAGCAAGCCATAGCCATCTCTATGACGTTGCACCAGTTTGGTAAAGTTTGAAATTGCTAACCTTCGATGTACATGATATAAACTTTTTTATGCATTCATTTATGATCATTTGTTTGTTTTGAATCGATTTGATGCATTGGTTGTGAGTTTACACGCATGAACAAGGATTTGCCATTGTTAGGGAGAAATTGTTTGAAAGCTTCGAAACTCACGATGTAGGGACTTTCAGGGCAAACCGATACCACTAATCGATTCACAGACATCGAATTAGGGGGGTAGGGTCCCTCTTTGGTTTTTATTTGAATTACTTTGCAGGTTTGGAGCATCGACCAGTTGGAGAAGACAACCGGAAATCATCTCCGGTGTCTCTGACTTTGGGTCAACCGGCGAGGCTTGGCGTGGCACAATCTGATTGGTCCATTCAAAATCCAAGGGTCCCACGCACGTTTTTGTGTTAAAATATGATTTCATGAACTTTGTCTCATATATATATTTATCATTGCAGCTAAATAGACAGATGTATCACCATCCCAGTGGTAACACATGCGCGCTAGTCCCTTATACCCCATCAGGTCGCTGGTTCGACCTGCCTTTTGGCAAAAAATTTCATAACATTGGATTTTTTTGCAGGTTATCACATACAATCAATTGAAGGTATGCTTCTAACACCACATGCATAGTGTTCCAGTGGTAACTTTTGAACCTGTGACCTCAAGGTCATGATTTCAAGCCTCAGCAAGGTCATCCTAATTTTTTATCACCTGTTTTGCTTATTATTTCTATTTCTTTTCAATTTTTCTAATTAGTTTAATTTTCTTTCAAAAATTAATTAAACCATTTTCAAAAATCAAAAAAATAATTTAATTTTAGATTTAGGTTAGTTAAACATTTAATTAATTTTTGACATAAAATTAATTTATTTTTATCATAATTTAAATTATGTTTCATAGTTAATTAATAATTAACCTAGAATTAGGATTTTCACATTAAAATCAATCTCAAAAAATACAAAAAATATTTTTCCTTTTCTATTAGGGTTTAGATATTTTCTTTTACCATTAGACATTTTTCTTCTATTTTATTTCTATTATTTTTTGCACTTAAATATTAGAAAACAATGTATAGGTCGCAAAGTTTTATTCTGTAATAGCATAGATTTACATTTCTGCCTTTACTTTCCGCACATCCTATTATGTATCTGCTCGAAAGCCATGTAATAGCGTAGGATTTACTTTTGCACTTTTCCTTTTCACACTTTACTTTCTACAACCTATAAACTCTATATATTTAATTGTATAGTAACTAGGGTTTGTATGGAAAGATAAAATCAACCCTAGATCACTTCTAATCTCAAGATAAATATTTGAAATCAAACACACTTTTTCACACTTGCACCCCTTAGGATATCCTCTCTTGTTGCCTTTTGGAATACGGTAGTCATGTCCCTCTAATCGAGGGATGCTATTAGCAAAGACGCTTACGAATAACATCATCATAGTTTCTTCGATACAAAGATCATAGTCCCTCGATGACCCACGATGTTTCCTACAAATATATGATCTCGTCCCTCGATTTTTACCAACGAAAAGTGATAATCATCCCTACGAATTGCTAAGGTATCCCTACATGTTGCCTTCTATGACCAAACGATGACCCTTCTATTTTCCCCTCACATCCAAACAAATAAAGTTACCTACCAACTAATGGTATGGATAGAGTTATTCTAAAGGAGAAGGAAAATAACATGGAAATGACCATTCTAAGTAGGTAATAGACTCCGAATTGCTTGCTCAAATCAAAATAATTTTCACACCTCACACTTTTCAAAAACTATTTTCAAACACTTTGTAAACATTCCAGCTAGAATCATTACAAAGTTAAACTTTTTTCAAACAAACATTTCCGAACACTTCGTATACATTACAATGAGAATCATTACAAAGTCAAAGTGAAATGACTTTCAAAATACTTTTAAACTACACAAAACACAGAAAGCACTTTTTTTTCCAAAAGTGAGCTAAGTAACTAAGAACTCGTAGATAACTACGGATGGAAAGGGTGCTAATACCTTCCCTTTGCATAACTACCTCCCGTACTCAGACTCTAACGAAGGTCTTTTCCTACTCTTTTCACCTTTCCTTTATTGGATAAAACAAAAGTCGGTGGCGACTCTTGCTATTCGCAACATTCGCGATAAAACGCAAAACAAACAAGTCAGTTCTTCCACCGTGTTACACATTCGCATAAGATGCGGCTTCGACCCACATGGTGAAGTAGTCTATGGCAACCAGAATAAAACGATGATCGTTGGAATCAGTCCGATCAATCTTTCTGATCATATCGATGCCCCATATAGCAAACAGCCAAGGAGAAGTCATAACATTCAAAGGGGAAGGTGGACCATGCACCTTGTCAGCGTACAGCTGACACTTGTAACAACATTTGGCATGGTTGAAGCAATCAACCTCCATAGTGGACCAGTAATATCCAGCTCGAAGAATATTTTTAGCCATGGTATGCCCACTGGAATGTGTTCTAGATGAGCCTTCATGCATTTCTTCGATGATCTTTGCAGCCTCATTCTTATCAACACATCTGAGTAACAACCCATAATGATGTCTTCAGTACAACACACTGTTACTAAGGAAGAATTTCACTGAGAACCTTCTCAAAAACTTCTTATATATCATAGATGCATCCTCAGGATACTCTTGAGTCTCAAGGTACCTTTTAACATCGTACAACCAGGGATTGCCATTCTTTTCCACATCAACTTCAAAACAGAATGTCGGCTCATCAAATCTTAGAACTATAATCGAGGGGGCTTTGTTAGCCAATTTCACTTTGAACATGGATGCCAGAGTAGCTAAGGCATCATCCAGTTTGTTCTCTTGCAAAATGTGATTGAAAGTGATCTCCTCAAAGTAAGGAACCAACTTCATAACATGTTCGCGGTAAGGAATCAGATTCGGGTGACGAGTCTCCCAATCACCATTGATTTGGCTTATCACTAGAGTTGAATATCCATACACTTTCAAGTGTTTGATTTACAAACCAATTGCAGCCTCGATACCAAATATGCAAGCTTCATATTCAACGATGTTATTCATATAGTCAAAATAGATTCTGGAAGTGAAGGGAATATGGAAACCTCATGGGGAAGTGATAACAACATGGACACCATTACCCAAAGCATTAGAGGCACTGTCGAACACCAAGGACCATCACGGTCCTAGTTTGGGTCCTTCTTTTGGGCCAGGAATAATAAAATCCCTCATATACATGATGTCCTCATTTGGGAACTCGAATTTCATTGGCTAATAATCGTCCACAGGTTGATGAGTAACATAATCTGCCAATACACTACCCTTGATTGCTTTATGAGTAGTATACTGCATATCATATTGTGTCAAGATCATCTGCCATCTGGCTATCCGGCCTATCAAGGCTGGAATTTTAAAGATATACTTGATCAGATCCATCTTGGATATCAATAGATTAGTATGAGTCAACATATACTGTCTTTATCGGTGAGTAGCCCAAGCCAAAGCACAACAAGTTTTCTCGAGCAATGAGTATTTTGTTTCACAGTCTGTAAACTTTTTGCTAAGGTAGTATATTGCATGCTCTTTTCGATTAGACTCATAATGTTTCCCCAACACACACCCTATTGAGCTTTCAAGCACTGTCAAATACATGATCAAAGGCATACCCTCCATTAGAGGCATGAGGATCGGAAATTCCTGCAAATACTCTTTTATTTTATCGAATGCCACCTAGAAATCTTCATTCCACCTGACCACTTGATCTTTTCTTAACAATATGATTATTGGTTCCCATGTGGCCGTCATATGAGAGATAAATCTAGAGATGTAGTTCAACCTTCCTAGAAAACAACAGACCTCTTTTCCCTTCTTGGCTTAGGAATTTCTTGTATTGCTTTAATTTTGGCAGGATCAACCTTGATGCCTCTTTCACTTACAACAAATCCTAACAACTTTCCAGATCGCACCCCGAAGGTACACTTGTTGGGATTCATCCTCAGTCTAAACTTTCACAACCTGTGAAATAGCTTTTGCAAATGCACTAGATTCTTTTCCTCATCCTAAGATTTCACAAACACGTCATCGACATACACTTCAATCTCTTTATGAATCATATCATGGAAAAGAGTCACCATTGCACGTTGATAACTTGCCCCGGAGTTCTTCAATCCGAAAGGCATTACCTTATAACAAAAAGTCCCCCACGTGGTGATGAAAATTATCTTCGCCATGTCCTCTAGTGCCATCTTGATCTGATTATAACCGGTGAAACCGTCCATAAACGAGAATACCTTGGCATGACCCGTATTATCAACCAACATGTCAACATGAGGGAGTAGAACATTGTCTTTTAGGATTGCTTTGTTCAAGTCTCGATAATCAACACACATTCTGACTTTCCCATCTTTCTTGGGCACGAGCACATTGTTGGCAATCCATGGGGGATAAGAGATCAAATTCAAAAATCCCGCATTAAGCTGCTTCTGAACTTCCTCTTTAATCTTCTTAGACATCGTAGGGTTAGTTCTTTAAAGTTTCCGTTTAACTGGAGGGAAATCTTCTTTCAAAGGCATCTTGTGTACAACTATATCGGTGTCTAACCCGGGCATGTCCTCATAAGACCATGAAAATATATTTGAATACTCTCGGAGCAAATTGATCAATCTCTGTTTTACACTGGCTTCTAGAGCAGCCCCTATTTGACCTCTTTGACCACGTCTGCGGTTCTGAGATTCACCTTTTCAATCTCTTCTTGATGCGGCTGAATGACCCTCTCTTCTTTCTTCAACAACCTTGCTAACTCTTCAAGGAGTTCACAATCTTCCTCACATTCTTCTTCGGCTTGGTTGATCGGATTATCAAAGTCATATGAAGTGATACAAGAGTCGTTATCTAATGGATCCATTAGAGTAGTGGGATTAAATCTGCATGATTGATTTTTATGCTTATTTTAGATTTTGGATGATAAAAAAAATAAAGCATTGCCATTATACGTTTTAAAATTTTATCATAAAATAGAAAGACAGGGAACAAAATATTTGAATGAAAAAGACGTTCTTTATTCAATGATAACATTTGCACATGAAAACATGGGGGCCCTACAAATGATTCATTGTGCCTTGGGAAGAGCACATGAGTTATTGCATGATTAAAGAAACAAATAGAAAATTACTCTTTGACAATAGTGAGCGGAACAACATCCTCGGAAGTCCAATTGTTGAGCTCAACACCTGAGACGCTTAGGCGAATCCTCTTTTCGATGTCGTAATCACTGTCGGAGTACCAACCACATTCACTTTCATAGCACTGACACTGGCACTTGTGAACTTGATCGAAACCCAAACCAAACATGTTGAATTTTGGCGTAACCTTCACCACACTTCCCCAACCTTCAGAGCAACCTGCTTCGACTACGCCTCTAGCATCTTTCAAAGAAGCCATAGAAGATTCAGGTTTATATTACTTCTTTTCCTCTTGTTGAGGAGTCTTGATCATATGCATTGTTTCAAATCGTTGTAAAGGAGACTCATGGACTTCGCCGTCTATCTCTATATACGTGAAGGATATGAGATGACTCACTACATACTCTTCTTCTGTAGAGACAGTGATAATCTTCCTATTAACTGGATATTTAAGCTTCTGAAGAAAAGTTGAGGTCACTGCCCCAACTTTATGAATCCAGGACGACCGAGAAAACAATAGTAAGAGGGATGGATTTTCATCATAAAGAAAGTATTTTTGAAAAGCTGAGGTCCAATCTTGATAGGAATCTACCTCTCCAAACACTAAACGTCTTGATCCATTGAAGGATTTTACCACCAAGTCATTGGGCGCAACTCGAGATAAGCATAATCGATCTTCATTAAGGTGGTCTTTGGGATCACATTCAAAGATGAACTGGTGTCTACCAGAACACGAGATAAAGTGGTTCCTCTGCACTCCATATTAATATGCAATTCTTTGTTGTGATACCTACCCTCTGGAGGAAGATCGAAATCAGTGAAACCTAGGACATAGTTGGAGGATATACTTGTACAAACATTTTTAAATTGACAAACTGATATCTCCTTAGGAACAAAAGGCGGTAGCCAACAGATCCATGAGGGCATTTCTATTCACCTCAGAATCACGTAGCAGAGATAGGATGGATATCTTGGCAAGATTCTAACCAAGCTAATTGATGACACGATAATCACTTTTTCTAATGAATTTCATGATTTCTTCAACATACTTCTCTAAATCGGGATTGGAAACTTGCAACTCAGATTCTTTCGCTGGATGTTTACCTTTAGCTTTTTCTAAAGCATCTGCATTGGTTGGCACATCTAGAGCAGAGAAAATCCTACCACTTCTTTTCATTCTC
This sequence comes from Vicia sativa, assembly GCA_021764765.1. NCBI lineage: Eukaryota > Viridiplantae > Streptophyta > Magnoliopsida > Fabales > Fabaceae > Vicia > Vicia sativa. The sequence continues at coordinate 102,192,995 of CM038794.1, forward strand.
CCACCGCCCGCAAAATTATCAGCATTAGCAATATCTTGCTCAACATCCTTCTTATCTGAAGAAGACCCTTCATCTTGTTTGACTCTGTAATTGTAAACATTTGATCCATAGTGCCAAGGCACAACCTTCTCTCTAGCATAAGGAATGGGACTAGGTCTAGTGATCATCAACGGAACAGGCTTAACTGGTGTAGAGATAACAACAAGAGTGTAAGGAATAGAAGTCACTAATACCTCTTCACTTTTCGTATCCTTCTTAATCATGTCAAACTGCAATTCACCACTAGTAATCAAGTTCTAAATACCAATTTTCAAATTTTCACAACCATTTGGACAAGCTTCACAATCAACACATTCAGGTGCACAACTTGCGAAAATGCCTTTCTTGACCAGATAATCTTTCACAAAAGGTAGCAGGGTTTTAACGAGATTCACATCCATAATCAAATTTAATACTTCGTCGTCCTCTATAATAGCCTGAACAACTGCCCTTGCATGAGGTGGCATAGGATTTTGAATGACATTGGGTTCTTGCTATTGTTGTTGAGCATCAAATTGAATAGCCCTTGAGTCAATCAAATCATGCACCTTGCACTTAAGTGAATAGCAGTCTTCAACATTGTGTCCTACATGACCCGAATGGAACTCGCAAGGAGCGTTGGCATCATAGTTTGTTGGTCATCTGTCAGGAGGAGGTGGTGGTGGTACTCCCCTTAGGACCACCAATTAGAGATCAAAAAAACGTCGCAGAATCTCAGCATAAGACATTGGGATGACATCAAACCTTCTAGGTACACGGTTGTTTTGTTGTCTTTGATATTGTTAATGCGGCGCTTGCTAAGCTTGCGGTTGAGCAGCAGATATAGTTACATCATTTACCTGGGATTTCCCTCAATTTCCCCTGTCATAAATAGCAATGTACTCCCCTTCTTTCTTTATGGGATACCCGCTGAATGCTTTCCTTCCAACTGAAGAACTTCCCCCTTTGGTATACTTAATTTTTCTAGATTTCAACCCACTTTCAATTCTTTCGCTGTATCTAACATTCTCATCAAAGTTAGATAATGTACTGCAAGCTACATAATAGTTCCCAAAAAGAGTACTAGTGAACATGTCGATCATCTCCGTTTCCATCATTGGCGGTTGAACTCGCGCAGCGAGCTCACGCCACTTCTGAGCATATTCTTTGAATGTTTCACCAGATTTCTAAGGTAGACTTTGCAATTAGGTCATGTTAGGATCCATGTCAATATTGAACTGATTTTGCTGGATGAAGGTGTCAACCAGATCTCGCAAAGTTCTTATGTGAGTTCTCTCTAAGTGCTTGTACCATTCCAAAGATGCCCCATACAAGCTTTTTTGGAAGAAATGCATCATAGTCTCTCATCTTCAGTATACACATCCATTTTCCGAAAATAAGCAATGATGTGCGACTTCGGGCCAGTTGCGCCGTTATACTTATCAAAAGTAGGAACTTTGAATTTAGGCGGAATCCTAACTCTGGGTTCCAATCCCAAATCAAAAAGATCCAAACTGGGCATCTTTTGACCCTCAACAACCTTTAGCCTTTCCTTAAGCAAATTATACTTTTGATCCTTAACAGGAAAGCTGAATTCTTTATCATAGAATACACCTCCTTATTACGTTCTAGATCGAGATCTTGAGAACGAGGGCGACCTCTGCCATGGTGCCCCTGCATCTCATCATCTTCGAAATAATGTTCCTACGGTGGAGTTGGAGGTGGTGGGAACCGACCATGATGGATGTGTAGACCCTGAAGAGGATCATTGACAACCAAACCATCATTATTCGCAACATTGACAACACATGGATTACCCACGGAAAAATTATCAAACATATTTTCATGACGCTCTACCTTGGGACGAGGTCTCTTAACCAAAGCTCTTAACTCTTGTTGACCTCTGTTCATGTTGGTGATCACCTCCATAATTTGAACCATTTAAGATTCCATCTGAGCCTTCATTGCAGCCATGTCTGCCTGGATTTGATCCATTTGACGGTGTTGATTACTTCTTATTGAGTAACGGTGGAAGACAAAATTTGCAATTTTATGCTAAATAAAAGCAAAGCCACTGATAAGAACTCTAATCAAAACATTTATGCAATGATATATGCACATGTATGAATGTTATGCATGATGCATGAAATGATCATTTCCCAAATGTTCCTTCAATTTCTCATCAAGCATCAAATAATGGCACGATAAACGATAATATAATCATCAATAGGCCGCAAATACATATTCAATTTGGAAACCAACTGCTCATTGCATAGAATAAGAATATCGTTCAAACAAGAATCCTCCATCAGAGAGTACATGTGCAATCATAACAACAAACGAATCCCGTCCAACAACCCTGGCGGTGATTCGTCAAACAAATACAAGTTCTAATCAAACAATGTTTATATCAACTTGCTTAGCCTCTATTTGCGCTTTGAGCTCCTGGATCTCTGCAGACAGTTTAGACATGTGGATGTACCAACCCGTCAATAAGGCGTGGGCCGCATATCCTTCGTCTATGGACTTTTGCAGTCGGACCTTCAACTCTTCTACTTCTTTGGATAGAATAACGTGATGCTTGTGTCGACTCTGGACCTCGAACTCAAGCTCTATCTTCTATTTGAGAGACTATTTAGCATTAGATTCTTCCTTGTGGAGTTTCTTTCTCAGGGCTAGGATCTCTTCATTATGCTTTGCCTTCAACTTACCATTGATGACTTGTAAATTTTCCAACCTCTCTTGAGTCATCTCAAGATATTTAGTTAACTCGTTAGAGGAAGAAGCACTGCCACTTCTGACTTTCTTGGTTTGTTCAAGAAATCCATCGTCACTCAAAATTTAATATTTTGCCTCAGTCTCAATGGATAACTTCTTCTTACCCTGCAGAGAAAATGCTAAATACTTGTCCTGATCTTGCAATTGAGCTTTTAAAGCAGATTTCTCCGCTTGGAGTTGTTTGTAAAGCTCTGCGCGCACGAACCCAGGCATAGGTGCAACAAAAGGTGATGAAGAGGCGACATCAGATGATGGATCTTCAACTACAACAGAGGGTTAAGGATATAGAGGTGCTTCCATAAGAAAAGGTAACAAGACCACAAAGACTCGCTTTTTCAACCATGACCCATAAGGATCAAGAGCATAATTCCCCTTTGGCAAAAAAAATAGTGCCCCTCTTATGAACTTGCTGCCATGCTACAACAACCCCGTTCAACATAATCGGATCTTCACCTTTGGCAAAGAAAACACTTTCTAACATTTGACGATCCGTGGGTGCTTCTTTCGTAGGATATCCCAATTGACAATGTGCCAATATAGGATTGTAGTTGATGCAACCCTTGGTTCCCACCAATGGAACATTAGAGAATTCTCTGCAGCTTGCAATAATCTCAACTCCACTTGACATGGTATTCCATAATATATCGTAAGAAGTGAGTGCGACGATCCGACGGGACCAAAACATCGAATTAACACAATCCACAAATGCCCTTTTCTTCGGTATATGCATTTTGAACCATTTATAGAGCAATGGTATGCACCAGAAAACACAACCCTTCTTCCTTTGACAAGAGTGTATAGCATAATAAGTATCTTCCAAGATAGTCGGAATTGGATTGTTGTTCATGAATGCAGATATAGCAGCAAAATCCACGAACTTCTCCACAACAGGGAAGATAACCCTGCCATAGACCATGGTGGCCAACACATTGTTGAAATTCCACCAATCTTCATTCTTGGCAAATTCATCTGCTTTAGCCAAAAGAAAACACAACGAAAGCCCGCTCTTACTATCTTTGGGGATCCAAATATCCCTCACATCACTAACATGCAAATAAAGCGCTTTAGCGATGGCTTCAAAATCCAGAGTAGCTGGTACTCTAACGAACGATATGCTACTTGAATATTGAGACCCAAGAAGAAGGAGTACTCTTTGAGTGTTGGCGCAATCAAATAGTCCTGAAAAGTGAAGCATCGGATCTGGCTATCATAGAATTGCAACAGTGATTGCAAAGCATGGAACTCATAACCTTCCATCAACAAAGGTAAGACGTTTCCATATGTTTCTTTGAAGTTCTTCTCAATCGGCGCATTCACACGATCACCCATCGCTTTCACTTTAGAAATATCAAATTGGCAGAAGGAATAGACTGTGGTCTTCTTACGAGACTCATTGTTAGACTGAATGTCATTATCCATCCTGATGCTGATGATGATCACATAATATCTTGGAAATGATATGCATGCAAGTTTAAATAAATAACATATTTTTTCTAACATTTCTTTTGGAAACTAAACATGCTATGGTGAAAGTGCATTGTGCAGTGATCATAGGTTTAGGACTTCCATGACATTTTTTATTTGTTGTACTGTTTCTAAACTAGTCTGTGAAAATCAAAACCACGGACAAAGTAACGGCTAGAAAATACCACAAAATAGAACCACGATCACTAACAGAAAATACCAAGTCACCATCAGTATCAAGTCACCAACAGTCACCATCAGTGCCTGTGATAATAATGATCCTGCCCTGCTCATTGGTGAAACTAAAGTCTGGGTAAGGCAAAAGGCAACTCCAGGATCAGGTTCGCCCAAGAATACTACCATCGTAACACCTACGTGATGACGATAGCACCCTGTTTAAAACCTCCCATGAGCATGGACGACAACACCGCACTACTAGATCTACATCCATAGTCGTCATGTTCCACTCTAGTCCTATGTGTTCCTACATGTCACTTATAGCCTGGGTATGTGGCCTTTTACCTCATGTAACTCCCACCCAATCCAGAAATAGATCCAGCACATCAATAGATACAATATATGGAAGCGATAAAATGTCACATAGGATGCAATGCAAGGTATACAGAGGATGATGTGATAAAGCATGTAATAAATAAACACCTAATAGATAAGAAAATAAAATCTAGGGTCGACTCATGAACGAACCAACAAGAGCTCTGGAGGTTCCCCAATGGAGTCGCCAGCTAGAACTACCGGCTGAAATCATCGGATAGTGTATCAATAAAGTCGCCATCAGACGTTTTTTATCCCGCGAGGGGAAAGGAAAACACCGAGTAAACCTGAGGGGGAGAAATCATAGTCTTACCACCAAGAGATCAGGTAAGGGAGTCAGTTACACGAGTGTAACACGGTGGGAGAACTGACTTGTTTGTTTTTCTTTTATCCAATTAAGGGAAGGAGAAAAGAACAGTAAAAGACCTTCGTTAGATTCTGATACGGGAGGCAGTTATGAAAAGGGAAGTTGTTAGCACCCTTTCAATCCGTAGTTATCTACGGGCTCTTAATTACTTAGCTTACTTTATAAATTTCTTTTTGTGTGTGTGTTTGGAAATGTTTTCAAAAGGCATTTCGTTTTGACTTCGTAATGATTCACGTTGGAATGTATACGAAGTGTTTGGAAATGTTTTGTTTTGGAAAAGGACTTTGTAATGATTCACGCTGGAATGTATACAAAGTGTTTTGAAATTTTTTGAAAGTGTTAGGTGTGAAAAGTATTTTGATTGAGCAAGCAAAAGACTCTTATTACCTACTCAGAACGGTCGTTTCCGTGTTATTTTTGCTTTCCTTTAGAATAAGGCTATCGATACCATTGGTTGATAGATAACCTTATTCGTAGGGACGATCATCACTTTTCGTACGCAACAATCGAGGGACGAGATTATATATTCGTAGGCAACATCGAGGGTCATCGAGGGACTATGATCTTTAATTCGAAGTGACTATGATGATATGTTGTAAGCGTCTTAGCTAAGATATCCCCACGTTCGAGGGACTTGACCGTGTATTCGAAAGGCAACAAGAGAGGATACCCTAAGGTGGGTGCATGTGTGAAAAGTGGGTTGTGTTCAGATATTTATCTTGTGATTAGTGATCTTGATTGATTAAGTTAATCTTGCCATACACGCCTAATTACTAGCAGTTAATAGGTGTAGAAAGTAAATTGCAGAAATGTAAAGGTCCTACGCTATTACATGCTTTAGGGAAGATACATAATATAGGAGTGCAGAAAGTAATGGTAGGAATGTAAAGTGCGGAAAGTAAATCCTACGCTATTACATGATAAAATTTTTGCAACCTATACAATCTTTCTAGAATTTAAATGCGGAATAATAAATAATGAGAAAATGAGAAAATGTTAGTGAAAGATGTTCTGGAAGTTAGTAGAAAAAGAGTTTTAAGTTAGCAGCCCTAATTACTAAAAAAAATTATCTTTTTTTGAGTTTTTTGTGATTGATTTTAATAAAAAAAACCTAGTTCTGGTGAAAAGAAAATGTCTCTTTTTTTGTGAAAAAATTAAATTAAGGTTTTGTGAACCTAAATCTTAAAGTTAGACATTTTAGAAAAATAGTTTTAAATAAAATTGCAAAGAAAATTAGTTAGCAGGAAAATAAATAAAAAAAGGGTTTCCGTCAGAGCTTTTGACGGAAGTTCCCTCCAGAACCTATGGAAACCTGTTTTCTAGAGCTCCTGGAGGCTGGCACGGAAGTTGCTTCTTTCTGGCACGGAAATTGCTCACTTCTAGCACGGATGTTGCTTCCTTCTAGCGCGGAAGTTGCTTCCTTCTGGACCTTCTGTTGACGTCCCTTCTGGAATTTCCGTTGGCGTCCCTTTTGGAACTTCTGGAGGTGTTCCTTCTAGAACTTCTGGAGGTGTTCCTTCTGGGAATCTAGAAGTTGAAACTTCTGGAGATGGAACTTCTGGGAATCCAGAAGTTGGAACTTCTAGAGATGGAACTTCTGGGAGTCCAAAAGTTGACCTGCAGTTAAAGATGCCGAAGGGAAGCTCTGGTCATCTTCTCCAGTTGCTTCCAAAATCAAACCTGCATTTAAATAATGAAAATAAACACAAACAAAGGGATCCTACCCCCCCCCCCCCAAATTGAGGGCTTCAAGTTCAATGGTGGTATCGGTTTCATCTGAAACATCCTGGAAACAGGGATACGATGAAGCAGCAGCTTCATGCCCTAACAATGGTGTATCATGATTCCTGCGTAAAAACTCATGCACGATGCTTCTAAATATTCACAAACACCAATATAAGCATGAAAATGTAAATCGAATCAATTTAAACAACATAAATTAAGAGTTTGAATTTCGTGATATTTACCAAAACAGTGCAACTTGGTTGGCACATTCTGGGCACGATCTGGCTTGCGTAAGGCTTGGGGTTGCATCCTGGAAACCTCAGGAAGGTGATGGAATGCTTGAAACGCCTTGGGAACGGTTGGAGATTGGGTTTCGAATATTTCAAGTTTCTTGCGATTTTTTGTAAGAATGAGAGTTGTTCTTGAGGCTAGGGTTTTCTCTTACCGCCTCCTTCGTGATCTGATCTTGTCATTTATTTATAGGAGTGTGCATTAGGTCAAGCATAATTAAAAAATACATTGCCTTGAATGAGAGGATATTTGATTTGGAATTTTCATCAAATCTTGCCTTTTTTTAACAAATCTCTATTAAGTCTCTTGCCAATCTCCATTATTACGAAATAATCAGATCCTTTGGCTTGCTTGGTCCTCAAGAATAAGAGAAAATCAATCTTGTATTTAATATTTGATTTTATATCTTTTTATTTTAATTAAATTAGTTTTAAATGAATAAAAATCCAAAATAAATAAAAAATAAAAGATAAAAACGTGGCCTTGGGCTTGGAGGTTCCAATTCAGATGAGAAACAAGTTTGAACCAAGAAAAGTTAGGCCCACTTAGAAAAAATTTGATTTTTTCAAGTATTTCTCTTTATGCACCTCCTCAAAAATGCTCAATTTGCACAACTTGTATCTTGCTCAAGTTTTAACATTTTTGGGTGTTCTTGGACTTTTTAGAAAGCTCAATATGTCTTCTAAACAGCCCTTTTTGTTTCATCTTCATTGAAGTTTCCATGTTCATGAACACTTCTTTGCAAAAAGATGACTTTTGGTTGACTTTTAAAAGGACCAGTTTTGATCCATAACTTCCAATGAAGCATTTATAGCAAAATCTTGTGAGACATGATGTTGTATATAATTGAATTTCCTTTATAATGAGCTTTGGTGGAAAAATTTCTGATAGAGTATGTGAAAGTTATGCCTGGTCAAAGTTCTGTGGCCTTTTGTCTAAAAAACCCTAATTTAGAAACTTTGACTTTTGATCAAATCTTGACTTTCCTTGATGAATCATGATCAAACCTTGATCAAATGATGAATATTACCTCAACATATTGATGTTGACCAAAAATTATGAAGTTTGACTACATGTTGACCATTGTTTACTTTTTGTCCAATACAGCTTATTTTCAACCATCTGCGCAACTAGATGAGCAATTTTGACTCGTAAGGCTTGAAACTTAACATGATGATCCCTTGAAGCATATGATGAGGTATGATGACCATTTGAGGTATTGGAAGTCCATCTTGACTTGAGAAGAGCAAAACCCTAGTTTGGATTGATTGCTTAGGAGAGGGTTTGTTTGGTCAACCCTAGTGAAATCCTTGAGTATGGAGTTGTGGATTCTCTTGAGAAGTAGAAGGGAAAATTTTGGGGTATAACCGTTGCCCCTGTTCAATCTTCTTGTACCAGAAGGGTTAGATTGGTATGCTTGCCTTTCGTGACCTGAAGGTAGAAGATAAATTAACACTCGAGTACACTTGAAAATTTGCACTCACTGTTATATGGAATGGGATCGTCGGTTGACAATGCGCGGGAATGGGCTTATAGATGCCATTTGGAGAATTTGATGCTAGAGAGTGAGTCATACACTAGACTCTATATGCGTCCTTTGGATGTAAGAGAGATCGATGATGGGCTTAGGATTCCATCTGGGGCAGTTGATAATAAGAGAGGATGAGAATGAACCTTCGTCTTGGTTATTTCTGAGATGAATAGTTGTCAGAATGTAGATAGTTTTCCCATCTTGTTTCAGGTGTTAATCTATGATTTGTTTCCTGGAAATAATTTGCATGGTCGTTCAGATAGTTCTCCCGTCTTGTTTCGGGTATTAATCTTTGTCCTTATGTTTGGAAAATAGCTTTTACCTACTGGGGAAATGAATCTTGACAGGATATGGTTAGTCCTATGCAGATTATGATGCATGCGAGTATATGACAATGCTATGAATAATGTTATTATGATATATGTACGTGTTATGACTTTTATGGATAATGTATGAATGTAGATGTTGTGGTATTTCAAAACATATCCATCTTGAAGAAGATAGGAATGTTCTACTGGAAACCTTTGATGTTTGCTTTGGGACAAAGTTGTTGAAAACCCTGGCTAGGGAATAAGAGAGATGTGAATTCTTCCGATGCACTATCTGACCAAGTTTTGATTCTAGATATTGTTGTTGTTGGGAATGATAACCATTGAGAGATACTCAGTTGAGGACGAATATCTTGTTTATAGACCTTGTTGGGGATGATTACATCGTCCATAGGCCCTGTTGGGCGACAATGTGATATGGCATAACCTATTACTACTTGGAGACGTATGTAATGTAGAGGATCACTTCTTGGGGACTAACGTTATGAATTTGAAGTTGATAGGATTACTGCTCAGGGACTGATGTGATAAATATAGAGGATCACCGCTCGGGGACTAACGTGATGAAGTTGAAGTTGATAGGATCACTGCTCGGGGACTGACATGATGAATATAGAGGATCACTGCTCGGGGACTAACGTGATGAAGTTGAAGTTGATAGGATCACTAATGGGGGACTAATGTGATGAAGTCGATAGGATCACTGCTCGGGGAGTAACATGATGAGATAGGATCACTGCTCGGGGACTAACGTGAGGAAGTTAGAAGTGTTGGAACACTGTTGGGAGGAGATTAGCACTTCTTCGGAGAAGATTTGTCTTTGTAGGGAGAACGATGGCTCTGTGGCGATTGTAGAGATGATCTTGTTGAGGTATTTCTTGTGAAAGCGACTCTGTGCGGACGTATTGGTGACTTTAGTCGTCATCTCAATTCCTAGAGCCTAAAGTAATTACTATTTTTGTTCGCATTTCATATGTTTGTGAATAGATGTTTATTGTCAGATGCATATAATTATTCAAAGCAATCATTGGACTTTATGCAAACAAAACCATAAAATTTGAAACTGGAAAAGAGAAATTTGCATGGAATTTGAAAAGTGGCCTATAGTCAGGCAGTTTGTATACAAGAGACAAATATCCTAGTAAGAGGAAATTGCCAGAATAGTAAAAAGCTACGTGGAAACAATCTTGTCGAGTTTCAGCTATGCTATTGCCCATATATTTTCGACTATCTCATCTCCTTGCTATCAGAAGAAAGTGATTGAACTGATTTGCACCCTTCAAATCTTGAATGCTGATAGTATTGTAGTCTGTAAGTAGGCAATCTGGAAGAGACATAGTCGTACGCTTAAATCCCTAACTTTTGCCTAGACCGCCCTTTCGGGTTTTCAGTCTACCGAGATACCCTTTTTTGCCCAAGTCGCCTTTTCAGGTTTTCGACTTGCCGGGTGTACATTTTTTGTATATATATATCCTTAACTTTTGCCCGAACCTTTTTGGTTCATCAGGATGCCCTTATTTTTTCCTAGGCCAGTCAACCTAGCGGATCTCGTTTATGTGTAGCATTTTTTGACTATGTCTGCATTCACAGGATGTGGGAAGTCTTCTCCATCCATGGTGTTTAGTATCATGGCTCATGAAATCTATTTGACTACAAATGGTCCACGATGGGTGGGAGTCTATTGCCCAGGGTAACCTTGCAGAAGAATGATGCGCTTGACTACTAGATCACCGACTTGGTAGACTCGGTGCTTGACTTTTTTATTGAATGCTCTGGTCATTTGCTTCTGGTATATGTGTCCATGGCAGATGGCTGCGAGCCATTTTTTGTCGATCAAGTTGATCTGGTCGAGGCGAGTCTGGAACCATTCGTCTTCGTCTAACTCCGCGTCCTGGAGTACTCTGGTTGAGGGTATTTGAACCTCGATGGGTAGGACTGCTTCCATACCATATACAAGAGAAAAGGGGGTTGCCCCTGTAGGTGTTTGTATTGTAGTGCGATAACCATGGAGAACAAATGGCAACATCTCATGCCAATCCTTATAGGTCACTGTCATCTTCTGTATGATCGTCTTGAGATTCTTATTGTCGGCTTCCACTGTGCCGTTCATTTTTGGCCGATATGGAGAAGAGTTGTGATGCTTAATCTTGAATTACGTGCAAAGTTCAGTGATTATTTTGTTATTGAGATTGGTACCATTTTCCATGATAATCCTTTCGGGGATGCCATACCGATAGATAAGATTATGCTTGATGAATCGAGCCACAACATTCTTGGTAACATATCCGAACGAGGCTGCTTCTACCCATTTTGTAAAGTAATCCATGGCAACGAGAATGAAACGATGTCCATTGGAAGCGGTAGGTTTGATTTCTCCAACCATGTCAATGCCCCACATTGCGAAAGGCCATAGAGCGGTCAGAATATTCAATGGAACTGGAGGCACGTGCACTCTATCTGCGTATATTTAGAATTTGTGACAAGATCGAACATAGTGGTAACAATCAGCTTCCATGGTGGACCAATAGTAACCTGCTCTTAGAATCTTCTTAGCCATTGTATGTCTATTGGAGTGGGTACCCAATGCGCCTTCATGTGACTCTTCCATGATTTATTCTGCTGTTTTCCGATCTACACAGCAGAGTAAGCACAAGTCGTGATTGCGCTTGTATAAGATGTCGTTGCTGAGAAAGAATTTGGCAGCGAATCTTCTTAAAAACTTGTTATCGTTGACAAATGCCCCTGCAGGATATTCCTGAGCTTCGAGATACCTTTTCACTTTGTAGAACCAAGTTTTCTCTTCAGTATCAAGTTCACAACAATATGCTGGTTCGTCTAGTCTTTTGATGATGATTTAGGGAGCTTCGTTGTCCCATCTGACCTTGAACATAGATGATATGGTAGCTAATGTGTATGCCAACTGATAAGGAGAAGAGTTGTGATGCTTAATCTTGAACTGCGTGCAGAGTTTAGTGATCCTTTTGTTATTGAGATTGGTACCATTGTCCGTGATAATCCTTTTGGGGATGCCATACCGACAGATAAGATTATGCTTGATGAATCGAGCCACAACATTCTTGGTAACATATGCGAACGAGGCTGCTTCTACCCATTTTGTAAAGTAATCAATGGCAACGAGGATGAAACGATGTCCATTGGAAGCGGTGGGTTTGCTTTCTCCAACCATGTCAATGCCCCATATTGCGAAAGGCCACAGAGCGGTCAGAACATTCAATGGAACTTGAGGCACGTGCACTCTATCTGCGTATATCTGGAATTTGTGACAAGATCGAACATAATGGTAACAATCAGCTTCCATGGTGGACCAATAGTAACCTTCTCTTAGAATCTTCTTAGCCATTGTATGTCCACTAGAGTGGGTACCGAATGCGCCTTCATGTAACACTTCCATGATTCGTTCCGCTATTTTCCGATCTACACAGCGGAGTAAGCACAAGTCATGATTGCGCTTGTATAAGATGTCGTTGCTGAGAAAGAATTTGGCAGCGAATCTTGTTAAAAACTTCTTATCATTGACAAATTCCCCTGTGGGATATTCCTGAGCTTCGAGATACCTTTTCACTTCGTAGAAGCAAGGTTTCTCTTTGGTATCAAGTTCACAACAGTATGCTGGTTCGTCTAGTCTTTCGATGATGATTTGGGGAGCTTCGTTGTCCCATCTGACCTTGAACATAGATGACATGGTAGCTAATGTGTATGCCAACTGATTCTCTTCTCGTGGAATATGATCGAAAGTGATTTCTTTGAATTAAGGGATCAGAATCAAAACATACTCTCGATATGGAATAAGATTCGGATGCTTCGTATCCCAATCGCCTTTAATCTGACTGATCACCAAAGCTGAATCTCCATATACTTGCAAGAATTTAATTCTTAAGTGAATAGCAGCTTTGATAGCCATGATGCACGATTCGTATTCGACCATGTTGTTGGTGCAGTTGAAATAATATCTGGAGGTGAAAGGCGTGTGTCCGCCTGTAGGAGATGTAATGATGGCTCTGATACCATTGCCAAGTGCATTTGAGGCTCCATCAAAGACCATGGTCCATCGGGATCCTGGTTCAGGCCCTTCGTCTAGTCCTGGTTCTTCGCAATCAGTGACTAACATAATATCCTCGTCTGGAAAATTGAAAGCATAGACTGATAGTCATCCATGGCTTGATGAGCCAAATGATCGGCTACTATACTTCCTTTGCTCACCTTCTGAGTAGTATACTGGATGTCATATTTAGCCAAGATCATTTACCATCTTGCTATTATTCCGGAGAGAGCAGGTTTCTCGAATATGTATTTTATCGGATCCATCATGAAGATCAACAAGGTAGTGTGAGTCATCATATACTGTGTTAGTCGTGACATTGACCAAAAGCGCAAGTTTTCTCAAGCTATGAGTATCTTGTTTCACACTCGGTAAACTTTTTGCTAAGGTAGTATATTGCATACTCTTTTCGACCAGACTCGTCATGTTGCCCCAACACACACCCCATTGAGTTCTCTAATACGGTCAAGTACATGATAAGAGGTCTTTCTTTGGCAGGTGGTATCAGGATGGGAGGATTTTGTAGGTACGCCTTGATTTTGTCAAAAGTTGTCTGGCAATCGTCATTCCATTTCATTACTTGATCTTTCTTCAGTAACTTGAATATTGGCTCACAAATAGCAGTTAAATGTGCAATGAATCTGGAAATGTCGTTTAGTCGTCCCAAGAAACCTCTAACTTCCTTCTCGGTACGGGGAGCTGGCATTTCTTAAATAGCTTTAACCTTGGCGGGGTCAACCTCAATACCTTTACCATAGAAAATAAATCCCAGGAGTTTACCGGATTTGACTCCAAAGGTGCACTTGTTAGGATTAAGTCTTAGTCTGTATTTCTTTAGTCTATCAAACAGCTTTCGCAAATGATCGATATGTTCTTCTTCAGTTTGTGGTCGAGCTATCATGTCGTCGACGTAGACCTCTATCTCGCGATGAATCATGTCATGAAACAAAGCTACCATGGCATGTTGATATGTGGCGCCAGCGTTCTTCAGTCCCAATGGCATGACCTTGTAGCAGAATGTGCCCCACTATGTAACAAAAGTAGTCTTTTCCATGTCTTCGGGAGCCATTTTGATCTGATTGTAACCGGAGAAACCATCCATGAAGGAGAAAACCTTGTGTTGAGCGGTGTTATCAACCGGGACGTCAATATGTGGAAGTGGGAAATCGTCTTTCAGACTTGCTTTGTTCAGATCTCGGTAATCTACACACATGCGCACTTTACAATCCTTCTTAGGTACGGGCACCACGTTTGCAGCCCACTGTGGATAATAAGTAACGGCTAGGAAACCGGCATTGAACTGTTTCATAACTTAGGCTTTGATTTTCTAAGATATCTCAGGACGCATACAACGAACCTCCTACTTCACAGGGAGAAAACCTTCTTTCGTTGGTAGCTGGTGTACCACAATGTCAATGTCTAAACCTATCATGTCTTCGTATGACCAAGCAAAAATCTTGATATAGTCTCGCAGCATCTGGACCAATCTCTATTTGACATTGTTCTCAAGACCTGCTCCTATCTTGATTTCCTTTTTTCCTTCATTAGTACCAAGGTTCACAACCTCGATGGGCTCCTCGTGTGGCTGTATAATCTGTTCTTCCTATTGTAGTAGCCTGGCAAGTTCTCCTGGCACTTCACAATCTTCGTCACCTTCGTCTTCGGCTTGGTAGATCGGATTGTCGAAGTCATATTTAGCAATAGTAGAGTCGTCATCGACAAGATTCGGAATGAATCTGCAGTGTATCATATGGGTGTGTGTAAGAACACATAGCTTTTTGAAAGGGTGATAAAGTAAAAGAAAGAAAAGAGCACAATATTTGAATGTAAAAGTCCAATGATTTTATTGAATAAAAATATGCAAATGACAAATAATAACCCTCACAAACGAGCCGTGGTGCCCCGGGCAAGGCACTGGGCTTAAAGTTTATTGTTTAAAGCGTAAAAAGCGAAAAGCATAACAGAAAAAGCAATTACTCTTGTCTAAAGGAGATTGGTATGACATCTTCAGTCTTCCAATTGTTGAGTCCGTTGTCTGGAGTTGGGAAGATCCAATTGATGTCGAAGTTGCTGTCGTCGTCTTCTATAGGATGGACTCTGCTTTTGTTGATCTGGAAAGGAAGTTTGCTGGCACGTTCGCGGCGTATCATCTTTTGACCTTTGATAGTGAAGCCTAAACCAATCTTGTCAGATTTGAATGGAAAATTGGTGAGCTGACCCCAAATAGTACGACCTCCTTCTTCAACCGCAGCTTTGACATCTTTCAGTGAGGCCATCTTCGGTGGAAATCTAGTAACTTCAGGAGCGACAGGAGAGTCAACAGGTATGACTCGTGGAATTGCTTTGAAAGCTTGACAGGGAGTTTCGACAAATTCACCTTCCATTTCGATGTATCAGAATGACTGCAGATGGCTTACCATATATTCTTCTTCGCCACATACTGTAACAATCTTCCCCTTCACTAGGTACTTCAGCTTCTGATGTAGGGTAGAGGTGTGGCCGCGCCCCATGTATCCAAGGGCGTCCGAGTAGGCAAGAATAAGCTGGACGAATGTCCATGACAAAGAAAGTAGAGTCGAAAGTCTGGGAGCCGACTTTAGTTGGCAGGATGAGCTCTCCAGGTACTGTTCTTTTCAAACCATCAAAAGCTCTTACGATTATGTCATTGGCTTCATGACCACTTCTTCAGCATTAAGTCGGTCGAGAGCGCTCTTTGGCAGAACATTCAGAACAGAACCAGTACCCACCAATACGTGAGAAAATGCAGTGCCTTGCATTCAATAGACATGTGCAAGGCTTTGTTGTGTTTCCTCCTGGTAGGAGTTAAATATGCATATGAGAAACCTAAACCATTTTTGGCGGTCAGGCTGAAAATAGAACCTTCAAATTGATCAGCAGTAGTGTCTTGCGGTATGTGAGCATTCTTGAGAAACTTTACTAAGGCTTTAGCATGAGCCTCAAAGCACAATAGCAGAGCTAGCATGGATATCTTGGATGGAGTTTGTCCCAACTGTTCCACAATATTGTAGTCGCTCTTCTTGATGATCTTCGGAATTTCCTCCATTTCTTGCTTAGAGGTATCCTCAGCAACTTCCGTTGGTACTTCTGTATGAGCAGGATGAGTTACTGGTTCTTTCCCTCTCGCTTCGGGAACTGGTTCGATAGCAGGAATGTGAATTGGTGTAGTAGTGTATTTTAGAGGAGAGATCTCTGGAGAAAATAGTCTTCCGGTTCTGGTTACTTTGCTTGATCTGGTGATGTTGTCGAGGTCAGGATTGGTAGTTTCAACTGCAATATCTTCAATGGTCAAAGGTTCTTGTTTGACACCATGATAGTAAACTTTGGCTCCATAATTCCAAGGTATAGCTTTGTCAGAGGAATATGGAATTGGTCTTGGAGAGGTAATAATGAGAGGTGCCACTCTAGGCCCAGGATCGGCAGAGGTGATCCTTATTGTGTTCACATCAGCATACTCTTCTAGATAATCGTCTCCTCGTCCAGTTGCCTTGATGTCTTCGATTAGGATCTTGTAACTTTCGGGAGCGGTATATTTAACCATGAAATCAAACTTCCCACTTGGTTTCCCCAACGTATCCCAGACTTCTGGTACGGCTTCGCTTACGTCTTCGATCTTCAAATTCTTAGAAATATCTTCGCACAGATTCTCCACAGATGGAGGTTTCAGAAATAACACTTCTTGGTTGTCATCCATGCGTTGCATATGCCTTTTCAACCAAGCACATCCATCAGATTCAAATTCACACCAACGACAGTTATCAGGTCATCTTGGAAATACACTAGCTTGCAGCAAATCTTTCTTAACACTCATCAGGGGAATAGGAGTCATTGTCAATAGCATTGGAACTTTTACCATGGTCAGGCATTGGTGCTTTGATCACATTCGGATTTTCGATAGGAGGGTCGAATTCAATTTCCTTTGCTTCAATCATGTCTTGAATCTTGTGCTTCAGAGCCCAACAGTTGTTGGTGTCGTGCCCTGGTGTCTCATTAGGATTGTACTTTGGAGAGGAATTATTGACGTGCTGAGGAGGATTCCTCAAAGTAATCAGCTCTGCTTTCAACATGTGATGTAGTGCTTGAGACAACGGCATGTTGATCTTCGGAAATTGTGTTCGTGGCGCGTTCTGGCTATGTGTGTTGTCTTGTTGAGGTTGCGCTGGTGTGGGATGGAAAATCACGACTGCCCCCACAGATTGAGTACGATCAGCTTTGTCACGGCTCTTATGACCATTCACAACATTGGCTTCTTTCTTACCACCAAAAGATCTCTTTGCAGCATTTGAATATGACTCTACTTGAATCTTTTCGCTCTTGATTCTAGCTTCGATGCGTTCGCCTGTCAATATCAGCTTGGTAAATGAAGAGTTTCCGATCAGATGATTGAAGAATGGGCATGTCAGTGTTCCGATAAAC
The DNA here is from genome assembly GCA_021764765.1 of Vicia sativa. Classification (NCBI taxonomy): domain Eukaryota; kingdom Viridiplantae; phylum Streptophyta; class Magnoliopsida; order Fabales; family Fabaceae; genus Vicia; species Vicia sativa. The sequence continues at coordinate 102,210,544 of CM038794.1, forward strand.
ATGTCAACCAACTCCCTATTGGACAAGGGTGGTTGAACTTTGCCTGCTAAATCTCTCCACTTCAGAGCATACTCTTTGAACTTCTCGTCACGACCAATAGACATGGTCTGTAGTTGCATGCGGGTAGGTGCCAATTCAGCATTGTATTGGTACTTCTTGTAGAAAGCATCTGCTAAATCATTCCAAGTATGGATGTGGGTACTCTCTAGTTGATAATACCACTCCAACTGAGTTCCGGATAAACTCTCTTGAAAGAAATCGATCCACAGTTTCCTGTCTTCAGTATGAGGATGGATCTTATGAACATAGGACTTCAAATGCAGCTTCGGGAAAAAGATGCCATCATACTTTAAAAAAGGTAGGAAATTTGAACTTGCCGGGAATTACCACACCAGGAACAAGACTCAGTTCATCAAAATTCATCCCGGACGTTTTCAGATTTTCCACAGCATTCAGACGGTCTTCAAGTTGTTTGTACTTTTCGTTGTCAGGAGGATACTGCTCGCTCACATAGTCTTCATCTTCATTTTCAGACTCATGATGACTTCCCTCGTTGTTCTTGATAATTCCTTCAGTTTCACCGCTCTTGTCTAAGAATTCGAGCAATTTGATCACCTTGACTGGACCCTTGTGATGTATTCCCATGTTGAGAATACCAATGGTCTTCTTCTTTCTGGTGATGAGGTTCTTCAGATCTTTCTGGCCTTGGACCAAGTTGGTGAACATTTCCTGGAATTGAGCATTTTGAGCTTGGAGGTCCTTGACAGTTTGTTCAAGAGTCATTTATGCTAAAATAAACAGCGAGAGAATAAGAAAAACGGTCTTTGATGTACCTGTTATGGAATGTTATGCCATGATATGCGATGTTATGCAATGCAATGTTTTAAAGGACCTTAGGAATTTAAATTTGTTAAAAAAACAAGAACAAACTTTTTCATTAGTTTACTTTTAGCAAGTACAAAAGAAAGTTTAAAAAAAGAAATTCCTAGATCTTTTAGGTCTCCCATGGTCGCTTCCTCTTTGTGTTGAACTAGGTATTGATGCTTCGCTCCTCGTGAAGTAGCTTTGACAACTCTAATACCTTCTCGCTTGGATAGCACTGAGCTTCAAATGTATCCCTTTCTTCTTTAAATTGAATCCAGGATCTCTTCAGGTCTTCAAAATTAGTAGGCATGTCTAGATGGAGAACGGTATAGGGTTCGTCACCTATAACAACAGGTTCCATAAGCACTGGTAGAATAGCTATAAACGGCATCATGAGGTTTTGAGCTCGACCTCGCACCCATTTGAGGTAAGGTTCCTAAGTAATGGAACTTTTGTGTCCCAAAGTCTTGGTATCAGTCTTTTTTACCATGCCCTAAGCGTGCACAAATCTTCGATGGTAGTTTTGGAGATCGTTGTTGTAGTCAAACGCAATGTCTTGAAGAAGCATATCATGACGACCATCTCTTCGAGAATAACCAAAATCACGTAGAGCTAAAGAAGGGTTGTAAGTGATACCTCCCCTTATCCCAAGGAGTGGTACATTAGGGAATTCCCCACAATGCTCAATGAAAGTGAAGTCCTTTTGAGGAAAAAGACACCAACGGATATCTGAATGAGAGAGTGACATCAACCTTTGAGACCACTTTAATCTTTTCTTGTTCTTCATTATTGATTGACGAAGGTGCGAAATAAACCACCTGGAAAGTAACGGTATGCAACACATGAGAGTTCCTTGTCTTTTGATAGTACGAGTGTGGAGAGAATGTAGAATGTCCCCAAGTAAGGTAGGCACAGGATTACGAGTGAGGAATATCTTGATGGCATTCACGTCTATGAATTGGTTCGGATTAGGAAATAGCACCAAGCCATAGATTAGCAAGGCCAAAATATCTTCGAATGTGTGGAAACTCATAGCATTTAGGAATTCTCGAGCTTTCTTTATCAGAAATTTAGTAAGCAAACTCTTAACTCCGCTTCTTGTTTCCCAATTAGCTTCAATGTCTGATGCTTTAGATGTAATGCTGATGCGATGTCTTCATATTTCGGAGCTTTTTCTGAACTGGTGAATGGTATCTGATCAAGAATAGGTATCCCAAGTAGTTTAGAGAATTCTTCCAATGTTGGGACCAACTGATAATCTGGGAGTGTAAAATAGTAATGTTTCGGATCGAAGAACTGGAATACAACGTGCATCATATCTTCTTCAAAGCCGAAGAAAACAAAGTCAAGCAGATAACAATGTCTTTTGATAAACTGAGCATGATCGGGAACTTCTGAGACAATTTCTTTTAGTTGAGAAGGTATACCCACGAAGTTGATTGGATAGTCTTTCTGGAAGTCATAACTCTTACAAAATAGAGCAAAGATAAATTCCTAGGTCCTTGAAATAGTTAGAAATGATATGATGTTATGATGTCATGTTTAAACAAGTAGCAAGCACAAGCAATTTACACAATAGTCCTAGTTTTAAGGCTTGAATGAGGTATAGGTGTCTACCCTGCCAAAGTTTGAGTGGGTTCAACCTGTCCTATAATAGTAACCGGGTTCTAGGAATCTCATATCATTGATTTTTCTCGTAGGCTTTATTTCAATACAACTACCAAGTGGTCGATCGAAACATCCCAAAAGTCGAATCTTAATGAGCGTAGTATCAAGTATTAACCAACCTCATTCTACACCAAAGTCGGCCATCTCACTACCTTCTAATGGCCAAGATGGGTCAATTAAGGTTCTAAAAGTTGAGTTAGTGCTTATGACACCACGCAGACGCCAAATACTTTCCTCAACTGAACATGAGGAGCAACGGGACATCCAAAGTGTCGCACTAACGTAGCCATCATGTTGACCGTTTCGGTATATGCCTAACGGTCGCGACGATTTATTGCTACTTACCTAAGGAAACCTAGATCCGGGTGTAGGATCCCCCACAAGTATAATACCCAAGCAACCGTTAAGATAAAGCACACAAGTCAAACAAAAAGCAGTAAATTGATCTAAAAACCCTAAGGTAGGTTCTCTTTAGGGATAGTTCCCCAACAGAGTCGCTAGTTCTGTAACACGGTGGGAGAACTGACTTGTTTGTTTTGCATTTTATCGCAAATGTTGCGGATAGCAAGAGTCGCCACCGACTTTTCTTTTATCCAATTAAGGGAAGGCGAAAAGAACAGGAAAAGACCTTCGTTAGATTCTGAGTATGGGAGGCAGTTATGAAAAGGGAAGGTGTTAGCACCCTTTTCATCCATAGTTTTCTACGGGCTCTTAATTTCTTAGCTCACTTTACAAATTTCTTTTTGCGTGTGTGTGTGTTTGGAAATGTTTTGAAAAGGCATTTCGCTTTGACTTCGTAATGATTCACGCTGGAATGTATACGAAGTGGTTGGAAATGTTTTGTTTTGGAAAAGGACTTTGTAATGATTCACGATGGAATGTATACAAAGTGTTTTGAAAAGTTTTGAAAGTGTGAGGTGAAAAGTATTTTGATTGAGCAAGCAAAAGAGACTTATTACCTACTCACAACGGTCGTTTCCGTGTTATTTCTTCTTTCCTATAGAATAAGGCTATGATCTTTAATTCGAAGCGACTATGATGATATGTTGTAAGCGTCTTAGCTAAGATATCCCCATGTTCGAGGGACTTGACCATGTATTCGAAAGGAAACAAGAGAGGATACCCTAAGGTGGGTGCATGTGTGAAAAGTGGGTTGTGTTCAGATATTTATCTTGTGATTAGTGATCTACATTGATTAACTTAATCTTGCCATACACGCCTAATTACTAGTAGTTAATAGGTTCAGAAAGTAAATTGCGGAAATGTAAAGGTCCTAAGCTATTACATGGCTTTGGGGCAGATACATAATATAGGAGTGCAGAAAGTAAAGGTAGGAATGTAAAGTGCGGAAATTAAATCCTACGCTATTACATGATAAAATTTTTGCAACTTATACAAACTTTCTAGAATTTATATGCGGAATAATAAATAATGAGAAAATGAGAAAATGTTAGTGAAAGATGTTCTGGAAGTTAGTAGAAAAAGAGTTTTAAGTTAGCAGCCCTAATTACTAAAAAAAATTATCTTTTTTTTGACTTTTTTGTGATTGATTTTAATTAAAAAAACCTAGTTCTGATGAAAAGAAAATGTCCCTTTTTTTGTGAAAAAATTAAATAAAGGTTTTTTGAGCCCAAATCCTAAAGTTAGACATTTTTTAGATTTCTTTTTTTAGAAAAATAGTTCTAAGAAAATTGCAAAGAAAATTAGTTAGCAGGAAAATAAATTAAAAAAAGGGTTTCCGTCAGAGCTTCTGACGGAAGTTCCCTCTAGAACCTCTGGAAACCTGTTTTCCAGAGCTCCTGGAGGCTGGCATGAAGTTGCTTCTTTCTGGCATGAAAGTTTATTCTTTCTGCCATGGAAGTTGCTTACTTCTGGCTCGGAAGTTGCTTCCTTCTAGCGCGGAAGTTGCTTCCTTTTGGACCTTCTGTTGACGTCCCTTCTGGAATTTCTGTTGGCGTCCCTTCTGGAACTTCTGGAGGTGTTCCTTCTGGGAACCCAGAAGTTGGAACTTATGGGAATCAAGAAGTTGACCTGCAGTCAAAGACGCCGGAGGGAAGCTCCGGTCATCTTCTCTAGTTGCTTCCAAAATCAAACTTGCATAAATAATGAAAATAAATGCAAACAAAGGGACCTTAATCCCCTAAATCGAGGGCTGCGAGTCCAATGGTGGTAGCAGTTTGGTCTAAATCATCCTAGAAACAGGGATACGATGAAGTAGCAGCTTCGTGCCCTAACAATGGTGTATCATGATTCATGAGTAAAAACTCATGCACGATGGTTCTAAAAAATCACAAACATCAATATAAGCATGAATATGTAAATCGAACCAGTTTAAACAGCATGAATTAAGAGTTTGAATTTCATGATTTTTTCCAAACCCGTGCAACTTGGTTGGCACGTTCTGTGCACGATCTGGCTTGTGTAAGGCTTGGGATTTCCTCCTGGAAACCTCAGGAAAGTGATGGGATGCTTAAAACGCCTTGGGAATGGCTGGAGATTGGGTTTCGAATGGTGCAAGTTTCTTGAGATTTTTTGTAAGAATGAGAATTTGTCTTGAGGCTAGGATTTTCTCTTACCGCCTCCGTCATGATCTGATCTTGTCATGTATTTATAGGAGTGTGCATTAGGTCAAGCATAATTGGAAAATACATTGCCTTGAATGGGAGGATATTTGATTTGGAATTTTCATCAAATCTTTCCTTTTTTGAACAAATCTCCATTAAGTCTCTCGCCAATCTCCATTATTTCGAAATAATCAGATCCTTTGGCTTGCTTGGACCTCAAGAATGAGAGAAAATCAATCTTGTATTTAATATTTGATTTTATATCTTTTTATTTTAATTAAATTGGTTTTAAATGAATAAAAATCCAAAATAAATAAAAAAATAAAAGATAAAAACGTGGCCTTGGGCTTGGAGGTTCCAATTCAGATGAGAAACAAGTTTTAACCAAGAAAAGTTAGGCTCATTTAGAAAAAACTTGATTTTTCCAAGTATTTCTCTTTATGCACCTCCTCAAAAATGCTCAATTTGCACAACTTGTATCTTGCTCAATTTTTAAAATTTTTGGGTGTTCTTGGACTTTTTAGAAAGCTTAAGATGTCTTCTAAACATCCCTTTTGGTTTCATCTTCATTGAAGTTTCCATGTTCATGAACACGTCTTTGCAAAAAGATGACTTTTGGTTGACTTTTAAAAGGACCTGTTTTGATCCATAACTTCCAAATGAAGCATTTCTAGCCAAAGCTTGTGAGACATGAAGTTGTAGAGAATTGAATTCCCTTTATAATGAAGTATGTGAAAGTTATGCCTGGTCAAAGTTCTGTTGACTTTTGTCTAAAAAACCCTAATTTAGAAACTTTGACGTTTGATCAAATCTTGACTTTCCTTGACGAATCATGATTAACCCTTGATCAAATGATGAATATTACCTCAAAATATTGATGTTGACCAAAAATTATGAAGTTTGACTGCATGTTGACCATAATTGACTTTTTGTCCAATACAGTTAATTTTCAACCATCTGAGCAACTAGATTAGCAATTTTGACTTGTAAGGATTGAAACTTAACATGACGATCCCTTGAAGTATATGATGAGGTATGATGACCATTTGAAGTCTTGGAAGTCCATCTTGACTTGAGAAGAGAAAAACCCTAGTTTGGATTGATTGCTTAGGAGAGGGTTTGTCTGGTCAACCCTTGTGAAATCCTTGAGTATGGAGTTATGGATTGTCTTGAGAAGTAGGAGGGAAAATTTTGGGGTATAACAATGAGGGAAAGGTATTAGCACCCCACACACCCGTAGTACTCTATGGTATCTAGTTCTACTTTCTATCTATTGGGTGTGAGTATCTATTTACGAACTATGCTAAGGTAACATGAATTAATGTAGAGTATTATGTACAAAAAGAAAGGTTTTTTTAGTTATGTCTTCCGCGGTTGGGAACCATTGTGCCTACGTACCCCATTCGTGCAATTAGGGATCAAGCACTACGTAGTTCTTCTCAAAACATTTGGTGGGTTGCAATGTTTTTTATGGGAAATTCCATTCCGCATCTTCACAATTGCAACTCGTGCTTGGCATTGTAGTTTATCATAAGTTTTATGCTCGGCCGCTCACACACTTAGAAATTTGCTTGTATTTGAAACGGAACACCCTTATTGAAAAGGTTTTCATAGAAAATGGTCTGAAGAAAAAAATATTTGAAGTAAGGTTGATTGTTTTTACCTTTGCAAAATGATTTGAGTTTATTAACATGTTTTGAGTTTTGATAAAGAAAATGTTTTAGTTTTATTATTCAAAAAGGGGAAGAAAAAAATCTAAGGGAAACTACCTAGATCTACCCCTAATGTTATCATGCAAAGTGGCCCTAAGCCATGGATAAAAGGGAATCTCTACCTCTGTTGGCATGCAAAGGATGAAAATCCTAATGTCTAGGCTCGAGAGTTACCCTATTTGAGCGGTCCTAGGGGAAACTATCCTAATATCCGGCTTGGTTGAAAAACCAAGGGATGCAAAGGGAGGAGGCAAACAAGTGCTTTGGCATAAGCACACAAACAATTCAATGCACAAGAAAATGATACACACATGCGCGGGAAAGAAGAAAGAAGTCTCATAGCCTAAATGGTAGTGAGTCACCCGAGTCAACCAAGAGCCTTCTTTCGGAAGAAAATCATAGCCATAAATGGAAATACTCGCGTCAACCAGAAGTTTCCTATGGGAGAAATGGATCACGCCTTGATATGAATTACCAAGTGTGAGGAGCATATCTGTGTGGGAATCAACATGTGAATGCGAACCCCGTGACAAATCATGGAGAGTCATAATAGGGAACTCTTGCCACTTTATTATTGACTCGATAAAGGAAGATTTACGATTCGCGTGAGCTGAGCTTACATGGACTGATCTGTGCGGGGGTTGGTTGCTAACCCTTTTCTGCGTGCCTTTCATATCATCATATATCATCATCAGGACTTTATTGGTGGTTCTGTCACCCCAAAATTTTCCTCACTTTCTATTTTATTTTTCATTTGGTCATATTGAGCATAATTGTTAGCCCTAATCAAATTGCATGCATACATGCATTATCTTTATGGTGGATCAAAATCGAGTGATGAATTTGACGGTCAACTTGATGGTTTCTCGTTGTGGAAGGTTAATTACCGGGCCATTAGTTTCATTTGTGATTAAGGTTTTGCGTGGGATGCAACATTAGGTGTTTGGTGATTGAGGTTTGAAATTTAAAGAAGAACAAGTAGATTCAGACGTTAAGTTTGATTTCATAATTGGGAGAACATTCGTGCAAAAGTTGATAAAGCCATAATCAATTTGTTCTCATTTGTACTTTTACAACGGAAACATTATTTGAAATCATGTTTGGATTTTGGATTCAATTTCTAAGAAAGGGGAAGGAAATTATCAAGTTTGAAGTAAACTTTTGAAGTAAACTTGGGGCCAAATTTGTATTTGAATTTTAATTCATTTCTTTTTAAGATTCAAATCTTGAAACTAGCATGATTTCACTAGATGCATATGTGAAGCAAATCCGACGCAAATAAGTTCTATGGAAGATGTTGTAATAATGCTACAAGCCCAATGATATTGTTCATATCGAATTACATTTCAAGTTATACATAACTTTTAAAAGGAATGATGAATACAATACCAAGTAATTCGAATAAAGTTTTCAAGTCCCATTGGGATTATTGTTCTATTACAATAAGTAAATTTAAAAAACTTTTGGAATATTGAAAGGGGTCCATAGCCTAATACAAGAACACAAGATGGTGAAAATTCCTTCCATTTGCAAAGCTGGATGTACCACAGATCTGTTTCTTGCTATTCACCATAGCCTAATGCATCATTCTTTTGAATCTTCTATAAGCGGCAAGCTAGCAACTTGCGACATCATACATCATCCAGGAAATCTGCACCAAACCAATTGTCATGCTCTCTTTGTAATGACAGATAAGACCAAAATTCTACATCATGGTTTGCATCATCAAATTACATCGGTTTAGTAATATGTTAATAAGAAAGTTAAGGTGCACATGGGGATTCATGCATGGCAAAATCTGTTGAGATGTAATACAGCAAGTTAACCATTTACATTTGCATTCTAAAAAGTGATAATACGCATCAAATAAAAGACAATCCACGTTACGAGCTCATGACATAATATACTACTCTGCAACCAACATCATTATTAAAAAGGCAGCAACATGGAATCATGTTTCGAATTTAGTCAAAATCACACACAGTTGGTGCTAGTCCTAAGGTACAATACAAATTCAGAGGTAAAAAGTGGACATGTTATACCAGGAATCATCACCATACCCTGCCATATACCAGCCCATGCTTTCTTGAACTGTGCATAAGAACAGGTCCGCCGCTTAGTGTTAGCCTCGTACACTGTGCCATGTTGTTGCTGCCATAAGCTTCGTGATAACCTATACCACAACATAAAGGGTCCAGAATCAACAACAATAATTGTATCAAATGTCTCCCTAACAATTCACATTCAACTCAACCTAACATGGGCATAGAGTTAGTGATAAAAAAATAGCCACGAATCAAAGAATTTCAAATGAGCAAGATACAAATAACTCAGTGTTGAGAGGCTGCATCAGTTTCTAACCTAACAGAAGAGTGCCTTTTTTATAAATAAATAAAAAAGGTTTGAATGCAATTCATGTTAATATCACAGATAAGCAATACATCATGTTATTAAAAAAGGAAGAAGTTCAAGGCACTCAAGAAAATTTGAATTTGTTCTAGTTTACTTTACCAATTACCTTTTGCCATTCCAATTAAGCAGAACCTGCTATCATTTTGCATTTTGTAGTTGATGATTCATTTGGCTGCAGCTCGGAATTCCCATAATATATTCTGACAAAAAACTTGTTATAACTCCGTAAGCCAACTGCTATTCTACTGCAATCTGGAAAGTGTGCATGATAATTCTACCAAATTCAGGTGCTATATCATCCCTGCCACAAAATACCATGCTGCAAGTTAGAGAGAAGCACAGGATACAAGCTAAATATGAAATTCAGAGCTCCTGCAATATGAACCAAGTTTAACCCAAAAAATAATGAAGCATTATTAATGACACGATGCAAAGTATCAACTTGAAAGAAAACAAAGAATCTGCATGGTGATGCTTAACTCCAAATAGGTGCTGCTTATGTGCTCTTCAACGTTGCTCTTTTTGTTCTCATGGCATAGTCTAACCCGTTACAGGCCTGCCATAACATCGTTTCTAAGACAGTTGCTTTAAGTTATTTATCATACACCAACCTGCAACATTGAATAAATGTGGTTCAGACTTGTTAAAAAGCTTTAAAGGCAAGAAATGCAATGCACAATATTTTTTTAATGGAACAAAGCATGTTTTCTTTTGTTTCTGCAAAAATGAATGTGCAAGCTAAGGGGTTCCACTTTATTTATCAGATTTTTACCACAGATAAAAACTCAGATTTTTCAGCCCTTCCCTTTTTTTTTGTCCTATTGACAGCTCATTTTTACAGCTCACAAACTAACTTTAATCCTAACCATTCATAATCATATCTAAGGGCCATGTTTTGCTAGCATTTTACCCAACCTTCTTTACTGTTAAATCAGTAAAACCTCATGAAAGACAAAAAGATTACATTAAAGTTAGTTTTTGAATGGTTCCCACGATCTTTTGCACTAAGGTGCTCTCCCTCCACTCTAACCAACTCCAAGCCTAATTCTATATCCTAACCTAAGTCCAAACCACCTTTTTGACCTCATTCTCACCCTCTCTCATCCAAACCTGCACTCTATAAAAACAACCCTGCTCCCTCTCATTGAGCAACCACTCTTAGCCTAACAAAACTCTGCAAAATTTCTTCCCTAACATTGTTCACTAAAAACTCTCAGCCCTAAATTTCTTCTTAAAATTTCACACTGAAATTTTAAATAGAAAGAGCTAATCTACTATATTCACACTCATATTCATTCACTTCAGGAAGTAGAGGAAAAGAGACTTACCAAAACCAGCCACCACAACTCCTTTCAGGTAACATAGTTGCATTCTTTTTCTCTGCATTCTGCCTTTGAGTTTCAACATATCCTTCTGTAGGCTTCAGTTTTGCTACCCTGTGTAATACGGTGGGAGAACTGACTTTAAGGAATTTGTTTTGCTTTTTATCGCAAATGTTGCGGATAGCAAGAGTCGCCACCGACTTTTCTTTTATCCAATTAAGGGAAGCTGAAAAAACAGGAAAAGACCTTCGTTAGATTCTGAGTAAGGGAGAAGGTTATGAAAAGGGAAGGTATTAGCACCCCTTTCCATCCGTAGTTTTCTACGGGCTCTTAGTTGCTTTTAGCTCACTTTAAAAATTGCTTTCTGTGTATTTGACAAAAATGTTTTGAAAAGGCATTTCGCTTTGACTTTGTAATGATTCATGTAGGAATGTATACAAAGTGTTCGGAAATGTTTTGTTTTTTAAAAGAGTTTTAACTTTGACAAAAGTGTGAGGTGTGAAAAGTGTTTTGATAGAGCAAGCAACTAGAAGTCTTTATTACCTACTCAGAATGGTCTTTTTCGTTGTTTTACGTTCATTTAGAATAGTGCTATCCATACTATTAGTTGGTAGGTAACCCTATTCGTTGGATGTAGGAGGGACATTCGAATGGACATCGGATGGTCATAGAAGGCAACTTGTAGGAAGTATCCTAGCACATTCGAAGGGACGATCATCACTTTTCGTAGGCAACAATTGAGGGACGAGATCATGTATTCGTAGGCGACATCGTGGGTCTATGATCTTTGTATCGAAGGGACTATGATGATATGTTTGTAGGCAACGGTGGTAGGATACCTCTACGTTCGAGGACTTGACCATTTATTCGAAAGGAAACGAGAGAGAATTACCCTAAGGGGTGCATGTGTGAAGAAGTGTGTCAAATTCAGATATTTTATCTTTGAATTATGAGTGATCTATGTTCGTTTTTTTTCTTGCCATACACGCCTAATTACTAGAAGTTTATAGGGTGCGGAAAGTAAATTGCGGAAAGTAAAGGTGCGGAAAGTAAATGTCCTACGCTATTACATGGCTTTGCGGCAGTTACATAATAGGAGTGCGGAAAGTAAATCCTAATTAAACTATTACATCCCATGAGCAGTTACATAATATTGGAAAAGAATGCGAGAAAATAAATCCTAACTATTACAACCTGTAAGCAGATACATAATAATCGGAAAATATAAGAAACTCGCATAAGAGAAAAAATGTTAGTAAAAATAAGATTTTTGAATGAGGAAAAAAGACTTTAGGTTAGTAATGCTGATTAGATGATATCGAAATTTTTTGGGAATTTTCTGGATCGTTTTTGATAATAAAAAGCAATTAAAAGTCAAATTAATGGTTAATTAACAATTAATTAAAATATGCATGCAAAAAATATTAATTTTAATGTCAAAAATTAAATAAGTATTTTTCTGATTAAAATGCAAAAGGAAAATATTTTTGGTGATTTTTAAATTCATGAGAAAAATATTTGAAGATAAATTAAATTAAAGGGAAAATATTAAGAAAATAGAAAAAAAAAGTTAGTTTTGTAAGTTGTAAAAAAGAATGGACAATGCCAGGGATCGAACCAAGGACGTCCAAGGGAAACACACACTACCATTGCCACTGAGCCAACCTGCGTTTGGTGTTAGATTGATGAAACAAAAACATTTTAAAGGAAACAAAGTTCTGATTGCCAGATCACGCGCCAAAACTTCATCTTCCTTATTTGAATGTTTAAACCTATAGCGACGGTTTTGGTTCGTTGCTACAGGCTTTACCAACGGATTATCCGTAGCTACAAGTCCTGCAATTTTTCAAAACATGATACAAGCAATATAAATTCAATATGAAGCTATGGTTCGACTCGGTTTTGTCTCCTGATCAAGAATATATCATTAGTTTTGGCCAATTTTTCCTAAATCGAAGGATCCCAAATTGAAGCTTTGGAACCCTAACAATGGCATCACGGTATTCCCGCATCTAAAATCAAATTGGACCACCCAGATAGCTTGCAAACATCATTCTAAACATGAACAAACAATCAAAACAAATTAATTATGTGTGAATGATCAAAATCGAATTTGACAAAAGTGAGTGCAAACCGAAATCATGATATAGTGTTTCTGGATGTATTTGTGATTTGTGAACGTTTGGGATGACTCCAGGGACCTCCAGGAATCGATTGGCAAGCTTAGAATTGTCTGAATCCAAGAAAAACTAGGGCTACAAATAGCTTGAACAACACGGTTTTTTTGAGTTTGATTAGGGTTCTTAGAGGAAGAAAATTTCGTTTTTGTGTCATGTGAATGCTTCATGTATATATAGTAGATGGATTTAGGTCAAGAATCATGAAGAAATAATGTATCAATCAATGAGAAAATATTTGATTTGGTATAAAACCAAATATTGCCTTTTTGATCAAATTTCAATCAATTCTCTTGTCAAATCAATGCCAGTTTCGAATTTTCCAGCTTGAGAGGTTTGCTTGGACCTCAAGAATGAGAGAAAAATCCAATTTGCATTTAATTTTGATTTTCTACCTTTTATTTTAATTTAATTGGCTTTTAAATGATTAAAATCCAAATAAAATAGAAAATAAAAGATAAAATTCGTGGCCTTGGGCGTGGAGGTTCCAAATTAGCTGAGGAACAACTTTGAACCAAGAAAAGCTAGGCCCATTTGCAAAATTTTGGATTTTGACAAGTATTTCTCTTTGTGCATCTCTTCAAAAATGCTCAACTTGTGCAAGGTGAATTTTGCTTAATTTTTAACATTTTTGGGTGTTCTTGGACTTTTTAGAAATCTCTAGATGTCCTCTAAACAACCTCTTTGGTCTCATCTCATTTGGAGTTTCCATGCTCAATAACACTTCTTTACAAAAAGTTGACTTTTGTTGACTTTGAAAAGGACCTGTAATGTTTTGACCCCTATCTTCAAAATGAAAGGTGGTGGAAAAATTTCTGACAAAGTATGAGAAAGTTATGCCTGGTCAAAGTTCTGTTGACTTTTCCTTCAAAAACCCTAATTTGGAAAGTTTGACTTTTGACCAAATCTTGAGTTTTCTTGATGAATCATGATCAACCCTTGATCAAATGATGAGTGTGACTTCAAAATATGGTTGTTGTCCAAAAATTATGAAGTTTGACTGTATGTTGACCACAGTTGACTTTTTGTCCAATACAACTAATTTTCAACCATCTGAATAATTGTCTGAGGAAACTTGACTTGTAAGGCTTGAAACTTGACATGGAGATCCTTTGAAGCATATGATGAGGCATGATGACCATTGGAGATGTTGGAAGTCTATCTTGATCTGAGGATAGCCAAACCCTAGTTCGGGTTGATTGCTTAGGAGAAGGTTTGTTTGGTCAAACCTTGAGAAATCCTTGAGTATGGTTATGAGAAATGTCTTGAAAAATAGGAGGGAAAATTTTGGGGTATGACACCCTGCACCATTCTTCATGAAATAAGTGTAAATCCTATTAGAATATAAACTAAGCGCAAAATGAATATTTGATGTTTCTTTTGTTACCTGGTATGCCTTTGCCAGTTCTATGGTTGCCCTCTGAAATTTGCTGATAATACCAATGAGAAGCTCAAGGAGAAACTAATATCAAATTAGTACTCCATAGAGATGAGGTATTACATCGACTTTATGTTCATACCATTGCCCATTTTGTTTTCCTTGCATAGAAGAAAAAGATGTTTATGATTAGAAGGTTAATATTTCAAAACTAGAAAGTCATAAAAACGTATGTTAGCCTTACCAATCGAATACTCGGAGATGATCCAGAAACGACCACGAGCACATTGCTTCGTTGAGGTCGCGAGGGAGATTCGGATTCTGATATGAATCAATTTTATTGGTAACCTTTGAAACCTAACCTAAGGTTTTTGATTTGGGAAAATCCTCGTGTAGTCCGATGGAGGAATTTCTTTGAAAAATTGGTTGGAGGTTTAGAGCTGAAGGAAGTTTTTTGACTGGAGATCGGTGTTAGAACATTGAAATCAATGAAGGTGAGGTGTTGGTTCTCGAAAACTCCCTCTGTTATCCATGGCCGTTTCGTTCTTCAGTCTTTCGTAAGGAAGAAGAAGTTGATTTGGGGATTAGGGTTCTTCACCCAATCGCCCGAGTTGTTTTCTTTGGTGAGGGCTTGGATCCGGGTTGAACCGGTCCGGCCCAATGATCCAACCGGTTTCTTTTTAACCCATCTGTTTTTTGTTCCTTTTCCTTTTTTTATTAATTTTGTTTATTAATTTTATTATTTATCTTCATTTCACTTTTATTTTAACAAAAAAATTCCAATTGATTTTAATTGTCTTTTGTGTTTAAATACACCCTTACATTATAAGTATTTAAATCATTTCTTTTTATATTAGTTTAATCTTATTATTTAATTTACTAAATTTTAGTTTTGACAAATTTATATGGATAAATTAATTGTTCCTCGATTTATATTGATTTTCATATGTTTGAATTGTCCGTTATAAATATTTTTCCTTGCTTGCTTATTCACAATTGTACCCTTATCCAAATCCATCAAACCTCGCATCTTGGTCCATATACCAAATCTAAATTTTCTTTAAGGGTCGAATGGTAGGGAGACATCTGTCTATTATCTCGAAATTTAATCAAGAATAAGCCATCTGACTTATATTGATGAATCATAACCTGATTAAAACACTTTCATAATTAAAGTTCCAAACCTCGATCCAACGTCGAGTGGCTTTTCAAAATTTTCTTTTTCTCAAATAAACAAGGGTCGAATGGTAGGGAATAGACATCTGTCTATTCTCTCGATATTTAATCAAGAATAAGTCATCTGACTTATGTTGATGAATCATAACCCGACTAAAATACTTTAAAGATATCTCTTTTTTTTAAGAAAAGGATTAAATGAGGGAGTCCAGGTATCTACCTTTTCTCGCTCTAAGTGTGTGAGTCCCAAGTATCTACTTTGGACATACAAACACTTGTGTCCTATAAAATCAATCCAAACTCATTCAAATATTTTTTTTGTGCCCTTGCGCACCACACTCTTCAAAATCAAACCAACCAACACTCTTTTCATTTTCAAGAAGAACTACGGAGTTTTAACTTTCCCATTGCACAAGGGAATACGTAGGCACAAGGTTTTGAAACCGCGACGAACTCAAAATAATATTAAAAAAAAACCCTTCTTCCTTCTCTTTTCTCGACCATTACTTACAAGATAGCAATTATCATTAGCACTTGAACACACACATGAACTAAACGGGTCCCATCTAGTACGATGGATGTGAAGGGTGCTAATACCTTCCCCTTGCATAACCTACTCCTAAATCCATCTCTTTGTATTGCAGACAATCTTATCCTTTGCTCGTGGGTTTTACTCGATGTTTTCCCATTCCTTTTGGAATAAGTAAATACTCGATAACGACTTTATTGTATCGAATTGTAAATTTTTCGAGGCGCTACAGTTGGCGACTTCACTGTGGAATGTACCATAAGTGAGTCAACCCTAGTTTGGTTTTTTGTGTGTTTATGTATTTTATTGTTTTATTGCTTTCTTATTGTTTTATATTATTTATGGCTATATACTATTTTATTTCAATGTAGTGATGTTGGGTTTCACAAGGGTAATATGTTGCTACGTGCGAGACTCATTACACAGGTCTGAGAAAAAACATTTGGATTAGAGGGTGTTGTGTAGTAGTTAGACTTGCAAGGCTCCTGACTTGGAAGTCGGTACAAAGACCCCGTCTAGAGTCGGTTCTCTTGGGGTGTTGTTGACTTTACATATCTATGTATTGTCGATAATACTTTCAATGGGGGCCTATGACTCTAGTTATCACTTTAGGAACCTTGAAAACGAATCTTTGACTCCTCTAAACCGATGGTTGTGTAGTGCTTATCAGATATTTATCTTGTTAAGTCGCACGAGGAAACCTCTGCTAGAATCGTTTCCATAAGTTATAATAATGACGAGTATTCCTATGTCGTTATTATTGTCAAAATGGGACCCTGGATTCTAGGTATCTTGTTATCAAAAAACATGTAGAACCACCTTGTGAGGGGAATTGTTGGGTAGATGTCGAAACCATGACTGACCTTCCGTTGAAATTCTGTGATACCTTACCTATGGATTATGCATGACTTTATTCTAACATCATGTTGCATCACTTTGCATACATTTAAAGTTTAGCATCTGTCTTTTTATTTTCAGTTATCTTAAAGACTTGACATATCTATAAGCATTGATTAACATGGATATTGGTAGAAGATCCATTGTCAGCATTAAAGCCAAAGACCCGATTGTTGGAAGCTTGAGGGCTCTAGCTGCACGACTTCCTCTCAATCGCGTGAAGCCATTTGAGAACAATCATGGGAAACTCTTGGATATTTTGGCTACTAGTATAGACTTGGATCTTGTTGGAGCTTTAATATGCTTTTATGACTCTTCTTTGCTTTGCTTCACCTTCCAGGATTACCAGTTGGCTCCTACTTTAGAGGAATTTGCCCATCTTATTGGTATTCCGATAGGAGACGAGCCTGTCTTTTCTGGTCTTGTTAAGCCTCTTGATCATCAAGAAATAGCTACAGCTCTATATTAGGACAAAAGGAGCATTACTGCCAGTTTTGAGACAAAAGCTAAAAGTTCTGGTTTCCCTAGGGGAATATTAGAGGCAAGGGCGAGAGAATGTATCGAGAAAAAGGATTGGAAGGCTTTTTATGCTACTCTTGCTCTTTTGATTTATGGGATAATCATGTTTCCAGAAGTGGAGGATTTCATTAATGCAAATGCCATCAGTGTTTTCCTCACAGAGAATCTGGTTCCCACTCTCCTGGCGGATGTGTATTAATTCCTAACTCTAAGGCATTCGAAGAAAGATGGGGTGGTTATGTGTTGTACAACTCTATTACAGATGTGGTTTAAAGAACACCTCCGAAAAATAAGTGCCTTCTCTTACAACAAATATAATTTGAGGTGGGCTCAGAGAATTGTCAATCTAACTGAGCAGGACATTGATTGGTACGATAATGCTTATGATGGTATTGAAATTATAATGAGTTGTGGTGATTTCCCCAATGTTCCGCTCATAGGAACTAAGGGGTTAATTAATTACAATCCTGTTTTGGCTCGTCGACAGTTAGGGTATATTATGGAAGGCCCTCCTGAGGGAGAATTGGTAACATAAATCATTTCACATAGGATTGAGGAATTCGACTTACTGAAGAAGTTCACAAAAGCTTGGAAGACTATTCATCATCATGAAAGAGAAAAGATGGGAAGGAAAGTTCCTTTCGCTAAAGAGCCATACCAGATTTGGGTGAAAGCTAGGGCTAGGGAGGTTAAATTGCCTTTCTCTGTTAGCCTTCCAGCTAGGCCCAAAACTCCTAAGCCTGAACCAGCTACCAGAGCAGAAATTGATGAGTGGAAGGGTAAACACGCTCTACTCATGCAAGAGTAGGAACATTTGGAATCCAAGCTAAACAAAAGCACTAGTGACAATTTCATCTTCAAGAGAACCGTTGAAGAAAATCACAAGACCCTGGACTAAACTAGGAGGAAAGTTAAAGATGAAGAAGATCTTAAGAAGAAATACTATCAAGAGAAGACTACTGCTGAGAGTTGTATGAAGAGGCTTCGACGAAATTTAAAAGACACCCAACAAGAGAGAGGTGAAGCCTATCGGTGGATGGATTTAGCTATTGAAGAAAAAGGGAAGTTGAGAAAAGAGAAAGAAGAAGAGATCTCATGACTCATGAATGCGCTGAAGGCTGCAGAAGCCATGTTGGCAGAGGAGACTCATCTCAAAGAAGTAGCATGGAGGGCTTGTCATGTGGATCCTGAAGAATTGGCTCGGAAAGACCATGAGTTTAAACTTGCCAATGAAAAAATTGAGCATTGGAAATTTAGGTATAATAATCTGCAGACTCAATGTCAGGAGTGGATGGATGAGATTCCACGCTTCACTAATCTACTATATGGGCGAAATCAAGAGGCATTCAATCTGGAAGCTAAGAATAAGGATTTTTACGACAAGTATGTTGGTTTGGTAAGGTTTTGCAATCAATTGGTTGTGGATGTTCCTTGGAGGCTCAGATCAGCTTTAGAGGATCTTGAAGAGAAACATGTGCCTCCTGCAGTAGGTGACTTCTTGTTCCTTTGCGAAGAGTTATTGGAGCGGTTTTAGAAGGAGCTTGATCGATGGTTTTACACAGTTATTTAGCATTGAATTTCGTTATCGTTTCTTTTATTTGTCTAGTGTTATATGTCATTTTATCGCATTTTACGCTTTGGTTATGTGTTTGAGTGTTTTCAGGGTCATAAGAATAAAATCGGATAAATCGGGGCAAAAGAAGTGCAAAAATCAGAATATGGGAGGCTACAGATGCATCAACATGGGCCCCCGTGTTAATCAACACGACCCATGTCAAAAAGCCACTAGAAAATGCAAAAAAACCAAAGTCAGTGAATCAACACGGGCACCCGTGTTCATCAAGACGGCCCGTGTTGAAAAGCAAGTGGAAAGCGCAAAAATACACAAGTCAGTGGATCAACACGGGCACCCGTCTTTATCAAAACGGCCCGTGTTGAATGGCCTGGAGCATGACTTCTGATTTAGAGATCAACACGGGCACCCGTGTTCATCAACACGGCCCGTGTTGATGAGAGCGTGTGGAAACTTATTTTTTCTTATTTTTGGGGCTCGTTGTTGTCATTAAGGGTACTTCTGACTTTTTCCCAAATGGGGATAGAGAAGAGACTATTAGAAGGATTTTGAGGATAGAGAAACCTACTTTTGAAATTACGAAAGAAATATCACGGAGAAAGGAGAGTCACGAAGAGGAATTCGGAGACGGCGAGATTCAAGGGTAGCCACCAATGAAGATCAAAGTCATCGTAGTTCTTTGTAATGTTTAACTCTTATTTGATGTTTTCTTCTAATACTATGAGAGGCTAAACCCCCAAATGCTAGGGGGTGGTCCTGATTTGATTATTGTATGAATTCGAATGCTTGATTTCCTTAATGCAGTGTTTTTATATTTCAATTTAATTGTGTAGTGTTCTTATGATCAAGTATCGGACAAATACATGTAGACCTATGACTAACAATTGGCAGGACTGTGATTGTTAGGGTTTCTACACAATAAGGTTATTAGGAGTCTAACCTAGGACTAGGAGCTCTCTTTTAATCACTTGAATTCTTGATATTTTTATGGTTAAAACCAAGAGTTGTTTGCATGGACATTTGAATAAGGATTAGGGTTTTAATAGTTGTCTTCATTAAGGACTTAAGGAAGAACAATCTAAAGATAGGTAATTGATAGTTTTCATATGCAATGAGGAAATCTGAATTCGGATCATAGTTTTGTTAAATCAACCACTCACCCTAGCATCATTCTCATTATATTTCATCAGTCATTACTTGTTACAAGCGTAATTGAAAGTTTTAAAATCAACCCAACCATTGTTTTTGTTCAATTGAATTAAGAGCACGAATAGGTATTTACTACGCA
The DNA here is from genome assembly GCA_021764765.1 of Vicia sativa. Lineage (NCBI taxonomy): Eukaryota > Viridiplantae > Streptophyta > Magnoliopsida > Fabales > Fabaceae > Vicia > Vicia sativa. The sequence continues at coordinate 102,230,623 of CM038794.1, forward strand.
GTCCTCGAGATCGATACTTGGGGAAACTCATTATAACTACATCGGCGAAAATAGTACACTTGCTATTTTTCCGATCAAGTTTTTGGCGCCGTTGCCGGGGACTTCCAAAATACAGATTTTAATCTTAGTTCAATTGAAATCTTATTGTTCTGCAATTAAAATTTTATTTTTCCTGTTAAGTTATATCAGAACTAATATTGTTTCTAATATTTTAGGCGAGGTAAATCCTCAGCTGATTATCTTTTTGACGCAGAGATAGAAAGAACCTATTACACTAGGCGAAGAAAAGCGAAACGAGCAATATTGGCTGAAGAAGAAGATAGAAATTCCGTACACTCAGGTTCAGAATCAGAAGCTGAGACCATGGATCCACCGCAAGAAAGACTTCTAGGAGATTACGGAGGCACAAATGCACCAGGGGGAAGACTAACCATTATCAACCAACCGGTGAATGTTCCTAACTTTCAGCTCCATCCGAGCACCAACACTTAGTTGGAGAAGAGATCCTTTACTAGAAGGGTAAATGAAGATGCTAACAAGCATTTGCAACGATTTCTGACTATGAGCACCACTCTAAAGATAGATGGGCATACTGAAGATCAGAAAAAGTTGCGAATGTTTCCGTTCACCTTGGTAGATGAAGCAGAGGAGTGGTTCTATTCTCGTCCAGCAGGTAGCATTACATCTTGGGAAGATATGGAAACAACATTCCTCAATGAGTATTTTCTAGCATCAGTGTTCATGAGAAAAAGATATGAGATCCTGAATTTCAAGCAGAAGGAGGGTGAATCATTAGGAGACTCTTTCAAGAGATTTAAGAGACTCCTGGTGGCATGCCCTACTCATAACCTAGATCATACTGAGCAGATGCAGATGCAGATGTTTGTGAATGGTTTGAGAATCAAAATGAGGTAACTCATTGACACAGCAGCTGGTGGCTCATCCAACTTCTCAACAGCCACTGGCTTAAAGAAGATTATTGAAGCTATAGCTGCAAATGAGCATCTGGAATTATATGACAGGGTTGCAAGCAAACCAGAGGGAGTGATTGATTTAAAGTTGGAAGTGAATAAACAACTCAAAGTTGAAGAGGCGATAGCTGTTGAAGTGGAGAAAAAGCTTAAAGCTATGAACATGGGAACTCAATAGGTAGCACAGGTTAAAAAATGTGGTTTGTGACATTTGTAGTGGACCACACATGACTGCACAATGTCTTGCAACTCCAAAACAAATTGAGGAGATAAAATTCTTGAGGCAGAATAATCCATATTCTAACACCTATAACCCTGGGTGGAAGAATCATCCGAACTTTGCTTGGAAAGATCAGCAACAACAAGCTCCTCAAAAGGCAGAATGGGAAGTGGCCATTAAAAAGATGGCTGCCCACACTTCCCAATTCCAAGAAGAAACACGAAGCAATCACAGGAACACCACGGCTGCAATTAAAAATTTGGAGGTTCAAATGGGGCAAATTGTGCAACAAGTAGCAATGCAAGCACAAGGCAATCAGAAGAACCATGAGAATGTGAATGCTGTCACAACAAGGAGTGAAAATGTTTCCAAAGAAAGAGAAGATGAGGTAAAAGTTGATGATGAACTTATAGAAGTGGATTTAGAAGTGAGAGAGAACAAGAGGAAAAAGGAAGAAGTGGCGCTACCTGTGAAGCCAACTGAAGAAAAGAGTAAACCTGTGATTAGGCTTCCATATCCCTCGCGAGTGGCAAAGAAGGACACAAAAGAGAAAGAGTTCGATAAATTTGTCAAATTGTTCAAGAAGCTAGAGATCAACATACGTTTATTTTAAGCACTCGAGAAAATGCCTTTGTACCAAAAATTCATGAAGGAGATCCTATCAAAAAAGAGGCAAATAGATGATAAACAGGTACCCGTTGATGAGAAGTTGTGCGCAATCGCGCCCGAGAGAAAAATACCTGTCAAGCAGAAGGATCCTGGATCAGTGGCAATACCATGCACCATAAAAGATAGAACTTTCAAAAGGGTTCTAATTGATTCTGGCTCTAGTGTGAGTTTAATGCCATTATCGATCTTCAAGAGGCTTGGTATTGAAGAGATAAGCGGGAGTGGAACAAAATTAAAATTTACTGATCACACCATCAAGAAGTCATATGGGATAGCTGAAGATGTGTTGGTCGAGATTGAAAATTTTTCTTTTCCAGTGGATTTCCAGATCATGGACATACCTGAAGATGAAGAGACCCCCATCATTCTTGGTCGACCTTTTCTGTTGACTAGCAGGTGCAATTTTGATATAGAGACAGGTCATCTAACTTTAAAATATTTTGATGAGGAGATAACATTGAAGGTGTTTGAGGTCAAGAAACAAGGTGCAGGTGAAAATAATAAATTTTCAGTTGGTATGGTCAAAGTTGAGGGAGAGAGCAAAATTTTGAAATCACTCCCTGAAGGAGTCTCAGGCATAATCTCTCAGGTGGCATCAATTAAAATTCCCAAGTTCAGTCAAGAAGCCAAGCAGGGAAAGAAGAAGGTAGACAAAGGTGAGGAGATGAAAGTTGGAAGTAACGTGAATCACGCAGTGGCTAATGCTCTTGAGGGGGTTGAGTTTTGGGTTGCGGAAAGTACAAGCAACAAGGTGTGGAAGAGAAAGTACCCCGTAAGGGAATGACCCATCGAGCCATGCGACGTTAAACGAAGTGCTATGTGGGAGGCAACCCACGTTTTTCATAACTTAGCTTTTCTTTTTGTTTTGTTCGCAGGTAATAAAAAGGGATCTTATCTTGCGAAAGCTAGGAGATAGCAATTGGTGCTGCAACACCCTTTGTGAGTCACTTCTCTCGAGTTTGGTCTGAAACATTGAGGTCAATGTTATGTTCAAGTTTGGGGAGGTTTAATTGCTTTGGTTTGTTTTATTGCTTTATTTGATTTTTGTTAAGTTGATGTTAAATGTTGTGTATTGTGTAATAACACTAGTAGAAATTCTCCCAAATTTTCTGAATTTTGTCCGAAAATTTTGTTTTGTTTTACACAAGAGCTTGTATTTCAATAAGGTCGGGATTGATATTGTGTGAGATGCAGGGATGATTGTTTTAAGGTAGGAAATTCGGAATAATGTGACATTGATACGAGTCCAGCGTGTCGATTCGTACTATAGTGCTTAAAGTCTGCGAAGTACTCCTTGAATAGTTTATTTATACAGTCTGGCATAATTTAGATTCACATACAGGTATGATTGGTTGAGAATTAAAAAAATGCCATTAAATGATGAAAAGACGGTAAAAGGCAACCGACCCGCTAAGTTGGGTAGCCCTCACCAGGTTATTCAGCCCAAAGGGGGTTGATCCCCAAACGTCATCCGGATAAAGGACAATAAATAACCAAAAGGTTTGAAAATTTCATCGGTATTAAAAAGTGGCAAATGTTGCTCGTTTGGTGCCTGAATAAGTGAAGTTCTTAGTTAGTCATGTGCATGTGATGATTATCATAATTCTCGGTGCCTTAATCTGATTGTGAGAATGAAAGAGGAGGAAAAGCGGAAAGAGAACACTTAAGTGCGAAGCATAGTTGGAGAGGTATTTTCGTGTCATGTGAATGCCGAGCACACTACTTTCTTAACAATGAGAACTGAACTCTTGCATATGAGTACCGATCTGCTTTGATTTTCATGAGTTCTGGTAATCTTCGCTTGAGGTCAAGCAACAGTTTAAGTTTGGGGAATTTGATCGGTGGTTTTGCACGCTATTTAGCATTGAATTTCGTTATCGTTTCTTTGATTTGTCTAGTGTTATATGTCATTTTATCGCATTTTACGCTTTGGTTATGTGTTTGAGTGTTTTCAGGGTCATAAGAATAAAACAGGATAAATCGGGGCAAAAGAAGTGCAAAAATCAGAATATGGGAGGCTACAGATGCATCAACACGGGCCCCCGTGTTAATCAACAAGGCCCGTGTCAAAAAGCCACTAGAAAACGCAAAAAAACCAAAGTCAATGAATCAACACGGGCACCCGTGTTCATCAACACGGCCCGTGTTGAAAAGCAAGTGGAAAGCGCAAAAATACACAAGTCAGTGGATTAACACGGGCACCCGTGTTCATCAACACGGCCCGTGTTGAATGGCCTGGAGCATGACTTCTGATTTAGAGATCAACACGGGCACCCGTGTTCATCAACACGGCCCGTGTTGATGATAGCGTGTGGAAACTTATTTTTTCTTATTTTTGGGGCTCGTTGTTGTCATTTAGGGTACTTCTGACTTTGCCGAAACGGGGATAGAGAAGAGACTATTAGAAGGATTTTGAGGATAGAGAAACCTACTTTTGAAATTACGAAAGAAATATTACGAAGAAAGGAGAGTCACGAAGAGGAATTCGGAGACAGCGAGATTCAAGGGCAGCCATCATTGAAGATCAAAGTCATTGTAGTTCTCTGTAATGTTTAACTCTTATTTGATGTTTTCTTCTAATACTATGAGAGGCTAACCCCCCAATGCTAGGGGTGGTCCTGATTTGATTATTGTATGAATTCGAATGTTTGATTTCCTTAATGCAGTGTTTTTATATTTCAATTTAATTGTGTAGTGTTCTTATGATCATGTATCGGACAAATACATGTAGACATATGACTAACAATTGGCAGGACTGTGATTGTTAGGGTTTCTACACAATTAGGTTATTAGGAGTCTAACCTAGGACTAGGAGCTCTCTTTTAATCACTTGAGTTCTTGATATTTTTATGGTTAAAACCAAGAGTTGTTTGAATGGACATTTGAATAAGGATTTGGGTTTTAATAGTTGTCTTCATTAAGGACTTAAGGAAGAACAATCTAGAGATAGGTAATTGATAGTTTTCATATGCAATGAGGAAATCTGAATTCGGATCATAGTTTTGTTAAATCAACCACTCACCCTAGCATCATTCTCATTATATTTCATCAGTCATTACTTGTTACAAGCGTAATTGAAAGTTTTAAAATCAACCCAACCATTGTTTTTGTTCAATTGAATTAAGAGCACGAATAGGTATTTACTACGCAGTCCTCGAGATCGATACTTGGGGAAACTCATTATAACTACATCGGCGAAAATAGTACACTTGCTATTTTTTCGATCAGAGTTGCAGGGTCTAAAGCCTCGTCGCGGGAAATATTTCTAAAATTCTTGTATTTATTCAGCTTCATTGTTATCTAAATTGTACTAAGAACCCTCTGTATTAAACTCTTTTGAAATTAAATGAAGAAGCTGATTATCCAAGTTACGTTCATCGAATGCTTACAAGACAGTCAAGTCTGAATGGAACCAACGAAAATAAAAAGGGAAGATAATAATAAAAGCAATGTGCATAGCATAAATTTTTGCATCATCGTACATCCATCATGCATCTCATTTCCAAAGCATACCTTATTTCAACTATCCTCATTCAGATCCAAGCTAAATTCTCGCATTTTCCATGCAACGAGAGCCAACGTTCGAAGAGCTATGGAACAGTACGAAGCTTCTTAAGCCGTTATGAGGGGAGAAATGGACTCCATGAAGGAAAAGATGGATCAAATGATGGAACTGATGCTGGCTCAACAAAGGAGAGAAGAAGAGAGAGCTACCAATGAAGCTGCCACTGCTGCCAATGTTGTTTCTAAAGACGCCAATGCTTCTTCTAATGCTGCTAATGTTGTTAGTACTGCTGGTTTGACTAATACTGCCAATGTTACGACGGTTGACGCCACTAATGACGCCAATAGAAACTTTCCTCTTGTTTATGCCGGTACTCCATTCCAACGAGTGAAGACTCCAAATCCTTTAATCTTTGGTATGCCTAAGAATTTAGTATCCACTGATGAAGATGCGAAGATGATCCCTGCGGCACAGGCTCCTGCATTCACTGACGGCGTAATGCTCAGGAACAACCAAATTTTGATTATCAAGCCAACGCGATACATGATGAAGACTTGCAAGATGAGTATCACGCTCAGCGCTTTCACGGACAAGGTCAAATACCGGTGTTTAATCCTGCTGTCACTTTCCAAGATATTGCTGCTCAGAAGATGTGCAAGATTTCGCTGAACAAGTTAAAGCTCTAAAAGGAAAGCATTCTGTGAGTCAAAGCGCTTTGGAAATGTGTTTGGTTCCTCATGTGGTGATCCCTCCTAAATTCGAGGTACCTGACTTTGAAAGGTACAAGGTCCTCACTTGTCCGAAAAATCATTTGAGGATGTATTGTAGGAAGATGGCTGCTCATATGCGTGACCAAAAGCTAATGATGCATTGTTTCCAAGAGAGTATGACCGGGGCATCGTTGGATTGGTACATGCAATTAGAAAGGAATAGTATGCAATCCTGGGATGACTTGATTGATGCATTTCTTGAACAATACCAATTCAATACTGATTTGGCACCCAGTCGTACTCAACATCAGGGTATGAAGCAGAAATATGGAGAAAGTTTCAAGGAATATGCTCAGAGATGGAGAGAGGTTGCTGCTAGGGTACAACCCGCTCTGGTTGAGTGAGAGTTAAATGATTTGTTTATGGGAACTCTTCCCAACCATTATTATGAAAGGTTATTCAGTAACACATCTTCAAATTTTTCTTCACTAGTGATTGTGGGTGAAAGGATTGAAGAAGGGTTGAAATCGGGAAGGGTGTGTCATACCCCAAAATTTGCCCTCCATCTTCTCAAGACATTTCATACATCCATACTCAAGGATCCCTCAAAGGTTGATCAGACAAACCCACTCCTAGACAATCAACCCAAACTAGGGTTTGGCATTTCTCAGATCCAGATGGACTTCCAACACTTCCAATGGTCATCATCCCTCCTCATATGCTTCAAAGATTCTACATGTCAAGTTTCAAGCCTTACAAGTCAAGATTGCTCAGACAATTGCTCAGATGGTTGAAAATTAGTTGTATTGGACAATAAGTCAACTGTGGTCAACATACAGTCAAACTTCATAATTTTTGGTCAACATCCTCACTTTGAAGTTAAATTCATCATTTGATCAAGGGTTGATCATGATTCATCAAGAAAACTCAAGATTTGCTCAGAAATCAAACTTTCTAAATTAGGGTTTCTAGGTGAAAAGTCAACTGAACTTTGACTGATCATAACTTCATCATACTTTCTCAAAAAAATTTTCACCACCTCTTGTTTTTAAGGAAATTCAATTCTCTACATCTTCATGTCTCACAAGAATGTTCAAAAAATGCTTCATTTGGAAAGTATGGATCAAAACATTACAGGTCCTTTTCAAAGTCAACAAAAAGTCAACTTTTTGTTTTGAAGATTTATTGAGCATGGAAACTCCAATTGAGATGAGACCAAAAAGGTTGGTTAGAGGACTCTTAGAGCTTTCCAAAAATTCCAAGAACACTCAAAAATGTGGAAAATTGAGCAAGATACACCCTTTACAAGGTGGACAATTTTGAAGAAGTGCACAAAGAGAGATACTTCTAAAAATCAAAAAGTTTGCAAATGGGCTTCCTTTTTCTTCATCCAAACTTGTTCCTTATGCAATTAAGAATATCCAAGCCCAATGCCACAAGTTTTTATTTTATTTTTCTATTTAATTTGTATTTTATTCATTTAAATGCAAATTAAATTCAAAAATAAAGTATAAAATCAAAATTAAATGCAAACTTGATTTTTCTCTCTTCCTTGAGATCCAAGCAATTCAATAAAGCCAAGCAAATTTCGAAATTTGGATTGATATGGCAAGATTTGATTGAAAATTGACCAAAAAATGAAAATTTGATTTTGTACAAAAATCAAATTTGATTTGCATTGATTAGTGATTGATTCTTCCTCAAATCAACTCCAAATTCATCTACTATATATATTTAACACATGCCACACGAATTAGGGTAGAAAAATTGGCTGGAGAAACCCTTATTGAAGCTCAAAAAACCGTTGTACACAAGCTACTAGCAGCCATCGATCCAGTGGTTTTCAATTGCTTTTGAGGGTTCAAACACATTGCTTGGCATCCCTCGAAGCATTCCAGACTCTTACATTGCTCAAAACCATCTAGAATCAAAGAATCCGAATTCGGTTTGTTCAAGAAAATTTCAAAATCGTATTTCAATTATCATGCATTTTTAACATGTTTTATTGTTGTTTTTGTGATTAGTGATGAGTTTGCAAGCGATCTGGGCAGATTAATTGTGTTTCTATGGCCTGGAACTCGATATGCCATGATTAGGGTTCTTGACCACGATTTAGGGTTTTCCTTAAACGGAAAAATTGGACCACGAAACTATTACCATTGCATTCAGAATGATGTCCTGAATCGAACCATGGTCTTAGAATTCATTTATATTACTTGTGTATGATTTTCGATTTTGCCAGGGTTGTAGCGTCGAGCAAAGGCCGACGCTGAATTTTCAAAAATTCAAATCGGGGAAGATGAAGTCTGGCGCGAGTTTGGTGCCACCAGGAGACGAGGCGTGTTTACATTCCACTCGTTCCAGTTTCCAAACTGTTGGACACGTTGGCTCAGTTGGTTAAGGCATTCACTATGCAAAGATACTCCTCCAGGTCCCCCATTCGAACCATGCCAGGACCGGTTTTGCTATTTTTCTTTACAAACTCAATTCTTTTTCATATTTTTCATATTTTATTTATTTAATATTTTCACATGCATTTTAATTCTTTTCATAATTTTTATTCATGCATTAAAAATCATCAAAAATATTTTTCCTTTTTGCATTACTTTCATAAAATGTTTATTTAATTTATAAAATTAAAAAATATTATTTTTGCATGCATATTTAATTTTATTTCTAATTTACTATTTAAATCACTTTTAAATAGTTTTTAATTATTGAATCATCTCCAAAAAATCCCAAAAAATTATTTTAGCATATTAATGTTATTTCCAGCATGAAATATTTTTCTCATTCAAAAATTTGTATTTTTACTAACATTTTCCTCTTATTCGATTCATCTCGTATTTTCCGATTTCTCATCTTTTCACAGGTTATCCCGTTTCGGACGATTCTTTTTTACCGTTTTCTTTTTTCCAATAATGTAATTGCTCATGGGATGTAATAATTTAATTAGGGCTTTTATTTTCCGCAAGTTTAAATTATGTATCTGCCCCAAAGCCATGTAATAGCGTAGGATTTATCTTTCCGCACCTTTACATTCCCGCATTTTAATTTCCGCATCTTATTAACTGTTAGTAATTAGGCGTGTATGGAAAGACTAAAATCAACATAGCTCACTCTAATTTTCAAGATAAAATATCTGAATTAACACACTCTTTTCACACATGCACCCCTTAGGGTAATTCTCTCTCGTTGCCTTTACGAATTCAAATGGTCAAGTCCCTCGAACGTAGAGGTATTCTAGCATCGTTGCCTTCAAAACAAATCATCATAGTCCCTTCGATACAAAGATCATAAGACCCACGATGTCTCCTCCGAATACATGATCTTGACCCTCGATTGTCGCCTACGAAAAATGATGATAGTCCTTCGAATGTGCTAGGATACTTCCTACAAGTTGCCTTCTCTGACCATCCGATGTCCCTTCGAATGTCCCGCTTACATCCAACGAATAGGGTTACCTACCAACCAATGGTATGGATAGCACTATTCTAAGGGAACGTAAAAATACGAAAACGACCATTTTGAGTAGGTAATAAGACTTTTAGTTGCTTGCTCTATCAAAACACTTTTCACACCTCACACTTTTGTCAAAGTTCAAACTCTTTTCAAAAACGAAACATTTCCGAACACTTTGTATACATTCCTACATGAATCATTACAAAGTCAAAGGAAATGCCTTTCAAAACATCTTTTTCAAACACACGAAAGAATAATTTTAAAGTGATCTAAGAGCAACTAAGAGCCCTTAGATAACTACGGATGGAAAGGGTGCTAATACCTCCCTTTCGTAACCTTCTCCTTACTCAATCTAACGAAGGTCTTTTTCGTACTTTTTACCTTCCATTAATTGGATAAAAGAAAAGCCGGTATGACTCTTGCTATCCGCACATTTGCGATAAATCCTACAAAGTCGTTCATCAGACATGTAATCATGACCGGAGACACCCTAAATAAGAGAGAATGCCTTAAGGATTTCTAGATCACCTTTATTACTTTCTGTTTGATTTGCTTGCTTTATCTTTAAGGGTTGCTTGGGTATTATATTGTTGGGGGATCCTACACCGGATCCGGTTTCCTTTTAAGTAGCAATAAATCGTTGCACCGTTAGACGATATCGAAACGGTCAACATGATGGCTACGTTAGCGTGACACTTGGATGTCCCGATACTCTTCATTCCCAAGTTGAGGATAGTGTTTGGCTTCTGCGTGGTGTCTTCAAGCGCTAACTAAACTTTTAGAACCTTAATTGACCCATCTTGGCCATTAGAAGGTAGTGAGATGGCCGGCTTTGGTGTAGACCGAGGTTGGTCGATACTGATGCTACGCCATTGAGGTCGACTTTGGGATATTTTCGTCGACCACTTGGTAGTCGATTGAAATAAACGCCCGAGAAAGATCAATGATGTGAGATTCCTAGAACCCGGTTACTATTATAGGACAGGATGAACCAACTCAAACTTTTGGTGGGGTAATCACCTGAACCTCTTGCAAGCCTTAAACCTAGGCTCATTGTGTAAATTGTTTGTGTGTGCTAAACATGACATCATGACATCATTCGCATTGCATATCATTTCTAACTATTTCAAGGACCTAGGGATTTATCTTTGCTCTGTTTTATAGGGAATTATGGCTTCTAGAAAGACTATCCGAATCAACTTCATGGGTATACCTTCTCAGCTCAAAGAATTGGTTTCAGAAATTCCTGACCATGCTCAGTTCATCAAAAGACATGGTTATCTACTTGATTTGGTCATCTCCGGTTTTGAAGAAGATATGATGCATGTCCTATTCCAGTTTTTGATCCAAACACCATTGCTTTACATTCTGATTATCGCTAGTTCCTACCTTGGAAGAGTTCTCTAAGTTACTTGGGGTACCTATTCTTGACCAAATGCCATTCACCGGTCTAGAAAAGGTTCCTAGGTATGAAGACATCGCATCAGCCTTACATCTCAAGCGCTTAGACATTGAAGCCAATTGGGAAACAAGAAGCGGAGTTAAGGGTTTACTTGCTAAGTTCCTAATTAAGAAAGCCCGAGAATTCCTCAAAGTTATGAGTTTCCATGCATTTGAAGATATTGTGGCCCTGCTAATCTATGGTTTGGTTTTATTCCCTAACTCGGATCAATTCATAGATGTCAACGCCATCAAGTTATTCCTTACCCGTAATCCTGTGCCTACTTTACTTGGAGACATCCTACATTCTCTCCACACTCGTACTACTAAGAGACAAGGAACTCTCATGTGTTGCATACCGTTACTTTCCAGGTGGTTTATTTCGCACCTTCCTCCATCATTTTTGAAGAACGAACAAAGGATGAAGTGGTCTCAAAGGCTAATGTCACTCTCTCATTCAGATATCCGTTGGAGTCTTTTCTCTCAAAAGGACTTCACGCTCATTGAGCTGCCAGGAGAATTCTAATGTACCACTACTTGGTATAAGGGAGGCATTACTTACAATCCTTCCCTAGCTTTTACGCTTGGTTTTGCTCAAGAGATGGCCCACATGATATGCTTCTCCAAGATATTGTGTTCGACACAACCACGATCTCCGCATTCACAAAGATTCATACACGCTGGGGCATGGTAAAGAAGACTGATACCAAGACTTTGGGACACCAGAACTCCATTCCTTGGGAATCTTACCTCAAATGGGTGCGAGCTCGAGCTCAAAACCTCATGATGCCATTCACGCCTGTTTTACCAATAATTATGGAACCTGTTGCAATAGGTGACGAACCCTATACTGTTCTCCATCCTGACATGCCTACTGATTTTGAAGGCTTGAAGAGATCCTGGATTCAGCTTAAAGAAGAAAGGGATACCTTTGAAGCTCAGTGCTATGCAAGTGAGAAGAAGGTACTAGAGTTGACCAAGCTACTTCACGAGGAGCGAAGCATCAACGCCTACCTCGGCACCAAGAGGAAGCGCCCATGGGAGACTTAGAGCTTTAGGATTTATATGTTTTTCTTTTATTGTTTTGGAACCATCTTTTGTACTTAAAAAGAAAAAGAATAAAAAGAGAACTAATAATTGTTTGTTCATTGCTTGTTTAACAAATTTAAATCTCTAAGGTCCCTGAAAACATTGCATTGCATTCGCATAAACATTGCATATCATAGCATAACATTTGCATAACAAGTACGTTGAAGATTGGTTGTCTCATTTGCTCGCTATTTATTTTAGCAGAAATGGCTCTTGAACAGACTGTCAAAGATCTTCAGTCTCAGAATGCTCAGTTTCAGCAGATGTTCACTAGCTTGGTCCAAGGCCAAGAGGATCTGAAGAAGCTCATCAACAGAAAGAAGAAGGTTGTTGGTCTTCTCAACATGGGCAGACGCTACAAAGGTGGTCCTAAAAGGGTTAGCCGGATAGAACTCTCAAAAGGAAGTGTCAAGAATGAGGGGAGTGTCAAAGGCAATGAAGATGACCAGCGTGAGCCTAAGAAAGAGGGAGAAGATCGCTCTGACTATAGCCAGTACTCTGATGAAGATGACAAGTACAAGCAGCTTGAAGACCGTCTGAATGCTGTGGAGAACTTGAAGATGTCAGGGTTGAATTTTGATGATTTGAGTCTTGTTCCTGGTGTTGTGATTCCTCCCAAGTTCAAAGTTCCTACTTTTGCCAAATATGATGGCATTTCATGTCCTAAGCTTCATCTAAAGTCCTATGTTTAGAAGATCAATCCCCACACTGATGACAGAAAGTTGTGGATGCACTATTTTCAAGAGAGTTTGTCCGGAACTCAATTGGAGTGGTATTATCAGCTAGAGAATGACCGTATCCGTACTTGGAGTGACTTGGCTGATGCTTTCTACAGGCAGTGCAGTATGAGTACAATGCTGAATTGACACCTACTCGCATGCAACTACAGAGCATGTCCATGGGTCGTGACGAGAAGTTCAAAGAGTATGCTCAGAAATGGAGAGATCTAGCAGGCAGAGTTCAACCACCCTTGTCCAATAGGGAGTTGGTTGATATGTTCATGGGAACACTGACAGGCCCATTATTCAATCATCTGATTGGAAACTCTTCAGCCGGATTCACCGAGCTGATACTGACAGGCGAGCGTATTGAAGCTGGTATCAAGAGTGGGAAGATTCAGGTAGAGTCATATGCGAATGCTGCGAAGAGATCTTTTGGTGGTAAGAAAGAAATTATTGCTGTGTATGGTCAGAAAAGCCGAGCCAAGACCGACTGTGCTCAATCTGTGGGAGCATTTGTGATCTCCAATCCTGCATCAGCACAACCTCAGCGAGACAACGCGCGTAACCAGAACGCGCCACGAAGACAGTTTACGAAGATCAACATGCCATTGTCGCAAGCCTTGCAACACATGTTGAAAGCAGAGCTGATTACCTTGAGGGACCCTCCTCAAAACATCAACACTTCCTCTCCGAGATACAATCCTAATGCTAAGTGTGCTTACCATTCCAATAGCCCAGGGCACAATACTGATGATTGTTGGGCTCTGAAGAACAAAATTCAAGATATGATTGAAGCTAAGCAGAATTGAGTTTGACCCTCCTGTTGAGACTCCGAATGTGATGAACGCGCTTATGCCTAACCATGACAAGAGTTCCAATGCTGTTGGAGAGGATACTTATGTTTTCAACATAGATGACTTGACCATTCCTCTGATGACTGTTAAGAAGAATTTGCTGCAAGCCAGTGTCAACCCAGGATGCCCAGAGAATTGTCGTTGGTGTCCATCTGCACCTGATGGTTGTGCTTGGTTGAGAAGACGTGTTCAGTACATGATGGATAACCGTGAGATACTATTTCTGAAACCACCTGTGCAGAAGCTGTGTGAAGATATGTCTAAGATGAAGATCGAAGATGTGAATGAAACTGCACCATCTGCATGGGATACCTTGGGGCAGCCAAGTGGAAAGTACGATTACATGGTGAAGTACACTGTCCTTGATAGCTACAAGATTCCTATTGAAGATGTTAAGGCGACCGGATGGGGTGACGATTTCCCAGAAGACTATGCTGATGTTAATACTATAAGGATTTCCTCTGCTGATCCTGTGCCTAGAGTGGCGCCCTTCATCATTACTTCTCCAAGACCAATTCCATATTCCTCTAACAAAGCTATTCCTTGGAATTACGGATCTGATGTCTACTACCATGGCGTCAAACAAGACCCTCTGACCATTGAAGATCTTACAGTTGAAGCTATCATTCCTGACATTGACAACATCACCGAATCCTGTAAGGTGACCAGAACCGGAAGAGTCTTATCTCCAAAAATCTCTCCTCCCAAAGACATCATGACTCACTCGATTCCATTTATTCAATCCATTCCCCAAGCTAGAGGGAAAGAAACAGTGACTCATCCTGCTCAGCCAGAAGTACCAAAGGAAGTTACTGAAGACACCTCCAAACAAGAAATGGAGGAAATTCTGAAGATTATCAAGAAGAGTGACTACAATGTTGTGGAATACTGGGATGACCGTCCAAAATCTCCATGTTTGCTTTCACTTTGTGCTCGAGGCTCATGCTAACGCCTTGGTGAAGTTTCTAAAGAATGCTCACGTACCGCAAGACACTACTACTGACCAGTTCGAAGTTTGTATTGCTAGCCTGGCTGTCAACAACGGCCTAGGCTTCTCGATGTCGATTTGACTCAAGGAAGGAACACAACAAAGCCTTGCACATCTCTCGTTGAATGCAAGGGCTACATTGTCTCATGTTTTGGTGGATACCGGTTCTCGCTCGAATATCCTTCCAAGACTGCTTTGATCGACTTGATGTTGAAGGTTGGTTCGAGACCCAGAACATTATTGTGAGAGCTTTTGATGGTTCTAAGCTACAAGATTTGGAGAGCTCGTCGCTTATTAAAGTCGGTTCCCGACTTTTGACTCTACTTTTGTCATGGACATCCGTCCACCATTTTGCCTACTTGGACGCCCTTGGATACATGGGGCAGGCGCTGTTACCTCTACCTTACATCAGAAATTGAAGTACCCGGTGAAAGGGAAGGTTGTTACAGTATGTGGTGAAGAAGAATACATGGTCAGTCATCTACAGTCATTCCGATACCTCGAGGTGGAGGGTGAATTCTTTGAGACCCCCTGTCAAGCTTTTGAAACAGTCCCCAGAATCATGCCTGTTGACTCTCCCGTCACTCCTGAAGTTACGCAAGTTCCGCCTAGGATGGCCTCACTGAAAGATGCTCAAGCTGTTGTTGAAGAAGGTAGTACTATTTGGGGACAACTCCCTGACCTTCCTTTCAAATCCGACAAGACTGGTTTAGGCTTCACCATCAAGGGTCAGAAGATGATACGTCGCGAGCGTGCCGGCCAATTTCCTTTCCGCATCAGCCAGAGTGGGATCCATGTTATAGAAGACGACAACAACGACTTCGACATCAGCAAATGGATCTTCCCAACTCCAGACAAAGGGCTCAGCAATTGGAAGACCGAAGACGTCATACCAATCTCCTTTAGCCAGGAGTAATTGCTCTTGTTTTGTTTTGCTTTCCGTATTTCTTTATATTTTGAACAATAAACTCTAAAGCCTAGTCCCTTGCCCGGGGCATCATGGCTCGTTTGTGAGGGTTATTATCTATCATTTGCATATTTTCATTCAATGAAATCGTTGGACTTTTGCATTCAATTGTTGTTTTCTTCCTGTTACTTTATCACCCCTTCAAAAGCTATGTGTTTTTACACACCCACGTGATACAATCGCAGAATCACTCGAATCTCGTTGATAACTATGCTATTTCTAAATATGACTTCGATAATCCGATCTACCAAGCCAAGACGAAGGTGAGGAAAATTGTGATGTGCCGAGAACTTGTCCGATCTACAGCAGAAGAAGAGCGAGTTATACACCACACGAAGAGCAAGTTGAGGTTGTGAATTTTGGTACTGACGAAGACAGAAAAGAGATCAAGATAGGAGCGGATCTTGAGAACAGTGTTAAAGAAAGGTTGGTTTAGATGCTACGAGACTATATTGAGGTTTTTGCTTGGTCGTACGAAGACATGCCAGGTTTAGACACTGATATTGTGGTACACTGATTACCAACAAAAGAAGGTTTTCTCCCAAGAAATGTAGGTTCGATGCGCCCCGAGATGTCGAGAAAATCAAAGTCAAGTTATGAAGCGTTCGCCGGTTTCTTAGCTGTTACTTCTTATCCGTAATGGGTTGCTAATGTGGTACCCGTACCTAAGAAGGATGGCAAGGTACGAATGTGTGTGGATTACAGAGATCTAAACAAAGCAAGTCCGAAAGACGATTTTCCACTTCCTCATATTGATGTTCTGGTTGACAACACCGCTCAGCATAAGGTTTTCTCCTTCATGGATGGTTTCTCCGGTTACAATTAGATCAAAATGGCTCCCGAAGACATGGAGAAGACTACTTTCGTTACACAGTGGGGTACTTTCTGCTATAAGGTTATGCCGTTCGGACTGAAAAACGCAGGCTCCACTTATCAGCGTGCTATGGTAACATTATTTCATGACATGATTCATCACGAGATAGAGGTCTATGTCGACGACATGATAGCTCGATCATAGACTGAAGAAGAACATCTTGATCATTTGCAGAAACTATTTGACAGATTGAAGAAGTACAGACTGAGACTTAATCCTAACAAGTGCACTTTTGGAGTCCAATCCGGTAAACTCCTAGGATTTGTGGTCAGTGGTAAAGGTATTCAAGTTGACCCCGCCAAGGTTAAAGCCATTCAAGAGATGCCAGCTCCCCGTACCGAGAAGGAAGTCAGAGGTTTCTTGGGCCGATTGAACTACATTGCCAGATTCATTGCACACCTAACTGCTACTTGTGAGCCAATCTTCAAACTACTTAAGAAAGATCAAGTGGTAGAATGGAATGACGATTGCTAGATCACTTTTAACAAAATCAAGGAGTACCTACAGAATCCTCCCATCCTGATGCCGCCCGCCGAAGGAAGACGTCTTATCATGTACTTAACAGTGTTAGAGAACTCAATGGGTTGTGTGTTGGGGCAACATGACGAGTCTGGTCGAAAAGAGCATGCAATATACTACCTTAGCAAAAAGTTCACCGACTGTGAAACAAGATACTCATAGCTCGAGAAAACTTGCAACGCTTTGGCTTTTGCTCACGACTAAGACAGTATATGTTGACTCACACTACTTTGTTGATTTCCAAGATGGATCCGATAAAATACATATTTGAGAAGCCAACTCTCTCCGGAAGAATAGCAAGATGGCAAATGATCCTGACCGAATACGACATCCAATACACTTCTCAGAAAGCGATCAAAGGAAGTGTAGTAGCCGATCATTTGGCTCATCAAGCCGTAAATGACTATCAGTCTATGCAGTTCGAATTTCCAGATGAAGATGTTTTTCTAGTTACTGATTACGAAGAGCCAGGCCCGGACGAAGGACCTGAACAAGGATCCCCATGGACCATGGTCTTTGATGGAGCCTCAAACGCACTTGGCAATGGCATTGGCGCCATCAATACATCCCCTACAGGCGGACATACTCCTTTCACCGCCAGATTATGTTTCAGTTGCACTAACAACATGGCCGAATACGAAGCGTGCATCATGGGTATCAAAGCTGCTATTGACTTAAGAATCAAATTCTTGCAAGTGTATGGAGACTTAGCTTTAGTGATCAGTCAGATTAAGGGCGAGAGGGATACGAAGCATCCGAATCTCATTCCGTATCGAGAGCATGTTCTGAGTTTGATTCCCTACTTTGAAGAGATCACTTTCAACCACATTCCACGAGAAGAGAATCAGTTGGCAGACGCACTAGCTACCATGTCATCTATGTTCAAGGTCAGATGGGACAACGAGGCTCCACAGATCATCATTGAAAGGTTTGACGAACCAGCGTATTGTTATGAGCTTGACACAGAAGAGAAACCTTGGTACTACAACGTGAAGAGGTATCTTGAGACTCGGGAGTATCCCGCAGGGGCATCTGTCAACGATAGGAAATTCTTGAGAAGATTTGCATCCAAATTCTTCCTCAGCAACGGCATCTTATACAAGCGCAACCACGACTTGTGCTTACTTTCGCTGTGTAGACCGAAAAAACAGCGGAACATATTATGGAAGAGTTACACGAAGGCGCGTTTGGTACCCACTCCAGTGGACACACGATGGCTAAGAAGATTTTGAGGACAGGTTACTATTGGTCCACCATGGAAGCTGATTGTCACCGCTATGCTCGATCTTGTCACAAATGCTAGATTTATGCAGACAAAGTGCACGTACCTCTGAATGTTCTAACAGCTCCTTGGCCTTTTGCAATGTGGGGCATTGACATGATCGGAGAAATCAAGCCCACAGCTTCCAACGGACACCGTTTCATCCTTGTGGCAATTGATTACTTCACCAAATGGGTAGAAGCAGCCTCGTTCGCATCTGTTACCAAGAATGTTGTAGCTCAATTCATCAAACATAATCTTATCTGTCGGTATGGCACTCCCGAAAGGATTATCACAGATAACGGCTCTAATCTCAACAACAAGATGATCACTGAAATCTGCACGCAGTTCAAGATCAAGCATCACAACTCTTCTCCTTATCGACCTAAGATGAATGGCGTAGTGGAAGCCGCCAACAAGAACATTAAGAAGATTATGCAGAAGATGACAGTGACTTATAAGGATTGGCATGAGATGTTACCATTTGCTCTTTATGGTTATCGCACTACAGTACGGACATCAACAGGGGCAACCCCCTTCTCTCTTGTATACGGTATGGAAGCGGTCCTACCAATCGAGGTTCAGATCCCCTCAACCAGAGTCCTCCAGGATGCAGAATTACACGAAGAGGATTGGATTCAGACCCGCCTTGACCAGATTAATTTGATTGATGAGAAACGACTCGCATCCATCTGCCATGGACAAATCTATCAGAAGCGAATGATCAGAGCATTTAACAAGAAGGTCAAGCACCGAGTTTATCAAGTCGGTGATCTAGTAGTCAAGCGCATTATTCTTCCACAAGGTGATCCCAGGGGCAAATGGACTCCCACCTATGAGGGACCATTTGTAGTCAAGACGGTATTTTCTGGCGGAGCTATGATACTTAGCACCATGGATGGTGAAGACTTCCCACACCCGTGAACGCATATAGTCAAAAATACTACGCATAAAGAGACCCGCTAGGTCGATGACCTAGGCAAAAGTGGCATCTGGCGAACCAAAAGGGTTCGGGCAAAAATTAAGGATATATAAAAATGTACACCGGCAAGTCGAAAACCGAAAAGGCGGCTTGGGCAAAAAGGGTATCCCAGACTGAAAACCGAAAGGGCGGTCTAGGCAAAAGTTAGGGATTTAAGCGCACGACTATGTCTCGTCCGGATCACCTACTTCGGACTACTATCGAGATTCAAGATTCAAATGGCGACGATCAGTCTACTCACTTTCTACTGACAACAAGGAGATGAGATAGTTGAAATATATGAGTACTAGCATAGTTGGAACTTAACGAGATTGTTTCCGCATAGCTTTTTACCTTTCTTGTGTATAAACTATTTGGCCATACACATTTCAAATAAATACAAGTTCTTTCTCTTTACAATTTTCACTGTTGTTGTTTGCATAAAGTCCAATGTTTGCTTTGAATGATTATATGCATCTAACAATAAGAATCTAATCACGAACATGCGAAAAGTGAACGAACAAAAGTAATTGCTACAGGCTCCAGGAATTGAGATGACGACGAAAGTCACCAATACATTTTCCCCACAGAGCATAATCCCCACAGAGGTGTCAATCACCACAAACCTTCCCCAGCGGAGTAGAAGAAAATCCCCAAGCGGTGGTTCCACTCATCTTAACCGGATTGCACCTGTCTTCGAGCAGTAACATTTCATCCCCAGCCGAGATATTTATCCCCGGCGGATGTCTCGCAACCATTCCCCTTTTCTCCAGCAGCAGTGTCCAGACCCAGAACTTGGTCAGATAGTGCACCGGAGGAAACCTACGTCCTCTTTCCCCCGTCAGAGATTACAACGGGCTCCAGATCCTTCTAACCCGGTCTCCCATCAACTACCAAATGCTCTCCGGCAAGATTTACACTCAAAATCCCCCAGTAGAGTACCTCCATATTTCTCCCCAACAGGGTCTACGCACAAGATCCTCAGTGGCATGTCTCTATCATCCTCAACAAAATCTAGGCCCAAGACTTGGTCAAATAGTGCATTGGAGGAATCAAAGTTATCCTTCTTCTCAGGATTTCCATCCTCAAACAGAAGTCAGGAATCCTCAAGCAGAACATCCGCATCTTCTTCAAGATGGATATGTTTTGAAATACCACAACATCTATCATTCATACATTATTCATAAAAGTCATAACTTGTGCATATGTCATTCATACACATTGTCATACATCATACTTTGCATAAAGACTAACAATATTCTGTCAAAGTTTCTCTTGTTTTCTCCAAAACAGGTGAGAATCACTTTCGAAGCAAACAGGTCCAAGATTAATACCCGAATCCAGACGGGAGAACTATCTAAAAGACCGCCCCTAGTTGTCCTCTTGACAACTGGTCCAGGATTAAGACCCGAATCCAGACGGGAAAACCATCCGAACGACCAGCCTCGCTGTTCTCCAACAGTGGATCCAGGATTAACACCCGAAGCTAGACGGGAAACCCTATCCGAACGATCACAAGTTATCCTCCGATAACAGGCAGTGAAGCAACACCCGATGCACAACAGGGAAGCTATCCACATTATTGCCAACTACTATCCCTCAGAGTAATCAGCACGAAGATATATTCTGACTCTCTTATTATTAACAACAACTACAGAGTCCAGCGGACGACTCGGTTGCCTTGGATGGCATCTTAAGCCCATCTCCGACTACTTATCAACATTTCTCCACCTTCAGAATGCTGCATATTTGGTTAAAAATCAATACAAACCAATAAGTTCATTCAAAGGTGAGCACGAAGTCTAACGTATGACTCCCTCCGGATGGCATCTTAAGCCCATCTCCATGCTCTTTCCAGAAACATCTACAGAGCCTAACATATGGTTCACTCCCCAGCATCGATCTTTCCAGATGGCATCTTAAGCCCATCTCCGTCAGTTCTCCTATCTAGACAACAATCTCGAGTCTAGAGTACGACTCATTCCCCAGCGAAGTCTCTAACTCCTCCAAATGGCATCTGTAAGCCCATCCCCGCATCATCAGCCAACAGCGAGTGCAAATTTTCAGGTGTACTCAAGTGTTCAATCATCTTCTACCTTCAGGTCACGAAAGGCGAACATGCCAATCTAACCCTTCCAGTACAAGAAGATTGAACAGGGGCAGCTGTCATACCCCAAAATTTGCCCTGCATCTTCTCAAGACATTTCATGCATCCATACTCAAGGATCCCTCAAAGGTTGATCTGACAAACCCACTCCTAGACAATCAACCCAAACTAGGGTTTGGCATTTCTCAGATCCAAATAGACTTCCAACACTTCCAATGGTCATCATGCCTCCTCATATGCTTCAAAGATTCTACATGTCAAGTTTCAAGCCTTACAAGTCAAGATTGCTCAGACAATTGCTCAGATGGTTGAAAATTAGTTGTATTGGACAATAAGTCAACTGTGGTCAACATACAGTCAAACTTCATAATTTTTGGTCAACATCCTCACTTTGAAGTTAAATTCATCATTTGATCAAGGGTTGATCATGATTCATCAAGAAAACTCAAGATTTGCTCAGAAATCAAACTTTCTAAATTAGGGTTTCTAGGTGAAAAGTCAACTGAACTTTGACTGATCATAACTTCATCATACTTTCTCAAAAAAATTTTCACCACCTCTTGTTTTTAAGGAAATTCAATTCTCTACATCTTCATGTCTCACAAGAATGTTCAAAAAATGCTTCATTTGGAAAGTATGGATCAAAACATTACAGGTCCTTTTCAAAGTCAACAAAAAGTCAACTTTTTGCTTTGAAGTTTTTTGAGCATGGAAACTCTAATTGAGATGAGACCAAAGAGGTTGGTTAGAGGACTCTTAGAGATTTCCAAAAAGTCCAAGAACACTCAAAAATGTGGAAAATTGAGCAAGATACACCCTTCACAAGTTGGGCAATTTTGAAGAAGTGCACAAAGAGAGATACTTCTAAAAATCAAAATTTTTGCAAATGGGCTTACTTTTTCTTCATCCAAACTTGTTCCTTATGCAATTAGGAATATCCAAGCACAATGCCACAAGTTTTTATTTTATTTTTCTATTTAATTTGTATTTTATTCATTTAAATGCAAATTAAATTCAAAAATAAAGTATAAAATCAAAATTAAATGCAAACTTGATTTTTCTCTCTTCCTTGAGATCCAAGCAATTCAATAAAGCCAGCAAATTTCGAAATTTGGATTGATATGGCAAGATTTGATTGAAAATTGACCAAAAAATGAAAATTTGATTTTGTACAAAAATCAAATTTGATTTGCATTGATTAGTGATTGATTCTTCCTCAAATCAACTCCAAATTCATCTACTATATATATTTAACACATGCCACACGAATTAGGGTAGAAAAATTGGCTGGAGAAACCCTTATTGAAGCTCAAAAAACCGTTGTACACAAGCTACTAGCAGCCATCGATCCAGTGGTTTTCAATTGCTTTTGAGGGTTCAAACACATTGCTTGGCATCCCTGGAAGCATTCCAGACTCTTACATTGCTCAAAACCATCTAGAATCAAAGAATCCGAATTCGGTTTGTTCAAGAAAATTTCAAAATCGTATTTCAATTATCATGCATTTTTAACATGTTTTATTGTTGTTTTTGTGATTAGTGATGAGTTTGCAAGCGATCTGGGCAGATTAATTGTGTTTCTATGGCCTGGAACTCGATATGCCATGATTAGGGTTCTTGACCACGATTTAGGGTTTTCCTTAAACGGAAAAATTGGACCACGAAACTATTACCATTGCATTCAGAATGATGTCCTGAATCGAACCATGGTCTTAGAATTCATTTATATTACTTGTGTATGATTTTCGATTTTGCCAGGGTTGTAGCGTCGAGCAAAGGCCGACGCTGAATTTTCAAAAATTCAAATCGGGGAAGATGAAGTCTGGCGCGAGTTTGGTGCCACCAGGAGACGACGCGTGTTTACATTCCACTCGTTCCAGTTTCCAAACAGTTGGACACGCTGGCTCAGTTGGTTAAGGCGTTCACTATGCAAAGATACTCCTCCAGGTCCCCCGTTCGAACCATGCCAGGACCGGTTTTTCTATTTTTCTTTACAAACTCAATTCTTTTTCATATTTTTCATATTTTATTTATTTAATATTTTCACATGCATTTTAATTCTTTTCATAATTTTTATTCATGCATTAGAAATCATCAAAAATATTTTTCCTTTTTGCATTACTTTCATAAAATGTTTATTTAATTTATAAAATTAAAAAATATTATTTTTGCATGCATATTTAATTTTATTTCTAATTTACTATTTAAATCACTTTTAATTAGTTTTTAATTATTGAATCATCTCCAAAAAATCCAAAAAATTTATTTTAGCATATTAATGTTATTTCCAGCATGAAATATTTTTCTCATTCAAAAATTTGTATTTTTACTAACATTTTCCTCTTATTCGATTCATCTCGTATTTTTCGATTTCTCATCTTTTCACAGGTTATCCCGTTTCGGACGATTCTTTTTTACCGTTTTCTTTTTTCCAATAATGTAATTGCTCATGGGATGTAATAATTTAATTAGGGCTTTTATTTTCCGCAAGTTTAAATTATGTATCTGCCCCAAAGCCATGTAATAGCGTAGGATTTATCTTTCCGCACCTTTACATTCCCGCATTTTAATTTCCGCATCTTATTAACTGTTAGTAATTAGGCGTGTATGGAAAGACTAAAATCAACATAGCTCACTCTAATTTTCAAGATAAAATATCTGAATTAACACACTCTTTTCACACATGCACCCCTTAGGGTAATTCTCTCTCGTTGCCTTTACGAATTCAAATGGTCAAGTCCCTCGAACGTAGAGGTATTCTAGCACCGTTGCCTTCAAAACAAATCATCATAGTCCCTTCAATACAAAGATCATAAGACCCACGATGTCGGCTCCAAATACATGATCTTGACCCTCGATTGTCGCCTACGAAAAATGATGATAGTCCCTTCGAATGTGCTAGGATACTTCCTACAAGTTGCCTTCTCTGACCATCCGATGTCCCTTCGAATGTCCCGCTTACATCCAACGAATAGGGTTACCTACCAACCAATGGTATGGATAGCACTATTCTAAGGGAACGTAAAAATACGAAAACGACCATTTTGAGTAGGTAATAAGACTTTTAGTTGCTTGCTCTATCAAAATACTTTTCACACCTCACACTTTTGTCAAAGTTCAAACTCTTTTCAAAAACGAAACATTTCCGAACACTTTGTATACATTCCTACATGAAATCATTAAAAAGTCAAAGTAAAATTCCTTTTCAAAACATCTTTTTCAAACACACGGAAAGCACAATTTTAAAGTGATCTAAGAGCAACTAAGAGCCCGTAGATAACTACGGATGGAAAGGGGTGCTAATACCTTCCCTTTTCATAACCCTCTCCCTTACTCAGAATCTAACGAAGGTCTTTTTATGTACTTTTTACCTTTCCTTAATTGGATAAAAGAAAAGTCGGTGGCGACTCTTGCTATCCGCACATTTGCGATACAAATCCTACAAAGTCAGTTCAGTGTATTACAGGGTGTCAGGAGGAGACAATAATGCTTCCGCTGCTAAAAAATCATACAACTGTTTTAAGATGAAGGAAAGTGAGACCAATGCTATGTTTGGAAAGAATTATAGAGGAAAACCTCAACATGCTAATCAGGCTACAGTTCCCTATGCACAATATCCTTATGTAGTTGTTGTTCCATATGGTGGCACCCCTTACCAGCAAACACCTGTACAAGTGCTTGCCCCTGCTGCTGCTCAAGCTTCCCCAGTTCAGGCTCAACAACAAAACAGAAATCATAATGAACATCTTCCTCAACAACAACCTTTCCAAAGGTATACTATACGTGACATTCAACCAATTCATATGACATACTCACAGTTGCTTCCGTATCTGATCCAAGATGGTACTGTAGTGCCTAGAGAAATGCGACCACTACCTGGAATAGAATCAATGTCGTGGTATAATGCGAATTCTAGATGTAGTTACCATGCTAACAGTCCTGGGGACTCAACTAAAGATTGCTTTGCTTTCAAATGCAAAGTCCAGGGTCTGATTGATGATAAAGCTCTTTGTTTTGCTGATGTTCCTAGTGTGGCTAATAATCTGTTGCCTAAGCATGGGGCACCTGCTATCAATGCCATATGTGATGACGAAAGGGTGCTTGTGAAGGATGTAGACCAGGTGAAGATGTCCCTAGAAGAAGTCTTTGAACATTTGGACAGTGCAGATTTGATTGGACAGGGGCATGATAATTGCCAAGTTTGTTGTGTTGATCCGAGCGAGTGTCCTGGATTCAAGTTGTATCTACAGAAGCTGATGGATCGAAATGAAATACAGTTTCGCCAAGCTTTGGCTACTGTGTGAAATCAAGCCTCTCCAAATATTAGTTTTGATGAAGACATCTTTTAGAAGAAAATGATCATTACAAAAGAATGGAAAAAGTCTTGAAGATTAGAAGAATTATTATTAAAGAATCAACAATGTCAAAAGGTATAAATAATTCTTAAACTTGAATATAGATGTTCACAAATATGCATTCATAATCATATACATATGCCATATGTTTAACAAAAGAAAAAAATATGTTTGAAATCTTTTTCAAAAAGAATTTTTGAAAATAAACTTTCAGGAACCGGTTCTGACCATTATGGGAACCGGGTTCCAAACTTTTTCAAAAAACACGTCCCTGGTTTTTATACCAGGAACCGGGTTGTACCTATAGGGGAACCGGTTCCTGAGTGTTATTTTTGAATTCCTAGTTATAACGTTCACTAGGAACCGAGTTCTGCCTGTGTCGGAACCGGTTCCCAGCGAACCAGTGCAGATTTTCTTTTGATTTTTGAACATATTTCAAATGATATTCATTCATGGTTGCATTGCATCTTTTCATACTAAATGGCATGAATGAAAAGGGATGTGTGACATTATAAATAGTGCAGAATTTTCAAATTCAAATTACCTTCTTCAATTAACAATTTTCATCATTTCAAATTGTCATATTCTTACAAACTTTCATGTGTTCTTACAAAGTCATAATTTTGTGAAACTTGCCATATACATTTTCAATCATTACAAGTTTCATACATGCATTGTGAACATTTATAATCATTGTTTGAGAATTGTTTATTTCTTGAAGAAGAAGATCAATCAAAGATTGATAGTGCTCTCAATCTCTTTCAAATAAATCATTGTATTACAAAAAGAATATATTCCCTTACTATCCAGGATTGTTGGAAGTAAGTGTTGTGATTTGAAGAGGATTGTTCTTCATTCACATTAGTGTTTGGTTTTTGACCTTAAAGGTGTTAAGAACCTTTGGTCACCCTATAGGTTTAGATAGTAAGCATAGGCTGTACAATTATTCTAAACTATAGTGAAATCTCTTTCGTGTTGGAAAGGGGACTGGAGTACTCTCGGA
This sequence comes from Vicia sativa, assembly GCA_021764765.1. Classification (NCBI taxonomy): domain Eukaryota; kingdom Viridiplantae; phylum Streptophyta; class Magnoliopsida; order Fabales; family Fabaceae; genus Vicia; species Vicia sativa. Next base: position 102,257,300 of record CM038794.1, read on the forward strand.
TTGTAAGGGGAACCAGGATATATCGTTGTGTTCTTTACTTTTCTGCATTTATCGCTTTCATCACCATAACCAAGAAAAGATAAGAAATAGTCAAAAACCTTCAAACACTTAACCACAAAAATTACTACAAGTATTCTCATAAAACCGAATAAATTTTTATATACCTAATTCACCCCCCCCCTCTTAGGCACTCTTAGACTTACAATTGGCATCAGAGCAAGTTATAGGTAACTTGTTCCTAAAGATCCATAATGGCTTCCGCAAATCCAAATCCGGTTTTCAAAGATGGTGGTAGTAACAACAAGCCTCCATTGTTTTGTGGTGAATACTTTGACTTTTGGAAAATTCGCATGAAGGCTCATCTTGAAGAAGCGCAAGGAGAAGAAATATGGAATGCTGTTGAGAATGGTCCATTCACTCCGGTGTGTGTTGTCAATGGTGTTGGGTCATCAAATCCTAAAGCATCATGGGATGACGATGACAAGAAAAAAGTTCTCTTCGACAAAAAGGAAATCAACATTCTCCAAAGTGCTCTTAATATGGATGAATTTTTCCGAATATCGGCATGTACAACGGCAAAGGAAATTTGGGATACTCTTGTAGAAACTCATGAAGGAACCGCCGAAGTCAAAAGGTCTAGATTGAACACTTTGAGTCAAGAATATGAATTATTCAGAATGCTGCCCGGAGAATCCATCCTTGACTTGCAAAAGAGATTCGTTCACTTGACAAATCACTTGAAGGCACTTGGTAAAACTTTAACTAACGATGAATTAAATCTTAAAGTGCTTAGGTCTTTAACTAGGGAATGGCAACCAAAAGTGACGGCAATATCCGAAAAGAAAAGCCTAGCAACTATGACTTTCGCAACATTATTCGGAAAGCTTCAAGAATATGAAACGGAACTTGGAAGACTTGAAAAACATGAAATCCAAGTAAGAGATTCAAAAGACATTGCTTTAAAGACAAGGATCAAATATCATGATAGCAATCAAGAGGATGAATCCACTAGTAGTGAAGATGAAGCTTTTATCAAGAAGTTTGAAAAATTTCTAAGAAAAGAAAAGAAAAAGGATATCATTAAAATGGAAGCACCATCAAGGAAAATTAAATTTTTTGAATGTGGAGAAAAAGGTCATGTCAAAAGTGAATGCCCTACACTTGAAAGGAAGAATAAACATTTCAAAGGAAAGAAGGACAAAAGGCCAAGAGAAAGCATATATAGCATGGGATGATAATGAAATAAGCTCATCATCAGATAAAGAACATGCAAATCTTGCATTTATAACAACACACAATTCTGAAGATGAAGAAGGCGAGGTTAGTAATGATAACTCTCTTTATGATAATGATGCACAAGGTGCTATAGATGAACTATTAAATGAATGCAAAATTCTATATAAGACTATTTCATCTCAAAAGAAATTAATTTCATCTTTAGAAGAAAAAGTTAAAACTATTGAAAAAGAACATAAAGTTGAAAAAGAAAAGATGATTAGTGATCAAAAACAGAATTTTGTATGCAATAATTGTGAATCACTTTCTTTCCAAATTGTTCAATTAAAAAGAGTCCTAGAAAGGTATGAAAAAGGACAAGTTGGATTGGAAAATGTTCTTAGCACTCAAAGATATCCTAAAGATAAAAGTGGACTTGGTTTTTCAAAATTTTCTCAACCAAGTTCCAACAAAACTATCTTTGTTAAGGCTAATAACCAACTAATTCAAGAGAAAGTGAATAAGCCTAAAGTAGTTCATCATTATCCTAAAAATGAAAGAGTTGTTAAGAATAATTCTTATCCTCCTAGATATATAAGTAATTTTGAACCTACTTGTTTCTATTGTGGTATTAAAGGCCACACACCTAATGCTTGCTATATAAGAAACTTTGGTGTTCCAAGTGGGCATTATGTGTGGGTCAAGAAAGGAACTAACGATGATGGACCCAAAGCACATTGGGTACCAAATCAAACTTAATTTGTTTTGTAGATGTGCTTAGAGACCACTTCAAACTTTTGATATCTCGATAAGTGGTGACTCTAAGTATTTGATGGGAGATTAATTTAACTTTCAAATCTAGTCTTAAAGGCCAAGTGTTATCTCACATTTTGGGAATACCTTAAAGGAAGAATTCTTGGCATAGTCAAAGTTGTAACACTTTAACTTTCACATCCATTAAAGATGTTCTTTATGATGAAGGACTAAAGCACAATCTTCTAGAAAGACAACTTTATGACAAAAGGCTTCAAGTTCATCTAAGGTGAATGTTTGATGAAGTCTCTTACCTGAGGTAAAAATCATAAGTATAAGTTGTTTTTATTTTCCAAAATTTCACAATATACTTTGTGAGTCTTTTCCCATCCTTTTTGCTAATGACAAAGGGGGAGAAGATATATATGTGTATGTGTATGCTTGTCTCTAACTATTGCAGAGCCCCAAAGATGTAAAATTATCTTAAATCAAGGGAGAGCTTTGATCAAGGGGGAGTTATCAAAGATAGGGGGAGCAATCACATAAGACACTATCATTTGTTCTACATATTAAAAGCACCTCAACTTTCAATGGGTTGTCATCATCAAAAAGGGGGAGAATGTGAAATCAAGCCTCTTCAAATATTAGTTTTGATGAAGACATCTTTTAGAAGCAAATGATCATTACAAAAGAATGGAAAAAGTCTTGAAGATTAGAAGAATTATTATTAAAGAATCAACAATGTCAAAAGGTATAAATAATTCTTAAACTTGAATATAGATGTTCACAAATATGCATTCATAATCATATACATATGCCATATGTTTAACAAAAGAAAAAAATATGTTTGAAATCTTTTTCAAAAAGAATTTTTGAAAATAAACTTTCAGGAACCGGTTCTGACCATTATGGGAACCGGGTTCCAAACTTTTTCAAAAAACACGTCCCTGGTTTTTGTACCAGGAATTGGGTTGTACCTATAGGGGAACCGGTTCCTGAGTGTTATTTTTGAATTCCTAGTTATAACGTTCACTAGGAACCGAGTTCTGCCTGTGTCGGAACCGGTTCCCAGCGAACCAGTGCAGATTTTCTTTTGATTTTTGAACATATTTCAAATGATATTCATTCATGGTTGCATTGCATCTTTTCATACTAAATGGCATGAATGAAAAGGGATGTGTGACATTATAAATAGTGCAGAATTTTCAAATTCAAATTACCTTCTTCAATTAACAATTTTCATCATTTCAAATTGTCATATTCTTACAAACTTTCATGTGTTCTTACAAAGTCATAATTTTGTGAAACTTGCCATATACATTTTCAATCATTACAAGTTTCATACATGCATTGTGAACATTTATAATCATTGTTTGAGAATTGTTTATTTCTTGAAGAAGAAGATCAATCAAAGATTGATAGTGCTCTCAATCTCTTTCAAATAAATCATTGTATTACAAAAAGAATATATTCCCTTACTATCCAGGAATGTTGGAAGTAAGTGTTGTGATTTGAAGAGGATTGTTCTTCATTCACATTAGTGTTTGGTTTTTGACCTTAAAGGTGTTAAGAACCTTTGGTCACCCTATAGGTTTAGATAGTAAGCATAGGCAGTACAATTATTCTAAACTATAGTGAAATCTCTTTCGTGTTGGAAAGGGGACTGGAGTACTCTCGGATTGTGAGGGGAACCAGGATATATCGCTGTGTTCTTTACTTTTCTGCATTTATCGCTTTCATCACCATAACCAAGAAAAGATAAGAAATAGTCAAAAACCTTCAAACACTTAACCACAAAAATTACTACAAGTATTCTCATAAAACCGAATAAATTTTTATATACCTAATTCACCCCCCCCCTCTTAGGCACTCTTAGACTTACAATTGGCATCAGAGCAAGTTATAGGTAACTTGTTCCTAAAGATCCATAATGGCTTCCGCAAATCCAAATCCGGTTTTCAAAGATGGTGGTAGTAACAACAAGCCTCCATTGTTTTGTGGTGAATACTTTGACTTTTGGAAAATTCGCATGAAGGCTCATCTTGAAGCGCAAGGAGAAGAAATATGGAATGCTGTTGAGAATGGTCCATTCACTCCGGTGTGTGTTGTCAATGGTGTTGGGTCATCAAATCCTAAAGCATCATGGGATGACGATGACAAGAAAAAAGTTCTCTTCGACAAAAAGGAAATCAACATTCTCCAAAGTGCTCTTAATATGGATGAATTTTTCCGAATATCGGCATGTACAACGGCAAAGGAAATTTGGGATACTCTTGTAGAAACTCATGAAGGAACCGCCGAAGTCAAAAGGTCTAGATTGAACACTTTGAGTCAAGAATATGAATTATTCAGAATGCTGCCCGGAGAATCCATCCTTGACTTGCAAAAGAGATTCGTTCACTTGACAAATCACTTGAAGGCACTTGGTAAAACTTTAACTAACGATGAATTAAATCTTAAAGTGCTTAGGTCTTTAACTAGGGAATGGCAACCAAAAGTGACGGCAATATCCGAAAAGAAAAGCCTAGCAACTATGACTTTCGCAACATTATTCGGAAAGCTTCAAGAATATGAAACGGAACTTGGAAGACTTGAAAAACATGAAATCCAAGTAAGAGATTCAAAAGACATTGCTTTAAAGACAAGGATCAAATATCATGATAGCAATCAAGAGGATGAATCCACTAGTAGTGAAGATGAAGCTTTTATCAAGAAGTTTGAAAAATTTCTAAGAAAAGAAAAGAAAAAGGATATCATTAAAATGGAAGCACCATCAAGGAAAATTAAATTTTTTGAATGTGGAGAAAAAGGTCATGTCAAAAGTGAATGCCCTACACTTGAAAGGAAGAATAAACATTTCAAAGGAAAGAAGGACAAAAGGCCAGAGAAAGCATATATAGCATGGGATGATAATGAAATAAGCTCATCATCAGATAAAGAACATGCAAATCTTGCATTTATAACAACACACAATTCTGAAGATGAAGAAGGCGAGGTTAGTAATGATAACTCTCTTTATGATAATGATGCACAAGGTGCTATAGATGAACTATTAAATGAATGCAAAATTCTATATAAGACTATTTCATCTCAAAAGAAATTAATTTCATCTTTAGAAGAAAAAGTTAAAACTATTGAAAAAGAACATAAAGTTGAAAAAGAAAAGATGATTAGTGATCAAAAACAGAATTTTGTATGCAATAATTGTGAATCACTTTCTTTCCAAATTGTTCAATTAAAAAGAGTCCTAGAAAGGTATGAAAAAAGGACAAGTTGGATTGGAAAATGTTCTTAGCACTCAAAGATATCCTAAAGATAAAAGTGGACTTGGTTTTTCAAAATTTTCTCAACCAAGTTCCAACAAAACTATCTTTGTTAAGGCTAATAACCAACTAATTCAAGAGAAAGTGAATAAGCCTAAAGTAGTTCATCATTATCCTAAAAATGAAAGAGTTGTTAAGAATAATTCTTATCCTCCTAGATATATAAGTAATTTTGAACCTACTTGTTTCTATTGTGGTATTAAAGGCCACACACCTAATGCTTGCTATATAAGAAACTTTGGTGTTCCAAGTGGGCATTATGTGTGGGTCAAGAAAGGAACTAACGATGATGGACCCAAAGCACATTGGGTACCAAATCAAACTTAATTTGTTTTGTAGATGTGCTTAGAGACCACTTCAAACTTTTGATATCTCGATAAGTGGTGACTCTAAGTATTTGATGGGAGATTAATTTAACTTTCAAATCTAGTCTTAAAGGCCAAGTGTTATCTCACATTTTGGGAATACCTTAAAGGAAGAATTCTTGGCATAGTCAAAGTTGTAACACTTTAACTTTCACATCCATTAAAGATGTTCTTTATGATGAAGGACTAAAGCACAATCTTCTAGAAAGACAACTTTATGACAAAAGGCTTCAAGTTCATCTAAGGTGAATGTTTGATGAAGTCTCTTACCTGAGGTAAAAATCATAAGTATAAGTTGTTTTTATTTTCCAAAATTTCACAATATACTTTGTGAGTCTTTTCCCATCCTTTTTGCTAATGACAAAGGGGGAGAAGATATATATGTGTATGTGTATGCTTGTCTCTAACTATTGCAGAGCCCCAAAGATGTAAAATTATCTTAAATCAAGGGAGAGCTTTGATCAAGGGGGAGTTATCAAAGATAGGGGGAGCAATCACATAAGACACTATCATTTGTTCTACATATTAAAAGCACCTCAACTTTCAATGGGTTGTCATCATCAAAAAGGGGGAGAATGTGAAATCAAGCCTCTTCAAATATTAGTTTTGATGAAGACATCTTTTAGAAGCAAATGATCATTACAAAAGAATGGAAAAAGTCTTGAAGATTAGAAGAATTATTATTAAAGAATCAACAATGTCAAAAGGTATAAATAATTCTTAAACTTGAATATAGATGTTCACAAATATGCATTCATAATCATATACATATGCCATATGTTTAACAAAAGAAAAAAATATGTTTGAAATCTTTTTCAAAAAGAATTTTTGAAAATAAACTTTCAGGAACCGGTTCTGACCATTATGGGAACCGGGTTCCAAACTTTTTCAAAAAACACGTCCCTGGTTTTTGTACCAGGAATTGGGTTGTACCTATAGGGGAACCGGTTCCTGAGTGTTATTTTTGAATTCCTAGTTATAACGTTCACTAGGAACTGGGTTCTTCCTGTGTCGGAACCGGTTCCCAGCGAACCAGTGCAGATTTTCTTTTGATTTTTGAACATATTTCAAATGGTATTCATTCATGGTTGTATTGCATCTTTTCATACTAAATGGCATGAATGAAAAAGGATGTGTGACATTATAAATAGTGCAGAATTTTCAAATTCAAATTACCTTCTTCAATTAACAATTTTCATCATTTCAAATTGTCATATTCTTACAAACTTTCATGTGTTCTTACAAAGTCATAATTTTGTGAAACTTGCCATATACATTTTCAATCATTACAAGTTTCATACATGCATTGTGAACATTTATAATCATTGTTTGAGAATTGTTTATTTCTTGAAGAAGAAGATCAATCAAAGATTGATAGTGCTCTCAATCTCTTTCAAATAAATCATTGTATTACAAAAAGAATATATTCCCTTACTATCCAGGAATGTTGGAAGTAAGTGTTGTGATTTGAAGAGGATTGTTCTTCATTCACATTTGTGTTTGGTTTTTGACCTTAAAGGTGTTAAGAACCTTTGGTCACCCTATAGGTTTAGATAGTAAGCATAGGCTGTACAATTATTCTAAACTATAGTGAAATCTCTTTCGTGTTGGAAAGGGGACTGGAGTACTCTCGGATTGTGAGGGGAACCAGGATATATCGCTGTGTTCTTTACTTTTCTGCATTTATCGCTTTCATCACCATAACCAAGAAAAGATAAGAAATAGTCAAAAACCTTCAAACACTTAACCACAAAAATTACTACAAGTATTCTCTTAAAACCGAATAAATTTTTATATACCTAATTCACCCCCTCTTAGGCACTCTTAGACTTACATACTGATGATGTTGCAGTTGTGGTACCAATAATGAAGTTTGATAGATCTCCTACAAAATTCGTTATTCCAATCCCAAATGATGAGCAGGCGATGGTTGTTGGAAGAAATTCTGCGAAGCTTGTTATCCCAATTCCGAGGAATGAATCCATGATGAGTATTGATAGACCTCCCACAAGTTTGGTCGCTCCAATTCCGAAAAGCAAGCTAGCATCAGCTGCTGAGCCTATGGTGATTTACCCTCCCACTCAAATCCCTTATGAAAGCACTAAGGATGTACCATGGAACTACGCCCCTGCAGTACATGTGGGCGGTAAGCCAATTGTCTTGAAAGAACCTGATGTTGTCAATATTGCCGAAACAAACGGTATGACCCCCAGCGGTCGTATATTCAGCCCGAAAGTATTGCAGAATAAGGTCGTTGAGAAGACGTCGGTGCCCCCCATCGTGAAGAATACTAGTGTTACCCCAAACACAGGATCTTCAAAGAGCATGTCTACTCCGGATGAAACCCTGAAGATCATAAAGAAAAGTGACTATCAAGTAGTCGAACAACTCAATCCAACTCCTTCGAAGATCTCAATTTCGGATTTACTTGCAAATTCAGAAGCGCATCGATCATCATTGTTCAAGTTTCTCAATGAGGCTTATGTTAATGAGGAGATTTCTGTGAACCATCTAGAAGGTGGTATGTCCAATCTAAGTTCTAGTAGTTGCTTGACATTTACGGATGCTGACTTAGCCCCGTGTGGCGTAATCATAACAGGGCACTCCATATCTTTGTTATTTATGGTCACACTACTCTAGCTAGAGTCCTTGTGGATACAGGGTCATCCTTGAATGTGATTCCCAAGGTAACCCTTGATTAGTTGAATGTCGGAAATGCTGAGCTAAGACCCAGTAATATGGTAGTGAAAGCATTTTATGTCTCGAAAAGTATGGTGATGGGTGAGGTTGATCTCCCGGTGCTCATAGGACCACAGGTATTCCAATTAGCTTTCCAAGTTTCTGATATATTTCCAGCATACAGCTGCCTATTGGGGAGGCCATGGATTCATAGTGTAGGAGCTATTACGTCTACACTCCATCAGAAGATGAAATTCGCAATACAGGGAAAATTGGCAATTGTTTCAGGGGAAGAAGATTTCGTTGTAAGCCATTTGTCATCTTTCAAGCATGTTGATGTAGGTGATGAAGTTGTTTAAATACCACTTCAGTCATTTGAGATGGTGAATAATGTGCAAGAGAAGCCCGAGGTGGTTGAAGAACCTAAAGTGATTGAGGAACCCAAGGAGGTTGATGTGAAAGAGGAGCTTAAAAGTGCATTGGAGCCTAAAGCTAGCCTATTCTCTTGGAATGATGTTAAAGCTATGATTGATGCTGGAAAACGCACCGGTTGGGGTGAAGTCATAGAGGTGGTGGAGAAGCAGGATAAGTATGGGCTCGACTACATACCGTCCTTTTTGCGTACCAAAGGACGGGAGTTTAAGAAGGAGGAAGTACCCAGCATTAAGAAGGTTTTCTCAAAGGTAGGATTCATTCTGAAGGGCATGTGGCTATGACTAATGATGATGATTACAAGATTGAGCTGTCAAAGATGGTCTTTCGTACTCCTCCAGGGACTACTCTCAACAATTGGACTCTCACCGAAATTCCTCCAATTGTTTCATTTTTAAAGTAATTTCTTTAGTTTTTTCAAAAAGTCCTTGCTCTGCCCAGAGCACAATGGATAGCTTTTGTAGGGCCATCTTGTTTAATCAACTTTCTTTTTATCATGAATAAAAGTGCATTTTGTTATTCAATATTTAGATCTATGTTATTCTTTTCTTTCCAAAAAACCTAATAAATTGGCAACTTTTCATTTATTTTCCGAGTTTTAAACAAAATAATAATAACTAAAAGAAAAATCATTATCATGCAGATCATCTAAAACTGAATCCATTGAATACAACAATGCTATGATTCTATATGACTTTAATTTCCCGATCAACCAAGCGGAAGAAGACGGTGAGGAAGACTGTGAACTCCCAGAGGGGTTGGAAGGACTATTGAAGCATGAGGAGAAAGCAATACAACCTCATCAAGAACCAGTGGATGTGATCAATCTGGGGACTGAAGAGGACCGCAAAGAGATTAAAATTAGAGCTATGCTAGAACAAGGTGTCAAAGACGACCTGATCAAGCTGTTGCAAGATTATGTGGATGTGTTTGCATGGTCTTACCAAGATATGCCAGGACTTGATACAGATATTGTAATGCACAAACTGCCTCTGAATCCATAATGCCCACCAGTCAAACAGAAGTAGAGAAGAACTCATCCCGATATGGCCAATAAAATTAGGGATGAGGTTAAGAAGCAATTTGATGCTGGTTTCCTAGCCGTGTTAGTATATCCTAAATGGGTTGCTAACATTTTTCCTGTTCCCAAGAAAGACGGCAAGGTACGAATGCGTCTGGATTATAGAGATCTGAATAAAGTTAGCGCAAAAGATGATTTCCCGTACCCCACATTGATGTTCTGGTCGAAAATATCGCTCAGTTTTCAGTGTTCTCCTTCATGGATGGTTTCTCAGGCTATAACCAAATTAAGATGTCTCCTGAAGACATGGAAAAAATGACTTTCATAACACCCTAGGGCACTTTTTATTATAAGGTGATGCCTTTTCGTTTGAGAAATACCGGGGCAACTTATCAAAGGGCTATGGTAACTCTTTTCCATGACATGATTCACAAAGAGATAGAAGTTTATGTTGATGACATAATCCCTAAGTCCCAGACAGAAGAGGAGCACGTCACTCACTTGAAGAAGCTGTTTGCTAGACTAAGGAGTATCGTTTATGCCTGAATCCCAATAAATGCACTTTTGTGTCAGGTCCGAAAAACTGCTTGGTTTTATAGTGAGACAGCGATGCATTGAAGTTGATCCTGCCAAGGTCAGTGCTATTCAGGACATGCCTGGGTTGTGTATTAGGACAACAAGATGAATCAAGGAGAAAAGAGCATGCTATATATTACCTCAGTAAAAAGTTCACTGAATGTGAAACTAGGTATTCCCTGCTAGAAAAGACCTGTTGCGCCTTAGCATGGGCTGCTCGCCGTTTGAGACAGTACATGATTCGTCATACGACTATGCTGATATCCAAGATGGATCCAATAAAGTACATATTTGAAAAGCCTTCCCTTATAGGAAGGATTGCACGTTGACAGATGTTACTATCTGAATATGATATTCAATATGTAACCCAAAAAGCGATCAAGGGAAGTATGGCGCCCGATTACCTTTCTCATCAACCAGTGGGAGATTATCAACCAATGAAATTCGATTTCCCAGATGAGGATGTTATGTTTATCAGAGATTATGCAATCCCAAGCCCGGATGAAGGACCTGAACTGGGATCTCGTTGGACGCTGGTGTTTGACGGTGCTTCTAACGCATTAGGTCATTGAATTGGAGCAATCAATACTTCTCCAAAAGGTTTTCATATTCCATTCACGGCCCGAATTTGTTTTGATTGTACGAACAACATGGCAGAATATGAAGCCTGCATCTTTGGGATTGAAGCAGCCATTGACTTAAGGATCAAAATTATTGAAGTTTATGGAGACTCAGCACTCGTTATCTGCCAAGTCCAAGGAGAATGAGAAACTCGCAATGAAAAGTTGATTCCTTACAGAGATCATGTTTTGAAACTAGTACCATATTTCGATGAAATCACATTCCATCACATTCCTAGAGAGGCAAATCAGATAGCTGACGCCTTAGCCACTTTAGCTTCAATGTTTAAGGTCAAGTGGGCTAATGAGGCACCTACCATAACTATTGAGCGTGTGGAAGAACCGGCTTATTGTCTGTCGATTGATGATGAAAAGGATGACAAACCTTGGTTTTATGATATCAAACAGTACCTGGAAAAAAATGAATACCCAGAAGGAGCGTCTATCATTGATAAGAAGACTTTGAGGAAGTTGTCTGCCAATTTTGTCTTAAGTGGTGGAGTATTATATAAGAGGAATTTTGATTTGGTCTTGCTTAGATGCGTGGATAGACACGAAGCAGATCAACTTGTCAAGGAAATTCATGAAGGCTCTTTTGGTGTGCATGCAAATGGACATGCGATGGCGAAGAAAATTCTGAGAGCTGGGTAATATTGGATGACTATGGAAACAGATTGCGTTGTTCATGCCATGAGATGCCATAAGTATCAGATCCATGCTAACAAGGTGCACGTGCCACCTTCCCCTCTAAATGTCTTGACCTCACCATGGCCGTTTTCTATGTGGGGAATAGATATGATTGGAATGATAGAGCCGAAAGCTTCTAACGGACGTTGTTTCATACTAGTTTCCATCGACTACTTCACCAAGTGGTTGGAGGCCGCTTCATATGCCAATGTGACAAAACAAGTGGTCACCCGATTTATCAAGAATGAAATAGTTTGTCGCTATGGTACAACTAGCAAGATTATAACTGATAACGGGACGAATCTAAACAATAAAATGATGAAGGAGTTATGTGAAAACTTCAAGATAGAACATCATAACTCATCCCCTTATAGGCCAAAAATGAAAGGTGTCGCCGAAGCAGCTAACAAAAATATCATGAAAATTCTTCAGAGGATGGTACATACATACAAGGATTGGCACGAGATGTTACCTTTCGCTCTACATGGATACAGGACGTCTATTCGCACTTCAACAGGGGCAACGCCTTACTCCCTTGTTTATGGTATGGAGGCGGTACTTCCTATAGAGGTTGAGATTCCTTCCCTTAGAATTCTAATGGAAACAGAGTTAGAAGAAGCAGAATGGGTTCAGAATAGGTACGACCAACTCAATTTGATCGAAGAGAAATGGTTGACAGCAGTTTGTCATGGACAACTGTACCAGAAAAGAATTAAGAGAGCTTTTGACAAAAAAAGTACATCCTAGAGGGTTTCAAGGTGGGTGAGCTAGTACTGAAAAGGATTATTCCTACTCAGAAACACCCTCGTGGAATGTGGGCCCCAAATTATGAGGGACCATACGTGGTGAAAAAAGCTTTCTTCGGTGGAGCTCTCATTCTCACAAACATGGACGGAGAAGACCTGACACATGCCGTCAACTCAGATTCAGTAAAGAAGTATTATGTCTAATAAAAAGATATGGATAATAAAGCTCGCTAAGTTAACTCGAAAGGGTAACTTAGGCAAAAGTGAGCATCCCGGTGAGTCCAAGAGAATATTGGCTCAGGCAAAAATTAGGGATAGTAAAATTAAGCCCGGTAAGTCAAAAACCCGAAAGGGTGGCTTAAGCAAAAGAGGGTATGTCTCTCGGTGAATATAATTTCCAACAAATTAATTCACGCAAAAGTTAGGGAAGATCCAATGACATAAGAATGCAGTGTGTAAGCCTACGTCGTCACCTAGCTTGGATGAAAGGAAGCAGTATACTCACCGTCTATAGAAGCAAAGTGATGAAGAATAGAGGTCATAGGGGAACATAGTAGATGTTGTAATTCGATGATGATTCAGTAAAAAAATCTTTTGTTGCCAATTACTTATCTTTCTTTTGTAAGTTTCTCATAAAGGAACTCACATCTTCATGTATGAACCCCTCGAATGTATGAGTTATTCTTCTCATCAAATAAAAATTGTTCAGTTGAACGTCCCTTCATCAATTATTTTGTTTCTGTTTGTTTACTTGATGTCGCTTTATATTCTTGATAAGAAAATAAAAGTAATGTTTTTAGAAAAAAAAAGAGGAATTAACAAAAGCTTTTGAAAAAAAAAACTTACTTAAAGTTAGTTTGACTATGAAATGTTGAGGAATTTTTATTAGTCGGAGTTATGTTTGCGCCCGAGATAGGGGGTGTTTCCCATCAAGTTATTATTTACCTAAGCAAGTCAAGAGTTAATGCTTTCTTTTCTACAAAAAAATCAACATACAGCCCTTTCAGCAGCGAAGTCAATAATTAGAGTCTGATCGATCATATTCATGGTGCTAGATTTATTCTCTCTCAGACTAATAGTGTCGGAAATTCGGTTTGATAACCAATGCGTCAACCAATAAATCCATGAATTCGCATTGCATTTATGCATAGACCCCAACCCAGACATGGGTCTTTCAGAATAAAATCGGTATTTTATTTCCAATCAAAATTAGATTTCGAAGATCATGACAATTTAGTTCTTCTCCCCAGTGCAATTCGAATGCTTCTTCAAAATAAACCGACAGTAACTTCAACCCTCAAGCTAATTTTCTTCCCCAAGGAAGTGATTGATTATCCCCAGTGAAATCTTGTGTCAACGGAATTTTCTACTTGGATTTCCCCAGTGATATTCCCCACAGAGTTATCTTTAGAAGTTTTCTTCATTGAAGCTTCACCTGCTCCCCAAGTGAGTTTTTTCTCCAGCAGGGATTACCATTGCGGTATCCCTAGTGTTGTTATTCTCAACCAAGATCTGTTCAGATTCTTGCATATAACAATCTCTTAATTAATCTTAAAGTGGCAATAATCCTCTATAGGCCAATTTTCTGAGGTGTTCCTAGTTAATCTCCTTGTGAGCCTCTGGTGTGTTTATTTCCCCAGTAAGTTCCTCGCCTCATTCAAACATTGATATCTCTCTCGACATGGAGCTTTGAAGAATTTTTGGCCGAAGATGTTTATCTTCATCAAATTGCATCCTTGTTACGCTCTACTGTCAAGTATGATTGGAAGAAGATTTGTTCGCTTTGGAATTATCCATTCTTCAGCCATGAGTTCCGAGCTTGTTAGTTCTCTCCCCCCAACAAAGTTTGTTTACACTATCATGGCATTCTACCGATGATGGATATTATCAATAAAGACTTGTCAACATCGAAGTTTGGAACATATGGTTATATGTTCTACAACATTCTTTTGCTAATGGTCATTGGCATAGGATGATTGAATTTTCAGCATATGGTTATATGTTGTTGCTGCTATTGGTTAATAGCAAAAGATGATGGTTATCATCGAGTGTTGCATATGGTTATGTGCATTGCTGCATTCGACTGTTGATTGTGATTGACAGAAGAACGATTGAAGTTTCAACATATGGTTATATGTTGTTGCTGCTATTGGTTAATAGCGAAAGATGATGATCATCATTGGTGCTTTGCATATGGTTATGTGCATCGCTGAATTCGACTGCTAATGGTTATTGGTAGAAGATGTTTAAAATTTCAACATATGGTTATGTGTTGTGCTACTATTGGTTAATAGCGAAATATAATGGTTATCATCGAAGTTTTGCATATGATTACGTGCATTGCTGCATTCGAATGTTGATGGTGATTGACTGTAGAATGATTAAAGTTCCAACATATGGTTATATGTTGTTGGTGCTATTGGTTAATAGAGAAAGATGATTACCATTAAAGTTTTGCATATGGTTATGTGCATTGTTGAATTCGACTGCTAATGGTTATTGGCAGAAGATGATTGAAGTTTCAACATATGGTTATATGTTATGATGATTTGTTATTCCGATGGATGGCAGTTTCCTCATTACAAGAGACAGTTCGTCGTCAAATTGATATCTCGATGGATGGAAGTTTCTTTGTTACAAGAGACAGTTCGTCGTTAATATGTTGCTCTGATGGATGGCAGTTTCTTCATGATAAGAGATAGTCCGTCGTTGATTTGTTATGCTGATGGATTACCGTTTCTTCGTTACAAGAGACAGTTCGTCGTCAATTTGTTATTCTGATGGATGACAATCTCTTCATTATGAGAGAAAGTTTGTCGTTGATTTTCTGAATTCTTCAATGGGTGAAATCATAGCTCGTTGTTGAATGATCGCATTGTTACCCTTTTCCAATTGCTTTTCTAGATGACATGTGTTGGTTAAAGAAGAAGTTGAAACTCGTTCTCGGGGAAACGCCAGAACTTTTGAGGGACTTAGTCCATTATCAATTTTGTCCTCTTGACACCTTGATGAGCATACTCCCACTCACTCATTCATATTGCATAAAAAAAATATTATGGTTTCTTAATTCATCGTATTCTCATATCATGACATTCACATACGCATCATACCCGTTTTATTTTTAAGGCAAATTTGGGTCTATTGTATTTAGATTATCTTTTACCAGACGATTCAAAAATGTTTCTTCAAATCGCCTAGTTAATGATATTTAAATAAGGGCAGCTGTCACACCCCAAAATTTGCCTCACTTTCTGTTTTATTTTTCATCAGGTCATATTGAGCATAACTGTTAGCCCTAATCCAATTGCATGTATACATGCATTATCTTTATGGTGGATCAAAATCGAGTGATGAATTTGACGGTCAACTTGATGGTTTCTTGTTGTGGAAGGTTAATTAACGGGCCATTAGTTTCATTTGTGATTAAGGTTTTGTGTGGGATGCAACATTAGGTGTTTGGTGATTGAGGTTTGGAATTTAAAGAAGAACAATTAGATTCAGACGTTAAGTTTGATTTCATAAGTGGAAGAACATTCATGCAAAAGTTGATAAAGCCATAATCAATTTTTTCTCATTTGTATTTTTACAACGGCAACATTCTTTGAAATCATGTTTGGATTTTGGATTCAATTTCTAAGAAAGGGGAAGGAAATTATCAAGTTTGAAGTAAACTTTTGAACTAAAGTTGGGGGCAGATTTGTATTTGAATTTTAATTCATTTCTTTTTAAGATTCAAATCTTGAAACTAGCATGATTTCACTAGATGCATATGTGAAGCAAATCCGACGCAAATAAGTTCTATGGAAGATGTTGTAATAATGCTACAAGCCCATTGATATTGTTCATATCGAATTACATTTCAATTTATACATAACTTTTAAAAGGAAAGCTGACTATAGTACCAAGTAATTCGAATAAAGTTTTCAAGTCGCATTGGGATTATTGTTCTATTACAATAAGTCAATCTAAAAAACTTTTGAAATATTGAAAGGGGTCCATAGCCTAATACAAGAACTCGAGATGGTGAAAATTCCTTCCATTTGCCAAGCTGGATGTACCACAGATCTGTTTCTTGCTATTCACCATACCCTAATGCATCATTCTTTTGAATCTTCTATAAGCGGCAAGCTAGCAACTTGCGACATCATACATCACCTAGGAAATCTACACCAAACCAATTGTCATGATCTCTTTGTAATGACAGATCAGACCAAAATTCTACATCATGGTTTGCATCATCAAATTACATCAGTTTAGTAATATGTTAATAAGAAAGTTAATGTGCACATGGGGATTCATGCATGGAAAAATCTGTTGAGATGTAATACAGCAATTTAACCATTTACATTTCCATTCTAAAAGTGATAATACACATCAAACAAAAGACAATCCACGTTACGAGCTCATGACATAATATACTACTCTGCACCCAGCATCATTATTAAAAAGGCAGGAACATGGAATCATGTTCCGAATTTAGTCAAAATCACACACGGCTGGTGCTAGTCCTAAGGTACAATACAAATTCAGAGGTAAAAAGTGGACATGTTATACCAGGAATTATCACCATACCCTGCCATATACCAGCCCATGCTTTGTTGAACCTCTGCATAAGAACAGGTCCGCCGCTTAGTGTTAGCCTCGTACACCGTGCCATGTTGTTGTTGCCATAAGCTTTGTGATAACCTATACCACAACATAAAGGGTCCAGAATCAACAAAAATAATTGTATCAAATGTCTCCCTAACAATTAACATTTAACTCAACCAAACATTGACATAGAGTTAGTGATCAGAAATAGCCACGAATCAAAGCATTTCAAATGAGCACGATACAAATAACTCAGTGTTGAGAGGCTGCATCAATTTCTAACCTAACAGAAGAGTGCCTTTTTTATAAATAAAAAAAGGTTTGAATGCAATTCATGCTAATATCACAGATAAGCAATACATCTTGTTATTAAAAAAGGTAGAAGTTCAAGGCACTCAAGAAAATTTGAATTTGTTCTAGTTTACTTCACCAATTACCTTTTGCCATTCCAATTAAGCAGAACCTGCTATCATCTTGCATATTGTAGTTGATGATTCATTTGGCTGCAGCTCCGAATTCCCATAATATATTCTGACAAAAAACTTGTTATAACTCTGTAAGCCAACTGCTATTCTACTGCAATCTGGAATGTGTGCATGATAATTCTACCAAATTCAGGTGCTATATCATCCCTGCCACAAAATACCATGCTACAAGTTAGAGAGAAGCACGAGATACAAGCTAAATATGAAATTCAGAGCTCCTGCAATATGAACCAAGTTTAATCCAAAAAATGTTGAAGCATTATTAATGACATGATGCAAAGTATCAACTTGAAAGAAAACAAAGAATCTTCATGGTGATACTTAACTCCAGACAGGTGCTGCTTATGTGCTCTTCAACATTGCTCTTTTTGTTCTCATGGCATAGTCGAACCCGTTACAGGCCTGCCATAACATCGTTTCCAAGACAGCTGCTTTAAGTTATTTATCATACACCAACCTGCAACATTAAATAAATGTGGTTTAGACTTGTTAAAAAGCTTCAAAGGCAAGAAATGCAATGCACAATCTTTTTTGAATGGAACAGAGCATGTTTTCTTTTGTTTCTGCAAAAATGAATGTGCAAGCTAGGGGTTCCACTTTATTTATCAGATTTTTACCACAGATAAAAACTCAGATTTTTCAGCCCTTACCTTTATTTTTGTCCTATTGACAGCTCATTTTTACAGCTCACAAACTAACTTTAATCCTAACCATTCATAATCATATCTAAGGGCCATGTTTTACTAGCATTTTACCCAACCTTCTTTACTGTTACATCAATAAAACCTCATGAAACACAAAAAGATTACATTAAAGTTAGTTTTTGAATGGTTCCCACGATCTTCTGCACTAAGGTGCTCTCCCTCCCCTCTAACCAACTCCAAGCCTAATTCTATATCCTAACCTAAGTCCAAACCACCTTTCTGGCCACATTCCAACCCTCTCTCATCCAAACCTACACTCTATATAAACAGCCCTGCTCCCTCTTGTTGAGCAGCCACTCTTAGCCTGACAAAACTCTGCAGAATTTCTTCCCTAACATTGTTCACTAAAAACTCTCAGCCCTAAATTTCTTCTTTAAATTTCACACTGAAATTTGAAATAGAAAGAGATAATATACTCTATTCACACTCATACTCATTCACTTTAGGAAGTAGAGGAAAAGAGACTTACCAGAACCAGCCACCACAACTCCTTTCAGGTGACATAGTTGCATTCTTTTTCTCTGCATCCTGCCTTTGAGTTTCAACATATCCTTCTGTATGCTTTAGTTTTTCTACCCTGCACCATTCTTCATGAAATAAGTGTAAATCCTATTAGAATATAAAGTAAGTGTAAAACGAATATTTGAAGTTTCTTTTGTTACCTGGTATGCCTTTTCCAGTTCGATGGTTGCCCTCTGAAATTTGGTGATAATACCAATGAGAAGCTCAAGGAGAAACTAATATCAAATTAGTACTCCATAGAGCTGAGGTATTACGTCGACTTTATGTTCATACCACTGCCCATTTCGTTTTCCTTGCAAAGAAGAAAAAGATGTTTATGATTAGAAGGTTAATATTTCAAAATCAGAAAGTCATAAAAACGTATGTTAGCCTTACCGATCAAAAACTCGGAGATGATCCAGAAACGACCATGAGCATATTGCTTCGTTGAGGTCGCGAGGAAGATTCGGGTTCTTATATGAATCAAATTTATTGGTAACCTTTGAAACCTAACCTAGGGTTTTTGATTTGGGAAAATCCTCGTGTGGTCCGATGGAGGAATTTCTTTGAAAAATTGGTTGGAGGTTTAGAACTGAAGGAAGTTTTTTGACTGGAGATTGGTGTTGGAACATTGAAATCAATGAAGGTGAGGTGTTGGTTCACGAAAACTCCCTTTGTTATTCATGGCCGTTTCATTCTTCTGTCTTTCGTAAGGAAGAAGAATTTGATTTGGGGATTAGGGTTCTTCACCCAATCGCCCGAGTTGTTTTCTTTGGTGAGGGCTTGGATCCGAGTTGAACCGGTCCGGCCCAATGATCCAACCGGCTTCTTTTTAACCCATCTGTTTTTTGTTCCTTTTCCTTTTCTTTTTTTTTTGTAATTTTGTTTATTTATTTTATTATTTATCTTCATTTCACTTCGTTTTTTAACAAAAAAATTCCAATTGATTTTAATTGTCTCTTGTGTTTAAATACACCCTTACATTATAAATATTTAAATCATTTCTTTTTATATCGGTTTAATCTTATTATTTAATTTACAAAATTTTATTTTTAACATATTTATATGGATAAATTAATTGTTCCTCGATTTATATTGATTTTCATATGTTTGAATTGTCCGTTATAAAGTTTTTTTCCTTGCTTGCTTATTCATAATTGTACACTTATCCAAATCCACAAACCTCGTGTAACGCCCCGTTTTATTTATTATTATATTAATATTTTGAGTTACCGTTTGACGATTATTTTGGCGACGAGAATATTTATATTAATCGATATATCTATTAATATATTTGGTGACGTTTCATTCGGTCCGGTTTTTATTTCGTTCAGTTCGGTAAAATATTATTTGGACCGATATTTAATTCCCCGAAATTATTTTAATTAATTGAGTTAATAATATTATTAGATATTATTAAGGTGTTAATTAATAAAATAAATTAGGGTGCGAGGACTAATTGCTTAAGATTGGGTGTACACCCTTGGTTACTAGTAAGAATACATTATAAAACATTTTTCCTCATTTTCTTTCCATTCCAACACCAAAAGCCAAACATAGAAGCTTAGAAACATAGAGGGTTTTGGAAGAAGAAGAAGAAGAAGAGCAACAGCAAGCTTGAGGATTAGGTTTGTTGAATCATCAAGAATCATCCAATCACTTGAGGTAAGGGGTTTGATCTTCCATTTCATTATAGTTAGGGTTTGGTGATATATTTTTGATTTGGGGTAAAATTGATAGGTTGATTCATGAGTTTTGGTTGAATAGTTGATCAAATAACTTAGAAAGGTTGGGTTAGGAGTATGGATTGTTGGTGTTTTATTGCTAGCTTGTAGGAACTAGAAGTTATAAATGGAAATGAAGGAAATTGTGAAAAAAACCAGAAAAATTACATTGTCTGTATAACAGGGGAAGAAGATGAACGAATGAGGATGAAGGACATGGGAGGCGCCCACCTCAAAATGAGGGGCGGCCGTCCCATGCCCCTAGGCGACCACCTCCCTCCCTTAAGGCTCCTAGGGCGTCCGTCTCATGGGGGGTAGGGATGTGTAACAAAATATTTTGTTGTGTTGTGGTTTTGCTGTGTTGTAATTTTTGTCTTCTGCATAATTTACCTGCAGAATGTAACTTTGCTTTTGTTTCTTTATTTTCCCCCAATTTTAAATAGTAATAGTTTATATTAATAAAATATAATTAGGACATAAGTTAGCCGATTAGGACATAAGTTACCTGCAGAATGTAACTTTGCTTGATGGCGACTCTTTCTGTGGAGAGTCAATCTTTGGTTGCAAACTTTCCGGTGGTGTGTGACTTTCCTGAAGTTTTCCCTGATGAGATTCCTAGTGCACCTCTAGAAAGAGATGTTAAATTTTCTGTGGATCTTGTCCCTGGTACCAGACCTATCTCTATGGCACCATACAGGATGTCCGCATCTGAGTTAGCAGAATTGAAAAGCCAATTAGAAGATTTGCTCGAGAAGAAGTTTGTTAGACCAAGTGTGTCGCCTTGGGGAGCTCCTGTGTTATTGGTGAAGAAGAAAGGTGGTAGCATGAGACTTTGTATTGATTATCGTCAGTTGAATAAAGTAACTATCAAGAATAGGTATCCACTTCCTAGGATTGATGATTTGATGGACCGATTGGTTGGCGCTCGCATGTTTAACAAGATTAATTTGAGATCAGGTTACCATCAAATAAGGGTGAAAGAAGAAGATGTTCAGAAAACAGCTTTCAGGATGAGGTATGGACATTACGAGTATTCGGTGATGCCTTTCGGTGTCACTAATGCACCGGGAGTATTCATGGAGTACATGAATCGTATTTTCCATCCTTACTTGGATCGTTTCGTGGTTGTTTTCATTGATGATATTTTGGTTTATTCTAAATCGGAAGAAGAGCACGCAGAACATTTGCGCTTTGTGTTAGAAGTTCTGAAAGAGAATAAGATTTATGCTAAGTTGACAAAGTGTGAGTTCTGGTTAAGTGAAGTGAGCTTTTTGGGTCATATCACTTCTGGTGATGGCATTGCGGTTGATCCTTCTAAGGTTGATGCTGTGTTAAGATGGAAAACTCCTAAGTCTGTTACTGAAATTAGAAGTTTCTTAGGTTTGGCTGGTTAACACAGGAGGTTCATTGAAGGTTTTTCTAAGTTGGCACTTCCTTTGACAAAGTTGTCTTGTAAAGGAGCTGCTTTTGTGTGGGATATCAAGTGTGAAGAAAGTTTTGTTGAATTGAAGAAAAGGTTAACAACGGCTCCGATCTTGATTCTACCTAATCCTGAAGAACCGTTTGTTGTTTATTATGATGCTTCTAAGATGGGTTTAGGTGGTGTGCTTATGAAAAATTTCAAGGTGGTTGCTTATGCTTCTAGGCAATTGAAGATTCATGAGAAGAACTATCCTACTCACGATTTGGAACTTGCAGCGGTTGTTTTTGTACTTAAGATTTGGAGGCATTATCTTTATGGTTCTAGATTTGAAGTATTTAGTGACCATAAAAGCTTGAAGTACTTTTTTGATCAAAAAGAGCTTAATATGAGGCAAAGGCGGTGGCTTGAATTGTTGAAAGATTATGATTTTAGATTGAATTACCATCCTGGTAAAGCTAATGTGGTGGTCGATGCTTTAAATCAAAAGACTTTGCATATGTCACTTTTGATGATGAAAGAGTTGGAAATGATTGAACAATTTAGAGATATGAGTCTTGTGATAGAAGTGACGCCGAAGAGTGTTATCTTGGGAATGTTGAAGATCAATAGTAATTTCCTTGATTGCATTAGAGAAGCTCAGAAGCTTAATGTGAAACTTGTTGATTAGTTGGTTGGTATTGGACAAACTGAAAGTGAAGATTTCAAGTTGGATGCTTAGGGTGTTTTGAGGTTCCGAGATAGGATTTGTATTCCCGATGATGTGGATTTAAAGAGAATGATCTTGGAATAAAGTCATAGAAGCAATTTGAGTATTCATCCCGGAGCGACCAAAATGTATCAAGATTTAAGGAAACTATTTTGGTGGTCGGGCATGAAAAGAGAGGTGGCCCAGTTTGTTTATGCTTGTTTGACTTGTCAGAAGTCTAAAGTGGAGCATCGAAACTCAGGGTTGATGCAACCGTTAGAGATCCCGGAATGGAAATGGGGTAGCATTTCTATGGATTTCGTAACGGGGCTACCGAATACACCAAGAGGACACGATGCGATTTGGGTGATTGTTGATAGGCTTACAAAGTCGACTCACTTTATTCCTATTAACATCACTTATCCCGTATCAAAGTTGGCGGAGATTTATACGCATGTGATTGTTAGATTACATGGTATTCCTTTGTGTATTGTTTCGGATAGAGATCTGAGGTTCACTTCTGAATTTTGGAAAAGCTTGCAAGAGGCTTTGGGTTCCAAGTTGAGCTTGACTTCGGCTTATCATCCTCAAACGGATGGTCATACGGAAAGGACAATTCAATCGTTGGAAGACTTGTTGCGAGCATGTATTCTTGAACATGGTGGTTCATGGGATACATATCTTCCTTTGATTGAGTTTACTTATAACAACAGTTTTCATGCTAGTATTGGAATGGCACCGTTTGAGGCTTTGTATGGTCGGAGGTGTAGAATTTCTTTGTGTTGGCACGAGTCAGGTGAAAGTGTGGTGCTTGGACCGAATTGTTAGAGAGACTACTGCGGTGAAGATGAGTAGAAAAGATGAGAATTTCTCAAAGTCGACAAAAGAGTTATCATGATAAAAGGAGAAAAGACTTGGAATTTCAAGATGGTGATCATGTATTTTTGAGACTTACTCCTACAACCGGCGTTGGGCGAGCATTGAAGTCGAAGAAGTTAACTCCTCGCTTTATTGGTCCTTACCAAATTACTAGTAAAGTGGCTTATAGAGTAGCGCTACCGCCAAATCTTTCGAATCTGCACGATGTATTCCATGTGCCACAACTTCGGAAGTATGTCCCGGATCCTTCGCATGTGATTCAGATGGATGATATTCAAGTTCGAGACAATCTTAGGGTGGAAACGATGCCTTTAAGGATTGAGGATCGTGAGATAAAGTCTCTTCGTGGCAAAGAGATTTCATTGGTCAAAGTTGTTTGGATAGGAGCAGCTGGTGAAAGCGCGACGTAGGAGTTGGAAAGTAAGACGAGGGATTCCTATCCCGAGCTTTTCGAGTCAGGTAATTTCGAGGACGAAACTTTTTAAGTGGGGGAGAGTTGTAACGCCCCGTTTTATTTAATATTATAATATATTAATATTTTGAGTTACCGTTTGACGATTGTTTTGGCGAATATAATATTTATATTAATCGATATATCTATTAATATATTTGGTGACGTTTCGTTCGGTCCGGTTTTTATTCTGTTCGGTTCGGTAAAATATTATTCGGACCGATAATATATTACGAGTTTTTGGGAAACGACCAGAAATAGGCCAAATTACGGTTAAATTGAATCGAATTGTGTTTTAGTCGATTTAAGACACGTATGGACAATCTGATTGCAATGTTGACGATTATGATTAATGCCGATTATTAAGAATGGCTTTCGTGATGATTATTGATGTTTTGACTATTTTTCTATATTTGGAATTTGGTGCATTAATTGATAATGATGTGGTGTTATTAAACATGATGTTTGCGACGGTGTATTTATTAATGAATACTTGATGATATGTTTATCTTGATGTGGATAAATATGGCGACGTGGAATTTATGTCAATTTTTATGAGCGATGATGATGTGTTATTGTGTTGTCTTTATTGTCGAGTCACATACATTGCATTGGCGATGAGGGCTTTTATGCCAAGCGATGATGGGCTTTATGCCAAGTGTTCCTAATTATGGAAAAAGCGACGGGTACCACATGCATAACATAGTCGTGTCTCATAGAGTCGGTTATGTTTATGTTTGAGTTGTTTGCCGTTGGGTTTTAATTGATGGATGATGTTGAATCGCGATGATATATGATACTTTGTGTTGATGCGAGTATAATGAGTATGTGACGAAGTTAAAGTGTTAATTTTATACACTAAATGCTAATTTAAAGTATGTAAGCTTTTAATATATGTTGACATACTCTTATCAACTTATATCATTTATAATTCCAAACTATTTATATATTTTATCATGCCTTTATTTATATGTTTTAGAGTATCTCACCCTTAACTTGTTTCGTCGTTGCCTTTATATTGGTAACGTGCAGGTGATCCACGAGGATTAGCTCGAGTCTCTTTATTTTGAGTCGCTCTGCTCTGATCGTAGTAACACTCGGGATTTGGGCGACGTTATTATTTTGATAGGATAGTTTATGTATACTATCTTATGATGTTATAACTTTATGTATTGATGATAACATGATGATATGTATATTTTGTGAACACATCCGCTATGTTGTGAATAGTTATATGTTTATATGATGAATTATGATATGAATCGGTATATCCGACTTTTGATGTTTGTGATGCGCATTATAATGCAAAGTGATGAAAACACAAATATGTGATGCCTCAATTTTTGTTGGATGAAATTTTGAAACTCTGATTTTATTATTTATTTTGAGGGGTAGAATTGGGGTGTTACACCTCGCATATTGGTCCATTTACCAAATCTAAATTTTCTTTAACGGTCAAATGATAGGGAATAGACATCTGCCTATTCTCTCGAGATTTAATCAAGAATAAGCCATCTGACTTATATTGAGGAATCATAACCCGATTAAAACGCTTTCATAATTAAAGTTCCAAACCTCGATCCAACGTCGAGTGGATTTTCAAAAATTTCTTTTTCTCAAATAAACAAGGGTCGAATGGTAGGGAATAGACATCTGTCTGTTCTCTCGAGATTTAATCAAGAATAAGTCATCGGACTTATATTGATGAATCATAACCCGACTAAAATGCTTTAAAGATATCTCATTTTTTTAAGAAAAGGATTAAATAAGGGAGTCAAGGTATCTACCTTTTCTCGCTCTAAGTGTGCGAGTCCAAAGTATCTACTTTAGACATACAAACACTCGTGTCCTATAAAATCAATCCAAACTCATTTAAATATTTTTTTGTGCCCTTGCGCACCACTCTCTTCTAAAATCAAACCAACCAACACTCTTTTCATATTCAAGAAGAACTACGGAGTTTTGACTTTCCCATTGCACGAGGGAATACGTAGGCATAAGGTTTTGAAACCGCGGCGAACTCAAAATAATATAAAAACAAAACCCTTCTTCCTTCTCTTTTCTCGACCATTACTTACAAGATAACAATTATCATTAGCACTTGAACACACACATGAACTAAACAGGTCCGATCGAGTACGATGGATGTGAGGGGTGCTAATACCTTCCCCTTGCATAACCGACTCCCAAATCTATCTCTTGGTATTGCAGACCATCTTAGCCTTTGCTCGTGGGTTTTACTCGATGATTTCCCATTCCTTTTGGAATAAATAAATACTCGACGGCGACTTCATTGTATCAAATTGTAAATTTTTCGAGGCGCTACAGGTTCCATATCAGGTTTCCTAATCACTCATGACCTATGCAAGCACAAATGTAAACACACTGAAAGTTACCTCCTTTGCACGAAAGGATTTTAAACAAACCACACATAATTAGCACACAATATGCAGAATCGCCCTAAACCGGTCTTTAAATAAACCAAAGGTGTTCCTAAACACGCTCCAACTAAGGAATCCCCATCATGCATCTCTATTCCTACTTCTCATGACAAGGAAAGAGGTAAAACCCTACTTCTCATGCTCTCTAGAAAAGCGATAAAAGAATACGGTAAAAAGGAATAGAAAATACCAAACGAATAACAATCCGTATAAGCAAAAGCAAGCAAGAATACTCTGAAAAACTTTGTGTACTGCTGACAGGTAATAAAAGAAATCCTCTAAGCAATGCGTAGAAGCATCAAAAACATGATCGGAGTGTGTGTCGTACACATACGAATACCAAAAGGGAACTTGCAAGAGATTATAATCCAGACAATACAGACAAAGGTTGTGCATACGATATGCACTATCAGAATGTGTGTGTCGTACACATCTGAGCTAACCGATAAACCTGCAAGAAGGTGAAAACTAAGCAATACAGACAAAGGGGTGCATATAGTATGCCATCGAAGAATTTGTGTCGTACGCATCTGAAACAATCCAATAAACCTGCATGAGATAACAATCTAGACAATGCAGACAAAGAGTGCACACCCATGTGTGCATGATTCGGATGTGTGTCATGCACATCTAAATCAAATCAGATAACTTGCAAGAAGGTGAAAACAAATAAATTCATACAATAAGTGCACATGCATGTGTTCAAGATCAAGATGTGTTTCGTACAAATCCAAATCTCAGGAATAATGCTCAAAGTACCTCGCACATGTAACAATGTGTCAGAAATAACAAAGAAAGTGGTTTATCAGAAGAACTAAACTCAAAAGTGATTATTCACATGATGATATACTAGTATAAGCATACAAGAAGTGAAATAAAAACTCAAAAATCTGCTTAGGAAAGCACTTATTCGAAATTGAAACGAAAAAGTCAACTCGTCGAAATTAATTCAAAATCGCATGGTTTCTTGCAAATGTTCCAATGAATTCAAAAATATGAGTGGTTTTAATTAATTCCGAGTGGAAGCGACATTTTTCGGACCTTAAGGAACAGGGCAACAAGAACGTTTTAGGCATGTTGCATTTGGAATCTGGTTCCGAAACCATAAAAATTGGTTTTAAAACATTCCAAAACATTGGGGACAAGTATTGCTACCTTGGACCTTTTAGAAAAAATGAGTTTCGATGAACAAAAATGCATGAAAATGCTTATGGAATGTGAAAATTCATGTATCGATTTAATGGCCAATTCTCATTTGTTTTGTGTTTTGAAATGAGAAAGAGAATTGGATATTAAATTCATAAATGACGCAAACAAAGCTACATGATTGTATTTACAAGTGATATGCAAAAATTAAAGTTGTTTGAATTGGAATGAATGCATAAACATGCATGTTTATTCATGAATTAATGCTTTTATGGATGGAATTTACATGAACATGTACACAAGTGCAAGCAATGATATGCTCAACCTACACCACACCTTGACATAATGCAATTCAGGAATAAAAATCAATCAAGAATTCAACATGTTACAGTGCCTTAGTTTAATTGAATCAAGAAAGCATCATTTAACACATGAAAATGTGTATACAACTAGGTCTCGACACACTTTCGAGTTAAAAAAATCAAGCCATAACACATGAATTCGATTCAATTATTCAATGCAATTGTAGACTAATGCATGAACATGCAAATCATAATCCAAATGCTAGCACAAATGCTCTATGTACAAAGAAAATGCTTCATGCAAGTGTATGTACCAAAATTTTACATCTCGACACAATAACGTTCACAAATCAAGCCTTAATAAAACAAATTTCAAGCAATCAATCAAGATATGAGTTAATCTAAGTATTTACAAGCAATTCCTCAAATCAATTTTGAGATTAAGCTATTTCAAAAAATCAATTAAAATAAGTGCTTATTTGAATAAGTACTTACTCGAAATCGAAGCTTTGAACTTGAATTAGAGAGGAGAATTGAAGAAAAAGCTAGGAAGATCTTGATTGAAGCTAAGAAAAGAAAGAGAATGCAAGGGAGAGGGAGGAACCGATTGGAACCGAGCTAGGCGAGGGTGAGCAAGAAAGTCCGGCCGGTGCCTTGGCCAGAGAAGAGAAGGAAAATATCAACATCGAGTGACCAGTTGGGAGAGAGGAGGACCGACGCAGATATCTTGGACGCAGAGGGTGGAGGTGCACGTGTGAGGGAGAGAGGTCGGTAGAGAGATTCAATGATGTAGGGAGGACGGAATGAGAGCAAGTCGGTCGGTCACGGCGAGCAAGCGGGGTGGCCGGAGCTGGCAAGGCTGTTTGCGGTTGAGGAAGGTTGGCTTGGAAGAGAAACTTGGAGGGAACGTCTTATTCCTCTTGAATTTGTTCTTTTGATTTCAGAGAGAATTAGGAGAGAGAAAGTGAGTTTTGAATGTGAAATTTAGCAAATGATTCTCCTCCCTTGAGAGGAAAATTTTATTTATAGGTGATAATTATGCACTTTGGAGTACCTTGGATCCAAGATTAGGTCAAAATCGCGTTTATCCGAATAATTTTCGTGTATAGTGCCAAACACCGAGAACCATGCGGAATTTGATATCGGGTCCTTCACAAAAAATGTCCGAAACGAAAAATTACTTGTGTTTATCAAGCTTTCGACTGAATCGGACGAACGGTTGAGGAGATATGAATATTTGAAATTTCAGCACATGTTTCGGGCATCTGACACATGCAAAATTTTATTTGCGCCACTCGGGGAAAATGCATCGAACGGGGATCTTTTGATCAAAATTCGAACTAAGGATGTAAATTAACATTAATGCCAACGGAATTTTTGAACTTTTGACACCATTCCCATTTTGTTTTGATAAAAATCGAGGGAGATATGATTTTTTGAACACTGTGGGTCAGATGAAAAATGCTCGGTTTGGCTCAAATACACCTTCAAAAAATAAAATTTTGGTATGATCCGTAAGGAATTAGATCTCGGCTTGTGAACGAAAGTTTTAGAGGACTTCGAGATGGAATTTTAGACATTGGCCCCGATAATTTTCAATATTCCAGTTATGAATTTTTTTAGTGTACCATGAACAAGGTTCAGCCATAAAACTCAATTTATTCCACTTCAAAGATCAATTTTCCTAGAGACTTTGTTCACAAAATTAGCTCCTGACTTGTGAACAAAAGTTGTAGATAATATCGAGAGGGACCCTCTAGTCAAAAATCATCTAAAAATACCCAACTAACTGAGAGTTATGCGTTTCGGAGCATCTGAAACACACCAAAACCCAAAATTCACATTATTAAGAAATGAACTGTCGAAGTTCTTTGTTGATGAATTGGCTTTTATTCTAAACAGATAATCTAGAGAACATATTGAAATGGTTCCAACATCCATAGAACCAACCCGAGAAGACCTTCTGACCATAAAATTATGCCTCAAGCATACGAACAGAAAAATATCAATTTCTGGCTTGAAATAGTCTTAAATGACTGAAACCCACAGTTTCTTCCACAACTTGAGACTTTCTTTACCCCAGGACCATGAGATCAATGATATGCAGGTATGTTTATGATAATGAAATTATAAGCCAAAAAATTTAAAATGAAGAGGGTAAATTTTGGGGTATGTTGTAGGAATATTCGACGAATCAAGTATTTCTATTTATCGTATCCACAGGGATTGGTGCATATTGTAGTCTTTCAATAGCAAAGCGTATTATAAGATTTAAGTAACCAAAAGGTTTGTTTTCTAAGCTACTAGTATCATGAATTTCCAAGCAAATAACTACAATAGTGTTTTCAAAAGAAGAGTTATGGTTTGGATTCAAGAGAGTTGGAGTTTGTTTGTAATTGATGGAAGCATGTCAAGATTAGTTTCATTGACCTAATTTCATATGCATTCTATTAACTAAGTGATGAACTAGTTTGATGATTTCTATAAATACATATCCTCTCAATCTTGTTGATTTCTCACCAAGATTGTGAGTTTTATCATGTTAATCCTTGAATGATTTCTCACCACAACTATTGACATGATAAACATGAAGCTCAATACTTGTAAACACTAACACACAAATCTATTCATAGCATTTGTTCATTAGTGGATGAATATTCTAGGTCTACTTTGAAGCATCCTTTTTCAAACAAGATTGAAAGCATAAAAAGATAGAAGAACAAAGATATTCAACTATATTAATCATCAACCATGTTCATACACAAATGGATTAAAAGAAATACATACTAGTTAGATCAACTACCTCTAATCTTGACACAAAAAGAACTTAGCCACTCATTTCCATGGTTGCTTTGTTCACAAGATTGTTGGAGGAGATGATGAACATTGAAGAATCAAGAAGAACTATGTTTTTCTTTCTAATTTTATGCCCTAATTTTTACAACAATGAATGATAATGATGAAGAAGTGATGTTCCACCCTTTTTACACACCAAAAGCCAGCTGGAAATGAGGGAGTTGGTGGCCAAAAAGGTGAAAGCATGGGTCTGTCTTTTCTTTTTCGATTACCGCTATGCTCGGTTATTCAAAAGCCATGCTGCAACCGCGCTGAGCGTGACCTGAAGCATGCTTCTTCATCCAAAAATTCCTTCAAAAAGAATCATCCCAAGAGCTCTTCAGGTGTCCTTGAATCCATGCTTGAGATAATTAATCAATAAAAACCTACAATTTAAAAGTAAACTAAGTTAAATAATATATTATAAACAAAAACTAAATAAAAAACATAATTAAACCAAAATACTATACTAAATACTATTAATTAATTAAAAGTCATTGTTAAGGACCACAAAATCGTGTACAAAATAGCTACAATTTGGTCCTTAACAACTCTCCCCAACTTGCTTCTTTGTTTGTCCTCAAACAAAAGTAAAAAATCTCACAAAGCAAGAAGAAACAAAATGTAAGCATGCAACTC
The DNA here is from genome assembly GCA_021764765.1 of Vicia sativa. Lineage (NCBI taxonomy): Eukaryota > Viridiplantae > Streptophyta > Magnoliopsida > Fabales > Fabaceae > Vicia > Vicia sativa. The sequence continues at coordinate 102,288,522 of CM038794.1, forward strand.
ACACAAGAAGGATGGTTCAAACTCAACATACCCGGCAAAAATACACATTGATCGCTTCTTCGAAACACAACATGGATATGAATTAAGTTCTAAACACAATATATCAACACATGTAGACAAAATAAAAGATATGTTCACACTTGAATCACCTAATGATTTCTTCAATATTCATGAAGAACAAAATGCAATATTTACAAAGGATTAAACACTCTCACTAATAGTCATGCACATCCAGAATAATTCATGTATTCATCAAAACAAGTTAAATGAACAAAATGGAAACAAAGATCACTAAGGACTTTCAAGGGTTGTAACTTGGCTTAGGTTAGAAACAAGGGATATTTAAGTACAAAGCCATTGAAACAAATTGGGTTAAAGAATATGAAGAGCATTTCACAAACTAATTCCCACTTCCTTCTTATTATTCACAACCACTTTTTCTTTTCACACAATGATCCTTCTTTTTCTTTTCTTTTGTTTTCTTTTCATATACACATTTTTCTTCTTTTGTATTTTTCTGTTCTCTATATTTTTTTCTTTTGGATCGTTGTGTCATCAATTCAAGGTTCTTTTTGATCAACCTCCCCAACTTCATTTATATCAATCCTTTTTTATTCAAGAACATGCTCTTCAAAGGGTTAATCAACAAAAAGGGTTGGTATTCACAAACAAGAAAAATTTATAGAATGAATCATCATTGAATTTTCAAAGATACACTTACTTGCTTTTGGTGAAACACACTTACTTGCTTTTGAGTACCGTTGAAAAACCGGGACAAACAAAAGAAGTACAATTTAAAATAAACAACCTATAATCTAAAAATAAAATAAAATAAAATAAAAGACACCCCAAAATGGTGTTTCAAACTAAAAATAGTACTTAGGCTCCATGCCTACAAAATGCAAATTGGAATTACAAGCACATCCTAAAAATGGATGGCAACCAACAAAATTCATAAGTCTAAAAGAAACTTAAAAGCAAAACAAAAAACTAAAAACTAAAAGGTACTAAAAATAAAAATAAAGACAATAAAATAAAATCAATCTGAAGCCTCGATGATGGAATCTCCAGGAGTCTCAGAACCAGAATCAGAACCACCATCTCCATCATCATCACTCTCCTCAACATCATCTGCATCAGCTACCTCCTCCTCTGCATTTGGCCCGACCCCAGGCCAACTGGCATAAGCACTCAGCTGCTCGCTCGTACGAGTGAAGTGATTCACCCCCGGCTCTCTAATTTTCAACGCCAATTGCTTCATGCTCTCATGCAGGTACATAAATGCTCGCTGATGAGCAAAATGCATTTGCTGGTTCCATTCTTCAACGGGACTGGCTTGAGGAAGTGCAGCAGCTATAGGAACAGCCCGGGCCGCAGGGTTAGCATCCAAGGTCCTACAATAGCGATCACAGTAATTATCATCAATGATCCCATCTATCGTCAGGTGCCCCACAGCAGGAAAAACAACTTTGGCCCTTTTCAGAAGACCCATGATCAACCCAGGATAAGTCAGAGCACATTTTATACGCTCCCCCCTGGAGGTATAACTTAATGCAACCCTCTTCAGCTCATTAGCAATTAGCCGACCAAAATGAATTTGCTCTTCATCGAGCATATAAGCAATGAGGTCGGTAGTCTCCATGGGAATTGAGGAAGTGTGGCTTCTTGGTCTCAGGTTGTATAGTGCCATACATATCAAAACACGGGCACTTGTTTTAAGGCTGGACCAATTGAATTTCAGAGGTTCGCCAACCCTGTTAAGCTCATATGAGTGCCCGGATAAACACAGTTTCCTCTGCAACATGTCATGGTCCCAATTACCACGAGCCAGGTGGTCATGGTAAACATCCAACTCATCTTCTGGGGCTGTCCAATTAATGCCCAGGTAGTTGTTGATAGCAGAACGAGAAAAGGATACCAACTTGCCTCGCACCACAGAAGTAAACGGGAAATCTCGCCCCTCAGTAGGAATGGCATTAGCATAAAATTCCCGGACCAGCTCAACATTAACTTTAGTCTGGGGCTCACACAGAACGCCCAAACAATAGTTATCCAGGATAACATCAGGGGTATGGTAGTGGCCATGCTCTCGGAGCCGGATGATTCTCTCAGTCCAAATATTACGCACCTCGAGCTCTTTATATCGTGCCTCTTTAGAAGGCCCTAGAAAACGATTACCATCAAAAGGAGTGGATCGAGAGGATCCAGCACCGGCGGAAGAAACGCGCTGACATTTTGGAGCCATCTGAAAACAACAGAAAAATCAACAAAAAGTGAAACCGAGATGCCCGTTAGAGATAAATCATGCAAACAGCAGTAGAAATCAACCAACCAAAGCATCAAGACTCAACAGACAATGCAAAAACACAGTAGAAATTTTTTTTCTAAATTCTGCAGACCGCGCTAAGCGCGCTCTGCGATTTTTTGAAAAATTCTTCTGCAAAAACAGAATTTTGCCCAAGAAATCAGACCTAATAGGAACGAAAATCCTAATCTAAGCATTCTCTACAATCAAAACAACCTAATCCTAAGAATATAAACCAAAATGGCAAAACCTAGGCTTCTAAATTCTAACCTAAACAGCATAAAATTATGAAATTGAAGAGAGAAAACCAGAAAATAACAAACCTTGATGATTGGGTTGATGATTGAGACACTAAATTCACACGAAATTGTTGATTGGGGTTGGGGTTTTTGGAATTCTTTGAGAGAGTGTTTAGTGAAGAGGGAAGAGTGAAAAGGGTTGAAATAAACCCTAACTTATTTAAATATTAAACCAGGCCACAAGTTGGGCCTAAGAAAACCGGATTTTGAAAATTTTTTTTTTTTAAAACACGCAGACCGCGCTATGCGCGAAATGTTCTGTCTGATGGGCCAAGATGCGGGCTAAGCGCGCTCTGCAGAATTTGAAATTTTTGAGAAAAACAGAAAATTAACTTATGAGACATATCAAAATGAGTGCAACATAAATACTTACAATGTTGGGGTGCCTCCCAACAAGCGCTTTGTTTAACGTTGGTAGAGCTCGACGGTCCAGGATGATCAAGGATCATCAAAGTAGGATGCGGCAATGTCGCGGCTCACCTCTCCGCCAACATACCTTTTTAAACGCTGCCCATTCACGGTCCATTCACTTTTTCCCTCGGGGTCTTGCAAAACAACGGCACCATAGTCTTTCACGTCCTTGATTAGAAAAGGACCGGACCACTTTGTCTTAAGTTTTCCCAGAAAAAGTCTCATCCGGGAATTAAACAAGAGGACACTTTGCCCCGGTCGAAATTCCTTATGCTTGATCTTTTTGTCATGAGAAACTTTCACTTTTTCCTTGTACTTCCTATTGGAATGGTACGCTCTATCTTGCATTTCATCCAATTGCACGAGTTGCACTTTTCTCTTATCACCCGCCAAAGAAGGATCGAAATTCAAGAATCGGAGAGCCCATAGAGCTTTGTGTTCCATCCACAGGGAGGTGACAACTCTTGCCATAAACAACCTGAAACGGGGTTAGTCCGATAGGAACTTTATAGGCGGTTCGATACGCCCATAAAGCTTCATCCAATTTTTGTGACCAATCCTTTCGAGAACCCGAAACAGTTTTTTCCAAAATCTTTTTAATTTCCCTGTTTGACACTTCGGCTTGACCATTCGCTTGCGGGTGATAGGGAGTTGTCACCTTATGCTTTACACCGTATTGTTTCAAAAGTTTTTGTAACAATGTATTGGAAAAATGCGAACCGCGATCACTAATTAACACCCGAGGCACACCAAACCGAGAAAAAAAATGTTTTTCTTTAAAAATTTTATAACGGTTTTGGCATCGGTCTTCGGTGAAGAAATGGCCTCCACCCACTTAGACACATAATCAACAGCCACAAGAATGTATTCATTAGAAAACGATGAAGGAAATGGACCAACAAAATCAATTCCCCAACAATCAAACACCTCGACTTCCAACATATTATTCAAAGGCATCTCATCCCTCTTGCCTATACCGCCACTTCTTTGGCATTTATCACAACACTTAGCATGAGCATCAGCATCTTTGAATAGAGAAGGCCAATAAAATCCCGATTGTAGGACTTTGGTGGCCGTTCGCAATCCATTGTAATGTCCCCCACAAGGGGAATTGTGACAATGCCAAAGAATGTCTTTTGCTTCTTCATTAGACACACACCTCCTTAACAAACCATCACTACTCAACCTAAAACATAAGGTTCATAAACATAATACTTGGCCGCCAAGAATTTTCGCTTTTCATTCCATGTTAAATCCTCGGCATTAATCCCGCTTTGTAATTTGCCATGTCGACAAACCACGCCGCTCTTGGATTGCAAACAACTTTTCATCCGGAACTCCTTCACTTCCTTCTCTTTGTTTGTTACGTTGACCCACGAGATAAATGAGATAAATTTTCGAACCTTTTTATCACGAACCTCCAAATCAAATTCTTGTAACAAAAGGATCCATTAGATCAATCTTTGTTTGGAGTCCGGTTTGGTGAGCAAATATTTAATCGCGGAATGATCCGTGAAAACCACTACTTTTAAACCAATAAGATAAGGACGAAATTTTTCCGATGCATATACAATTGCGAGCAACTCTTTTTCGGTTGTTGCGTAGTTAATTTGAGAATTGTTCAAAACTTTGCTCGCATAATGAATAGCATGGAAAATTTTGTTCTTCCTTTGGCCAAGCACGACTTCCACCGCATAATCACTTGCGTCACACATCAATTCGAAATCAAGTTTCCAATTAGGCGCGGTGATTATGGGTGCATTTATCAAATTTTCTCTCAATTTTTCAAAAGCCATTAAACAATCTCTATCAAATAAGAAGGACTTATCTTTGTTGAGCAAGTTGCTCAAAGGCTTTGCTATCTTTGAGAAGTCTTTGATAAATCTTCGATAGAACCCCGCATGTCCTAGAAAGCTTCGAATGCCTTTAACATTGGTAGGTGGGGGAAGCGTCTCGATCACATCAATCTTTGCTTTATCAACCTCGATTCCTCTTGAAGATATTTTGTGTCCAAGGACAATTCCCTCGGTCACCATGAAATTGCATTTTCCCAATTCAAGACCAAATTGTATCCACACACCTTTGTGTTCAAATTTTCCAAGCAAAATCAAATGACGCCCAAAGACGGAGAAATCGTCCATAAAACTTCAATCGCTTTCTCAATCAAATCGGCAAATATGGCTTGCATGCATCTTTGAAATGTTGCGGTGCATTACATAAGCCGAAAGGCATACGCTTATATAAATATTCCAAAAGGACATGTGAAAGTTTCTCGTGATCTTCGGATTCACCGATATTTGATTGTACCCGAGTAACCATCCAAGAATAATATTGTTGACCGAGTCTTTCCAACATTTGGTCCATGAACGGAAGAGGAAAGTGATCCTTTCTTGTTGCTTTGTTAAGCCTTCGGTAGATGATCTCCCTCCATTTACTTTTCTTGTTGGCACTAATTCATCCTTATCATTCGACATAACCCTCCTTTTTGGAACTACATGCACCGGACTCACCCAAGTACTATCCGAGATCGGATAAATCATCCTCTTCTAACATATTCACCACTTCTTTTGAACTACTTCCTTCATCACGGATTCAAACGCCCGAGGTTGGGCTACGGTTTGTACTCTTCCTCCATCATGATGTTATGCATAAATAGGCCGGGCTTATGCCTTTCAAATCGGCTAAAACCCAACCAATTGCATTTTGTTAGATTTCAAAACTTGAATTAAGCTTCCTCCTCCTTCTCCGATAATGTATTACTAATGATTACGGTTTCTTACCTTCCTCAAGAAACACATACTTCAAGTGAGATGGTAGTGCTTTCAACTCAAGTTTTGGCTTTAGGATCATTCTTCAAAATTTCCACTTCTTCCTCCCATGGGTGCATTTCCTTGGAAATCTCCATTCCTTCTAAACACTCCTCAAGCTCCCGTCTATCATCATCATCATTCACTTCTTCTATTGATTCCTCGATAGCATCAATTTTGAAACAATCTTTCTTATCAATTGGATGCTTGATTGCTTCAAAAAGATTAAAGCAAATTTCTTCATCTTGGACCCTCACCTTCATTAAACCATCATCAATGTCAATCATCATTCTATACGTCTTCATGAATGGACGGCCTAGAATTAGAGGTGCATCCACGTCTTCCTCCATATCTATCACAACAAAGTCAACCGGGAAAAAGAATTTGTCCACTTTTACCAAGAAGTCTAAAGCTACACCATGCGGGCAAGTAATAGACTTGTCCGCCAATTGCAACGTCATTTTTGTAGACTTTAATTCGATGTCCCCCAACCTCTTTACAATGGATAATGGAATCAAGTTGATACTTGATCCCAAGTCAATCAATCCTGCGACATAGACATCCCCAATGGTAGGGGCCCGGATCACTTTCTTTTTGGAATAGTGTTGAATTATCACTACAACTTGCATCAACCATTATAGTTTCTTGATCCGTACCGCTTTTTGTCAATATGTCCTTCATGAATTTTGCATTTTTTGCATGCCTCGGTGAATGGAATATTAATTTGCAATTGCTTAAAATATCCATAAACTAAGCATAGTGCTTAGCATCATCCTTTTAGAAGGAAGATGAGGATAAGGTAAGTTTCTTAATGGTAGAGTGACTTTTCTTTTTTTCTTTTCTTTTCTTTTCCTCCACTTTCTCCTTTTCAACTACACCATCATCATTTTCATTTTCGACTACAACATCATTTTCAACTAAATCATCACCCACATCAACATCATTATTTTTTTCAACTACAACCTCATCATCATTTTCAACTACAACTTCCTCCACTACTACTTCTCCATCCTTCTCCACTTGATCTTTTCTCTCCACTACTTTATTTTTCTTTTCAACAACTTTCTTTTTCTCATCACAAACTCTACCACTCGTAGTCGTAATAGCTTTGCAATGCTCCTTTGGATTTTCTTGAGTAGTTGGAGAAAATGAGGTCGAAGCACTTTGATCGGAAATTTGCTTTGCTAATTTCCCCATTTGAGTTTCCAAATTCTTGATAGATGCCTCCGTGCTCTTTTGGTTTGCCATAGAAGCTTGCATGAATTGAGCTAGAGTGTCTTGAATATTGGAAGATCTCGCTTGATTTTGAGGTTGATTTTGCGGTTGAGCTTGATTTTGATTTTGAGTTTGGTATGGATTTTGTCTAGCTTGATTGTTTTTGTCTTGTCTCCACCCTCCTTGATAACCTTGGTTACCTCTTTGTTGGTAACCTTGGCCTTGATTTTGATAAGGATAAGGAGCTCGTTGTTGGTATCCTTGCCCTTGGTTGGCCATATAATTTGCTTCTTCATTTTCCGGAGGAAAAAATCCGGTTTTGTGATCCCCCTTACACAATTCACAACAAGCAATTTGTTGAGTTTGCTTGCTAGATGATCCTTGCATCTCCATGATTTGTTGAGGAAGTCTTGCCATTTGTTTTGTCAATTCTTCAACGTATTTCGCAAACAATTTGTTTTACGCTACAAGAGCTTCGTGACTAGAGCCAATTTCAAGAACTCCCGTTTTTACTTGCGCACTTCCTTGATCATGTTGAGTTTGGTGGTCATTCCTCCCCATCTTCTCAATTATTTGAATTGCTTCATATGGTGTTTTTGCCATCAAAGATCCTCCCGCCGTAGCATCCAACAACAATTTATGTTGAGGTTGGAGACCATTTCGAAAGATATGAATTTGAGTGAGCTCGTCAAAACCATGGCTAGCACACTTTCTAAGCATGGACTTATACCTTTCCCAAGCCTTATTCAAAGGCTCGTTAACTCCTTGTGAAAATACTGAAATCGCGGTTTTTGCCTCCATGAATCGTGATTGAGGAAAAAATCTTTCAAGGAATTTTTCCTCCAACACATTCCAATTTGTCATTGTCTCTTGTAGTTGGTCTAGATACCAATCCTTTGCTTTCCTCACTAAAGAATGAGGGAAAAACCTTTGAAAGTATTGCTCCTCTTGGTCTTCCGGAGCTCCGGCCGCACCCGCGATCTCATAGAACTTAGTGAGGTGGGTGTAAGGATCCTCATGGTCATGACCATGAAAAGGACTTGCATAAAGAAGTTGGAGCAAGACCGTCTTCATCTCCGTGAACCTCGCATTTGCTTGGCGAGCAAATTGAGCGGTGTGACGAGGGCTATTTACACAAGGCCCCCTCGGTGGTGGTAGTGGTGGTGGTGGTTCATTCTGCGCCATGATGACTTCTCCTCTTTCTTGCCTTTTCCTAGCTAGTCTTTTCCTTCATTTAGCACTACTATTAAGTCTTCTTGTCGTCCTTTCAATTTCGGGATCGAAAAGGAGTTGATCGGCCGGAACACTTCCTCGCCTAAACTAGTTCCTGAAAAATTCTAGCCACACAAAAGAAACAAAGAGATATTAGTAGAAAAATATCTTAAAACACACAACTATTGTGATACTAGAAATATCAAACGCCAATCCCCGGCAAGGGAGCCATTTTGTTGTAGGAATATTCGACGAATCAAGTATTTCTATTTATCGTTTCCACAGGGATTGGTGCATATTGTAGTCTTTCAATAGCAAAGCGTATTTTAAGATTTAAGTAACCAAAAGGTTTGTTTTCTAAGCTACTAGTATCATGAATTTCCAAGCAAATAACTACAATAGTCTTTTCAAAAGAAGAGTTATGGTTTGGATTCAAGAGAGTTGAAGTTTGTTTTTAATTGATGGAGGCATGTCAAGATTAGTTTCATTGGCCTAATTTCATATGCATTCTATTAACTAAGTGATGAACTAGTTTGATAATTTCTATAAATACATATCCTCTCAATCTTGTTGATTTCTCACCAAGATTGTGAGTTTTATCATGTTAATCGTTGAATGATTTCTCACCACAACTATTGACATGATAAACATGAAGCTCAATACTTGTAAACACTAACACACAAATCTATTCATAGCATTTGTTCATTAGTGGATGAATATCCTAGGTCTACTTTGAAGCATCCTTTTTCAAACAAGATTCAAAGCATAAAAAGATAGAAGAACAAAGATATTCAACTATATTAATCATCAACCATGTTCATACACAAATGGATTAAAATAAATACATACTAGTTAGATCAACTACCTCTAATCTTGACACAAAAAGAACTTAGCCACTCATTTCCATGGTTGCTTTGTTCACAAGATTGTTGGAGGAGATGATGAACATTGAAGAATCAAGAAGAACTATGTTTTTCTTTCTAATTTTATGCCCTAATTTTTACAACAATGAATGATAATGATGAAGAAGTGATGTTCCACCCTTTTTACACACCAAAAGCCAGCTGGAAATGAGGGAGTTGGTGGCCAAAAAGGTGAAAGTGCATTTTTTTTTCGATCAGATCGCGCGCTTATGCTGCAACCGCACTGAGCGCGACCTGAAGCATGCTTCTTCATCCAAAAATTCCTTCAAAAAGAATCATCCCAAGAGCTCTTCAAGTGTCCTTGAATCAATGCTTGATATAATTAATCAATAAAAACCTACAATTTAAAAGTAAACTAAGTTAAATAATATATTATAAACAAAAACTAAATAAAAAACATAATTAAACCAAAATACTATACTAAATACTATTAATTAATTAAAAGACATTGTTAAGGACCACAAAATCATGTACAAAATAGCTACAATTTGGTCCTTAACAGGGTACAACAAAGGTAAACAACCTTCATCTTGGATTACCTGCACGTTACCTACGTAGAGGCAACATAACAATAGAAGGAGTGAGATATCTAAAATTATAATGAAATGTATGATAAATAATATATTATAATTAGACAGTGTAATTCACTACTTCACATTTTAAACAACATCACTTACAACATAAAACAACCGCAACACACTCAACAACTAGTACAACAACAACAAGATACTCATCAACTAATATAACAAGAACAATCAACAAAACAACTTGAAGAATACAACATGGTATGTGAATCATCATAATGCACATGCATGTGGTACCACTGGAGAAGAACTTCCAACTTAAAAATAACCAATTTATAGAGGCATCAACAAGGCATAACTTCAACTTTCAACTTTTTGCCAATCCAGGTCAACTTAATGATTTTGTCAATCTAGGCCAACTTAATAATTTTGCCAATCCATGCTAACTTTTATGCTATGCATGCGACAACAGGGCACAACGTAACAACAACAACACAACATAATATTGACAACAACTCAATCGCAACTCAACACTGGCCATAGGCCTGCAACTTAACCACAAACATACAATGTTGGCATAAGCCTAAAACTTAATAATCACAACTCAAAGGAAACAACACAACACTAATCCATTAGCTATAACTTCTCATCTTGATAACAACCACATCACAACAACTTCATGACTTGACAACAACAATAACACGACAACTTGCATAAGCTAAGACTATTATTAAAAAGTCATACTAAAATACTTATTCTAAGTTATCCTTCAGCAACTTAGCGACGACTTAACACTGGCCTTAGGCCTAAAACATGGTTTAGCCAACACAGGGAAATACAACTAAATTCTTCACGACCTGCAACTTCGAAATTATCAACGACATCTTCACAATAACTCGGCCACAACCATTCCACATACTTCGCCTATTATACCTTCTAACATTACAACCTCTCAGCTAAAGATATCAATCAACTTATTCTAATTCAATTTATTATTTATCAGCTACTAATATTTCCTGACAATATTATGTTATTAATTATTCAACTGCTATACATATACAGATATATTAACTTTTGTTATTAATGCAATTAACGAACGACTTAACTACTACTTACCACCGGCCCTTTAATTATTAAACTTATGATATCAACCAAATTGCAACATATATACTATTTACTCAACTATACTGCTAACGATTAATATCCAAATCCCTGCTACTACTACTTCGCTAGGTAAGATTTATTCTGGAACTTGCCATATGCTAAACGTAATTTATTTCCACTTAATAACATTTTAATGAATTAACTGTATTAAATTAATTAACTAAACATAATTTTTTACTAACTGTATTATTTTGATTAATTAACTAACCTAAGTTGTCATTTTAAGATGCATCAGAGGAAATAAGGCATTATTACTAAAATAATGGGCATGAGGCGCCCAACTGGGGAACTGAGGTGCCCACCTGGTTGGCATACACTCCCAGGCGCCCATCTGGAGAAGTGAGGCGCCCACCAAGCTGCCTGCTTCACTCCTGGCACCTGCCTCCTATTTCTAGGTTCCCACCTGGCTCCACCTGGTCCCACAAAATTTTAATCTTTTCACTGTGACTCATGCCTTATAGCTAAGTGACGCCTGCCCCATCCTTCGCCTTCTTCCTCCAGAATCCATTAAAATCAGAACTTCAACGTCGATCCAATTTCTTTTCCAATCAAAACCTATTATCACCAAAAATCAATCGATCGAAACACAGGTTATTCCAAATACATCTAACTTTTAATTTCAATTTCCAGAAATTATTATCAACTCGATTCAACACAAACATCACAAATTAAATCATCAAAACACTTATGCTAGTTTGCATAATTCAACAGCAACACAGTTCAAAAGAAATATTCATACCGGAACATGTTTACACAGACAGTAAAATCACCTAACCTAATTCCTACATAACATTTATCATACAATCCATTAAAAGGTTAGAACCTCACCCTTACCGGGATTAGAGGTTGCTTTATTCTACCGATTGATTCCTAGCTTGTGCCACAGTTTCCAACTTTTTCCTCTTTCTGCAACTTCTACGACCAACCCTTGGAACCCTTGTTCTTCTCTTGCCCTGTTCTCACGTACAACAACTTATTTTTATTTTGTCTTCAAAAAACCCTAACTTATAATAATATAATTCAGCCCTAATAAAATAACAAAATTATCCTATTTGAGCCTACTACTCACACCCCATCTTTGCTACTACCTATCCGATAAAATTGGCCCAACACGACAAAACTTGTTTTCTCCAATAATAATAATTCAACTAATATTATTATTATCGTTATTACATCAACTTAATTTTTAATCGATAAAATCGAAGAAAAATCTTAACAACTTATACCGACGTGCGACTTATCAACTGACAACAACGATTAACAACTTGATACAACTTCAACAATAATTCTGCAAATAACGGCAAATAACTGACAACATGATATAATAGTTAATAAAGAGAAACCATACATGTATTCCTAATAATTATTTGTGTATGTTATGAATTATGTTATGATTAATATGATTATGTTGATTATGTAATGACATGATTAAAATCCTGTGATGATAAGTGAGGCTAAACTTAGGTTTGTAACTAGGTAAATGAGTTAGAAATATAAATCTTATGTTAAATAACATAGGTTGCGATACATGAATGTAATAGGTGCCTCGATGTGCATCTATGAATGAATAGTTGCTAGAGATGATTTGTCCCATCTACTGGAACACTGGAGGCATATATGGATAATAATGTCATAGTTATGATTCAACGAGCTTGTAGAGAAACATGTTATATTGTGATTGTGATATAATCAGATGAAAATTGTGTATGATTTGATGATGGTTATGACATAGACACATGGAGATTGTTAAGACTAATTTCATATTCAGGAATAACCTCTTTGTGCTTTTCTCGAGTTCGAGACTTATGTACAGTAGTTACTGAGAAAGTCGAATCTTTAAGAAAAATTACAGTAACTCTGTGAAGAGTATTCCGCGCAGTTGATGTCTAATAGAGGGTGAATCCATGCAGTGGATGTCTGATAAGTGCCAAAATGTAGTTATTTTGTATATATGTTTTGTGGAACTTATCTGTTCTTGTTTGTTAATAATCGTTGAATAACCTCAATTTTTGTTGTAAATACGTTTTATTGTGTTTTGTGTACATTATGTACCGTTTGATAGTTTTGTATCTATCTTTATAGGTATTTGTTGCATATTTGGAGCATGGAGGAATAAAGTGTCGAAGACACGGCTCCAAAGGCATTTTTGGGAAGCAAAACAACAACTTTCGCGCTGTTTGGCTTAGCGGTGAGGCATTTAATGTAATAAAATAATAAAGTAAGTAAGCAAGTTTATCGCGCTTAGCGCGATCATGGATTTTGTTTATAAATCATTTTCAAAACAAATTTCTAGGTTATGGTTTTGGGGTGGTTTTTTATCCTCATTTCCATCAACCTTCATTTTTGGTAGATTAGCTTAGAAAACAACATTAGGGCTTGCTCATGGAAGATTGGAGGTGGATTGCACTTCGATTGGCTCTCACAACCAGTTTAGATCTGTGGTTTATCTCTTACGCTTTGTGTATTTCTCTTTTGTAGGGTTTGTATGTATTTCTACTCATAACTCTTGTATATTTATCGCTTTGGCTTGTATAAAGTTTGCTTTACAAATGTGTGTTGGTATCTTGGGTTTTACTCTATGTTGGGGAGCTTTACTAGAGATAGATTGCTTAGATTCTTACCTAGGATGATTATCATTAGTTTCAATACTAGAAATGGGTTTAGATCTAACATTCACTATAGAGTATCCGAACTTAATGCCTGTGTTGGTGAAGTACGCTAGAGATGGTTATGGAGGTGGGTGATAGTGTTGTTGAGATAGGCCAAACATGGCTATCGAGATGATTTAGGAGAATTCTCAATTTGGGTTAGAAATAACCAAGGTTGTGAGAGGCATGTGATGACACAGACGAGTAACGTAGGCCGAGTATGACATGGGTGGTAGATTTAAGTCTGTGACGGGTAGTTTACATTCGTTCTAGACAAGCTGTCTATCTTTTATACTTTTTGGTCATTTACTTTCTGTCTTTTATTTTCATTTCTTTTAATCTCAAACTCATTAACGGTAGAATTGTCGAACACGAATCAATAACCAATCTCTGTGGACACAGTATGATATAACCTAACCGGTATATATCACACGGTAAAAATAATACCAAACTCTTTGCTTGCCGCTCTACCACGCAACAAAATGGTGCCATTACCGGGGATTGGTTTTATTGTTTCTGTATTGCGATAATTCCGTTGTTTTTGAGTTTTGTAATTTATGTATATGTTGTATAGACTTTGTATATGAACTTGTATATGTTACTTGTACATGTTGTGTTTACTTTCCATACTTGTATATATGTATGTTTTTCCTTGTTTTCACGTATTGTTGTGAAATGTCTCGTATTTGTAACGTTTGTTGTGTGGTTTTTAGGATACTTTCTTTAGGTTTGCGCGGTGTGGCAATACCATGGCATGACGAGAGGAGGTTACTAGTGCTCGCACAATAAAGGCGTCGAGATTACGACCTAAAACAAGAATGTTTGTTTATCTTGTTTATGTGTCTGGTGACTTGTGTTTTGACAAGTTGAAATAGGACTTGCTCTTAATTTCAAATTTTCACTTTTCAACTTGTTAATTCCTTTTCACCAATTGTGTGTATTGTTATTTGCTTTTGTTTTGATATGTCAATTTGTTATTTTCCACAGGTTTGTAGTGTTTTATCTTGTGGAAGTGTGCATGTATTGTAAATATTGTTTAGATGTGTAAATGAGATTGTATAGTTGTGTAAGTGGAGCTTGCATAGCAGTTGCACCTGTTGTTGTCATTTTTCTGCAACTGGTGTGGCGCGCTCTGCTATGCAGGGCCAGTGAATTCTTTTAAAATTTCACTTGGTTTTCCTTTTTCCCACTTTCACCAAGGCTTTTTGTATTGAATAAAATAGTATTGTTTTTCTAATTCTTTTGTTGTTGTTTGGACTCAAATTTTGGTTCGGTAACTTGAAGACTTTTGAGGTGATTTTCCGAGTTTCATCATTTCAACTCGTGGATGTGTGGTAATGATAATTTTAAAAGTGGCAACACGGCAGGTACTCGTTTGTCGCTTTCTATAGCCTAACATGTTTAGGAAATTTATCATTTGTATAATTATCATGCTATTCATTCTTTTTACATTACCTGCTCATGAATTGAATCACTTTAGTACCATTTTGAACCATAAATGTGAGGAAGCTTTCCATTGTTTACATATGAGAGTCCACATTCTTGTTTTAACTGGATTTTATTATGCTTTATCTTGTGTTTTGTGTTGATTGTATGATTGCAAGAAAATGATCAAGGCATTTTGTTAATTTTGAGCATAACTACCTTGGTCAGATATTCAATTCACCTTGTGAGTGTGTGAATTTGTTAGCGCCTTTGAACTTTTATCAACATCCATTTTTATTTGCCTTGTTGCTTGTCTATGAGTGTCAATTCACCTTTTTTGTATGGATGTTGATTTCTTTGTTTCTTGAACCCTCAACTATATGTTGTTGTATAGATTTTTACCTTGCCTTAGATAGTAGGGAGTATTCACACATTAATGTTGGTTGAATTCAAGTTGGGGAGAGGAATGTTTATATAATCATATTGTGGTTGGTATGAGGTTAACAGAAAAAAAGAAAAGAAGAAAAGAAATGTGAAAAAGAAAGATTAGAAAAAGAAAGAAAAAAGAGAAAAGTTTTGAAAAAGAAAAACAAAAAGAGTAGGAATAATGTTATGTTAATAAGTGAGGTGTGTTTGGTTTGAAATTTGTGATGAAGAATAAGTTTGATTGAAATTATATTGTTTGGAACTTTGTGAGTTGATCACTCCCTTAGGTTTAGGAAAGTTTTTGTTTCGATTAGCTTTAGGATTTATCACTTGTTTGTTAACCAAGCCACATTACAACCTTGAAAAGCCCTTGTGATTGTTGCATTTGTATTTTCAATACGTTTTTGGAAGAATGCATAATTTAGTCTATTGTTTGCAAGATTGTGGAGGAGTGTTTTTTTTATCTCCACCTTTGTGTGTTCTTCATCTACCGATGAATTTTTGCTAGGTGTGATTCATGATTGAGCTTGTTTTATTATAGAATGTTTTGAATGATTTTTGTACTTAGGATTTGTTTCGTTTATATGTTGTCGTTGTAGGAATGTGGTAAGTAAGTATTTTGCGCGTACGTTTTCGTTTGAACCATACATTTGTTTTCCGTTTTAAAAACTTGTTGATTCGTGATTCTTTGATTATCATTCTTTGTTTCTTTGAGTTATTTGACTTTGTTTGAGGACAAACAATGTGTCAAGTTGGGGAGAGTTCATAAGTGCCAAAATGTAGTTATTTTGTATATATATTTTGTGGCACTTATCTGTTCTTGTTTGTTAATAATCGTTGAATAACCCCAATTTTTTTTGTAAATACGTTTTATTATGTTTTGTGTACATAATGTACCGTTTGATAGTTTTGTATCTATTTTTGTAGGTATTTGTTGGATATTTGGAGCATGCAGGAATAAAGTGTCGAAGACACGGCTCCGAAGAAGCATTTTTGGGAAGAAAAACGGCAACTTTCGCACTTAGAGCGGTTTTGAGCGCGCTTAGCGCGGTGAGGCAGTTTAATGTAATAAAATAATAAAGTAAGTCGCGCTTAGCGCGGCTATCGCGCTTAGCGCGGCTATCGCGCTTAGCGCGCCTATCGCGCTTAGCGCGGCTATCGCGCTTAGCGCGGTCTGCGGGATTTTGTTTATAAATCATTTTCAAAACAGATTTCTAGGTTATGGTTTTGGGGTGGTGTTTGATCCCCATTTCCATCAACCTTCATTTTTGGTAGATTAGCTTAGAAAACAACATTAGGGTTTGCTCATGGAAGATTGGAGGTGGATTGCTCTTCGATTGGCTCTGACAACCAGTTTAGATCTGTGGTTTATCTCTTCTCCTCTATGTGTATTTCTCTTTTGTTGGGTTTGTATATATTTCTACTCATAACTCTTGTATATTTATCGCCTTTGGCTTGTATAAAGTTTGCTTTACAAATCTGTGTTGGTAGTTATCTTGGGTTTTTACTCTATGTTAGGGGTTTGAGCTTTACTAGAGATAGATTGCTTAGATTCTTACCTAGGATGATTATCTGTTAGTTTCTGAATAATAGAAATGGGTTTAGATCTAACATTCACTATAGAGTATCTGAACTTAATGCCTCTGCATTGGTGAAGTATGCTAGAGATGGTTATGGAGGTGACACAGTTGACTTCTGTGTTGTTGAGATAGGCCAAATATGGCTATCGAGATGATTAAGGAGGATTCTCAATTTGGGTTAGAAATAACCAAGGTTGTGAGAGGTATGTGATGACACGGACGAGTAACGTTGGCCGAGTATGACATGGGTGGTAGATTTAAGTCTGTGACAGATAGTTTACATTCGTTCAGGACAAGCTGTCTATCTTTTATACTTTTTGTTCATTTACTTTTTGTCTTTTATTTTCATTTCTTTTAATCTCAAACTCATTAACGGTAGAATTGTCGAACGACGAATCAATAACCAATCTCTGTGGACACGATACGATATAACCTAACAGGTATATATCACCCGGTAAAAATAATACCAAACTCTTTGCTTGCCGCTCTACCGCAACAACAAAATGGCGCCGTTGCCGGGGATTGGTTTTATTGTTTCTGTATTGTGATAATTACGTTGTTTTAGAGTTTTGTAATTAATGTATATGTTGTATAGACTTTGTATATGAACTTGTATATGTTACTTGTACATGTTGTGTTTACTTTCCATACTTGTACATATGTGTGTTTTTCCTTGTTTGAAAGTATTGTTGTGAAATGTCTCGTATTTGTAACGTTTGTTGTGTGGTTGTTAGGATACTTTCTTTAGGTTTGCGCGGTGTGGCAATACCATGGCATGACGAGAGGAGGTTACTAGTGCTCGCACAATAAAGGCGTCGAGATTACGACCTAAAACAAGAATGTTTGTTTATCTTGTTTATGTGTCTGGTGACTTGTGTTTTGACAAGTTGAAATAGGACTTGCTCTTAATTTCAAATTTTCACTTTTCAACTTGTTAATTCCTTTTCACCAATTGTGTGTATTGTTATTTGCTTTTGTTTTGATATGTCAATTTGTTATTTTCCACAGGTTTGTAGTGTTTTATCTTGTGGAAGTGTGCATGTATTGTAAATATTGTTTAGATGTGTAAATGAGATTGTATAGTTGTGTAAGTGGAGCTTGCATAGCAGTTGCACCTGTTGTTGTCATTTTTCTGCAACTGGTGTGGCGCGCTCTGCTATGCAGGGCCAGTGAATTCTTTTAAAATTTCACTTGGTTTTCCTTTTTCCCACTTTCACCAAGGCTTTTTGTATTGAATAAAATAGTATTGTTTTTCTAATTCTTTTGTTGTTGTTTGGACTCAAATTTTGGTTCGGTAACTTGAAGACTTTTGAGGTGATTTTCCGAGTTTCATCATTTCAACTCGTGGATGTGTGGTAATGATAATTTTAAAAGTGGCAACACGGCAGGTACTCGTTTGTCGCTTTCTATAGCCTAACATGTTTAGGAAATTTATCATTTGTATAATTATCATGCTATTCATTCTTTTTACATTACCTGCTCATGAATTGAATCACTTTAGTACCATTTTGAACCATAAATGTGAGGAAGCTTTCCATTGTTTACATATGAGAGTCCACATTCTTGTTTTAACTGGATTTTATTATGCTTTATCTTGTGTTTTGTGTTGATTGTATGATTGCAAGAAAATGATCAAGGCATTTTGTTAATTTTGAGCATAACTACCTTGGTCAGATATTCAATTCACCTTGTGAGTGTGTGAATTTGTTAGCGCCTTTGAACTTTTATCAACATCCATTTTTATTTGCCTTGTTGCTTGTCTATGAGTGTCAATTCACCTTTTTTGTATGGATGTTGATTTCTTTGTTTCTTGAACCCTCAACTATATGTTGTTGTATAGATTTTTACCTTGCCTTAGATAGTAGGGAGTATTCACACATTAATGTTGGTTGAATTCAAGTTGGGGAGAGGAATGTTTATATAATCATATTGTGGTTGGTATGAGGTTAACAGAAAAAAAGAAAAGAAGAAAAGAAATGTGAAAAAGAAAGATTAGAAAAAGAAAGAAAAAAGAGAAAAGTTTTGAAAAAGAAAAACAAAAAGAGTAGGAATAATGTTATGTTAATAAGTGAGGTGTGTTTGGTTTGAAATTTGTGATGAAGAATAAGTTTGATTGAAATTATATTGTTTGGAACTTTGTGAGTTGATCACTCCCTTAGGTTTAGGAAAGTTTTTGTTTCGATTAGCTTTAGGATTTATCACTTGTTTGTTAACCAAGCCACATTACAACCTTGAAAAGCCCTTGTGATTGTTGCATTTGTATTTTCAATACGTTTTTGGAAGAATGCATAATTTAGTCTATTGTTTGCAAGATTGTGGAGGAGTGTTTTTTTTATCTCCACCTTTGTGTGTTCTTCATCTACCGATGAATTTTTGCTAGGTGTGATTCATGATTGAGCTTGTTTTATTATAGAATGTTTTGAATGATTTTTGTACTTAGGATTTGTTTCGTTTATATGTTGTCGTTGTAGGAATGTGGTAAGCAAGTATTTTGCGTGTAGGTTTTCGTTTGAACCATACATTTGTTTTCTATTTTAAAAACTTGTTGATTCGTGATTCTTTGATTATCATTCTTTGTTTCTTTGAGTTATTTGACTTTGTTTGAGGACAAACAATGTGTCAAGTTGGGGAGAGTTCATAAGTGCCAAAATGTAGTTATTTTGTATATATATTTTGTGGCACTTATCTGTTCTTGTTTGTTAATAATCGTTGAATAACCCCAATTTTTTTTGTAAATACGTTTTATTATGTTTTGTGTACATAATGTACCGTTTGATAGTTTTGTATCTATTTTTGTAGGTATTTGTTGGATATTTGGAGCATGCAGGAATAAAGTGTCGAAGACACGGCTCCGAAGAAGCATTTTTGGGAAGAAAAACGGCAACTTTCGCACTTAGAGCGGTTTTGAGCGCGCTTAGCGCGGTGAGGCAGTTTAATGTAATAAAATAATAAAGTAAGTCGCGCTTAGCGCGGCTATCGCGCTTAGCGCGGCTATCGCGCTTAGCGCGCCTATCGCGCTTAGCGCGGCTATCGCGCTTAGCGCGGTCTGCGGGATTTTGTTTATAAATCATTTTCAAAACAGATTTCTAGGTTATGGTTTTGGGGTGGTGTTTGATCCCCATTTCCATCAACCTTCATTTTTGGTAGATTAGCTTAGAAAACAACATTAGGGTTTGCTCATGGAAGATTGGAGGTGGATTGCTCTTCGATTGGCTCTGACAACCAGTTTAGATCTGTGGTTTATCTCTTCTCCTCTATGTGTATTTCTCTTTTGTTGGGTTTGTATATATTTCTACTCATAACTCTTGTATATTTATCGCCTTTGGCTTGTATAAAGTTTGCTTTACAAATCTGTGTTGGTAGTTATCTTGGGTTTTTACTCTATGTTAGGGGTTTGAGCTTTACTAGAGATAGATTGCTTAGATTCTTACCTAGGATGATTATCTGTTAGTTTCTGAATAATAGAAATGGGTTTAGATCTAACATTCACTATAGAGTATCTGAACTTAATGCCTCTGCGTTGGTGAAGTATGCTAGAGATGGTTATGGAGGTGACGCAGTTGACTTCTGTGTTTTTCAGATAGGCCAAATATGGCTATCGAGATGATTTAGGAGGATTCTCAATTTGGGTTAGAAATAAAGGTTGTGAGGTATGATGACACGGACGAGTAACGAGGCCGAGTATGACATGGGTGGTAGATTTAAGTCTGTGGACGGGTAGTTTACATTCGTCCGCATAAGTCGTCTATCTTTATACTTTTTGTTCATTTACTTTTGTCTTTTATTTTCATTTCTTTTAATCTCAAACTCATTAACGGTAGAATTGTAACGACGAATCAATAACCAATCTGGACACGATACGATATAACCTAATATATATCACCCGGTAAATATAATACCAAACTTCTTTGTTTGCCGCTCTACAAAAGAACAAAATGGCGTCTGCCGGGATTGGTTTTATTGTTTGTAGACGATAATTCCGTTGTTTTTGAGTTTTGTAATTAATGTATATGTTGTATAGACTTTGTATATGAACTTGTATATGTTACTTGTACATGTTGTGTTTACTTTTCATACTTGTACATATGTGTGTTTTTCCTTGTTTTCAAGTATTGTTGTGAAATGTCTCGTATTTGTAACGTTTGTTGTGTGGTTGTTAGGATACTTTAGGTTTGCGTGGTGTGGCAATACCATGGCATGACGAGAGAGGTTACTAGTGCTCGCACAATAAAGGTCGAGCTTTTAATGAAAGCAACATGTTTGTTTATGTTGTGTGTGGTGACTTGTGTTTTGACAAGTTGAAATAGGACTTGCTCTTAATTTCAAATTTTCACTTTTCAACTTGTTAATTCCTTTTCACCAATTGTGTGTATTGTTATTTGCTTTTGTTTTGTTATGTCAATTTGTTATTTTCCACAAGTTTGTAGTGTTTTAGTTGGAAGTGTGTATGTATTGTAAATATTGTTTAGATGTGTAAATGAGATTGTATAGGTGTATAAGTGGAGCTTGCATAGCAGTTGCACCTGTCTTGCCATTTTTCTGCAATTGTGGTATCGCTATGCAGGTTGAATTCTTTTAAAATTTCACTTGGTTTTCCTTTTCCCACTTTCACCAAGGCTTTTGTATTGAATAAAATAGTATTGTTTTCTAATACTTTTGTTGTTGTTTGGACTCATATTTTGTTTCTAACTTGAAAACTTTTGAGGTAATTTTAGTTTGATCATTTCAACTCATGGATGTATGGTAATGATAATTTTCAAAGTTGCTACACGCGTGTACTCGTTTGTCGCTTTCTATAGCATAACATGTTTAGGAAATTTATCATTTGTATAATTATCATGCTATTCATTCTTTTGCATTACTTGCTCATGAATTGAATCACTTTAGTACCATTTTAACCATAAATGTGAGGAAACTTTCCATTGTTTACATATGAGAGTCCACATTCGTGTTTTAACTGGATTTTATTATGCTTAACCTTGTGTTTTGTGTTGATTGTATGATTGCAAGAAAATGATCAAGGCATTTTGTTGATTTTGAGCATAACTACTTGGACAAATATTCAATTCATCTTGTGAGTGTGTGGACCTTGTTTAACCCTTTGAAATTTTATAAACATCCATTTTATTTGACCTTGATGCTTGTCTATGAGTGTCAATTCACCTTTTTGTATGGATGTTGATTTCTTTGTTTCTTGAACCCTCAACTATATGTTGTTGTGGATTTTTACCTTGCCTTAGAAAGTAGGGAGTATTCAAACATTAATGTTGGTTAAATTCAAGTTGGAGAGGAATGTTTATATACTCATATTGTGGTTGGTATGAGGTTAAGAGAAAAGAAAAAAAATGTGAAAAGAAAGATTAGAAAAGAAAGAAAAAGAGAAAAGTTTTGAAAAGAAAAAAAAAGTAGGAATAATGTTATATGTTAAAGGTGTGTTTGGTTTGAAATTTGTGATGAAGAATAAGTTTGATTGAAATTATATTGTTTGGAACTTTGTGAGTTTGATTGAAATAGGACTTGCTCTTAATTTCAAATTTTCACTTTTCAACTTGTTAATTCCTTTTCACCAATTGTGTGTATTGTTATTTGCTTTTGTTTTGTTATGTCAATTTGTTATTTTCCACAAATTTGTAGTGTTTTAGCTTGTGAAAATGTGTACGTATTGTGAATATTGTTTAGATGTGTAAATGAGATTGTATAGGTGTGTAAGTGGAGCTTGATTTGCACATGTTGTTGTCATTTTTCGCTTCTGGCGATTAGTGCTGAGGGCGTTTTTTAAAATTTCACTTGGTTTTCCTTTTTCCCACTTTCACCAAGGCTTTTTGTATTGAATAAAATAATATTGTTTTTCTAATTCTTTTGTTGTTGTTTGGACTCAAATTTTGGTTCGGTAACTTGAAAACTTTTGAGGTAATTTTCTGAGTTTGATCATTTCAACTCGTGGATGTATGGTAATGATAATTTTCAAAGTTGCTACACGCAGTACTACTTGTTTGCTTTCTATAGTATAACATGTTTAGAAATTTATCATTTGTATAATTATCATGCTATTCATTCTTTTTGCATTACTTGCTCATGAATTGAATCACTTTAGTACCATTTTTAACCATAAATATGAGGAAACTTTCCATTGTTTACATATGAGAGTCCACATTCGTGTTTTAAGTGGATTTTATTATGCTTAACCTTGTGTTTTGTGTTGATTGTATGATTGCAAGAAAATGATCAAGGCATTTTGTTGATTTTGAGCATAACTACCTTGGCCAAATATTCAATTCACCTTGTGAGTGTGTGAACCTTTGTTAGCCCCTTTGAACTTTTATCAACATCCATTTTTATTTGACCTTGATGCTTGTCTATGAGTGTCAATTCACCTTTTTTGTATGGATGTTGATTTCTTTGTTTCTTGAACCCTCAACTATATGTTGTTGTATAGATTTTTACCTTGCCTTAGATAGTAGGGAGTATTCACACATTAATGTTGGTTGAATTCAAGTTGGGGAGAGGAATGTTTATATAATCATATTGTGGTTGGTATGAGGTTAACAGAAAAAAAGAAAAGAAGAAAAGAAATGTGAAAAAGAAAGATTAGAAAAAGAAAGAAAAAAGAGAAAAGTTTTGAAAAAGAAAAAACAAAAAGAGTAGGAATAATGTTATGTTAATAAGTGAGGTGTGTTTGATTTGAAATTTGTGATGAAGAATAAGTTTGATTGAAATTATATTGTTTGGAACTTTGTGAGTTTTATTGAAATAGGACTTGCTTTAATTTCAAATTTTCACTTTTCAACTTGTTAATTCCTTTTCACCAATTGTGTGTATTTTTATTTGCTTTTGTTTTGTTATGTCAATTTGTTATTTTCCACAAATTTGTAGTGTTTTAGCTTGTGGAAATGTGTATGTATTGTAAATATTGTTTAGATATGTAAATGAGATTGTATAGGTGTGTAAGTGGAGCTTGCATGGCGCTTACATGTTCGTCATTTTTCTCAATCGGTGTAGCAAGGTCTTGGCGATTAGCGTGTATATGCAGGGCCAGTGAATTCTTTTAAAATTTCACTTGGTTTTCCTTTTTCCCACTTTCACCAAGGCTTTTTGTATTGAATAAAATAGTATTGTTTTTCTAATTCTTTTGTTGTTGTTTGACTCAAATTTTGGTTCTAAGTTGAAAACTTTTGAGGTAATTTTCTGAGTTTGATCATTTCAACTCATGGATGTATGGTAATGATAATTTTCAAAGTTGCTACGTCCGTACTCGTTTGTCGCTTTCTATAGCATAACATGTTTAGGAAATTTATCATTTGTATAATTATCATGTTATTCATTCTTTTGCATTACTTGCTCATGAATTGAATCACTTTAGTACCATTTTAACCATAAATGTGAGGAAACTTTCCATTGTTTATATATAGAGTCCACATTCGTGTTTTAAGTGGATTTTATTATGCTTAACCTTGTGTTTTGTGTTGATTGTATGATTGCAAGAAAATGATCAAGGCATTTTGTTGATTTTGAGCATAACTACTGGACAAATATTCAATTCATCTTGTGAGTGTGTGGACCTTTGTTAGCCTTTGAACTTTTATAAACATCTATTTTTATTTGACCTTGATGCTTGTCTATGAGTGTCAATTCACCTTTTTTGTATGGATGTTGATTTCTTTCTTTCTTGAACCCTCAACTATATGTTGTTGTACGGATTTTTACCTTGCCTTAGAAAGTGGGAGTATTCACACATTAATGTTGGTTGAATTCAAGTTAGAGAGGAATGTTTATATACTCATATTGTGGTTGGTATGAGGTTAAGAGAAAAGAAGAAAAAAAATGAGAAAAGAAAGATTACAAAAGAAAAAAAAAGAAAAGTTTTGAAAAGAAAACAAAAGAGTAGGAATAATGTTATGTTAATAAGTGAGGTGTGTTTGATTTGAAATTTGTGATGAAGAATAAGTTTGATTGAAATTATATTGTTTGGAACTTTGTGAGTTTTATTGAAATAGGACTTGCTCTTAATTTCAAATTTTCACTTTTCAACTTGTTAATTCCTTTTCACCAATTGTGTGTATTTTTATTTGCTTTTGTTTAGTTATGTCAATTTGTTATTTTCCACAAATTTGTAGTGTTTTAGCTTGTGGAAATGTGTATGTATTGTAAATATTGTTTAGATATGTAAATGAGATTGTATAGGTGTGTAAGTGGAGCTTGCATGGCATTGCACATGTCATTATTTTTTCAAGAATCGTGTAATACATTGTGGTTAGGATTATGCTATGCTATGGGCTGTGAATTCTTTTAAAATTTCACTTGGTTTTCCTTTTTCCCACTTTCACCAAGGCTTTTTGTATTGAATAAAATAGTATTGTTTTTCTAATTCTTTTGTTGTTGTTTGGACTCAAATTTTGGTCTGTAAGTTGAAAACTTTTGAGGTAATTTTCGAGTTTGATCATTTCAACTCATGGATGTATGGTAATGATAATTTTCAAAGTTGCTACACGTCTGTACTCGTTTGTCGCTTTCTATAGCATAACATGTTTAGGAAATTTATCATTTGTATAATTATCATGCTATTCATTCTTTTGCATTACTTGCTCATGAATTGAATCACTTTAGTACCATTTTAACCATAAATATGAGGAAACTTTCCATTGTTTACATATGAGAGTCCACATTCGTGTTTTAAGTGGATTTTATTATGCTTAACCTTGTGTTTTGTGTTGATTGTATGATTGCAAGAAAATGATCAAGGCATTTTGTTGATTTTGAGCATAACTACCTTGGACAAATATTCAATTCATCTTGTGAGTGTGTGGACCTTTGTTAGCCCTTTGAACTTTTATAAACATCTATTTTATTTGACCTTGATGCTTGTCTATGAGTGTCAATTCACCTTTTTGTATGGATGTTGATTTCTTTCTTTCTTGAACCCTCAACTATATGTTGTTGTACTGATTTTACCTTGCCTTAGAAAGTAGGGAGTATTCACACATTAATGTTGGTTGAATTCAAGTGGGGAGAGGAATGTTTATATACTCATATTGTGGTTGGTTTGAGGTTAAGAGAAGAAGAAAAAATGAGAAAAGAAAGATTACAAAAGAAAAAAAAAAAAAGAAAAGTTTTGAAAAACAAAAGAGTAGGAATAATGTTATGTTAATAAGTGAGGTGTGTTTGATTTGAAATTTGTGATGAAGAATAAGTTTGATTGAAATTATATTGTTTGGAACTTTGTGAGTTTTATTGAAATAGGACTTGCTCTTAATTTCAAATTTTCACTTTTCAATTAATTCCTTTTCACCAATTGTGTGTATTTTTATTTGCTTTTGTTTTGTTATGTCAATTTGTTATTTTCCACAAATTTGTAGTGTTTTAGCTTGTGGAAATGTGTATTGTAAATATTGTTTAGATATGTAAATGAGATTGTATAGGTGTGTAAGGGAGCTTGCATGGCAGTTGCACATGTTGCCGCTATTTTTCAATCGTGTAGCGCTATTCTGTCATTATTGCCTACAGGTTATGAGGCTGTGAATTCTTTTAAAATTTCACTTGGTTTTCCTTTTTCCCACTTTCACCAAGGCTTTTGTATTGAATAAAATAGTATTGTTTTTCTAATTCTTTTGTTGTTGTTTGACTCAAATTTTGGTCTGTAAGTTGAAAACTTTTGAGGTAATTTTCGAGTTTGATCATTTCAACTCTGGATGTATGGTAATGATAATTTTCAAAGTTGCTACACGGTACTGCTTATCGCTTTCTATAGCATAACATGTTTAGAAATTTATCATTTGTATAATTATCATGTTATTCATTCTTTTTGCATTACTTGCTCATGAATTGAATCACTTTAGTACCATTTTTAACCATAAATATGAGGAAACTTTCCATTGTTTACATATGAGAGTCCACATTCGTGTTTTAAGTGGATTTTATTATGCTTAACCTTGTGTTTTGTGTTGATTGTATGATTGCAAGAAATGATCAAGGCATTTTGTTGATTTTGAGCATAACTACCTTGGACAAATATTCAATTCATCTTGTGAGTGTGTGGACCTTTGTTAGCCCTTTGAACTTTTATAAACATCTATTTTTATTTGACCTTGATGCTTGTCTATGAGTGTCAATTCACCTTTTTTGTATGGATGTTGATTTCTTTCTTTCTTGAACCCTCAACTATATGTTGTTGTACGGATTTTTACCTTGCCTTAGAAAGTAGGGAGTATTCACACATTAATGTTGGTTGAATTCAAGTTGGGAGGAATGTTTATATACTCATATTGTGGTTGGTATGAGGTTAAGAGAAAAGAAAAAAAAATGAGAAAAGAAAGATTACAAAAAAAAAAAAAAAAAGAAAAGTTTTGAAAAAGAAAAACAAAAAGAGTAGGAATAATGTTATGTTAATAAGTGAGGTGTGTTTGATTTGAAATTTGTGATGAAGAATAAGTTTGATTGAAATTATATTGTTTGAACTTTGTGAGTTTTATTGAAATAGGACTTGCTCTTAATTTCAAATTTTCACTTTTCAACTTGTTAATTCCTTTTCACCAATTGTGTGTATTTTATTTGCTTTTGTTTAGTTATGTCAATTTGTTATTTTCCACAAATTTGTAGTGTTTTAGCTTGTGGAAATGTATGTATTGTAAATATTGTTTAGATATGTAAATGAGATTGTATAGGTGTGTAAGTGGAGCTTGCATATAAATTGCACATGTTGTCATTATTTTTCTCAGAATCGTAACATTGGTGATTAGCGACACTGTATATGCATAGGCCGTTGAATTCTTTTTAAAATTTCACTTGGTTTTCCTTTTTCCCACTTTCACCAAGGCTTTTTGTATTGAATAAAATAGTATTGTTTTTCTAATTCTTTTGTTGTTGTTTGGACTCAAATTTTGGTTCGGTAAGTTGAAAACTTTTGAGGTAATTTTCTGAGTTTGATCATTTCAACTCGCGGATGTATGGTAATGATAATTTTCAAAGTTGCTACACGTCAGGTACTCGTTTGTCGCTTTCTATAGCATAACATGTTTAGGAAATTTATCATTTGTATAATTATCATGTTATTCATTCTTTTTGCATTACTTGCTCATGAATTGAATCACTTTAGTACCATTTTTAACCATAAATGTGAGGAAACTTTCCATTGTTTACATATGAGAGTCCACATTCTTGTTTTAAGTGGATTTTATTATGCTTAACCTTGTATTTTGTGTTGATTGTATGATTGCAAGAAAATGATCAAGGCAATTTGTTGATTTTGAGCATAACTACCTTGGACAAATATTCAATTCATCTTGTGAGTGTGTGGACCTTTGTTAGCCCCTTTGAACTTTTATAAACATCCATTTTTATTTGACCTTGATGCTTGTCTATGAGTGTCAATTCACCTTTTTGTATGGATGTTGATTTCTTTGTTTCTTGAACCCTCAACTATATGTTGTAATGATTTTTACCTTGCCTTAGAAAGTAGGGAGTATTCACATTAATGTTGGTTGAATTCAAGTTGGGAGAGGAATGTTTATATACTCATATTGTGGTTGGTATGAGGTTAAGAGAAAAGAAGAAAAAATGAGAAAGAAAGATTAAAAAAAAAAAAAAGAAAAGTTTTGAAAAAGAAAACAAAAGAGTAGGAATAATGTTATGTTAATAAGTGAGGTGTGTTTGGTTTGAAATTTGTGATGAAGAATAAGTTTGATTGAAATTATATTGTTTGGAACTTTGTGAGTTTTATTGAAATAGGACTTGCTCTTAATTTCAAATTTTCACTTTTCAACTTGTTAATTCCTTTTCACCAATTGGTGTATTTTTATTTGCTTTTGTTTTGTTATGTCAATTTGTTATTTTCACAAATTTGTAGTGTTTTAGTCAGGAAATGTGTATGTATTGTAAATATTGTTTAGATGTGTAAATGAGATTGTATAGGTGTGTGTGGAGCTTGTAGTGGCAGTTGTAACATGTCATTGCTATTTTTCTCAGAATCGGGTGTACAAGGTCACTGGCGATTAGCGCGCTCACATGCAGGCTGGTGAATTTTTAATATTTCACTTGGTTTTCCTTTTTCCCACTTTCACCAAGGCTTTTTGTATTGAATAAAATAGTATTGTTTTTCTAATTTTTTGTTGTTGTTTTGACTCAAATTTTGTCTTGAACTTGAAACTTTGACGTAATTTTCTGTTTGATCATTTCAACTCGCGATGTATGGTAATGATAATTTTCAAAGTTACACGCGTGTACTCGCTGTCGCTTTTATAGCATAACATGTTTAGGAAATTTATCATTTTTATAATTATCATGCTATTCATTCTTTTTGCATTACTTGCTCATGAATTGAATCACTTTAGTACCATTTTTAACCATAAATGTGAGGAAACTTTCCATTGTTTACATATGAGAGTCCACATTTGTTTTAACTGGATTTTATTATGCTTAACCTTGTGTTTTGTGTTGATTGTATGATTGCAAGAAATGATCAAGGCATTTTGTTGATTTTGAGCATAACTACCTTTGGACAAATATTCAATTCATCTTGGAGTGTGTGGACCTTTGTTACCTTTGAACTTTATAAACATCCATTTTATTTGACCTTGATGCTTGTCTATGAGTGTCAATTCACCTTTTTGTATGGATGTTGATTTCTTTGTTTTGAACCCTCAACTATATGTTGTTGTAATGGATTTTTACCTTGCCTTAGAAAGTGTGGGGAGTATTCACACATTAATTGAATTCATGTTTGGGAGAGGAATGTTTATATACTTGTGGTTGGTATGAGGTTAAGAGAAAAGAAGAAAAAAATGAGAAAGAAAGATTAGAAAAAGAAAGAAAAAGAGAAAAGTTTTGAAAAAAAAAAGAGTAGGAATAATGTTATGTTAGGTGTGTTTGGTTTGAAATTTGTGATAAAGAATAAGTTTGATTGAAATTATATTGTTTGGAACTTTGTGAGTTGATCACTCTTTAGGTTTAGGCAAGTTTTTGTTTGATTAGCTTTAGGACTTATCACTTGTTTGTTAACAAGCCACATTACAACCTTGAAAAGCCCTTGTGATTGCATTTGTATTTTCAATGGATGAATGCATAATTTAGTCTATTGTTTGCAAGATGGAGGGTGTGTTTTTATTCTCCACTTTGTGTGTTTTCTTATCTACCGGCGAATTTTTGATGTGTGATTCATGATTGAGCATGTTTTGTTATAGAATGTTTTGCATGATTTTGTACTTAGGATTTGTTTCGCTTATATGTTGTCGTTGTAGAATGTGGTAAGTAAGTATTTTTATGTAATGCTGTTTGAACCATACATTTGTTTTCTATTTTAAAAATTGTTGATTCGTGATTCTTTGATTATCATTCTTTGTTTCTTTGAGTTATTTGACTTTGTTTGAGGACAAACAATGTGTCAAGTTGGGAGAGTTGATATGTGCAAAATGTAGTTATTTTGTATATATGTTTTGTGGCACTTATCTCTGTTTTTGTTTGTTAATAATCGCTGAATAACCCCAATTTTTTGTAAATACGTTTTAGTGTTTTGTGTACATGATGTACCGTTTCATAGTTTTGCATCTATTTTTGTAGGTATTTTTTGCATATTTGGAGCATGCAGGAATAAAGTGTCGAAGACACGACTCTGAAGACGCATTTTTGGGAAGAAATAGCAATTTCGCGCTTAGCGTTTTGAAAGTTTTGAGTGCGCTTAGTACACGAGAGCGGTTAAACGTAATAAAATAATAAAGTAAGTCGCGCTTAGCACGGCTATCGCGCTTAGCGCGGTCTGCGGGATTTTGTTTATAAATCATTTTCAAAACAGATTTCTAGGTTATGGTTTTGGGGTGGTGTTTGATCCCCATTTCCATCAACCTTCATTTTTGGTGATTAGCTTAGAAAACAACATTTAGGCCTTGCTCTTTGGAAGATTGAGGTGGATTGCTCTTCGATTGGCTCTCGACAACCAGCTTTAGATCGTGGTTTATCTCTTCTCCTCTTTGTGTATTTCTTTTGATGGGTTTGTATGTATTTTACCATAACTTGTATATTTATCGCTTCTTGTATAAAGTTTGCTTTACAAACTGTGTTGGTAGTTATCTTGGTTTTTACTCTATGTTAGGGTTTGCTTTACTAGAGATAGATTGCTTAGATTCTTGCCTAGGATGATTATCTGGTTTCTAAATACTAGAAATGGGTTTAGATCTAACATTCACTATGTAGTATCCAACTTAATGCTCGTTGGTGAAGTATGCTGAGATGGTTATGGAGGTGACGTACTGATTGTTTTTCGGATAAAGCAAATATGGCTATCGAGATGATTTAGGAGGATTCTCAATTTGTTAGAAAAACCAAGGTGTGGAGAGGTATGTGATGACACTGACGGTAACGAGGCCGAGTATGACATATGGGTGGTAGATTTAAGTCCGTGACGGTAGTTTACATTCGCTCTGCATAAGCTGCCTATCTTTATACTTTTGTTCATTTACTTTTTGTCTTTTATTTTCATTTTTTTAATCTCAAACTCATTAACGTAGAATTGTCGAACGAAGAATCAATAACCAATCTCGTGACACGATACGATATAACCTAATGTATATATCACCTTTGAAATATAATACCAAACTCTTGCTTGCCGGCTTCTACCGCAGCAATAAAATGGCGCTGCTTGCGGGATTGGTTTTATTGTTTCGATATGTATAATTCCGTTGTTTTTGAGTTTTGTATTAATGTATATGTTGTATACTTTGTATATGAACTTGTATATGTTACTTGTACATGTTGTGTTTACTTTTCATACTTGTATATGTGTGTTTTCCTTTTCAAGTATTGTTGTGAAATGTCTCGTATTTGTAACGTTTGTTGTGTGGTTGTTAGGATACTTTTTTAGGTTTGTGTGGCAATATGGCATGACGAGAGGTTACTAGTGCTCGACAATAAAGCGCCGAGCTTACGATAAAGCAAGCATGTTTGTTTATGTTGTTTATGTTTGTAGATTGTTTTTGACAAGTTGAAATAAGACTTGCTCTTAATTTCAAATTTTCACTTTTCAACTTGTTAATTCCTTTTCACCAATGTGTGTATTGTTATTTGCTTTTGTTTTGTTATGTCAATTTGTTATTTTCCACAAGTTTGTAGTGTTTTAGCTGTGGAAGTGTGTATGTATTGTAAATATTGTTTAGATGTAAATGAGATTGTATAGGTGTAAGTGGAGCTTTGCAGTTAGCTTGCACCTGCTGTCGCTATTTTCCTAACCGTGTGCGCTACCGCTATGCGCAGGCCGTTGAATTCTTTTTAAAATTTCACTTGGTTTTCTTTTTCCACTTTCACCAAGGCTTTTGTATTGAATAAAATAGTATTGTTTTTCTAATACTTTTTGTTGTTGTTTGACTCATATTTTGTTCGGTAACTTGAAAACTTTGAGGTAATTTTCTCGAGTTTGATCATTTCAACTCATGGATGTATGGTAATGATAATTTTCAAAGTTTACACACTGTGTAATTTTCGTTTCTATTATAGCATAACATGTTTAGGAAATTTATCATTTGTATAATTATCATGCTATTCATTCTTTTTGCATTACTTGCTCATGAATGAATCACTTTAGTACCATTTTTACCATAAATGTGAGGAAACTTTCCATTGTTTATATAGAGTCCACATTCGTGTTTTAATGGATTTTATTATGCTTAACCTTGTGTTTTGTGTTGATTGTATGATTGCAAGAAAATGATCAAGGCATTTTGTTGATTTTGAGCATAACTACCTTGGACAAATATTCAATTCATCTTGTGAGTGTGTGGACCTTGTTTAACCCCTTTGAAATTTTATAAACATCCATTTTTATTTGACCTTGATGCTTGTCTATGAGTGTCAATTCACCTTTTGTATGGATGTTGATTTCTTTGTTTCTTGAACCTCAACTATATGTTGTTGTACTGATTTTACCTTGCCTTAGAAAGTGGGAGTATTCACACATTAATGTTGGTTAAATTCAAGTCAGAGAGGAATGTTTATATACTCATATTGTGGTTGGTATGAGGTTAAGAGAAAGAAGAAAAAAAATGTGAAAAGAAAGATTAGAAAAAGAAAGAAAAAGAGAAAAGTTTTGAAAAGAAAAACAAAAGAGTAGGAATAATGTTATGTTATTGAGGTGTGTTTGGTTTGAAATTTGTGATGAAGAATAAGTTTTATTGAAATTATATTGTTTGAACTTTGTGAGTTTGATTGAAATAGGACTTGCTCTTAATTTCAAATTTTCACTTTTCAACTTGTTAATTCCTTTTCACCAATGTGTGTATTGTTATTTTGTTTTGTTATGTCAATTTGTTATTTTCCACAAATTTGTAGTGTTTTAGCTTGTGAAAATGTGTACGTATTGTGAATATTGTTTAGATGTGTAAATGAGATTGTATAGGTGTGTAAGTGGAGGGCATGGCAGTTGACATGTTGTCATTATTTTTCTATTAACTGTGTAATACATTCTCAATAAGGACATGTGTTTCATTATGCATGTGAATTCTTTTAAAATTTCACTTGGTTTCTTTTTCCCACTTTCACCAAGGCTTTTGTATTGAATAAAATAATATTGTTTTTCTAATTCTTTTGTTGTTGTTTTGACTCAAATTTTGTTCTCAGAACTTGAAAACTTTTGAGGTAATTTTCTCGAGTTTGATCATTTCAACTCGTGGATGTATGGTAATGATAATTTTCAAAGTTGCTACATCGTCAGTACTTGCTTGTCGCTATCTATAGCATAACATGTTTAGGAAATTTATCATTTGTATAATTATCATGCTATTCATTCTTTTGCATTACTTGCTTCATGAATTGAATCACTTTAGTACCATTTTAACTATAAATATGAGGAAACTTTCCATTGTTTACATATGAGAGTCCACATTCGTGTTTTAGTGGATTTTATTATGCTTAACCTTGTGTTTTTGTGTTGATTGTATGATTGCAAGAAAATGATCAAGGCATTTTGTTGATTTTGAGCATAACTACCTGGACAAATATTCAATTCATCTTGTGGAGTGTGGACCTTTGTTAGCCCCTTTGAACTTTTATAAACATCTATTTTTATTTGACTCGATGCTTGTCTATGAGTGTCAATTCACCTTTTTGTATGGATGTTGATTTCTTTCTTTCTTGAACCTCAACTATATGTGTTGTAATGGATTTTTACCTTGCCTTAGAAAGTAGGGAGTATTCACATTAATGTTGGTCAATTCAAGTTGGGAGAGGAATGTTTATATACTCATATTGTGGTTGGTATGAGGTTAAGAGAAAGAAGAAAAAAAATGAGAAAAAGAAAGATTACAAAAAGAAAAAAAAAAGAAAAGTTTTGAAAAAGAAAAACAAAAAGAGTAGGAATAATGTTATGTTAATAAGTGAGGTGTGTTTGATTTGAAATTTGTGATGAAGAATAAGTTTGATTGAAATTATATTGTTTGAACTTTGTGAGTTTTATTGAAATAGGACTTGCTCTTAATTTCAAATTTTCACTTTTCAACTTGTTAATTCCTTTTCACCAATTGGTGTATTTTTATTTGCTTTTGTTTTGTTATGTCAATTTGTTATTTTCCACAAATTTGTAGTGTTTTAGTCAGGAAATGTGTATGTATTGTAAATATTGTTTAGATGTGTAAATGAGATTGTATAGTGTAAGTGGAGCTGTATGGCTGTTGCATTATGTTGTCCATTTTTCTCAGATGTGGAAGCAGGCTCGGCATTATTAGCTTACTATGCAGGCAAATTTTTTTTAAAATTTCACTTGGTTTTCCTTTTTCCCACTTTCACCAAGGCTTTTGTATTGAATAAAATAGTATTGTTTTTCTAATTTTTGTTGTTGTTTTGACTCAAATTTTGTCTTGGTAAGTTGAAACTTTTGAGGTAATTTTCTAGTTTGATCATTTCAACTCATGGATGTATGGTAATGATAATTTTAAAGTTGCTAACGCTGTACTTGCTTGTCGCTTTCTATAGCATAACATGTTTAGAAATTTATCATTTGTATAATTATCATGTTATTCATTCTTTTTGCATTACTTGCTCATGAATTGAATCACTTTAGTACCATTTTTAACTATAAATGTGAGGAAACTTTCCATTGTTTACATACGAGAGTCCACATTCTTGTTTTAATGGATTTTATTATGCTTAACCTTGTATTTTGTGTGATTGTATGATTGCAAGAAAATGATCAAGTGCATTTTGTTGATTTTGAGCATAACTACCTTGGACAAATATTCAATTCATCTTGTGAGTGTGTGGACCTTTGTTAGCCCTTTGAACTTTTATAAACATCCATTTTATTTGACCTTGATGTTTGTAAGTGTCAATTCACCTTTTTGTATGGATGTTGATTTCTTTGTTTTGAACCTCAACTATATGTTGTTGTGATTTTTACCTTGCCTTAGAAAGTAGGGAGTATTCACACATTAATGTTGGTTGAATTCAAGTTGGGGAGAGGAATGTTTATATACTCATATTGTGGTTGGTATGAGGTTAAGAGAAAAGAAGAAAAAAATGAGAAAAAGAAAGATTAGAAAAAGAAAAAAAAAAAAAAAAAAAGTTTTGAAAAAGAAAAACAAAAAGAGTAGGAATAATATTATGTTAATAAGTGAGGTGTGTTTGGTTTGAAATTTGTGATGAAGAATAAGTTTGATTGAAATTATATTATTTGGAACTTTGTGAGTTTTATTGAAATAGGACTTGCTCTTAATTTCAAATTTTCACTTTTCAACTTGTTAAGTCCTTTTCACCAATTGTGTGTATTTTTATTTGCTTTTGTTTTGTTATGTCAATTTGTTATTTTCCACAAATTTGTAGTGTTTTAGCTTGTGGAAATGTGTATGTATTGTAAATATTGTTTAGATGTGTAAATGATATTGTATAGGTGTGTGTGGAGCTTGTATGGCGTTGCACATGTTGCCGCTATTTTTCTCAGACCGTGTGAAGGCGCTCCCGGCGATTAGCGGTCATGCTATGTAATGAATCTTTTAATATTTCACTTGGTTTTCCTTTTTCCCACTTTCACCAAGGCTTTTTGTATTGAATAAAATAGTATTGTTTTTCTAATTCTTTTGTTGTTGTTTGGACTCAAATTTTGGTTCGGTAACTTGAAACTTTTGAGGTAATTTTCTGTGTTTGATCATTTCAACTCGCGGATGTATGGTAATGATAATTTTCAAAGTTGCTACGGCTGTGTACTGTGTCGCTTTCTATATAACATGTTTAGGAAATTATATTTTATAATTATCATGCTATTCATTCTTTTTGCATTACTTGCTCATGAATTGAATCACTTTAGTACCATTTTTAACCATAAATGTGAGGAAACTTTCCATTGTTTACATATGAGAGTCCACATTCGTGTTTTAACTGGATTTTATTATGCTTAACCTTGTGTTTTGTGTTGATTGTATGATTGCAAGAAAATGATCAAGGCATTTTTGTTGATTTTGGGAGACAACTACTGGACAAATATTCAATTCATCTGTGAGTGTGTGGACCTTTGTTAGCCCTTTGAACTTTATAAACATCCATTTTATTTGACCTTGATGCTTGTCTATGAGGTCAATTCACCTTTTTGTATGGATGTTGATTTCTTTTGTTTCTTGAACCCTCACTATATACATAATTTGATTTTTTACCTTGCCTTAGAAAGTAGGAGTATTCACATTAATGTTGGTTGAATTCAAGTTGGGAGAGAGAATGTTTATATACTCATATTGTGGTTGGTATGAGGTTAAGATAAAAGAAGAAAAAAATGAGAAAAAGAAAGATTAGAAAAAAGAAAGAAAGAGAAAAGTTTTGAAAAAGAAAAACAAAAAGAGTAGAATAATGTTATGTTATTAAGTGAGGTGTGTTTGGTTTGAAATTTGTGATAAAGAATAAGTTTGATTGAAATTATATTGTTTGGAACTTTGTGAGTTGATCACTCCCTTTAGGTTTAGGCAAGTTTTTGTTTTTGATTAGCTTTTAGGACTTATCACTTGTTTGTTAACAAGCTACATTACAACCTTTGAAAGCCTTGTGATTTTTTTGCTGTATTTGTATTTTCATACGCTTTTGGATGAATGCATAATTTAGTCTATTGTTTGCAAGATTGTGGAGGAGTGTGTTTTTTATCTCCACTTTGTGGTTCTTCATCTACCGGCTGAATTTTTGCTAAAGATTCATGATTGAGCTTTGTTTTGTTATAGAATGTTTTGTATGATTTTTGTACTTTAGGGATTTGTTTCCATGATATGTTGTCGTCAGAGGAATGTGGTAAGTAAGTATTTTATGGGTAATGCTTTCGTTGAACCATACATTTGTTTTCTATTTTAAAAACCTTGTTGATTCGTGATTCTTTGATTATCATTCTTTGTTTCTTTTCAAGTTATTTGACTTTGTTCGAGGACAAACAATGTGTCAAGTCGGGGAGAAATATGTAAAATGTAGTTATTTTGTATATATGTTTTGTGGCACTTATCCTGTTTGTTTGTTAATAATCGTTGAATAACCCCAATTTTTTTTGTAAATACGTTTTATTGTGTTTTTTGTGTACATAATGTACCGCTTCATAGTTTTGCATCTATTTTGTAGGTATTTTTTGCATATTTGGAGCATGTGAATAAAAGTTTCAAGACACGCCTCAAGACGATTGGAAGAAAATAAGAACTTTCGCTTTAGCGCTTAAGCTGAAAGGCGCTGAGTGCGCTTAGTACCTGAGGCTAAGTAACGATAAAATAATAGTAAGTAATTAGCATTTGGCGCATCGCTACTTTTAGCTGGGTCTCATGGATTTTGTTTATAAATCATTTTCAAAATGTATTTTCTAGGTTATGGTTTTGGGGTGGTGTTTGATCCCCTATTTTATCAACCTTCATTTTTGGTAGATTAGCTTAGAAAAACAACATTAGGCCTTGCTCTTGGAAGATTTGTAGTGGATTGCTCTTCGATTGCCTTACAACCAGTTTAGATCTGTGGTTTATCTCTTTCCCTTTGTGTATTTCTTTTGATGGGTTCAGTATGTATTTCTACTCATAACTCTTGTATATTTATCGCTTTTGGTTTGTATATAAAGTTTGCTTTACAAATCTGGTTGGTAGTTATCTTGGGTTTTTTATCATGTTAGGGTTTGAGCTTTTACTTAGAGATAGATTGTTGATTCTTACCTAGGATGATTATCCGTTAGTTTCTAAATACTAGAAATGGGTTTAGATCTAACATTCACTATAGAGTATCTGAACTTAATGCCTCTCAAGCAAGGGAAGTATGCTGAGATGGTTATGGAGGTGACGCAGTCAGATTATGGTTTTTCAGATAGCCAAATATGGCTATTCAGATGATTTAGGAGGATTCTCAATTTGTTAGAAATAACCAAGGTCAGTGAGAGGTACATGACACTGACGAGTAACGTAGCTTAGTGTTTATAATGGGGCGGTGATTTAAGTCTCTGTGATTTTGTGTAGTGTTTACATTCGCCTGCATAAGTCGTTTATCTTTTATACTTTTTGTTCATTTACTTTGGTTTTTATTTTCATTT